>CM056059.1:221379440-221979440 GCA_029574335.1 Rana kukunoris | reverse complement strand
CTCTGTAAAACCCTACAGATGGTTGTGTGAAAAGCCAAGTAGATCCGTTTTTAAAATACTCAGACCAGTCCATCTGGCAAACAACCGCGCCACGTCCAAATTCCCTTAAATCCACGTTCTTACCCATTCTGATGCTCAGCTTGAACTTCAGCAAGTCATCTTCACCATGTCTAGATGTCTAGTTGCTGCCATGCGATTGGCTGATTAGCAAGTGAACAGCTGGTTCTACCAGCTTTTACTGTCCCCCCAATAAACAGTGATCCCAAGGGATGGCTTTCACTAGCAGATATTGGGAGACAATCTTCCACCATCCCCCACCACATGGGTGACCATAGGAGGAGGTCACAATGCAGCAAACATTTATGACAGAACACTTGTAGTGGTGGGAAGCTCCGATCACCCCAAGGAGAGGTAGGCCTCTGTACAGCCTCTAATGGAAGATCTTCTATACATTTCAGTCAGACTTTGTTCGGGAATATCCCAGCCAATACAGAACCTTCATTACCCCTCATACCAGAACACGTGCTCCTAATCATAGGACGATCACACCGGGGCACACAGTGAGCCCAAGCAACAGCCATTCATTTATCCCCAAGTACAGGAGACACCCGTCCGTCACGCACAGATCCAATCCCCGCCATACCTCGTACAGAGAGGACGCCGCACACCCGCAAAGCCCGGCGGAAGGCGGAGCCAGCGTCAGGTGCACTATATAGGACCGCTCTATACACTCCACACTGACCTGAGCAGAGGAATGAGCAGCCAGGGGCGGACGTAAACACGAGGAATCCCGCCCACTAGCCATGCTGCGCCTTAAATAGAGCGCCATACCTCCAGCCAATCACTTAGCAGGCAGCTGGAACGTGGGGGCGGGCTATGCTTAGCACACATCAGTGATTGGTTAGATCTCGGTGATAGTGTCTTTCAGAGTGTACACAGACTGCACGTTATGGTGTTGAAGACAAACAAACAGTACACGTGACGTGTGATAAGTGTTCGGTTATGGGGAATTCCCTGTACAGGCAGCACTGATAGAGCAATAATAAGAGATCATTACTGACTGACCATGCCTGTGTGTGGAGGCGGCCATCTTGGTAGAGTCAGGGCTTTTCTTTCTCATGTCAGATCCTCCAGCACAGGAGTGTGTAATAGGGTGACCACATTTCCAAACTGCCATTCAGGGACACACCCCCCCTTCTAAAAAAAAGATAACTTTTTATTAAAAAAAATTGTGACCCCCCCCCCCCCCCCCCATAGTTTTCACTGGTTCATCCTGGGACCTGTAGTTCTTCACTAGTTGGGGGGGGGGGGGTCGCATCTTCAGCTCTGAGGGGTTCATGGTGGGACCTGTAGTCCTTCACCTCCCCCCAAAAGTGAAGGACTACAAGTCCCAGCATGAACTCCTAATATCTAAAGATGTGACCCCCCCCCCCAATTTGAAGGACTATGTAGCGCCCCCTACTGTCAGTTATGGGCGCTGTTGTAAATTTAGTGGGGGGATGAGAGAGTTACCCTGCTCTCATCCATGTTAATTGCCTAAATTCGTGTTTTCGGGCTGGGCTGCCTGTGGTCCCATTTTCTGTCTTGAGAATATGTTATCATCCTTGGGCAGCAGATGGCGCCAGAGGGGTTCCAGAACAGATCCGCCTTTCTTCAGCAGCCAATCAGAGGCTTGTTTCCCTCGCTGGGCATGCTGGGAGAGGGTATATCTGATGCGAGCGCCTTTTTGTCTGGGTCTTCTACCCAGGTCTCGCCACTTTGGCCCACCTGGCCGGGGCCTACACTATGCGGAGCTACGAACTTTGGGCTTCATGGCTCAGAGCAACTGATACTTTCAGGGACCCCAATGACTTACTGGGTTCCCACTTCTACTGAGAAGATCCCAAGCTGGGTGCTGTTCGGTGGGGGGATCTGTCTGAGGAGAACCCGGAGGCAGGTGATCCAACAGGGCTTGAACAAACCATCGGGGATCTGGTTACCGGGAACTGACAGAACATAGTCAGACTGTCAGCTGGTGACCTTTACTAACATACCTACTGGGAGGATTCTCTCTACAGCTCTACTCTGCAAACATTGGGCCTGTGAGAGAGGTTTACATCTTAAATCCTAATTTAATTAGAGCCAAGTCGGTGGCAGAGACTTGTTCCTTCCCAGAATCTTTAAGTGGCGCTTCGGCTGCCAGGCCTGTGAGAGGGGTCTGTCCGGGGGGACTTTACCCACTCTGGCTAGAGTGGCGACGTGATAGATACAATTGTTGAAAGTAGGACTGCTTTCCCTATCTAAAGCCTGATGCTGTAAGGTTCATCTTCTTCATCAACCTATCCTGTCTACCTCAAGTTGAGGTTGGTCATGTTTGACCAGGAATATAGGACATTCAGTTACTGCTCTGCTCACCACCTTCACCCCTAGACACCACGCAGAGGTAACTTAAATATGCCGATACCAAATCTAACCAGCGGCTCCTGAGGGGGTTAGCGCTACAACTACAACACCCAGCATGAACCCCCTGAGATCTGGGGCCTCTTCATCAGATGAAGGCCCCAGACACCTCGAAACGCATCAGCCGGCAGTAACACACTTCCTATCCCCCCATTGTGGAGCGTGGTTTGAAGGGAATTTACCTCATTTTTGTTGACAAGCCTGTCCAGTATGCCGTTTGTGAGTAGTTTTCAATATTACTACTATTTAATAAAGTGTTGAGTGGTAATACACTAGGCTGGTGTGCCTTTTCTTTCTTTTTCTGTGTTTTGCCAGGACTTCCTCATCCACGAAAGGCAGCAAGGCCACTGTTATTACCATTCTTGACAACTGTATGACTTTCTATGAAGATCGTTTGATCAAGTGTTGGACAATCCACCCGTGCGCATGAGTTTGCTTGTTTTTGTGGAACTTGAACATAAGCAGAGGGGGGACCGGGAAGGCTTTGGAGAAGCTGAAGGATTTGAGAGAATTGTTCCTACGCTTATTAGACCGGCAGGCGCAAAAGCAACTGCGCTACCTGTTGCATAAATACTATGAGCACGGCAACAAATGTGGTCGCATGTTGGTCAGAGCCCTTAGGAAGAAACGCGCACTCATGTATCTACAGAAGCTACTTCCTCGGGTGAACTCACGGTCAAGTCTTCCCATATAGCCTCTGGGTTCCGAGAATACTATGCCACCGTCTATAACCTGGACTCGACACAGACCCCTGAGGCCCAGACTGCAAGACTAAACGACATAAGTTTCTACCTGACTGCGGCTGGCCTTCCCCTGCTGACGGATGACCAGTGTTTCACGATAGAATCCCCTATTACGCCTGCTGAGCTCGGGGCTACGGTGAAGTCCTTGCCTAATGGGAAGAGCCCTGGTCCCGACAGGTTCACCAAAGCCTACTACAAATTGTTCCTACCCCTGATATCGGAGTCGATATGCAGCTATTTTAATTCTATAGCAAATGGACAAACGATCCCTAGTGAGGCCCTGCTGGCCCACATCACTGTGATCCCCAAGAAGGGGAAGGACCCCGCCGTGCCCCAGAGCTACAGGCCTATATCCCTTCTTAATGTGGACATTAAAATTCTTGCTAAGATTCTTGCGGCTAGGCTAAAGCACCTTATCCCACTAATTGTACACCCGGACCAGACAGGGTTTGTCACGGGCCGAGAGGCTAGGGACAAATACATCAGAGCTATACATCTTATACACTGGGCTCGCGCTACTCCTGATCCCCCCCACCTAATCCTGTCCACCAATGCGGAGAAAGCCTTCGATCAGGTCGACTGGACTTGTGTTAGCATGGATCATGACTTTGTACTCGGATCCGAGTGCTCAAGTTAAGGTCAACGGGTTTCTCTCCCCTAGATTCTCGATCAGAAATGGCATGAGACAGGGCTGTCCTCTTTCGCCACTCCTGTTTCGCCCTGGTGCTGGAGCCATTGCTGCGCACTGTACGGACGAACACTGATATCGAGGGACTGACGGTGGGTCATACGGAGCACAAACTTTCAGCTTACGCCGACGATGTGCTCTTCCACCTGACGGACCCCCTGATCTCTCTGCCCAACCTGATGCGAGAACTCCAACACTTCGGGTCACTTTCTAATTTCAAAATAAATTACACTAAGTCATAGATCTTGCCCATCCAGCTATCACCCTCTCTGCAGAGAGGTTACAGACTGCTTTCCCATTTCCACAAAAAAATCTGGCCCTGTGGACTAAGACAGCATTCACCTGGATGGGGCGACTTAGTATCATAAAAATGAATATTCTCCCACGCATACTGTTTTACATGCAAATGACACCCATGTATGGGCATTATCAAGATAACCACACTCCTAGACTAAGTTCAGTCCCCACCCACAACAAATTCGCCCCTCTATCCCAGCATCGAGATGAACACCCAGAAATCGAACCTGTCATCTCTAGGCACCCCAGCCAATTTGTTTACCATGCCACGCGGTATAGACAAGAACAACAAAGTTCTCCATGGAACACAAATATAAGGGATGAACCTCGTTTTTTTCCTCCGGCCAACTTTCGACCCAAAAGAGGACCAAACGTAGGAGAGGTAACAGAGGGGGCAGGAGGATCCAAGCCAAAAAAAAGGAAGAAATAAAAATTGATGGAGTTTTCAATTTGAGTTCAGTTCAGCTTTCGAGGGGGGAACAAGCGGTTTTGAGTCAAGGTCTTAAATTTGCACCACCACGAAAGCTGAATAAATTTAAAAACCTTATTGACGCCCATAAATTTATTAGAAAAATGAACATTAAGAGACATTTTATGTTAAATCCGATTGGGAGAGACATCAAAATCCCCCCAATGGTGGTGCCGATAAACACCCCTAATGTGTCATCAAACATTACTTTATCTCTACCTAATCAAGTTAATACAGTTCCCATCAGGCATACTAAACTTTCCAATGCCTCTACTTTTAATCCTCCAGGTTTTACTGCTCCCTCTATTCAGACCTTCAAGGAGTTAGTACTTAAAGATATTACCTCTCTAAAGAGCCACGTTTCAGGAACAATAAGGACTTTCAGAGTAATGTCAAATCTATTTGCAAACGAGATGAAATAGTGATTCACCCCGCGGACAAGGGGGGTGGTGTGGTCATCCTTAATAAGGATGACTACCTCACTGAACTAAAGAGACTTCTCTCTGATGATACCACCTACAGTCGTCTTGCATGTAATCCTATGGTTAAATATAAAAAAGCCCTATCTGAATTGATTGATGAAGGCTTCTCATTGGGGGTTCTAAATAAAAAAGAAAAAACATACTTGATTCCATCTGCCCCGAGAGTTCCGGTTATATATTATCTACCAAAAGTGCACAAGAATCTGGAAAATCCACCGGGTCGCCTCATTATAAGTGGTTTAGATTCCGTTACCTCAAGGATCGGGAAGTATATAGACAAATTTCTTCAGCCCTTAGTTATCCATACTCCATCCTATCTTCGAGACACCACACAGGTTATCAAACTTTTGGCTGAATTCAAATGGAAGGAGGGATATATCTTAGTGACAGCAGATGTCACTTCGCTTTATACCATAATCTCCCACCGAGACGGATTACAGGCGGTACGTTTTTTCTTACAGCAAGACTCCTCCCTATCCATCTTACAGAAATATTTAATTGCCAATTTAATTATTTTCGCTACAACGCATAATTATTTTTGGTTTGAGGGTGACTCCAAAAATGTGGCGTGGCTATGGGGGCCAAGTTTGCCCCCAGCCTCGCAAACCTATTTATGGCCTACTGGGAGAAGGAAGTCATATATTCATACCCTCCCAAAGAGCTTCGCTTATGGAAAAGGTACATAGACGATGTCCTGTTCATTTGGGAAGGAGATTTTGCTTCATTAGAGTTTTCTTTCCCAATTAAACAACAATAATAAGGGCATTTGTCTTAAACATGAAGCAAGTTGTACCGGCATACATTTCTTATGCCGCGTACACACGATCACTGTTTGTGATAAAAAAAACAACGTTTTCAAAAACGTAATTTAAAATGATCGTGTGTGGGCAAAACGTTGTTTTGTCTTCAAAAAACAACCAAAAAAAAATTCGAACATGCTTGAATTTTTTGTGTCGTTTTTCAAAATGTAATTTTTTGTGTCATAAAAAGTGATCGTGTGTGGGCAAAACGACGTTGAAAACTACGTTTTTTAACCCGCGCATGCTTAGAAGCAAGTTATGAGACAGAGCTTCAATAGAACAGAGTGCCGTCGAACATGGTGTACGTCACCACACTTTGCTAGAGTTTTTTTTCCGAAAAACGATGGTGTGTAGGCAACGTCGTTTTGGAAAATGAAGTTTGAAAAACTTTGTTTTGTTTCGTCACATAAAACGTCGTTTTTTTTCATCACAAAAAGTGATCGTGTGTACGCGGCATTAGATCTTAACATTGATGTTAAAGATGGAGTTCTAACGACTAACACATACTTTAAGGAAACGGACCGCAACGGTTTTATCCCCCTCACCAGCTGCTATCATCCCACTTGGCTTAGTGCTGTACCAAAGGGGCAATTTCAGAGACTAAGGAGAAATTGTACCAACATAACAGACTACAAACAACAGTCCTCCATTCTCAAAATCAGGTTTTTGGAGAAAGGCTATGACGCATCAGATTTAGGTGACACTATTTGGAAGGTTGAAGACATGGATAGAAACAAAATGTTGGGGGATATTGGACAAACCAAAAAAGCTGTAGGTAATAGATTTGGGTGCTCCATGATCACTGTTTTTTCCAATCAATACTTTTCTGTCAAGAAAATGTTCAATAATTACTGGAACATCTTGAAAAACGATAAAGTACTGGGTCCAGCACTTCCGGACAAACCAGTCGTCATGTTTAGGGGAGCACCATCCCTAAGACATAAACTGGCTTCCAATGTTGTCAATCCCCCCAACACGATCTCATTTTTTCAGACCATGAAAGGGTTCTTCCCTTGTAGGAAATGCACCATTTGCAAATTGAATCAATTCCATAAGCGTAAAATAGAATCCTTTCAATCAAGTCAAACACAAAAATCATATCCCATTGACTCTTTTATTACATGTACGAGTGAATATGTTGTTTATCTTATCCAATGTCCTTGCGCAAAGCAATACATTGGTAGGACCAAGAGAGAGGTACATGTTCGATTAGAAGAACATGTGGGGAACATTAGATGGGGTTTCCCCAAACACAACCTCTCTAAACACTATGCCAAATATCATAACAAAAAAGTTGAGGGAACATTGTTTGTACCAATAGTTAAATTAATTCCTCATTGGAGGAGCACTAACCAAGTTCGTGCCATCTCTAAAATTGAAACCCAACGAATTTTTAACATGAGATCTTATGTACCACATGGCCTTAATGTAGATTGGGATATAAATTGCTTTTTAAATAATGCGTAATTCCTGGGTCAACCTATGACGTTTTTTAACAATTTTATATTACCATATTCTTTTATCTCATTTATGGTGTTTTATACTTTTATATTTTTAGTTATGTATTTTATCAAATTAAATTTAGATACACTTAGTTTGTATAGTATTAGACACTGTATTTGCGATCTCGACGTCCTTTTTGTATTCCTCTTTCCATTAGCTCAGTTTCATTTGTCCTATAGACATTTTTTATATCTCTTCATGCGATATATGTTTCCGCCACGAGATGGCTCCATTCCTTTTTCTAACTCCACAAAACAGATTCCTTTCCGCTCAGCATTCCGCCCTTACTACTTTGCCCTCACTTAAAATGGCGACAGAACAATATATAAGGGCTTGCGTGATGACAGTGAAACAGCAGCTAATCCCAGACGACATCAACATATGACAAAATGCGTAGGTGTGGCCTGCGTTCTGACATCATCACGCTCTTCCAAACGAACTGACCCAGGAAAGTGAATCAAAGAGGGCGCTGAGATCCCTTTTTTAGACCGCACATGGTGTATTCGATTGGGCCTGTTTTACATCGAATTCCTGTAAGTGCAATATATTTCTTTTTCATTAAAATTGTATTGCAAAGCTGCACTATGGGCCCCTTTCTCTCTTTTTGTGTTTGAGACATCCATCCGCTCTGGCTGATTGTATTCGATCTGAAGCGGCCCCAGCACATAGTCGTTTGGGTGACTCTAAATTAACCCGTGCTCAGTCTGACCGCTGTTTGTGGTCAGCACATCTAGTAAGGAGACTACATTTCTGACACTCGGGTGTACCTTTGGTGGAAGGTGGTGCTATTTTTAGAATACTCTCCATTGGAAGACTTCTTACAGCTCACTTTTTCACGAATATTTTTCTTATATCTGGAACACCTTTATGGACTTTACATTTTGAGTTTTAGTCATTGATTTTTTATTTTGTTCACGGATATGCTATATTTGCAGGTTATTTTCAATTTAACCACTTCATGGTATACACCAATTAGTATTATTTACATGTTTAATATTTCTACATCACTTTCATTAGTTTTGTTATATTTAACACAGCCA
This sequence comes from Rana kukunoris, assembly GCA_029574335.1. Classification (NCBI taxonomy): domain Eukaryota; kingdom Metazoa; phylum Chordata; class Amphibia; order Anura; family Ranidae; genus Rana; species Rana kukunoris. The sequence goes on along the minus strand of CM056059.1, from coordinate 221,970,979 downwards.
ATCTTGGCCCCAATGATTGGTTTAACACTATTCATTCACTTATTTTATTTTTTGATATCATCATCATAATTTTCACATATATTGGTTTTTGCGCTGTACCTCACCCTTTTTTCTAATATCTTCCAATATATGTATCTATATTATTGGTACTAGCAGCATTTCCACCCATCCTGGTTTAGCGCAGTGTTTTTTCCATATTTTCTACCCATGTCCTTGCCTAGGAGTTTTTTTGCACAGATGTCTAGCCTGATCTCGACCTTTGTGTGGAATAATAAGAGGCCAAGAATCATGCTCAGACTGCTGAATCGCCCAAGGGACGAGGTCTAGGCCTCCCGGACTTTCAAAGGTACTATAGAGCCATTGTCCTCCAGAAGATCCTTAACTGGTGCTTTCACGCTAAATCCAAACTCTGGGTTCCCCTAGAAAAATACATGGCGGGCAGAAATCTGTCCTATGCCCATGGCTGTCCCGGGAACACAGGGGGCTGTCTAACTTTACTTCTCCACTGACGGTCTAGGCTCTTCGTTCCTGGGATCGCCTCAATGCCACTCTACCAATGGCGCCCCCTGTCTCCCCACTGGCCCCGTTGGGAAGCTATATGTGGTTCCCCCTGGGGAACAGATGGTCTTTTTTGGCCCATGGGTAGACGACGGTAGCGCCAGTTGTGAAAAACCTATGCATGATGGTAAGCTGCTCTCTTTGACGGCCCTCCGGGACCAAAGGGGGAGCTTCCTTATGGACTTTTGGCGCCATAGACAACTCCAACAATTCTTTATGGCACGGGGAGACTCCATAAGGGATGTCTTCACCCTTACGCCCTTTGAACGCCTTTTCATAGCAGATGAACTGGCCCCACACATGATTTTCGAGCTCTATCGCCTGCTGGGCTCCCCTGCCTCAGTAGCAAAGCCTGCATACATCAGGGCCTGGGAAAGAGACCGGGAGATTGTCTTATTACCTAATCAACTATCTCCCCTTTACCAACTTACTTGGGCTAGCTCTATCGACTCCAAGACGCAGGAAACATATTACAAAATATTGATATGTTGGTACCGTGTACCGGCGGACTTTGCCAGGATTTACCCATCCATGTCAGATCGATGCTGAAGGGGCTGCGGTCACAGGGGCACCCTTTTACACATTTGGTGCGACTGCCCAGCGATCAGGCCCTACTGGGAAGATATTAAGTCCCAGATCAAAGCGATAACGGACACAGACATCCCCCTTTCCCCAGTCCACTTCTTGCTACACGTTCCTCCCATGCCAGTGAGCCAGTACAGGAAAAGTGTGCTGCCTCACATGTTGAACGCAGCTAAACGATTGCTTCCCATATACTGGAAGCGCCCGCAAATCCCAGGCAGGGAGAAATGGCCTCGTAAGGTGAGCGACATCAGGGAGGCGGAGGATTTGATTGCCACATGCAGGGGTGCCCGGGATTGCTTCTCTGCAACTTGGTCGACCTGGGATGCACATGTTCCGAACCCGGGTCATGTGTCCTCCAGCTTGGATGTAGCCCTGTTGGAGCTAGCAGAGCCATCCCTCAAAGGGCGGCCTAGAGGTTCTCAAGTGGGAGCAATGATCTGAAACATACTAGACATATCTCATGGATGTCAGGCTTATAGTGGGAGTTGGGACAAGTTTTTTTTTTTTGTTCTTCCTGTCCTAGCTACAAAATATGTGCTGATGTGCTGGCGGGGCCCGGGACGGAGGCGGAGCTGGACGCGGGATTCCAGGTATGTTCTCTTCTATCCTATTCTCTTTTCTTTCTTAGTCTGTACCCCCCCTTCTCTTTCCTCTTTTGTCATTCTGTTTGGTTGACTTAGTTTCAGTCTGTAAGGGCCGTTTGATCGTATGTGGCCCGCCTGATAAGTATTAGGCGAAGGAAGCGGAACTGGGTGGCCCACTGGCTTGACAGACTAGGGTACTCTGCCATCACGGAAACCTCTGATCAGTTCATGGATCGACACTTTTGTGTCACCGGGGTGCAGAGACCTTGAATTGGGGGGGCCTGGACGGGGGTGTGTTGCGGAGGGAGGTTAGTTGGAGGTGTTAAGTCGCCCCCCTCCCCCTGTGTGTGCCGCCCGACCCGCCCCTCAACACATATGATGGACGATACATTTGATCCGGTCCGGTGAGCTGTTCGGCCACGCCACGAGCCCGCAAGCACCTTCTCGGAGAACGATTTTGTTCTACTTTCTGCTATTTAGAGGTGTTTATGTCATTTGTGTGTTTATACCTCTATGTTGTGGAATTCAAAAGGAAAAAAGGGAGGACCAGTGCATTGCTAGAAGTTTGTACCTCTAGAAACTGTAACATAAGCTGTAAGGCGGCGTACACACGAGGGGATATGTCCGCTGAAAACGGTCCGATGGACCGTTTCAGCAGACATCTCCGCTCGTGTGTATGGGCTAGCGGACAGATTTCTCCACCCGACAGATTTCAAAGCAAGCTTTGAAATCTATCCGGTGGGAATCTGTCCGCCCGACATGTCTGCTGGTTAGTACACTTACCAGCAGACATGTTGCCCCCACCGCCGCCGCGCCGCTGCCGAATGGATTCGGCGCATGCGCGGAAGTGTTTTACTTCCTGGTGCGGCGACGTGGCGGTGACGCGGCGGCGTCAACGTCACCGCCGCGTCACCGCCACGTCACCGCGCCGTCCGGCGGCGGGGAATTTGATCCGATGATGTGTACACGCCATCGGATCAAACTCCCGATCGGACATATCCGATGGAAATGGTCCGCGGACCGTTTTCAATGGATATGTCCGATCGTGTGTACGCCGCCTAATGTTGGGGTGAATATTACCGCGCTTACCATAAAACGGGGGGAGGGGGGGGAAGAGGGGAGTGGGTGGGGGGGGTAGGGGAGTGGGTGGATACAGCTGCTGCACTGAATGGTGTATCAACCAAGGCAGATAAAAATGGGGGGGGGGGTGTAGTGCTGCGCTGTAAGGAAGAAAGTGGGGATGGGATAAAATGAAGAGGAAGTGTGGCAAAAAACTAGATACGTGGAAAAAAGAAAAAAGGAATAACCTAACTATTATACATAGTAATGTCAGAAAATGACAGTGGTGTATATAAGAAATATATATTAAACGTGCTAAATGCAGCCTAAGCCGGCTGCCAAACCAATGACAGTGCAAAATAACATATAAAGTGTAACTTCCTTATAACAATCTGGTGCACAAAGTGCCAGAAATCGCACACAACAGTGTTATTCAGGGTGAATGTCCATACAGCAGGTAACAATGAATGTCCTGAGGAAGTCACGTGGAGTGACGAATGCGCGTATGAGGTACCAGAGGTGATGTTGGCGGACGGCCTGTGTTTTTATGCCTGTTTTTTATTTCAACTTTGTGAGTACCCATTTATTGTTTTAATAAAACCCCCCTGTTTTAATGGTACTACACTATTGGCATTTTTTTGTTTTCCTGGATGTGAGCGACTATTATCGTTTGGAGGTGATTACCAGGAAGGATCCATTCTCACCACATTTACCTATTTGGATGACACCACAAGTGGACTCAACCTGAAAAGTGCTCCTGGGCTTTGTTTTCTGCTGTTACCTTACAGCAGTAAGGTAAGGGGACATCTTTACTTATTTTGGAAATAGCATCTGCAACTGGTCATCACGGCATTTTGGCTTTTACATCAGCAATCTTTTTGAACTTTATATCCATATTGCATTTATACATTGCATTGACTCATTGTTACCTGTTGTATGGACATTCACCCTGAATAACACTGTTGTGTGCTATTTCTGGCACTTTGTGCACCAGATTGTTATAAGGAAGTTACACTTTATATGTTATTTTGCACTGTCATTGGTTTGGCAGCCGGCTTAGGCTACATTTAGCACGTTTAATATATATTTCTTATATACACCACTGTCATTTTCTGACATTACTATGTATAATAGTTAGGTTATTCCTTTTTTCTTTTTTCCACGTATCTAGTTTTTTGCCACACTTCCTCTTCATTTTATCCCATCCCCACTTTCTTCCTTACAGCGCAGCACTACACCCCCCCCCCCCCCCATTTTTATAAGCTGTAATGTCCTGGCTCCCATAAATAAAGATTATATAAAAAAAAAAAGTAAGGCAGACAAATTGAAACTGTTTCTATGTTAGATATATATGAGCAGGGCCGCCATCAGGAATTTTGGGGCCCCTTACACAGCTTCAGGCATGGGCCCCCTGGAGCAGAGAACCGGGGGGGGGGGTGCTGCCGCATGAAATTGAGAAGCGGGGGGGGGGGCTGCTGCCACGAATAAAAGGGCTTGCCATCTGGGGCCATCTGGGGCCCTGGTGGCCTCTGGGCCCCTGGGGACCTCCTGACCTCTAAAAAAAAAGAAAAGAAAAAAAATTGGCCCTTTAATAAAAAAATAAAATAAAAATATATTAAAAAATATATTTTTTTTATAAAAAAAAAGGGCTTGCCATATGGGGCCCTTGGTGGGCTCCGGGCCCCTGGGGACCCCCGGGCCCCTTACAGGTGTAATGCCTGTACCCCCCTGATGGCGGCCCTGCATACATGTATGATTACTGCATTCAGTGACACTGTGACAGGGGGGAGGGGGGGCGATCGCGGGGGTTAAATGTGTTTATGTGAAGTGTTAGTGTAGTGTAGTGTTAGTGCAGACCGATCCCCCCCAAGGCACCAACGTTTATATACGTTGATGTGCCTGTCGGTGCCATTCTGCCGACATAAATGTACATGCGGCGGTCCTTAAGTGGTTATGCATACCAATGTTTCTATGTATGTAACATTGTCAAACTACTATTGTTACTATATTTTGTATTTCTTCTTATATTTTGGAAAAAAAAAAAAAAAAAATCGTAATAATAAAAATCGTTGAGACATTTAATGAAATAAAGGATTATTTTCATTATTATTATTTATTATTATTAATATTATCGTTATTATTATTTTATATATATATTTTTATATTATTTTCTGTTATTTCTGTGAGCAGGCCCAGGGGCGTTTTCCCCTTTAGCCCCCTTTTAAATCTGGCGCTGGATGCCCATACACCATTTGAATTTCCATCCAGTTCATGAGAAACTAGCTAAGAAGATGAGGACTATAGTGGTGCTTAATCATATAGTACCATGACAATGGAAAGCTCAAACACGATTTCAATAAAAAGTAGACAGAAAAAGTTTATTTTGGATTATACAAAAATGATTAAAAGAAGAGCGGTAACACAATAAAGGTCATTCACAATAATATGAATCAGAGTAGTGGTTACATTGAGGTTTCAGCTGGGTTGAGTGATCATACGCTATCCTGACATGTTTCGTCTTTAGGCTTCATCAGGGGATGTATGTGTCAACCATACACAAGTAAAGCAACTATGCAAACAGAGAAAAAAGAATAGTAAATTACATAGATAAACAAACAGAATAGCACATATATGGTTATTGTGGGAAAAAAGCTTGAGATCATTACGCCCAATGACATGGCTTTGCTATGGGAGTTGAGTGAACGCATAGGTTCCAGTGGACATGTAGGCAGGTTGCCTACTGTGTTCATGTTAGCCAGACTAGTGTGGCTGCCTAGGGTAAGTGGCGAAGGGGGCAGGGATGTATTTAGGTTTTGTGCTGCCCTAGGCCTGACTAAACTTGTGCACCCCCTAATTTAAATATGACCCACCCCTTCCTATCAAGGCCACACCCCTTGCGGTTTAAGACCCGCCCTGACATTTTCAAGTGGGGACACTAGTTCTGATGGGGGGGACAATGGATTCCCTTAATTTGCATAGATTTCCTCTCACTTCCTGTTTGGCTATGGGACAGAAAGTGAAGGGAAATCTCTGCAATGGGACAGGGATGGTAAAAAATTTGAAGCGACCCCCCCCCCCCACAGTTGCAGAATGCCAACCGCCCACATACTGGAAGCAGTGCGGCCAATTTATTGGGGCGCTAAACTAATTTGCCTAACAGTGTAGCGCAAGCCGGCGAGGACACTGTCCGTGCTATCCCCCTGCAAAGTGCTGCCCTAGGCCTGGGCCTTGTTGGCCTAGGCCAGGATACAGCATTGGAAGGGGGTTATTCTGATTTGCATTCCCTGCTCACATTCACTGTTTTTTTTGGGGGGTCCAGCCTCCTGTCTTGTGATATATAACTCTGTTCTAAATCAGAGACAGTTGGGAGCTATTATGAAGGGTCTGCTGATGGATTTCCTGACTCTGGATATCATTGACCTTCCTGGCAATGCCACATGCTCTGACACACCCAGGCTGACGGAAAAACATTTATTGTGGGCATCCCTTGTGGTCCTGGTGGCATCACCGGTTAATGACCGACTCACGCCGATATACGTCGCACTGATCGCTGTGTAAATGTGAATGGTCTAAAAATAGCCCCAAGAGTTTCCGATGATACGTCATAATGTCGCAATAAAAAACGTTACGCCAGCAGAAAGATCAACGGATCTTTCTGAATCTGGCCCTCTGTGTTTACATGTAAATAACCAGCATGCATATGGAAATAACTGGAGCATTCATACGTAAACAGAGATGGCATTCATATGTAAATAGCTAAGGCCAGCGGCATTCATATGTAAATAAAGGCAAGGTTCATATATATATATAACATGCCCCTCTGCAGTGAAGAGATAATGTACTTTAACCTCTAGCAACCAATAAGTGAGCAGTATTACTGTACAGTAATCTCTAGCAACCAATCAACAAGATGAAATTATGTTCTAGCAACTAATCGGTGAGCCGTAATGTGTGCTGTAACCCCTAGCAACCAGTCAGTAAGTGGTAATGATATGCTGTAACCTCTGGGAACCAATCACAATCACTGCCTGATCTGATCCAGTAACCTGATTTTAAGTCTAGCTGATAATTATTGGATGTCTCAGAGCAGGGGGAGAGCGATATTGCATGGGGGGCCCAAGATTTTTTTTGCCCAGGGTCCAATCAATATTAAAGACGGCTTGCCAATAGGGTTTAATCTGTGGGCAATCCCAAAATAGATGCATGAGGTTTGCTAAGGGTGCAGTGCGTCTCCAGTATAGAGAGTGTTGCTAGTCTCGCCGGGGTGAGATAAATTCTATGCAAGTAAGAATTTGTATGAGACGTATTTTAACCACTTCCATACCGGGCCTATTCTGCCACTTCTCTCCTACATCATCACTTTTTTCCTCGAAATTTACCCAGAACCCCAAACACTATATATGTTTTTTTAGCAGACACACTAGGAGAAAAAATGGCGGTCATTGTAACAATTTTTATCTTGCACGGAATAATTTTTCAAGCGCTTTTTTTTGGAAATGAATTAAAAAATAACAAAACAGTAAAGTTAGCCCAATTTTTTGTATAATGTAAAAGATGAAATTACGCTGAGTAAATAGACACCCAACATGTCACGCTTTAAAATTGCGCATATTCATGGAATGGCGCCAAATTTCAGTACTTAAAAATCTCCATAGGCAACGTTTTTTTTTTTTTTTTTTACAGGTTACCAGTTTAGAGTTACAGAGGAGGTCTAGTGCTAGAATTGTTGCTGGCGCTCTAACGCACGCAGCGATACCTCACTTATGTGGTTTGAATGCAGTTTACATATGTGGGCGGGACTTACGTGTGTGTTAGCTTCTGGGCGCAAGCTACCGGGACAGGGGCATTTACATTTTTTTTTTTTTTACTTAATATTTGTTTTACACTTTTTTTTACATTTACATTTTTTTAATCACTTTTATTCCCATTACAAGGAATGTAAACATCCCTTGTAATAGGAATCTATTGTGACAGGTCCTGTTTATGGAGAGATGTGGGGTCAATAAGACCTCCCCTTCCCCCCAACATCTCTCCTTTAGGCTGGAAAGCATGAGATCGGGGGAAAAAAAATCACCGATCTCATACTTTCACCCACGATTGTGGCTTAATTTACTTCTGAGTACCGGGGTGTGACGTCGTGCCCGGGCCTCCGACGGTCATAGAGATGACCGGTGACCATCTGGTTGTTCACCCCTGTTTGACATATACTGCAACATATCAGCCTTTTTTTTCTTTAAAAAAATAATAAAAAAGTTTTCTTTTTTTTAAAAGTATTTTTTTTTTCAAAAGACAAAAAAATGCTTTTAGGTGTAATTGGATTTACGCGACTGACGCAATCGGGAAAAAAGCGCAATGTTCAGCGGCCCTGGGAGAAAGGCATGATGCTCTGCAGGTAAGGTACGATGCTCTGCAACGAAAGGCATGATGCTCTGCAGACCTGGGTGAAAGGAGCGATGTTCTGCAGGGAAAGGTGCCATGCTCTGCAGCAAAAAGTGAGATGCTCTGCAGCCAAAGGCGCAATGCTCTATAGCGAAAGGGTGATGCTCTGCAAGAAAAGGCGCGATGCTCTGCAGCCCTGGAAGAAAGGTGCGATGCTCTGCAACCCTGGAAGAAAAGCGCAATGCTCTGCAGGGAAAGGTGCAATGCTCTGCAGAGAATAGTGCAATACTCTGCACTGAAAGGTCCAGTGCTCTGCAGGGAAAGGTGCGATGCTCTACAGCGAAAGGTGTGATGCTCTGCAAGAAAAGGCACGATGTTCTGCAGCCCTGGGAGAAAGGTGCAATGCTCTGCAGCCCTGCAAAACAATGGAATGTTCTACAGCCCTGGGTGAAAGGAGCGATGTTCTGCAGTGAAAGGCACGATGCGCTGCAGCGAAAGGTGCAATGCTCTGCAGCAAAAGTCGCAATGCTCTGCAGCCCTGGGAGAAAGGTGCAATGTTCTACAGGGAAAGGCACGATGCTCTGCAGCGAATGGTGCAATGTTGTGCAGCCCTGGGAGAAAGGCGTGATGCTCTGCAGCTAAGGTACGATGCTCTGCAGAGAAAGGCGCGATGCTCTTCAGCCTTGGGAGAAAGGCATGATGCTCTGCAGGTAAGGAACAATGCTCTGCAGCAAAAGGCGCAATGCTCTGCAGCCCTGGGTGAAAGAAGCAATGTTCTGCAGGGAAAGGCATGATTCTCTGCAGCGAAAGGCGCAATGCTCTGCAGCCCTGGGAGAAAGGTGCAATGTTCTGCAGGGAAAGGCGCAATGCTCTGCAGTGAAAGGTGGGATGCTCTGCAGCCCTGGGAGAAAGGCATGATGCTCTGCAGGTAAGATACAATGCTCTGCAGAGAAAGGCGTGATGTTCTGCAGCCCTGGGAGAAAGGTGTGATGTTCTGCAGGGAAAGGCGCGATGCTTTGCAGGGAATAGTGCGAAGCTCTGCAGCCCTGGGAGAAAGTCGTGATGCGCTGCAGGTAAGGTACGATGCTCTGCAGCGAAAAGCGTGATACTCTGCAACCCTGGGAGAAAGGCATAATGCTCTGCAGGTAAGGTACGATGCTCTGCAGCGAAAGGCGCAATGCGCTGCAGCCCTGGGTGAAAGGAGCGATGTTCTGCAGGAAAAGGCACAATGCTCTGCAGCAAAAGGCGCGATGTTCTGCAGCCCTGGGAAAAAGGCATGATGCTCTGCAGCGAAAGGTACAATTCTCTGCAGGGAAAGACGCAATGCTCTGCAGCCCTGGGAGAAAGACGCAATGCTCTGCAGAGAATGGTGCGAAGCTCGGCAACCTAGGAAAGGCATGATGCTCTGCAGATAAGGTACAATGCTCTGCAGAGAAAGGCGCAATGCTCTGCAGCCCTGAGTGAAAGGAGCGATGTTCTGCAGGAAAAGGCGCGATGCTCTGCAGTGAAAGGTGCAATGCTCTGCAGCGAAAGGTGCAATGCTCTGCAGCCCTGAGAGAAAGGTGTGATGCTCTGCAGGTAAGGTACGATGCTCTGCAGCGAAAGGTGCAATGCTCTGCAGCCCTGGGTGAAAGGAGCGATGTTCGGCAGGGAAAGGCGCGATGCTCTGCAGTGAAAGGCGCAATGCTCTGCAGCCCTGGGAGAAAGGTGCGATGTTCTGCAGGGAAAGGCACAATGCTCTGCAGCGAATGGTGCGATGTACTGCAGCCCAGGGAGAAAAGTGTAATGTTCTGCAGGGAAAGGTGCAATGCTCTGCAGAGAATAGTGCGATGCTCTGCAGGTAAGGTACGATGCTCTGCAGCAAAAGGTGCGATGCTCTGCAGCCCTGGGAGAAAATCGTAATGCTCTGCAGGTAAGGTATGATGCTCTGCAGAAAAAGGCGCAATACTCTGCATCCCTGGGAGAAAGGCATGATACTCTGCAGGTAAGATACAATGCTCTGCAGCGAATGGTGCAATGCTCTGCAGCCCTGGGAGAAAGGCGTGATGCTCTGCAGGTAAGGTACGATGCTGTGCAGTGAAAGGCGCGATGCTCTGCAGGTAAGGTACGATGCTGTGCAGTGAAAGGCGCGATGCTCTGCAGCCCTGGGTTAAAGGAGCGATGTTCTGCAGGGAAAGGCACAATGCTCTGCAGTTAAAGGGGCGATGATCTGCAGCGAAAAGCACAATGCTCTGCAGCCCTGGGAGAAAGGTGCGATGTTCTGCAGGGAAAGATGCAATGCTCTGCAGCGAATAGTGTGATGTTCTGCAGCCCTGGGTGAAAGGAGCGATGTTTTGCAGGGAAAGGCGTGATGCTCTGCAGTGAAAGGTGCGATGCTCTGCAGCGAAACGCGCAATGCTCTGCAGCGAATGGTGTGATGCTCTGCAGCCCTGGGTGAAAGGAGCAATGTTTTGCAGGGAAAGGCGTGATGCTCTGCAGTGAAAGATGCGATGCTCTGCAGCGAAAGGCGCAATGCTCTGCAGCGAATAGTGCGATGCTCTGCAGCCCTGGGTGAAAGGTGCGATGTTCTGCAGGGAAAGGCGTGATTCTCTGCAGTGAAAGGTGCGATGCTCTGCAGCCCTGGGAGAAACTGCACTATAAAAACTGCCACCATTAAGCCTGCCCCCTCATAGTCCTCTATTATAAATGATGAGTAATGGTGTGTCTGTCCCCTCCCCCGGGCTCTGTATGTAATCAGAAATGAGATTCTCAAGCCCCTCCCCCAAACGCCCATCACTGTGTAAAAGAAGCTCTGGTAACCATGGCAACAGAATTCCAGAGAATTCCAGAAATGGCAGTTGGCTCCTGGGAAAGTCCCTAAAATAACTGTTGGACGTCACATGTTTTTGAAGCTAGTCACATGTTCAGCCATGTGACTTCACATGTGTTTGAAAAAAATAACGGTCACAGTGTCACTGTGACATCAGAGCTCAGCGTATATAAATAGCTGAGGGCCAGGGGTGCTCAGTGTGTGAAGCTCATTCAAGCTGTGAGAGTTGTAGAGGAAGCATCACTTTTTTCTGCTCCTTGTTTTGCTTGTTTTTCTTGTGTTTCTCATATTTTCCAACAATGGGAAACTGCTTCACATTTCGCCGGCGCATCAGTAATGATGATGATGATGACTTTTACCAGCAGTCATCTCCTGCCTGTCCCGCCTTGGCTAAGGCTGGGACCAGTAACATCAGAGCCTCCAATCTGATGGAGGTTTCTTCAGGGTATTCAAGCCCTGTACATCCAGCTGAGACTGGATCCAATGACACCAACCTCAGCATTGGTGTCATTTCAGGGTCTGGTAGCCCTTCCTGTGTCACCTCGGCTGAGGTGACAGCAGCCACCAATTCCATCGCTGGAGATGAGGACCACTACCAGTCATCTCCCATCCCGTCAGGGTGTCATAGCCCTGTCTGTCCCGCCTTGGCTAAGGCTGGGACCAGTAACATCAGTGCCTCCAACACCATGGAGGATTCTTCAGGGTATTCAAGCCCTGCACATCCAGCTGAGACTGGAACCAATGACACCAACCTGATCATCAGTGTCATTTCAGGGTCTGGTAGCCCTTCCTGTGTCACCTCGGCTGAGGTGACAACAGCCACCAATTCCATCGCTGGAGATGAGGACCACTACCAGTCATCTCCCATCCCCTCAGGGTGTCACAGCCCTGCCTGTCCCGCCTTGGCTAAGGCTGGGACCAACAGCACCTCCAGCATCACGGAGGTCCATTCACAACCTGCAGCACATTGCAGCCCTGCAAGTCCACATGAAGATGGAACACCCAACACCAACCTGGGCACAGAGTGTGTCCCTTCAGGACCTTGCAGTCCTTCCCATCCTGCCTCGGCTGAGGCTGGAACCCCTGACACTGCCCTAAGCATGGCGAGTGTCTTTTCAGGACCTTCAGGATGTCTCACCTCAGAGACTGAAACCACCGGATACGACTCCAGCGCACCAAGCGAGGACGTGAGAATAACGCTGTCAAGCTTCATATTGCACTATGAGCTCGGAGAAGGAAGCTTTGGAAAGGTAAGTACTCCCCGTTACTTCAATGACTAGCTCCACCCACAACACACCCTTTTATCACCGAGGAGCCCACTAATTGTTCTCTTCTCTCTCATTCAGGTTGTTCTGGCGACTCACCGAAAGAGCCAGCAGAAAATGGCCATCAAGTCCGTGATTAAGTCTAGAAATACCTACTGCCTGGACATAGAACGCTACGCCATGGAGAAGTCAAAAGGGAGCCCCTATCTAATTCAGCTCTATGCCGCCTTCCAGACCCCCCTCACCGCCTGCTTTGTGATGGAATACGCCAGCGGAGGGAGTTTAAGTGACTACATCAGGAAATATGCGCCAGTCGGCACCGACGCCATCAAGTACGTTTCATTACCAAGTGAATTTCATTTATTTTAAATGTCATTTTGTGTCAATCTAACTTTCTTTTCTCTTTTACAGAGTCCTTGTGGCAGAAATATCGTGTGGACTGGATTTCCTTCATTATAATAGCATCCTCCATAGGTAAGTCATTGTATTCTATTGTATTGTAGACCAATGTGTGCGGGGGAGGGGAGATTGAGGAGAGGCACACATATACATGGGCACCTAATGTCTTCCCACTTTACCAACCAACTGATAGAAGAAGCCAATGGGAAACGTCTGTCACTAGCAGCACCTAGAATTGGAATATCAGTTGGCGGGAAAGTGATCCTCAGAATGTGTTTTAGAAATGTTTCTAATGACGTCTTTCTCTTTGCAGGGATCTGAAGCCTGATAATATCCTGATGGATGAAGAAGAACATGTCCGCATTGCTGATTATGGACTGGCAGTAGGTCTACGGGACGATGAAAGGATCACCGGTATGGCTGGAACCATAGGATTCATGGCTCCGGAGGTTTGTACATTTCTCCATACTCATCATTTATCTATTATTACTATTATTATTTATCTCACCAATGTACTTATTCATGTCTTTTCTTTGGATTGGCAGGTTGTCAACAATGACTTTTACCAGTTTGAACCTGACTGGTTTTCACTGGGAGTCATTACCTACATCTTGGCCACAAAGCATATGCCATTTGGGAGCATGACCACTGATGAATACCGGAGAGAGGTGAACTTCAACTATCCCGATTACCCTCCGGACATGGACCCGGACCTGGAGGACTTCATAAAAGGAGTAAGTAGGAGAAGAACTTTTTTAGCTCTAAATAGTAAGAGGAAAGACTTGTGGGCATACTACTGCTGCTGCTCTCGGGGTAGAATGGAGGTTTGCTGACAAGTCTGCTCATTGGCTTGACTGTTGGGTAGTTTGGCTTCTTTGCCCCGCGGTAAAGGTTCAGTTACACAACCATAGTAACATTTTATCATGGGACTGAGGGGGCAGAAGATGCCACATGGGGGGTAAATCACTGATCTGCACATTTCATAATTCTATCAAAGCAGAACTCAAACAACTCATGTATGTTTGCATCCAGCACCTGTACTGGTCTATATGTGAGTCTTCACACACTAAGATGTCTATTGGGTTGGGGTCCGCCCAGGAGGAGCCGCACAGCAGTCACAGATCTTTCCTAATCTATACAGAGCCAAGTGATGTAACTTTTATTACTCATGTATACAAGTCCTAATAGATATCTCTTCATTCTTTTATAGCTGCTTTGCAAAGATCCAGAGGAGAGACTGGGGATCAGTGAAGACATCCGATCCCACATCTTCATGGAATGCATCGACTGGGAAGAAGTAGAGGAAGGGAATGCATCGCCCCCTTTCCAAGTGGACATGGTAAGTACCCAAATCCTAATGGGACGATATTACTATATATCCGACAGATTGGCGCAATGCCGGTCATTATTAAACAATAAGTCCAGAGATCTATAAACATTGAATATGACGCATTGTGTTTTCTTTTTACAGCCCATGGACCTGGATATAGACGAGCGACTTTCTCCATCGGCTCTAATGCCATATACATCAAAGAAGCCAGAAGAGGAGATATACCTACCCAAGTTCACATACATCAGCAGTATGTGGGCACGCATGTGAATCTGCATTAGATGACGACATTGTCCTGTGAAGATTCAGAAGAAACGATTCTACGCATTTTATACAATTTGTTAACGTCACAGAATTGTTACCACCATTGTTTACACCACAGATGGCCGATCCAGGGAGTAATCCGATCGCCTTCGGGGGTCAGGAAGGAATTTTCCTGTTGGAATAAATAATACCATGCTTCATACGGGTTTTTCGCCTTCCTCTGGATCTACAGGCGAGTTCCATACTGTACAATCAGCTGTACTTACCTCCCAGGGGGATGAACTGTTAGTGCCCAAGAAACCTGTGTGGTGGGGGGGGATTTGTAATCCTCGCTCTTCTGAAGAGTGGGGATTTCAAAGCCACTACACAGGCCATGTGCCCACTGACAGCTCACCCCAGATGGGTGTTATGGAATTCACCTGTAATACAAGCCATCAATTCCTATACATAGAGAAGAAACCACCAAGAATTTCTTCCCTGTAGGTGCAGCGTTTTTATACTGGAACTGCTAAGTTATGCTTTGTATGTAAATAAAATGTGAATAAAAAAAATAAACTGGCCAGAGAGGGATTACTTTGACGCAGTTGGCCGGCTTAAACATGTATTGCGATATATGTGAACCAAACATCCCTCATTTTATACAGTTTGTTTGATATGGAAAGGGTGAATATCAATGTGCAGAGCATTGATTTATAGATCATTTTCTCCCAACACAGCGCACAACGCAAAGTCGCTTGTTGTGGCGCACGGCACATTCTGTTGTGCAGATTTTGGAAATATTCTGGAACAAGATGGATGAAGTTTGTGTCAGAAGAGGGGAGAAGGTGATCTTTATTTCTATTGGCCACATTGTTTACTAGGAGCAATAATGGCATTTTTTTTTTCCGATTTAATGTGAGGCTCTCAGTAAAGATATTTCCTTTAGTACAAATTCAAACAATAGAAAATAAATAAGAGGGACGCCTCAAAGAGTCAGAGAAGAAAGATTAGGTGTGTGAAATTTGCTGCCAAGAGGGCAGGGGGGGCACGGGTGGTATATCATTGGTGTCAGTGGATAAAGTACATTCCATCACTGGTGTCAGGGGGATAAGGTACACTCCATCATTGGTGTCAGGGGGATAAAGTACACTACATCATTGGTGTCAGGGGGATAAAGTACACTACATCATTGGTGTCAGGGGGATAAAGTACACTACATCATTGGTGTCAGGGGGATAAAGTACACTACATCATTGGTGTCAGGGGGATAAAGTACACTACATCATTGGTGTCAGGGGGATAAGGTACACTCCATCATTGGTGTCAGGGGGATAAAGTACACTACATCATTGGTGTCAGGGGGATAAGGTACACTCCATCATTGGTGTCAGGGGGATAAAATAAATTCCATCATTGGTGTCAGGGGGATAAAGTACACTACATCATTGGTGACAGGGGGATAAAATAAATCCCATCATTGGTGTCAGGGGGATAAAGTACACTCCATCATTGGTGTCAGGGGGATAAGCCCCATTGTTGTGTCACTGAGAATAAAACAAGTCCCATCATTGGAGAGAGAGCAGAGGGAGGGGGGGGGAAGTGTGGAAAGTGATAAACCAGGGGTAGGCAAACTGGGTCCCTCCAGCTGTTGCAGAACTACAAGTCACATCATGCCTCTGGTAGTAATTGTAACTGCCAGCCTTGCAATGCCTTATGGGAAATGTAGATCCACAACCGCTGGAGGGCCCCAGGTTGCCTACCCCTGTGATAAACAGAGGGGGGAGAGAACGGAACAGATTGGGGGGAGGGGAGAGAAGGCACCCAGAAGAAGACAAACTATGACTGGGGTAGGAATGGAAAGATGAGCGCACACATAACCTCTAATGCCATGACTTCTGGGGTGGGGACCGCTGACCCAACTGGTCACCCAACTGGTCAAAGACAAGATCCCTGTGCGCTGGTCATAGACACTTACCTTTGCTGTCAGGCTCTCCTCCTCCTACATGATATGGAGAAGTGGCAGACAACTGGGTCCCCTGGCTTTTCTCCTAGGCTAGCTTTGTATCCGTGGTGACAGTTCAGGAAGAGGAAGGAAGCGTTTCCAGGGCGACTCACAGCATGTTATCAGCTGAGGAAGGAGGCGGAGCAGCTCAAGTAGCCCCTCCTCTGTGCTTGAACACAGGTAGATCCTGTACTGCACTGGGAATGTTCTGGTGTTTGGATACCCAGACAGATGCCCAATGGATGGGGGTGCTTAAAGAAATATTGAAGGTGGTAGAGCGCCCCCCCATCCTGGTGCCTCCACTGAATGGAACATAAGTGTGGGACATCACGGCACCCGGAGTCCATTGATCACTTCCTCCAGCCCTGTAACTGAATGTCCATACCTCTGTATAGACCTGCAGCTGGAGGAATAGTCTGCAGGAGGCTGAGCATTGCACCCGCCATCCACTGATCCTGATTGGAATGATTTTCAGGCTAAAATGCAAAAATAAATAAATGCAATTTTTTCATCTGTGTTTGTGTGTTCAATGTTTTTTTGTAAAGCTAGAATAAGATAAACTGTCGGTGTAAGTAGACTAATAAAGTTATGCAGAAATACTTTGTGGGCGGTACAGAAATATAGTATAATCAGAGTATACATAGATTCTCTTAAAGTGACCCTGTCACCACTACAATGGCACAGCTGATAACAATGTATTGTAGGCAGGGCCGCCATCAGGAATTTTGGGGCCCCTTACACAGCTTCAGGCATGGGCCCCCCTGGAGCAGAGAATTGGGAAGCGGGGGGGGGGGCCTTTACAAAAAGAAGAAATAAAGAAAAATATATATAAAAAAGGGGAGTAGCCATCCGGGGCCCTGGGGACCTCTGTGCCCTTTAAAAAAAAAAAAAATAGAGAAAATATATATATATATTTTTTTTAAAGGGTGGTTGCCAACTGGGGCCCCGGGACCTTAGGGGGCTTTCCATTCGGGAAAAAAGGGGGTTTGACATATGGAGCCCTGGGGACCTCTGAGCCCTTTAATAAAAATACATCTATATATTAAAAAAAAAGAAATAAAATAATATAAAAAAGTAAAAAGAAATTATAAAAAAGGAGGATTGTCATCCGGGTGCCCTGGGGACCTCTGGGCCCTTTAATAATAATAATAATAATATATATATATAAAAATATATATATATATATATATATATATATATATATATATATATATATATATAATATTAATATAAATATAAAAATAAAAGAAATAAAAAAAGGGGGGTTGTCATCTGGGGCCCTGGGGATCTCTAGGTCCCTGTGGACCTCCGGACCTCTAAAAAAATAAAAGAAAAAAATTGGCCCTTTAATAAAAAATAAAAGAAAAATATATTCAAAAAATATATTTTTTTATAAATAAAAAAATAAAAAAATAAATAAAAAAGAGGGGGTTGCCATCTGGGGCCCTGGTGGCCTACGGGCCCCTAGACCCCTAAAAAAATGGCCCTTTAATAAAAAAATTAAATATTAAATACAAATATATTAAAAAAAATATATATTTTTTTATAGAAAATAAATAAAAAAAAGGGGGTTGCCATCCAGTGCCCTGGGTGCCTCCGGGGCCCCTGTAGACCTCCGGCCCTTTAAAAAAAAAAAAAAAGAAAAAAAATTGTCCCTTTAATAAAAAATAAAAGAAAAATATATTAAAAAAATATATATTAAAAAAATATATATATATTTAAAAAAAAAGGGCTTGCCATCTGGGGCCCTTGGTGGCCTCCGGGCCCCTGGGGACCTTTGGACCCCTAAAAAAATAAAAAAAATAAAAATATATATATTTTTTTTTTTTTTTAGGGTGGTTCCCATCCGGGCCCCTGGGGACCCCCGGGCCCCTTACAGGTGTAATGCCTGTACCCCCCTGATGGCGGCCCTGTATATGAGTTTACCTGTTTCACACCACAGCAACTGATAACGTTGATGCATAAGAATGGAGTTTTTAGTAACTCACAATGCTTATCTTTGAAGCTTATTTTTTTAAGCTGAGCTTAATTTAGATATTGAATGATGACCAGCCTACACTGATTTTTATTGTTTTATCAGTCAGATTGTGTGATTATGGAGCCCTGCCTGTAGTTCTCACTGAGTTCCAGTCCAACTTGGTGACCTTCTTTTGTATGCAACTTCCCTTATGCCCAGCCATCTCAGCTGAGAAAGTCTCACATGAGCAGTTCACTATGGCTGACTAATGCTTGCTTTGAGCTAGCTAACCAGATGGTGAAATGTGACCCACGACATGATAAATATATGGCTTTCTGCCTGTTATACTGTCTTGATGTGGTGCCCACGGATGTTCATGCGACTATTGCCACACTCAAGACCAAGCGTTCAGTTTATGGACTGGTGCCCTACTGCTTTCACTGTTGGTATTATCTATCGAACACTGACTGTTGTACCGGGTGGTGATCTGGCCAAGGTTTAAGCTGCTGTGTGTATTCTGAGCAACACCACTGCTATTGCGGAAGCATGGGCTCTGCCTAAATGCTGTTCTATGCTGGAGGTCCCTCCCCTTGCAAACAGGCCTTACTCCAGCCTGACCCATCCTGCCCTAACCCCATGTGCCCAGTATTGAACTACCCCCTCTACCCCCTGTGAACGCAGATGGCATCCTTTACTGCCCACCGGCCTTTGCCCATACCAGATTCTGTGTTCTGTAATCCACCAACCCTGCTACGGTCCTTCGTTTTGTCCAAGGGTATCATGCCATGTCTCTGGACAAAACAGGAAGAAGAAAATGGCGCAGACCTACCTGCTCCTACCCTAGATTAACATGATTACCCCAATGCCTTAACCCCCCTGCCGGTAAACCCGAGCGCGACTCGGGTTGGATTTTTTAGGTAAATAGCGATATCCACGAGTCGCGCTCGGGGTCAATATGCAGAGCCTGCAGCGCGCTGGCTTACCTTGGATCCAGGCGGGGTACTGTACTTACCTTGTCCCTGGATCCAGCGATGCATCCCCGCTGTGTGAGCGAGTGGCGTCCTCCATTCGACTCACACAGTGCCCGCGCGCCGCCGATCTCCGTTCCCTGCGACGTAACGGCGCACGGGGGCGGAGACCAGCGGCAAATTCAAAAATGTAAACAAACACATTACATACAGAATACTGTAATCTTATAGATTACAGTACTGTATGTAAAAAAATACACACCCCCCCCTGTCCCTAGTGGTCTGCCCAGTGCCCTACATGTTCTTTTACATAATAAAAACATTTTTTTTCTCCCTGCAAACTGTAGATTGTCCATAGCAACCAAAAGTGTCCCTTTATGTCAAAAGTGATTTTAGAGCAGCTAGAAAACAGCAATAATAAATTATAATCACTTGCAGAATTGAGCGTTAGCGATTTGTGGGAAAATTCGTCATAAAAAAATAAAAGTAATGACAGCGACAATTCTGCAACTGAGCAAATTTCAGTGATTTTGATTTGATTACATTAGTGAATAATTTTTATTATAATTACATTATTATTTGTTATAATTATTTATAGTTATTTATTATATTATAATTTTATGATTTTGTGTTTCAAACTTTATCATACCCGGGATGTCTACTAGACTCTGGTTTGGACAAATTTAAGCGAGTTATTCCTAAAAATTGCAGGCCTACAGTATAAAACGCAGAATTTCCATGCAAAATAATTGTACCGCTTTTGGTACGTAATTCCAGACAGAATCATACCGCCAGGGAGGTTAACTCACCTTGTATGTTGATGGCTCCAGATTCAGATATGGGGTAACTGGGGTGATAAAAAGTGATCAAGGTCCTTGGTACCACATTAGCATTTTTACACACCTTACCACCCTCAGAGTAGTGGGAAAGTGGCCCCAATGGGGAAGCATTCTTTATCCCCTTTTGAAATCTTGTTTGAAACAGCAACTAGATAAGGTTGTTATTACCCACAACAGTTGCAATTACAGTCGTATACTTTGAGAAATTATGTGGCTGCTCTTGCAAAATAATTAACTAATATCCATGTACGAGTATTTTCTTCCTTTCCAGATCCTGATTTAGATACTACCTGGTGATTGGACTGTGCACCACCCGCATCAGAATGAAACTATATATCTTTTTTCTTATATTTGATCACTGTACTATAGTCTCCTTACCTCCATTAGACTGGCAAGGTTACATGTTCAGGAACCATATATATGTGTGATATACAGTGCCTTGCGAAAGTATTCAGCCCCCTTGAACTTTGCGACCTTTTGCCACATTTCAGGCTTCAAACATAAAGATATAAAACTGTATTTTTTTGTGAAGAAACAATAACAAGTGGTACACAATCATGAAGAGGAACGAAATTTATTGGATATTTCAAACTTTTTTAACAAATAAAAAACTGAAAAATTGGGCTTGCAAAATTATTCAGCCCCTTTACTTTCAGTGCACCAAACTCTCTACAGAAGTTCAGTGAGGATCTCTGAATGATCCAATGTTGACCTAAATGACTAATGATGATAAATAGAATCCACCTGTGTGTAATCAAGCCTCCGTATAAATGCACCTGCACTGTGATAGTCTCAGAGGTCCGTTTAAAGCGCAGAGAGCATCATAAAGAACAAGGAACACACCAGGCAGGTCCGAGATACTGTTGTGGAGAAGTTTAAAGCCGGATTTGGATACAAAAAGATTTCCCAAGCTTTAAACATCCCAAGGAGCACTGTGCAAGTGATAATATTGAAATGGAAGGAGTATCAGACCTACGAAGACCTGGCCGTCCCTCTAAACTTTCAGCTCATACAAGGAGAAGACTGATCAGAGATGCAGCCAAGAGGCCCATGATCACTCTGGATGAACTGCAGAGATCTACAGCTGAGGTGGGAGACTCTGTCCATAGGACAGCAATCAGTCGTATACTGCACAAATCTGGCCTTTATGGAAGAGTGGCAAGAAGAAAGCTATTTCTTAAAAATATCCATAAAAAGTGTTGTTTAAAGTTTGCCGCAAGCCACCTGGAGACACACAAAACATGTGGAAGAAGGTGCTCTGGTCAGATGAAACCAAAATCGAACTTTATGGCAACAATGCAAAACGTTATGTTTGGCGAAAAAGCAACACAGCTCATCACCCTGAACACACCATCTCCACGGTCAAAAATGATGGTGGCAGCATCATGGTTTGGGCCTGCTTTTCTTCAGCAGGGACAGGAAAGATGGTTAAAATTGAAGGGAAGATGGATGGAGCCAAATACAGGACCATTCTGGAAGAAAACCTGATGGAGTCTGCAAAAGACCTGAGACTGGGACGGAGATTTGTCTTCCAACAAGACAATGATCCAAAATATAAAGCAAAATCTACAATGGAATGGTTCACAAATAAACATATCCAGGTGTTAGAATGGCCAAGTCAAAGTCCAGACCTGAATCCAATCGAGAATCTGTGGAAAGAACTGAAAACTGCTGTTCACAAACGCTCTCCATCCAACCTCACTGACCTCAAGCTTTTTTGCAAGGAGGAATGGGCAAAAATGTCATTCTCTCGATGTGCAAAACTGATAGAGACATACTTACAGCTGTAATCGCAGCAAAAGATGGCGCTATAAAGTATTAACTTAAGGGGGCTGAATAATTTGGCACGCCCAATTTTTCAGTTTTATATCTTTATGTTTGAAGCCTGAAATGTGGCAAAAGGTCGCAAAGTTCAAGGGGGCCGAATACTTTCGCAAGGCACTGTAGATGATGATTGTGACCACTGGGAATCTGCGGGCTGGAATAAAGGTAATGACTAGGGATATAGGCTACAGAGTGCTCTGAACAAGAAAGATAAATATGGAGAGTCATTACTCAGTGCCCCAGCTGGTAGTTTTGACCCCCACATATATATATATGGATGCCATAGAGGTCCCAAGGGGGGTCCCCGATAAGTTTAAAGCAAGAGACCAAGTAGCTGCAAATTTTGAGTCCCATAATAACTCTGATATATTCCATAGGGTAAATAATTAATTATTGATTAATGTCACAGTGTAAAGAAGTTCTTTAATGAGGAAACTACGTTTAAAGCGGAGGTTCACCCTAATTTTTGAGTTCATGGCAATAAAACAGCATTGCATTGAAAAGAACAACTATGGTTTTTTTTTCTTTAGCCGTACCCCTTTTCTTCAAGGCTTTCTGCCCTGTCAATCACCTTCCCCCGCTGGTGAATGGGCATGTGTTTTGATTTTCCCCCGACGGCGCTATGTCTCCTGGGACTCAGTCCTCACAATCCCAGGAGACGCGCTCTGCTGTGTTAGCGCAAGATTTCGCCGTTGATCATTCTCGGACTTATACAGAAATCAGACCCACGTCACTTCCGGTGCTCGTACGTCAGAGGGTCCACGGCGCATATGCAGACGCTTTTTCGGTCCGTGAAACTGATAGACTCGGGTGGGCGGGCGGAGGCGGAGAAGGATTCTAAATCACATTATCTCCAGCACCGCCTCCAGCCCCGTCCCTAAAGCAGGTCCGTGAACAACATAGACTCGGGTGGGCGGGCGGAGGCCCGTCTGAATGACATTATCGCCAGCACCGCCTCCAACCCTGTCCCTAACAGACACTAGCCTGCTGCTGAGAGCGGAGGAGGGGAGGACATTGTATATAGAGTGTGGGGGACTCGTGTCTAGTGTATACATTGTATCCTCTATGGGAGGAGCTGCACCATCAGCCAATCACATTCTATCTTTAGATTCATTCTGTCTTCTCCAGTCTTTTTAATAAATCTTCCCCCCAATATACCACACATTGTAGGGGTCACCCCCCACCACTATCCTCCCAGCTATAGGGATCACCCCCCCACCACCATCCTCCCAGCTATAGGGATCACCCCCCCACACCACCATCCTCCCAGCTATAGGGATCACCCCCCACACCACCATCCTCCCAGCTATAGGGACCACCCCCCCACCACCACCATCCTCCCAGCTATAGGGATCATCCCCCCACCACCATCCTCCCAGCTATAGGGATCACCCCCCACACCACTATCCTTCCAGCTATAGGGATCAACCCCCCACACACACCACCATCCTCCCAGCTATAGGGATCACCCCCCCACACCACCATCCTCCCAGCTATAGGGTTCACCCCCCACCACCATCCTCCCAGCTATAGGGATCAACCCCACACCACCATCCTCCCAGCTATAGGGATCACCCCACCCCACACCACCATCCTCCCAGCTATAGGGATCACCCCCCCACACCACCATCCTCCCAGCTATAGGGATCGCCCCCCCCCCCCACCATCCTCCCAGCTATAGGGATCAACCCCCCCACCACCATCCTCCCAGCTATAGGGATCACCCCTCCGATTTGGGGGAGCAATTGCAGCCTCACTGTGCCCGTCATACGCCGTCATACGTCGTACGTAGCAATTGTGCCTGTCATACCCAGCCAGTGTGCCCGCCATATGCAGCCAGTGTGCCCGTCGTACCCAGCCAGTGTGCCCGCCATATGCAGCCACTTGTGCCCGTCATATGCAGCCACTTGTGCCCGTCGTACACAGCCATTGTGCCCGTCGTACGCAGCCATTGTGCCCGTCGTACGCAGCCATTGTGCCCGTCGTACGCAGCCATTGTGCCCATCATATGCAGTCATTGTGCCCATCATATGCAGCCATCTGTGCCCGTCGTACGCAGTCAGTGTGCCCACTATTTGCAGCCACTTGTGCCCATCATATGCAGCCATTGTGCCCGTCATACACAGCCACTTCTGCCCATCAAATGCAGTCAGGCGCATCCCCTGGCTGACACTTCACTAATCCCAAACAAACCTCCCCCTGGGGGGGGGGACCGGGTGTGGCGACACTTATCGAATGACGACAGAGATCAAAGACCAGTGGTGGACCCTGCATGGTTGCATGATGGGCCCACAATGCATGGGAACCACCCCCGTCACCTCTGCCGCCCTCCCTATTCATGTGCCCGGCCCCTTTCAGGACGCCGGACACATGAAATTCTATGGCGGGGATAGGCAGGGTGTGTGTTTTGAAGCACGTAATTAGAGCCAGAGACTATTTTCACACTAAAGTTCCTCCTTGCCAATCAGCAGGCAGGTCAGTAAAACCTGTGTCCCGATTGGCCAAAGCTTTAGGCGATCCTATTGGATGCCTAACGCTTTTGCAGAAAAGGAGACATGGTGGAGGAAGCCTGAGGAGCCGAGCAGACACAGGAGCCACAGCTGCCACTACAGAAGAAGGGGAGGAAGTGTCGTCATTCGATAAGTGTCGCCACACGCGGTCCCCCCCCCCAGGGGGAGGTTTGTTTGGGATTAGTGAAGTGACAGCAGAAGTGGCTGTGTATAACGGGCACAATGGCTGCATATGACGGGCACAATGGCTGCATATGACGGGCACAATGGCTGCATATGACGGGCACAATGGCTGCGTATGACCGGCACAATGGCTGCGTATGACGGACACAATAGCTGCGTATGACGGGCACAATAGCTGCGTATGACGGGCACAATAGCTGCGAATGACGGGCACAATGGCTGCATATGACGGGCACAATGGCTGCGTATGACGGGCACAATGGCTGCGTATGACGGGCACAATGGCTGCGTATGACAGGCACAATGGCTGCGTATGATGGGCACAATTGCTGCGTACGACGGGCACACTGGCTGCATATGGCGGGCACACTGGCTGGGTATGACAGGCACAATTACTACGTACGACAGGCACACTGGCTGCATATGGTGGGCACACTGGCTGGGTATGACGGGCACAGTGAGGCTGCAATTGCTCCCCCAAATCGGAGGGCTGATCCCTATAGCTGTGAGGATGGTGTGTGTGGGGGAGTGATCCCTATAGCTGGGAGGATGGTGGGGGGGGGGGTGATCCATATAGCAGGGAGGATGGTGGTGGGGGTGTGATCCCTATAGCTGGGAGGATGATGGTGTGGGGGGGTGTTCCCTATAGCTGGGAGGATGGTGGTGTGGGGGGGGGTGATCCCTATAGCTGGGAGGATGGTGGTGGGGGGTGACCCCTACAATGTGTGGTATATTGGGGGGAAGATTTATTAAAAAGACTGGAGAAGACAGAATGAATCTAAAGATAGAATGTGATTGGCTGATGGTGCAGCTCCTCCCATAGAGGATACAATGTATACACTAGACACGAGTCCCCCACACTCTATATACAATGTCCTCCCCTCCTCCGCTCTCAGCAGCAGGCTAGTGTCTGTTAGGGAACGGGCTGAAGGCGGTGCTGGCGATAATGTCATTCAGAATGTTGCTCCGCCCGCCCACCTGAGTCTATCAGTTTCACGGACCGAAAAAGCGTATGCGCATGCGCCGTGGACCCGCGATCAGCTGTGCTCTGACTTTCGAGCACCGGACAGCATTCACCGCATCCCGGATGTCTAGACAGGTGGGCTTCAGGAGTGCCCACACTAAAGATGGAAACGTCCATCTCTGTATTTTATAAAACATAGTTTTGGATAAAATGGGGACACATGTGGCTGCAAGAACGGGAGAGGTGAGTGTAAGTTTACATATACAAACCGCGCATGAATGACAGAAAAAAAAAAACGTTTTTCCCGCAGAACCGCCGCTTTAATGCTGCGTGTAAATGTTTATGAATATTTTAGCCCTAAACCGAAAATGTGTTATTACATGTGGTCATTCAAAGCACAAACAAGGATCAGAACAAAGTTTTAGGAGAAAATGATTGATAAAGATTGTGTAAAGAACTGTTTACAATTCATATAATGGAAAACAACATGGTATTTAGTGTTTAACAGAAAATCCTACAGATTTGGTTGCAGGAAATAATAAGTTAAGGATTAAGCAATGTTTACAAAAGATTCCAAACTTGGATTTGGTTATTAAATTAAAAGTAGTAGATTGCTCTAATTTACTTAAAGTTACCCAGGAAAGATATTAAAATATGAAAGTTTTTTTCCACCCAAAAAAATATAAAAATTGTAAAAAAACAAAAAACAAACAAGTGTTATTTGATATTTCTGATGAGAGTGGAGACTTTGGTTGGGGGAGGAGTTTCTCTGGAAAATGGGCAATTCACAGTTCATTAGGCTGGAACTAATCTGTGAATTTCACGAGATTTTCCTCTAAACAATTTTTTGTCGTTACTATAGTCAAGAAACGTCATATTATAATGTAATGTACATGATTTTTGACGGCTGTACAAACCAAATATTTTTAAAAAATTGTAAAAAAGGTTAAAAATGATAAAAACGATAAATGAGAATTGTACAATGAATGGGGATACAAAGCATTGGAAGATTAGGTCTGGCAGTAACAGATGTTTCTTTGGAGAGTGTTACATGTAAAGAAATGTGCTGCCAGCAGAGAGATGCAGATCAGGTTACACAGCCTGAGACGCCATGACAATTTTCACTTCTGTGAATCTGAGAGCAACATTTTTGTGTTAAACCCTTTCAGAAACCTGGAAGAAGGTTCATGGATGAGAAAAAAATATATTTAGAAGGTATTGCTTACTAAAGTAATAGTTTTAAAATTGTTTTGAGCCTAAATAACTTTTCTTGAGAGTTCATTGAACTTTTTGAAGACAAAGGGCCAGATTCATAGAGCAATTACGCCTGTCTAACTGGTGTTAGACAGGAGTAATTTCAAATTTTGCGCGCCGTATCACTAGTTTGAATCCTCAAACCATGATACGGCGGCTTCGGGCTTCGATCCGAGAGGCTTACGTCTTCGTAAGCCTTCGGATCTACGCTGCCATCTATTTGCGGCCGCTGGGAGGAGTTCGCGTCGTTTTGATGCGTCGGGATATGCAAATGTTTTTTTACGGCGATTCCCGAAGATACGAGTGGTCGTCGCAATCACTTTCGTCTATTTTTTTGTACGTAATGTTAGAGCAGCTTTTTGCTGCTCTAACGTTACGTAGCCCATGTTAAGTATGGCCGTCGTTCCCGCTTCAAATTTATTTAATTATTTTTTTTGTTTACGTAACTCGTTCGGGACTAGGATCGCCCGTAAACGACGCTACCTAAACAACGAATGACGTCACGACGTGATTTCGCGCAATGCACGGCGGGAAATTTGCGAACGGAGCATGCGCAGATCGATCGCCGCGGGAACGCGCCTATTTTAAATGATTCACGCCCCCTACTCATCTATATGGATTGCGACGGGAGAAATACACTACGCCGCCGTCGTTTACTGGACAAAATCTACCTGAATTCCACGTAGAGCCAGGTAAAATACGGCAGCGTAGTGTATTTCTGATACGCTACGATAATCCATTTCTGTGTGAATCTGCCCCAAAGTATCTGTCTGAATAAATGTTAATGAATTATAAAGGCTTACTATAGGGCAAATGTTTTTAATAATAAAAGATAACTTGTGTACAATCATTTGAAGATCTAAATAAAGCCCAAATTAATTTAGGGCCAGATTTAGTAAGAAGTTACGCGGCTTATCTCTAGATAAGCCGCGTAACTTCTAACCTACGCCGGCGTACCTGTTTTCTGTATTCAGAAAACAAGATATGCTGGGATTGAGTTAAGATACGAGCGGCGTAATTGTATTACGCAGAGAATATGTAAATCAGCGAGATACCCCAATTCACGAACGTACGCCCGCCCGACGCAGTGACTTTACACCGTTTCCGTAAGGGGTTTCCCGGCGTAAAGATAAAGCACCAAAAAGATGGCCGATCCTATGTTAAGTATGGACGTCGTTACCGCGTCGAATTTGAATTTTTTTACGTTGTTTTCGTAAATTCGTCCATGAATGGGTCAATTACGTTCACGTCGAAAACACTGTCATAATTTGGAGCATGCGCACTGGGATACCTCAATGGATGACGCATGCGCAGTACGTTCGGCGCGGGATTGGGCTTAATTTAAATAGCAGACGCCCCCTACCTGCCCGATTTGAATTACGCCGGTCCATTTACGCTACGCCGACTCAACTTAAGAAGCAAGTGCTTTGTGAATACAGCACTTGCGTGTAAAGTTGCGGCGGCGTAACGTAAATGAGAAACGTTACGCCGGCAGAAAGAACTGCTCGCCATCCTGAATCTGGCCCTTAGTATTTTTGATTAATATAGAGATCTCTCTCTCATACATTTACATTGTACAAGTGTATGTGGATGAGTAGACAATTTCATTGGTATGTAAAAAAAAAAAACATTGTGGGTTTTGCACCATTTGTTTTGAAGAACATCTTATGGTACTCTAAAGGTGTTATTTCAAGGAAAATTAGAGGTGTCAGTTTATCCTCAAAAAGAGGTCAACTATAAATTACTAATGCGGTGGCACTACACCCCGGAAGTTTTACACAGGACTTTTCCATCGATCTCTGACCGCTGCTGGAGGGGGAGCGGGGAGCAAGGCTTACATGCGCATATCTGGTGGTTTTGTCCTTTAATTAAGCCTTTTTGGTCTTTGGTATTGCATTGGATCGAAAGGATTCAAGGGTCTAGTGTTATTGATGATCCCTGGGTGGTACTGTTTTATTGCACAAGCGAACCAGTAGGATCATATTCTCCTTAATGCGGCCAAGGCGCTTATACCTAAGTTCTGGAAGCAGCAAAGGGTTCCCTCCTTGCGTCAATGGCTATTGGAAGTAGACCACATCTACCACATGGAAAGTAGCACGTTAACGCTACGTAATAAATCTGATTTGGCCCATATGGTCGTGCTGGATCGCTTTTAAGTTTTCTTTTACATATGCGGATGCTATGGCACAATCTGCTTAATGTTTGAATGATAGGACTACATATTTGCTGTATTGGACGATGTTCCCGCTAGGTAGCTATTTTTTTTTTATTGCGATTTTTTTTTACTAAAGACATGTGGCTAAATACATTTTGGCCTAAATGTTTGACTAAAATTTAGTTTATTTGATTTTTCTTTTAACAAAAAGTAAAAAATATTGATTTTTTTTCAAAAATGTCGCTCTATTTTTGTATATAGCGCAAAAAATAAAAATCGCAGAGGCGATCAAATACCACCAAAGGAAAGCTCTATTTGTGGGAAGAAAAGGACGCAAATTTTGTTTGGGAGCCACGTCGCACGTCTGCGCAATTGTCTGTTAAAGCGACGCAGTGCTTAATCGCAAAAAGGGGCCTGGTCATTTACCTGCATTTTGGTCCGGGTCTTAAGTGGTTAAATAAAATAAAAAATCCTTTAAATATTGTACCTGCTGGGTGTCTATAGTATGCCTGTATAGCTTTATGATGCACACTGCAGAGGACACAGGCAATACACCACGTGAGAATACTGCAGATAGCACAATCAACTACCTGCCAGTGAATTAGGAAGAACTGATCTAGCTAAGCTATACAGTGCTATACAGTGTATAAATATATGTACAACACCTGGGATATATATATATATCCTCCACACACTGTAACATTAACTGACTAACCTGCCTGCTCTATCTACCTAGAAAAAATTACACTCTCTCTCTCCCTCTGACTGATCTCTAACCAGCGCCAGAACACACTACACAAGGCCGACCTGCAGGCGCTGTGATTGGCCAAGCATGTGGGTCATAGTGCATGCTTGGCCAATCATCAGCGCGCCAATCATCAGTCACTCGAATTTGGCGCGAACGACCCGTGTTGGTCGGCGCTACAGGGGTTTAGAGCCGAGTCAGCAAAACTTTTCCTCCCAGTTAGAATTTAAGGTGACGTCCCGGCTGCTGTCTGAGAGAGAGAGACCGGCCCGGGAGACACCTCGCCCACCCCAGGCCGCTGATTGGCGACGTGTGGGCTCTGTGTTCTTTTTCAAGAGCTAATCTCTGCTACACCTATCCAGGCCTGACATCTAAAGTTCTTTCCTTCTCATCAACCTGTTCCTCCTTCATCGAGTTGATGTTCGGCAATGTTGGCCAGGAATTAAAACCAGTGCTAAGAAATATGCACTGTCACTGTACTAATGACACTGTCTGGGAAGAGGTTAAACATTTTGGGCGATCAAAGTGTCAACTGTATTCCTAACCAGTGTTTATGTGTAAACTGTGTGCTGATTTTACTAAGAGAAGTGATGGATTGTATTCCCTGATTTGCAGGGACACAGAATCCATCACTTTCCGCCTGTCAGAATGGTGCTCTGCCTTGTTTACATATCTCTGTATCTCTGCCTGACGATGCCCAGTGCCCATTGCCCATCACCCGCAGATCAGCTTCTGCTGTGAGTACTCACAGCAGAAGTGAGCAGGTGGCAGCTCCCCCTAGGCCAAAGTGCAGATTCAGGTATATACAGTGCCTTGCAAAAGTATTCACCCCCTTGGTTTTTTACCTATTTTGTTACATTACAGCCTTTAGTTCAATGTTTTTTTAAACTGAATTATATTTGATGGATCAGAACACAATAGTCTAAGTTGGTGAAATTAGAAAAATTAGAAAAATATTTATATAAAAGTATTTATCAGAAATAAAAAAATGATAATTGGCATGTACATATGTATTCACCCCCATTGTTATGAAGTCCATAAAAAGCTCTGGTGCAACCAATTACCTTCAGAAGTCACATAATTAGTAAAATGATGTCCACCTGTGTGCAATCTAAGTGTCACATGATCTGTCATTACATATACACACTTTTTTGAAAGGGTGTGGGAAGTTTTGTCTTTTGCGGGGTAGAGCCTGGTTCACAGATACTAGTTTCTATCAGATCTGATTCCCTAGTGGTCGTCAGCAGGCAGTGGGCAGATCCTTCGGCACTAGACTTCCCGCTATTGCTATTTTTTTATTTAGTGCAATATTAGAGCCACTTTTTAAAGTGGCACTATTAACCACTTGAGGGCTGGCCCATGTAGATATACATCGGCAGAATGGCACGGACAGGCTTAATCACGTACCTGTACGTGGCCCCTTAAATGCTTGCCGTGTGGCCGCGATGCGCGCCACCGGCGGCGCGCTCGCGACCCTGTCGCCTTCCCCGTGAGTCAGACCGCAGGTCCCGCGGACTCGATTGCAGCGGGGATCCCCGCAATTTTTTTACAGAGGTATAGAGCGGGGCAATGCTTGTGTAAACAAGCGTTTCCTTGCTCTGCCTAGTGAGAATGACACTGATCTTGGCTCCGTGTACTCGGAGCGGAGATCAGTGTCATGTGACATAGAGCCCATCCCCCTACAGTAAAAAACAAGGGAACACTTAACCCCTACAGCGCCACCTAGTGGTTAACCCCTTCACTGCCAGTGTCATTTTCACAGTAAACAGTGCATTTTTATAGCACTGTTCGCTGGGAAAATGAAAATGGTCCCAAAAATGTGTCAAAAGTGTCCGATGTATCCGCCATAATGTCGCAGTCACGAAAAAAAATCACTGATCGCCGCCATTAGTAGTAACAAAAAAATTATTAATAAAAATGCCATAAAACTATCCCCTATTTTGTAAACGCTATAACTTTTGAGCAAACCAATTAATAAACGCTTATTGCGATTTTTTTTTAACAAAAATATGTAGAAGAATATGTATCGGCCTAAACTGAGGAAAAAATTTTTTTTATATATTTTTTGGGGATATTTATTATAGCAAAAAGTAAAAAATATTGATCTTTTTTCAAAATCTGTTGCACTTTTTTTGTTTATAGCGCAAAAAATAAAAACCACAGAGGTGATCAAATACCACCAAAAGAAAGCTCTATTTGTGGGAAAAAAAGGAAGTAAATTTTGTTTGGAATGGCCCGGGGCTAAAGTGGTTAAAAACTACCTGAATCTGCCGCACATATCTGTAAAGTTACTGAAACGGATGGCAGGGATTTTTGAATACAGTGCAGGACATTTTAGTGGGCCATAGTGATAGAAAAGTGTCATTAGGAATTTATTGAATTCCCCTGCATGTCTTCTGTCTCCCATAGATGGTGCTGCTTGACTTCTCACCTTCTTTATGATAAAAGCAGACATGTACACTAATCATTGACACTTGATGTATATTAAGAGATGATCGCTTTGTATAGGACAAACAGAAAACGAGACCACAAATTCCATGTATGCACAGAGCATAAAATAAGTGTTTAAGATTTTATTAGGTACATTTGATTCATAATCATACATTCCTACTCAAAGTCAAAGGTGTTTATTATTTCTGTTTCACACATCACAGCCATACAGTTTCCATTAGGTAAAGTCACCAATGACACTGAAGAAGTCCAACAGAGGCTTGAGTGAGGAGATGAAAAAGGTGTTGGTGGCAAATTATTTTAAAAGTTAAATTACACATTGTCTTACACTTATACAATATGTACTTGTACCAGATAGGAAAGTTAAACTTAGCGATGCTTACCAAAAGTATGAAATCTGACATCCATCCATTTTATCATTTGCACTCATGTTTATAAAGACCAAAATGACCTCTTCTGGCTTATTTATTGCACCATCGAGAACCATGCAAAGTGCAGTTGCCTATTGATACCATTTAGCAGTCTTGTTCTAAAGCAATGGAAGATTAAATCTGATTGGTTGCTATGGGTTACTGCACTTTGCACATTATTGGTCTTTGCATACCCTTATTAAATATGCTTGCAGTGATATTAAAGAGAAGATTTAGATCATAGCTTCCGTCTGACCTTCAGGTGGAAGAACTTTCTCTCATTTTGAACCAAATCCCTCTGTCCTTCTTTCCTCCACATGTCTCCCCTCTTTTTGATCTATTATAAACCTTTCTATAATATATCTACCGTTTAGAGGGGAAGTAAACCCTCTCTTAAAAAACAAAACAAAAAACACCCCTTCAAGACAAAGGCATAATGAGCTAGTATGCATAGCATATTAGCTCATTATGAATTACTTACCTGAGAATGAAGCCCCCACAGCGGTCCTCGGACACCTCCTCCATCACCACCATCATACCCAGAGTGAGTTCCGGGTATCGGTGCTCCGGCGCTGTGACTGGTCGGAGCAGCGATGACGTCACATCCGTGCGGGAGCCGCTACTAACGGCAATCATGCGCCGTAGAAATCGGTGCCTTCTTTCTTGAAAATATCTCCTTAACTGTGTAGGTTAAGGAGATATTTCTTGCACCTACAGGTAAACTTTAATCTAGGCTTACCTGTAGGTCAAAGTGGTCTGTAAGGGTTTACAACCACTTTAACTACCGTAAATGATATACGTCCCTAAACCTTTCAATCAACCATCTAAATAATTTAATTTGTGCTCTTAAAAAGCCGGTATAAGCCAGTATAAAGTAAAAGGAATAGTAAAAAAGCACTTGTGGGTTTAACCAATCATATTTTGCATATCAACTTGTTCACACCAAAATAATGTATATAGGCGGCAGCAAAGCCCAAATGCCACACATATTTATGGGGTTCCATTGTTGTGTGCTGAGAGGATGATCACTGCATGATCCCAGGACACTGACTGAGCTGTCACCCACCGCTTGTGGTCACCATTTACAATCCGGAGTCGTTGGGCTGGGCTCCTGATCCCATGTTCTCTGTGACAGCCAATCACAGTTTTCACATGTTCAGGAACTCTGCCTCCTGGCCTTAATATCTACTTAAAGAGCTACTAGGAGGTGTTAGCAATAGGTTTATTCTTAGTGGTGTGACATCTTTGTCTACATACTTTGTGCTAGAAGGTGACATTTTTTCTCACCTAGGAATATTTGGAGATATATTAGCTTCATGGGGCTTTTTTCAGTACTCTCACACTTTATCATAATCATATTTATGCAAATTGTAAATTATGCACAGTTTATGTTCACTTCAAACCAGTGAATTGTTGATTTCTCCTGTATGTTGGTTAAGACCCGTTTGCATACAAATTTAAAGAGTTTTTAATTTTGACCTCAAATTATATGGTTTTGGTAAATCTAAAAGAAAATTGTACAAAAAGATTGTATAATGTACGGCCAGCCTAAAACCTAGTATACATGGGCCAGGCGACATCAGCCGGTTCAATAAAAACCGTCTGATATTCAACCCATGTGTACGTCAGCTGGTCCGACAGAAGCCAGCCGTTTGGCCAGCTTCTGTCGGACAAGCAGGCTCCTGATTAGCATTCTTGGCCAATGGCTGAATGTGCTGATCAGAGTGTCCTGGCGGGGGCTGCCCCGTCCTGTTCAAACGCAACAGCTCAGTGGGGGGGGGTCGCTGTACTGACGGGTTGAACAGAAAAAAAACTCATAGTGTGTACTAAGCCTTAGGCCGCGTACACACGATCAGTCCATCCAATTAAAACGGTATGAAGGACCGTTCTCATCAGTTAACCGATGAAGCTGACTGATGGTCTGATGTGCCTACACACCATCGGTTAAAAAAACGATTGTGTTAGAAAGCGGTGCATAAAAACACAACAACTTGCTGAAAAAAATTAAGTTCAATGCTTTCAAGCATGCGTCGACTTGATTCTGAGCATGCGTGGATTTTTAACCAATGGTCGTGCGTACTAACGATCGGTTTTGACCTATCGGTTAGGCGTTCATGGGTTCATTTTTAAAGCAAGTTGTCTTTTTTTTAACCAAAGGTTAATTAACTGATGGGGCCTACACACAATTGGTCAAAACCGATGAAAACGGACTGAAGGTCTGTTTCATCGGTTCAAACTGATCGTGTGTTGGCCCCATCGGTCAGTTATCCTTCGGTCAAAAAAAGAGAACTTGTTTTAAAATTTAACCGATGGACGCCTAACCGATAGGTCAAAACCGATTGTTAGTATGCAAAAGCATCGGTTAAAAAGCCACGCATGCTCAGAATCAAGTCGACGCATGCTTGGAAGCATTGAACTTCGTTTTTTTCAGCACGTGGTTGTTTTTTACGTCACCGCGTTCTGACACGATCGTTTTTTTAACCGATGGTGTGCAGGCACATCAGACCATCAGTCAGCTTCATCGGTTAACGGATGACAACGGTCATTCGGACCATTCTCATCGGATGGATTGATCATGTGTACGCGGCCTAAGTTTCAATTCTGTGGGAAGAAAAATAGGGATGGAATATAATTGGTTGCTACAAGAACCACAGCAACCCTTTAACTTTCTACACTAACCATAGGATCTCACCAATGACTGGGTAGGCAAATTAAGAAATGTATTTCAAATGCTCAGCATCCGCACAGATATATACAAGTGTGTGTTAAGTATCTTGTTTGATGCCAGATTCACTTTATTGGTGCCTACATGGCAGCATACACAGCTGCCTGATATGTCTTTCTAAGGTCTACATCGATCTTGTGATCTAGGATGTTCCTGAAAGACTGCATTTTCTAACAGTAGTGTGGTGTTTCTTGCCAGTCGCATAATGGATGAGTCTATGACCAGAAGAGTATGGAAGAGTTGGGCATCCAACTCAAAAAGTGGATAGAGCTTTGGGAAGCGATTATGGGCAAAGGGACTCTTATCTACCACTCTATGTGAATTCCGCCATCAATAGGCACCAGGAATGGAAAATTACGAAAGGGCAAATATTCAATTTTCCTGGTACCCACATGACAACATACACATGAAAAAGGGTAGATCATTTGCCCAAAATCGCTTCTCAAAGCTCTATCTGCTTTTAGAGTCAGATGAACAACTTTTTGATTCTTCTCTGGCCATTGATACATCAATTATGCGACTGACCAGAAATACCATACCATCTCTGATTGAACAAGGTGGAAAGACGGGGCGGTGGATGCCTAACTTGAATTCTTCTTTAATTGTTTATTGTTCAGGCTCTGATTGAAGCTTAAAATTGCTCAGTTTAAAGACATTTTTCAATATAAAATGTTACAAGCAATAAGCAATGTCTTGCTTAAGTGAATAACAGCTCATCCCTCTTTGGAGGCAGCATAGCGAAAAAAATAAGTTAATCTCTTCTTATAAAAGTACCATCAGTTTCTGCAGGATGCAACTTAGTTTGGAACTCAGATAGGTACATTAGAATCTAGACGTTTTAGGGATATTTGTTTCAGGCTCTAAGTCTTAATTTACACATTTGGGCTTCACCATGCCCAGAGGCCACACAAAGGGTGTTGTGGGCCGTGGCTGTTTGTGTGTTTAGCCTTATGTGTGATATTAGCAGTGTATGGCATCTGTTAGTATAGAAATCTGTAGAATATGCTGGATTAAAGAATTGTTCCAAGCCCATAGTTACTAAAGCATCCATATTTAGAGCATAGAGAAGGCATTCTGCATGAATACATAGGAATCCGTCTGGGAACCCATTGCATGCATGCTTGCAATTCCTATTACTAATCCATCCAATACATATCAGCTCTAAATCCCCAAATGTCACGCTCTGTGAAATTCATTATATACATTTTATATTTGTTTGGAAATATACTGCCTAAAATCAGTAATTAACAGTACTGAAGGTATAACAATATTTTATGAGTAAAATAGTTTACTGGTAAAACTTTATTTTATGTCTTTATGGCAGTGCACCACATGCAAAGGCTGTATGGATAACAATTAATGATTATAAAATGTACAGCATATATATTTTCCCCAAATACCCAGTGCAATAGACAGGAGGTTTGCCTCCTATAGGTAGTAACAAAACTCAAATATCACACACTGTGACAGGCCATTTTGTGATCATGAAAACTTCAGTACATACAATTATACAGTTGATGTTCTGAGTTGCTTAAAAAAAACAGCAAAAAGGGCAAAGACATGCAGTTACCCAATGCAACCAACCATCTATTAGCAATTGAATCATACCAGTGCATGGCCATGTCTGATTTCCACTGCGGACACTCATCTTTTTTTAGTAAATAAATATGCAGAACAAAATCAGAAGATGCCTTGATTTGAAAACAGCACCTATTATATACAGTGCATCATAAAGCTTTATGATCCATTTATTGAGCAGAAAGCATTAGTGATTCCTAACATTGGGAACTGCATTCCATGTGTAGATGAGGGCTTCTGTAGTCCGCCATTTTTTTGTGTATTAGCTACTGTTCTTCCCCAGAAGTAAATGCAAAAGCAGCGTAAATGCTTTCAGAAGCAGCTCATTTCAACTCAGAAACAATCATAAGCAACTCAGAAGAGCAGCTCAAAATCAGTGCTTAGCTTGATAGACTGGTCTGTAAGAATGACAAACTTTGTTCAATTTATGAAGCTAGTTTAAGTGTCTATAATTTTTATTTAAATCCTATTCTCATTATACAGTCACTATTATCATTACTGTCATAGAGGCTTCTTACGTGATGCTTCATATTTACTACTTAAACACAGTAGGACAGTAATGTTCTACTACATGGTTGAGTCTTTAACTGCACTACCCAGGAACTACTCAGGAACTAGTAATCTCCCATGGTCCACCAGCAATGATAGTCCCCGATGATGCACCATGCACCATTAGTTGCTCTCTACAGCTAAGTAAGCAAGACACAATAACTGATTATTCACAGTCAGTTAAGAAGACACAGCGGTCCTTAATTTTGTAGAAGTGAAATCAAGTCTAACCCGTTTAGCAAAGCTCGAACTTGATGATCACCAGAAACAAGAATTAATCAGATGACAATTATGATATATATGGCACTTTAGACTACAGCAGAAGAAAGCATTGGATGATTAGTTATAAGGGGTTGTAGTTACTATACACTTTGGGTTTTAGCGATAGGGCTAACTGATTGGATTCCCGCGCACACGTTGTATAACAATGCATGTCTATGCATTATAGTCGTTAAAAAAATGATTGTTAATTGTCAAATATCATGTCTGTGGCCAGCATTAGTGGTTCTTTATACACTGCAAATGTATTTGGTCTATAGTATGGTTGCCTGGTATGGTTGCCTTGGGTATGTATAGATGACAAGTCCATTTTTTGGCTATATTTTCATGTATAGGTGATGTTATCCTATGAAAACCCTCACCCTTTTGTAAACCATGCAATGAAACAAACACTAGATGATGCATCTTTCATAAAGGCATATTACTAAATGGATAACAACTCACAAGTATGTTTGAGGGATTTTGACCCCCCTTTCTACATGTGATGGAATAAGCTAACTGCAGAAAGAATAAGGCTCACTAGGATCTCATCATAATTCATGGCAAGCGTGCAGAGATTTGCTATATGGCAGAGATAACTTTACAAATATGAGCCTTAATCAAATCTGCTTTTATCACTTTTGTTTTATTGCATTTATACGCTTTGTTAATTCAACAAAAATAGTGGTTGGGGCAAGATAATATTTGCTAGGGCTTCAAGAGCTCATTTAATGAACATAAAAGGTATTGCATATACATAGGTTTAAATTTTACCAATCTAAAAAATAAATATTCAAATCTGCTTACACTTTTTCCAAAATGCTGCAGTTAGATAAAATAATGCCTACCCAGTACTGTATACTAAAATATGTTTAAAACTATATGCTATTAAGGTATATTTACTTTATCACAGTCTCTGATCTTTGAATACTCGGACTATATCTTAGTCTCCATCTTCCTGGGGATTTAGTACTTGCTAAAATGCTTTGGAACACAATATATTTTGTCTCAGGATCTCGTCTTTTGTCATTTTTCACATAAGGGTGTCTAAGTTATGGGTCCATATATGGTCCAACTAAGCAACCCATAAGAATGGTGCTTGTCATCTAGCAGAGGCAAACTATGTCACTCACCCCTAGTTAGTAACAATTAATTGCCTGAGTCTCTAAACATTGTTACTTTCTACCAGCAGATGTTGGTATTGGGCATATTTAAAATCCAGGAATAAAGAAATGTTATAACACCATGATGAAACCTAAGTACAAACATCTCATAGAGATAGCCTGAAACATAGTGAAAATCTTATGGGTCATGCTGAAGATTTTGTATTCCAGCAGCTTGAAGACTTAATGGGAATTGTAATATATTATGTAATATAACACATTACATAGTTCAAGATGCCACTTACATCAACACCGAAAGTAGGTTGACACAGAAGGTATATTCTGGAGAGGTTATATATAAAACAATGAATTAATCTTTGTGGGAGTGTTACCAACATGTGCTCTAATACTTAATGGGCCTACAAAATGCTGAGATAACTGTAATGAAGAGAGAGTTTTGGGGTAAATGACAGCTTTATAAAAAATAGATGTGAACCTGTCCTATTTCCAAGCAGAGAGGGATAAAATGTACCACGGCGAAACAGGAAAGACACTAAAAATAGCAAAAGCACAAATCCATTTTCGAGCTTCTAAGGATTACTTTTAATGGACACAATTGGATAATCATATGATGCCCATTTGG
The DNA here is from genome assembly GCA_029574335.1 of Rana kukunoris. Taxonomy (NCBI): domain Eukaryota; kingdom Metazoa; phylum Chordata; class Amphibia; order Anura; family Ranidae; genus Rana; species Rana kukunoris. The sequence goes on along the minus strand of CM056059.1, from coordinate 221,931,650 downwards.
CAGCCATGTTACCTCAGATCACTTATTGCTTCTTTGCAGAACAATTACTACCAACATTATCTCTGTAATTAGAACCACAAAGACATGTTTAAGTGCCTGTCTTTTGCAATTAGCAATAACGCATTGTGCAGGTGATTATAAAAAGGAGGGAAAGGTTTTAAATAGAATTCAAAAATAATTTCTAATATAGGAAGACCAATTAAATATAGAACATAAGTCAGATAGAGCAGACAGAAGTCAAATGCAAACAATATAACTTAGCTACCCTTTAAGGTCTGAAAATACAAAAAAAAAACACAAAAAAAAAAAACTGAGTCAACAAAGAAAATCCAACTAACAACAGCATATAGATAAAGTAAAAAAAAAAAAAAATCTAATTAAATTAACTTGAGACCTCTTCTCAACAAAATAGGAAATGTCTTAAAAAGGCAAAATGTGTATATGTAGTTGAGTGAAGAAGGCAGATACTAGAAACTGTAGACAAACCATGTCCATACAGAAAACTATTTTTTTAAGCCTTGCAGCCATTTTGAAACTTGTAAAACAAAATTACATTTCCCCCCTACTCTGTGACATCTGTGAGACCATATGTAAAGATGAGGTGACCATTCTGTGGCATGCATCATTCTTTGAAGAAGGTATACACTTTTGCCTCTGCTTGGACTTCTCTATACATTTTCTCCAATGTACAATTATTAGTTTATTTTTTGCGGGCTAGGAACACAACACCCACAATAACAGCAATAGCAGCAACAGCCACTCCTGCAGCCATGAGCAGTGGCTTAAGACCCTCAAATCCTGAACCATCTGCAGCTCCGTTGGATGAATCATTTTCTTCCCCATCGGCTTTGTTCTCTGGTACACTTGGTGGTGCCTGAGGCTCAGGTACAGTGGGTTTTGAGTCTTCGTGGTTGACAGGTGCAGTATCTCCTGTGGTGGCCTTCTTAGCTGTAGGAATAGGCTGGTCTTTGATAGTTCCTTCTTTCTTGTCTCCACTAGTGGCTGGGTTGCCTTTGTCTGCTTTCTTGACACTGGTGGATCTTGGCTTTGGCTCCATTTTGAAATCCTGCTACTTACAGCTTAGTAAGTTCCTTTAGGCTCAGCAGTATTAAATGATTGTGTACACTAATTCATTCAGATGACACTGCTGAACAAAATCTAAAAAAAAAAGAAAACAAAAACATGTAATCAAAACATAATTAAAGGTTATTTTTTCATTATGAAAATCTGCCCAGTGCTATTTGCAACTCTGTGGTTCCTACATCCTTGTCATTGCCACTGCTAAATGTACACAGAAGACAAGATCATATCCCAAGTTGATAAAGTACATATGTAAGCCACGTGTCAGGTTTCACTAGCAGGTGATGCTTGGGACGAAATTGAAAAATTTGGCTTAAAGTGGATGTAAACCCTCACATATACCCAGTGAAGTGAACAGCCTCAGATGATACACAGAGATGAAACAAATCTCCCTACATAAGTTTTACATGTATATTATCTGTCTTCATCTTTATATACTGTTTAGAAAGTGCACATCATGTTAGGAGATTTTATCTCCCTGGGTAGCACTGCAGTGAAGCCTGGGCATACAGCCAAGACAGCTGATTGGAGGAAAGTCACCCCCCCCCTCTCCTCATAGATAGACTTTCACTCTGTTTGTTGAATCATTCAGCTCAGTGCTAATCTATTTATAACATCCTCCCCAACACAAAACTTGGGCTGCTTTTATCATATATGACATAGAACTTGTCAGGAGTTATCAGGATGATAACAGAAAAACGGGGCAGGAAAAAGCTACGGGACATAGTGCTTTGAAGAGAGATAACAAAACACTACAGATAAATGTGCCCAACTCAAATTTCAAGAATCGGGTTTACATTCACTTTAAGGACCTGTAGAAACTAGGGACTAATTTGGATTTCCATATACCATCAACTCAATGTGGTTTATATTCCCTCAGAACATAGTAGTGATGTAGGGGTTGGTGGGACAGACTGGGAAGCGAAACTTAGATATTGGAACCCCTAGAAGTGTGTGATGACAATGAGGTCTGATGAACCCTAAAATTTGATGAGTAGAATGAGGTGCACTAAACACAGGAAGTCAGGAAAATATCAGATTTAAATCTTTTGTCGGTAGTGGCCAGGCGGAGAATCCATCCAGTCCTGAGATTTACAAAGCTCTGGTACACACCAAAACCCCAGTCTAACAGGACAGAAAAACAGATGAAGCTGCATCTATTTATGTATTTTATATCTGCATATAATTTTGCATAAATAAAATGTGCGGACCTGACGAACTGAAGTGCGATTATGATGCCACAAAAAGCAACTACCAGGAATGGGCGTCCTTGCCTTTGAACTTAGGTCAGGTGGTTTAGAACTTCCAATAATATCAGCTTTGTTATGTGTCATCCCCCTTATTTTAAAAGACTGAGTTTGCCAGTAGCCATATTAACAATCTGCTTATAGTGATAGGAAAAGCCAAGAAGGTGCTGCTAAAAAAGTGCATAGGGACAGAACGAGGGGCTTACTGAATATCCTTTAGCTAGCAAAATTCTGTGTACCCTGGGTACATTTTGGGGTGGGGTTTTTACACCTTAGGCTTCATGTACATGGGACGTTTTTACAACCTCTCCTGAACGATTTAACCCATGTTTAAAATGTCTGCTTTGCCGTGTTGACATGCTGCGTTTAGCCACATTTGCGTTTAGAACGTTTTTTGAAACTTATTTGTGATCAGACCAACATTGATAAATAACGAGATCGATTTACTAAATTACAAATTTTTCTTGCCTGCAATTTATTTTTATCAATACAATACAATCATAGAAGGGTGCACATGTTTTTTTTTTCACTTAAAATATTTCCAAATTGTTGCTGGCTAAAAAATGTATTCTAGGCTTTCTGAAAGTGATATTGTCCGATTTATCTTTTTAATTCTTGAAGTAAAACAGTAGTATTTTTGGCCCAGATTCATAGAGCAATTACGCCTGTCTAACTGGTGTTAGACAGGAGTAATTTCAAATTTTGCGCGCCGTATCACTAGTTTGAATCCTCAAACCATGATACGGCGGCTTCGGGCTTCGATCCGAGAGGCTTACGTCTTCGTAAGCCTTCGGATCTACGCTGCGATATTTTTGCGGCTGCTGGGAGGAGTTTGCGTCGTTTTGATGCGTCGGGATATGCAAATGTGTTTTTACGGCGATCCACGAAGATACGAGCGGTCTTCGCAATCGCTTACGTCTATTTTTTTTTACGTACTGTTAGACCAGCTTTTTGCTGGTCTAACGGTGCGTAGCCCATGTTAAGTATGGCCGTCGTTCCCGCGTCAAATTTAATTTTTTTTTTTTTTTTTTTTACGTAAGTCGTTCGGGAATAGAAATGTCCGTAAACGACGCTACTCAAACAACGAATGACGTAACGACGTGATTTCGCGCAATGCACGGCGGGAAATTTGCGAACGGATCATGCGCAGTTCGATCGCCGCGGGAACGCGCCTATTTTAAATGCTTAACGCCCCCTACTCGCGTAGATGGATTGCGACGGGAGAAATACACTACGCCGCCGTCGTTTACTGGACAAAATCTACCTGGATTCCACGTAGAGCCAGGTAAAAAACGGCGGCATAGTGTATTTCTGATACGCTACGATAATCTAATTCTCTCTGAATCTGGGCCTTTGTCTCTATCACATTTTGGACTGTTCTCCCTGATTAAACACCTCTCGCCCGCCCTATAGTAAAAAAAACTTCAGGGGCACTGTTATTCCGGGAGGATGTCATATGATGTCCTTATATTTGCGTACCTTGCAGTGCAATCTATGACTCACTGTGTCCGCCAGACACAGTAGAACACAGATTGATGTACTTGGACTTGGAACATGATCTAACTTGACTGGAAGCGATGCAAAAGGCCTTTTAGGCCAGACCAGTAATCTCTGGCAAACCTACTAATGCCCCTGGAACTTCTAGTGACACCTGGGTGAAGTGTACAGAATCCAGAGGTGCAGCTGCAGCAGTCCAGTCTTTGGAATGACATGAAGGGAGTCATGAGCTGGGGGGGCAAACAATACCACAACGAACCACTCCCCCCCATCACTTGCCCGCAATAGGGCCTACAGACAGGCAGATAGATAGATATGTAGTTAGATAGATAAACAGACATGTAGATAGCTAGATAGATAGATAGATAGATAGACAGATAGATAGATAGATAGATAGATAGATAGATAGATAGATAGATAGATAGATAGATAGATAGATAGATAGATAGATAGATAGAGATAAACAGATAGATATGCACATAGATACATGGATAAGACAGACATGTAGATAGATAAACAGACATGCATATAGATAGAAAAATAGATAGACAGAAATGTAAATAGATAGATAAAAAGACATGTAGATAGATAGATAGATAGATAGATAGATAGATAGATAGATAGATAGATAGATAGATAGATAGATAAGAGAGATTTATCACTGTCCTCCCCCAGGGATTTAGTAATGGATAGGAGAAGTATTAGATCGGAACCAGTCCCCCATGCAGGGCCGTCATCAGGAATTATGTGGCCCCTTACACAGCTTCAGTAGGCATGGGCCCCCTGGAGCAGAGAGATGCTACCGCCTCAAATTGAGAAGCGGGGGGGGGGGGGGCTGCCGTGAATTGTTAAATAAAAAAAGGGAGGTAGCCACCCGGTGCCCTGGGGACCTCTGGGCCCTTTTAATAAAAAGAAAAAAAGGGTGGTTGCCATCTGGGGCCCTGGGGACCTCTGGGCCCTTTAATATTTTTTTTATGTAAAAAGAAATTACAAAAAAAGGGGGGTTTCCATTCGGGACCTCTAGGCCAGTGTTTTTCAACTCCAGTCCTCAAGGCACACCAACAGGTCAAGTTTTCAGAATTTCCCTCAGATGAAATGGCTGTGGTGATTACTAAGGCAGTGAAACTGATCAAATCACCTGTGCAAAATAATGGAAAGCCTGAAAACATGACCTGTTGGTGTGCCTTGAGGACTGGAGTTGAAAAACACTGCTCTAAGCCCTTTAATAAAAAGAAACCTCTGGGCCCTTTAATAAAAAATAAATAAATAAATAAACATTTATAAAAAAAAAAAGGGGGGTTTCCTTCCAGGGCCCTGGGGACCTATGGGCCCTTTAATAAAAAATAAATACAAAAATATATAAACAAAAATAAAAAAATAAACATTTATAAAAAAAAGGGGGTTTGACACATGAAGCCCTGGGGACCTCCGAGCGCTTTAATAAAATATATATATATAAAAAAGAAATAAAAAGAAAAAAAAAAAAGAAAATAATATAAAAAATTATTATTTTTTATATAAAAAAGGCGGGGTTGCCATTAGGGGCCCTGGGGACCTCTGGGCCCTTTAACCACTTGCCCACCAAGCCTGTTTTTCAGATTCGGTGTTTACGAGACTAAAACTGTTTTTTTTGCTAGAAAATTACTTAAACCCCCCAAACATTATATATATTTTTTTTCTAACACCCTATAGAATAAAATGGCAGTCATTGCAATACTTTTTGTCACACCGTATTTGCGCAGCGGTCTTACAAGCACACTTTTTTTTAGAAAAAATTCACTTTTTTGAATAAAAAAATAAGACAACAATAAATTTGGCCCAATTTTTTTATATATTGTGAAAGATAATGTTACGCCGAGTAAAATGATACCCAACATGTCACGCCTAAAAATTGCGCCCGCTCGTGGCATGGCGTCAAACTTTTACCCTTAAAAATCTCGATAGACGACGTTTAAAAAATTCTACAGGTTGCATTTTTTGAGATACAGAGGAGGTCTAGTGCTAGAATTATTGCTCTCGCTCTAACGATTGCGGCGATACCTCACTTGTGTGGTTTCAACACCATTTTCATATGCAGGCGCTACTCGCGTATGCGTTCGCTTCTGTGCGCGAGCTCGTCGGGATGGGGCGTTTTAAAAAAAACAATTTTTTGTTTTATTATTTATTTTAAATTATTTTATAATTTTATACACCGAAATAAATAAAAATAAAAAAATTATCACTTTTATTCCTATTACAAGGGATGTAAACATCCCTTGTAGTAGAAAAAAGCATGACAGGTCCTCTTAAATATGAGATCTGGGGTTAAAAAGACCTAAGATCATGATCATGATCATAACATCAGGGAGCTAAATCCTAACACTGTAATGCTCCCAAGAATAGGGGAGAGGTCTTAAGGGAAGATGGCCTGTCAGTGATGTGTGATGTGCAGCTTTCACAATTGACTGCTACAAACCATTCTGTATATGTGATCTGTGAAGTATACCAAGCGACAACAGATAGTATGGCTATGTGATGTGAGGTGGCACAGTAAAGTATGTAAAACCCTATTACTTGTGTGGACATTCCTTTCTTATAAATATGTAGCACCCTCTAATGTGCGCTACTAAAAGTGTCAGTGTAGGAAAATTTACCTGACTCATGCTACAGCCTGTGAGTCTTAAAGTGTAACGCAAAAATATATATATATATGATCCTGTTCCTATAAAGCATGTTATACAGCACAGTGCTTGTGCTGTGTAATTTGGCCCCTTGTATCACCTAAAAAACCTGGCTGATCCTGCCCTCCCCCTGTAAACTGACCACTGTTTATCATGGCTACTGAGCCCTGACAGTGGTCAGTTTACATTCCTCCATCTTCTGCAGCTATCTGCAGCTCTCCTGTGTCTCCCTCTGTCCTCCTCCCCCTCCCCTCCCTGCCTGTCAGCGCTGTGTGAAAGCCTTGTTCTCCCTGCCCCTTCTCTGCTGCTGCGATTCAATATAAAATGATGATTTGTCCTTAGTAGAACACCCTATGTTATAACCTGTTATATCGCTCTCTGCCTATGTTTTATAAAAATGAAGAAGCGCAATACTTTATTAAAGATTGCCGCTGAGCAGTCACATGACCACCTGAGGCTCGTCTCCTCTCCTCCTGGCTGACATCAGAGGGAACCTTAGCCCCACCCTCTGCAGTCCTTGGAACGGGGCAGGAGAGTGCCGGGACATCACGTGACTGCACAGTGGCCCTTCAAAATAAGGTATTGAGCCACATTATTTTTATACAACAAAGGCAGTATACCAGGTTATAACAGAGGGCATTCTACTAAGGACCCATAATGGCTTAACAACCACTTTGATTGGGCCAGGGTTCACTAGAGTTCAGGGCAGGGTTACTCTAACTGGAAGGTTGGAGAACCATCTAGAACTAAAGGACAGGTGTTAGGAGGAGCTGCCATGAATATTTATGGGGCCTTAGCCAATCCCCAGAAGTGGGCTGGTGAGGGGCAGAGATAATCTCATAAAGAGACATGGGCCATTCCAGCAGAGGAGTTGGGTGGAAGATAGAGAGCTGAGGAGAGGCTGCTGGTGGCCCTCAATTGAACCCCCTGCCGTGGAGGGGTGATATCACGGGCTGGAGGCTCGTGATAGCAGGCCTAAAATGATCCCACCACTAGAGACAGTTAGAGGAAGACCATCAGGAGAGGCAGCGGGTCAGAGCAAAAGACAGACAATGAATAGAGATTAGCACTGAGCAGGGACAACACAAGGGGAGAGACTTTCAGCATTAACAGTGCTTTCCGAAGAAAGCAGTGTCTTCGTTTTCATTCTTGCCCTGGGTAATCTCCATGGAAGTGTGCCTGTAGGGCAGGACTGGGGCAGAAAGTCAGTCAGTAGAACTTTGAGAAAGATCAGCCAGGTGTGGCTGGTGGCAGCCAGATGGACTAGCAATTTTCTGCAAGCAAGTAGACCTAAGGTCAGTGGCCACTGGGAAGCAGGAGGAATGTCATGCTGTTTGCTCTCTGCACTATTTTGTCAAGGGACTGAGAATTCCTGCCTGTGATGGGCGTTTGATGAGCTAACAACAAAACTGACAGTTCCATTAAGAGAAAGCAGCAGGTGCTTTGCTGAGAAACCCAAGTTTGTGCAAGTGATAGGAAAAGTGGACTTTTTGTAAATAGGGAGAAGTTGCCCCTTTGTTTATAGTTCTGGACATTTTTTAAGTTGGGAATCCCATAATTCCTTACTCCATTTAAGTTATCAACCCTTAGTTAAACATCATAAACAAGCCAAGGGCTGATTTCTGTGTTGGGGGCGCTGGAAGGAAATGCTGTGTGACTGGCTGTGCAGCAGTGGGAACCTGGGACATTAGCGACTCCTAAGGGGGTAGTGCTACTAATTTAAAGGTTAATGGCCGGGATGTTATGGGAAGGCCCATGGCAAAGAGTTAGCATAATATGGCGAAGGCTAAGAATTATCAGCAGTGGGTTGTAGTCCTATCCAAGAAGAAGCGAGTTTGGGTGATTTGGTTCCAACAGTCAGCCAATCAGAAGTCTCCTTACATGCTTACTGATCAAAATTACTGCAATCATATTCTGAATTAGTAGTAGTAAAGCCATTTTTTTTTTTTCATCCCTGAAAAGCAAAAGCCATAATGAGCTAGAGCTCATTATGAAATACTTCCTTGGAACGAGGTTAGGGAAACTTACCTGGTCCACTCCACACCGAGGGAGATGTCATCTTGCTTCGGCGTGTCTTCTGGGTATCGCCGGGGAGACCTCTTGGCCGGCAAAGTCCGGCAGCTGCTGGGCCTTTAGCCGAAGATCCCCCCTGCGTATACGTCGCTGCAGTCAGCAGGGCTTTGTGAGGGGAATATCTCCTACACCGTACAGGTTTAGAAGATATTCTTTATACTTACAGGTAAGCCTTATTATAGGCTTACCTGTAAGTGAAAGTGGTAGTAGAGAGTTTACTACCACTTTAAGCATAATTAACTTTATCCCACAAGTTTGGGGCTTTTGCCTTGTTTAACTAGTTCATATCTCCAACATTCTCAGAAACCTGCCTGAGGTATTTGGTACAATAAGGTAATATGTTTGTTTTTTTTTGGCACCACTACTAACTCAAAACTGTGCTTTGGGCTCAAAGTGGTACTGTATGCTCATATTTTGCAGCGGATTTTAGTATTCCATACAGAGATGATAAAGACTGGACAGCCCCATGGATAGGGTGACCAGACATCCCCAGTTTCCGGGGACAGTCCCCGGACTGAGGACACTGTCCCCGGACCAAGACTGTCCCCGGTTTTGTCCTTAGATTCAGGGCTGGATTTATGTAGACAGGGCATCCCATGCTAGCTGATAAATAGCCTGGAGGCTTGAATGCTATGAAACCAGGATGTATTGAAGCCCCCAATACAGACACACAAGAATTTTGCAATGAACTATCGGATTGCTTCATTAATAAAATTGAGGTAATCCGTGAAAGCATTCAGCAAAACAATTCCCCCCTTAGCCCCCCCTGCAGCCTCTCACACAACACCCATAGTAATTTGCCTATATCGGGTAAGTTCACCCTGGAACCCATCTCCATCGAGGCCACTAAGAATATCATTGGGGCTTTGCGCAATGGCACAGCACCAAATGACATTATCCCCACAAAACTGCTGAAGGAATGCGCCTACATCTTGGCTCCTCCCATCACGCAGCTTATCAACCAGTCTTTCTTGGAGGGCATAGTGCCCTCACAGTTGAAAGAGGGTATAATCCAACCCATCCTTAAGAAACCCTCCCTGGACCCCAAGGATCCACTCCACCGCCGTCCCATAACAAGCCTCAATGTACTCTCAAAAGTAATGGAAAAAGTAGTGGTACAACAGCTGCAACAGCATCTAGATACCTACAAGCTACTTGATCCATTGCAATTGGGGTTCCGTCCCGGACACGGGACTGAAACCGCGCTGCTCAAAGTATGGGACGATGTTCTCGAGGCCGCAGACGAAGGAGAATCTTGTCTTTTAGTTCTGTTGGACCTAAGTGCAGCTTTCGACACTGTAGACCACAAACTGTTACTGACGCGGCTTGCTGAAGTAGCCAGAGTCGCAGAAGGCAATTTATCTTGGTTCTCCTCTTTTTTGGAAAACCGATCGCAAACAGTGAAGTTAGGACCCTTCACATCTGAGAAACGCACAGTAACATGCGGAGTCCCTCAAGGATCGCCTCTGTCACCAGTGCTGTTTAACATCTATCTTCGTCCTCTTTTTGAGATTATCAGCAGCCAAAAACTGCTTTACCACTCATATGCAGACGACACGCAACTGTATTTCCGCATTTGCAATAAAAAGGATCACCACCTCAATCTAGAGACATGCCTCTCTTTGATAGAGGACTGGATGACAAAGAGTTATCTTAAACTCAACGGAGCGAAAACAGAACTTCTCCTGTTTCACGCCAAGCAAAGGAATCAACCTGCAACAGCATGGACACCCCCGCCCATTCTGGGCAAAATCATCACCCCTAGCGCCAAAGTCAAAAGTCTCGGGGTCATCTTTGACTCCTACATGACAATGGACGCACAAATAGGGTCAGTAGTCAGCGGATGCCACCATCTGTTGCGCCTACTACGCAGACTTACCCCTTTCATCCCCAAAGAAGATTTAGCGGTCGTGGTGGGAGCAATTGTTAACTCCAGACTGGATTATGCAAATGCCCTTTACCTCGGACTCCCCAAGTACCAAATCGCTCGTCTGCAAGTCGTTCAAAATACGGCCGCCAGACTTGTGACTGGAAAAAAACCCTGGGAATCAATCTCACCCTCACTGAGAGCCCTTCACTGGCTACCAGTTAAAGACAGGATTGCTTTTAAAGCACTCTGTCTAGCGCATAGATGTGTCCATGGGAATGCCCCCCAATATCTATGCAATAAAATAAAAGCTCACAATCCCAATCGCATCCTGCGATCCACCAATCAGAACCTACTACAGATCCCAAAAGCCAACTACAAGTCCAAAGGAGAAAGAAGATTCGCCGTCCAAGGTCCCAGACTATGGAACGCTTTACCAACCACCATTCGGTTGGAGGCGAATCACTTAGCCTTCAGGAGAAAGATCAAGACTCATCTCTTTTGATATCAAAGGAGACAGGAACAACAATCGCTCAGACGCGATTCAGTTCGCATGTGCCGCGCTCTATAAGTTTTTTCATTCATTCATTCATTCAATGCTGACACCCCCTGCTGGACGATCTCACTGCTGATCCTGCTGCTGTTCAGTGGAGGAAAGGCAGAGCCAAAAATTGACTGTGTGGAGGGCTGAGACGGGAGGTGAGCAGATGGGGGTGGGGGGTTGGATGGGGGTCTGTTTAATCTGTTATGGATGTGGGGGCAGAAGTGTCCTCTGAACTCTGCACTCTATGCCTAACAACACCCTCCTGTGTATTATGGAGTCCTGTGCCCAGTGCTCTATGTATTATGAAGTCCTTTGCCCAGCGCTCTATGTATTATGGAGTCCAGTGCCCAGCGCTCTGTGTATTATGGAGTCCTGTGCCCAGCACTCTATGTATTATGGAGTCCAGTGCCTAGCGCTTTGTGTATTATGGAGTCCTGTGCCCAGCGCTCAGTGTATTATGGAGTCCTGTGCCCAGTGCTCTATGTATTATGGAGTCCAGTGCCCAGCGCTCTGTGTATTATGGAGTCCTGTGCCCAGCGCTCTGTGTATTATGGAGTCCTGTGCCCAGCGCTCTGTGTATTATGGAGTCCTGTGCCCAGCGCTCTGTGTATTATGGAGTCCTGTGCCCAGCACTCTGTGTATTATGGAGTCCTGTGCCCAGCGCTCTGTGTATTATGGAGTCCTGTGCCCAGCGCTCTGTGTATTATGGAGTCCTGTGCCCAGCGCTCTGTATTATGGAGTTCTGTGCCCAGCGATCTGTGTATTATGGAGTCCTGTGCCCAGTGCTCTGTATTATGGAGTCCTGTGCCCAGCGCTCTGTGTATTATGGTGTCTTGTGCCATTTGCCAATAAAAAAAAAAAATATGTCCCCGGATTTCATTTAAAAAATATGGTCACCTTACCCAAGGAACTCATACCAGTCAAACTAATCTTTTTGGCCAAGATCGGAAATAATTGCCATACTGTCAGCCCAGACCTGGTCAGAATATGCAGCCAGATTTATTGTTTTTTTTCCTGATTGATCAAGTAAGACCCAGTACAGAAACAAATGCCAGTTATACCTATCATCTCCTGAACTGGTATACTATGGAAAATATCGATTGCAAATACCCGGCTCACAGAAAACAATTCAGAAATCCCCAGATTAGGAAGCCCCATACTTTATCAATTCTTTCTAAAATCCTAATACAGATCATATTGGATGCTTCAGGCTCTTATGTAAAAGGAAACAGTGGGCAATTGAAGGTCACTTTAGAAGAGAAGATGTACAGCAAGGTTGCTTTATCTGAATATCATTCATGTTTTATATATAAACTATGTTACATCAACTTTAAATTGTATATAATCATTTGTAGCATCCTTTTCTTCCACAGACATCTGGAAGCGATTTCAATCAATGAATTTTATGTGGCACTTTAACCAGAGTCCCAGTACTTCCTTTCCTGTCTTCCCCAGGGCTCATCAATGCTTTTATTGTATCTCTGAATATCTATTAATATATAATTGTGCATAAATCCTCTAAGGCCGCGTACACACGAGGGGATATGTCCGCTGAAAACGGTCCGATGGACCGTTTCAGCAGACATCTCCGCTCGTGTGTATGGGCTAGCGGACAGATTTCTCCACCCGACAGATTTCAAAGCATGCTTTGAAATCTATCCGGTGGGAATCTGTCCGCCCGACATGTCTGCTGGTTAGTACACTTACCAGCAGACATGTCGGCCCCCACCGCCGCCGCGCCGCTGCCGAATGGATTCGGCGCATGCGCGGAAGTGTTTTACTTCCTGGTGCGGTGACGTGGCGGTGACGAGGCGGCGTCAACGTCACCGCCGCGTCACCACTACGTCACCGCGCCGTCCGGCGGCGAGGAATTTGATCCGATGGTGTGTACACGCCATCGGATCAAACTCCCGATCGGACATATCCGATGGAAATGGTCCGCGGACCGTTTTCATCGGATATATCCGATCGTGTGTACGCCGCCTTAGAGGAATTAACTCAGTCATGAAAAGAGTCCTTCCAGTTCTGAAATATGACAATAGACTATATATGACTTTTAGAATTATTTCTTCTTATATTAATGAAAACCATATACAATAATTCCATATACAATGAATACCAACTTTGATGATATTCACAAATAGCTATTTATTTTTCAGTTTTTCGCGTTTTTTTACTAAAATCCTTAAAACAATATCCAAACTACACATCAGTAAACATAATTTATAAATCTGTAATTTTATATATTTATGAACAAATATCAATTCATTTGAAACCAAAAAAAAAAAAACTGTTAGTGAAATGAATCAGGCTCCATATGTTACTTTCTACCTGGGGCATCCAACTGTGGCAAACAACTAATTAGGTACCATGGAGAATGGTGTTATTTTTGTAAAGTGAGACCATTTGTCCTCTGATCTATGGCCTAATGCAACAATTGTTACTTCCTTGAAATATTGGCCTGAACTTAATTAAAGTGTATTTAAACGTTTGCAGTCAAAATTGGGAAAAGTCCACTATATGTTTGTGTTCCCATTCACACTGCATACCAGTGGCGGCCCCCTATCCATACGTCCGACCCCCATGCAGGATGCAAGATGCATTAATTCCAATGGCAGTTTTTTTTTTTAACACTTGATTAGAGAGAGACTCTAATAGTCTTCAAAAAAGGGTGGGCTCGGGCCACAGAGTACAGCGAACCGAGCCCACCGAGTTGTGCGACAATAGAGAATATTCACTATTTTCAAACTGATTCTCCTCTCGGCCAATCAGGAAGCGGGCCTGAGACCCGTTTCCAGATTGGCCTAAAGGAGAAGTGTTCTGATTGGCCACCAAGGAGGAGGGAGGTGACAGAAGCCGTTGTGATGCCCACAGAGGAGAGCAGGGGAACGGGAAGCCGCCCGTGATGCCCGCCACCTGTTGCCACGGGTGAAGCACTGCCTGCCATAGATGGGGTAAATGCACTGGACCCAACCAACTGGACCAAAGGGGGCGGTGTGGGTTACCTGACCGATCGGGGGGTTGGTTGTTTGGCTGTGGGTGCACAGCCGCCCCCCCCCCAAATTACCACCAGCCGCCACTAATTTTTTAAATATTTCTTAACTTTTATGTGTTTCTATAAGCCTAGCTTCTACATCGTTAGCCCCTTGTTAATGCAGAATTGGTGAAAGCTGGTTTACAACTGATAACGATATCTGTCAGCATAGTATAGAAAGGGTAAATTATGGCAAACATAGCCTCCCAGCCACCTCATAAAGAGAACCAAGTAAGAATGTTTTATGCAAATCTGCCTGCAAAAGTGGAAATATTCTTTCAATATTAATATAATATTCTAAGCAATTATTTTACTGTAAGATAATAAAAGGAAAAGCTTTGCATTATATTTAATAAGAACAAAGTGTAGAAGCCTCTAGCAAGCATTCATAAATTATCTTTCATAAATCTGACTGCGGTAATTGTTACAAAGCTGATCCATAATTTAGTTACGACGCCTTACTGTGCATAATGCTCTAGGTTAGTTAATAAAGATCTTTGAACTACAAGTTTTAAGGAAATAAATGTTGGCTGAATTAAGAAACTGCATAGGGGAGGAGCCACAAACCAATGCAAATTTTAAAAAGGCAATAAAATATCACTACGGCATTTCCCCATCAATTCTCTTTTAGATTATAACCTTGGCAACCACGGCTGGAGGGTCTAATTTCACAGCAGCAATGCAAAACCTGCTCACGTTTCTCCTTTTTTTAGAGAACAGTCACAACAGCACCACCAGGCAAAGTGAGATCCGACTCATGTTACTTGAACTGGGAATACGGAGGCTTACGTCATTATCTACAGATAAGCCAGATGGGCCTTCTTCGAAAAAAGTATTGTTGCAAATGTTCCAGCACCCTTGGGGTTAATACTATGCAGCCATCGGTACACCGCAGTTACAACAAAGTCACCTCTGCCAATGTCCTTCCTACTACTATAGATAACTACCAGATATCAGGATGCCTTATGTACAGGGCCTTGATTTCTCAAAGTGCTGATCATCTGTAGATTATAGCCAAATTTACAAGAAAGTGACATTGCTTTATGCATCTGTGGCAGACATTTAGGCAGGGGCAGACTGACAACTTGTGGGGCCCCCGGGCAATAGGAGATTATGGGGCCCCTGGGCAATAGGATATTATGGGGCCCCCGAGCAATAGGAGATTTTGGGGCCCCCAGGTAATAGAAGATTTTGGGGCCCCCAGGCAATAGGAGATTATGGGGCCACACAGTATATACACACATACAGTATACATACACAGTATACACATGCAGACACACACACACACACAGAATACCCATACAACACACTGAAAAAAGGTACTGGAGAGGCGGGGCAGCTATAAGATTTTTTTAAAAACACATATTTTTACATAGTGTCCCTGGCTTTAATGAGGCTGGCAACCCTGATGGGGCCCCCTAGTGGCATGGGGCCATCGGGCAGTGCCCGAGTGCACGTATGGTCAGTCCACCCCTGCATTTAGGTAAACTAACTCGTATGAAATATTTTATTGCATTTGAAATTGTTAACACCTATCATTGGTTACAGTAATAATAATTTTGCACGCAGTCAACTTCTTAGTTAAGCAAATAACATTTAACATATCACATGTTAATAATTCATATTGATATGTTTTTTAGATCTTTTATTTGCATTTTAGTAGATCTAGTCAGCTTAAAGTTCATGTGATGTACATAATAATATTGTAAACCAACACTTTTTTTATACCTATTTTATAAATCATCACTATCATCAGTCATCATGATGAAAAGTGTTCATTGCTTGGCATGAATTGGGTTCAATTCACAAGCTAACCCACCAGGATAAGGACACTTATATTTAAAAAATGACAGTTATTTCCAGTTGACATTTAAAAATGACAGTTATTTCCAGCTGAGATTTAAAAATTACAGTTATTTCCAGCTGAGATTTAAAAATTACAGTTACTTGGTTGAAAACAAGATCTTTATCCTTGTACAGTGCAAACTTGAACCTATGAGCAGAATAGCTGACAAACATTAGACCAGGGAAATGCAATTAGCACACCTCCGGCTGTTGCAGAACTACAAGTCCCATGTTGCACAGCAAGCCTCCGACAGCCACAAGCATGACACCCCGAGGCAGAAGCATGATG
Source organism: Rana kukunoris (assembly GCA_029574335.1). Classification (NCBI taxonomy): domain Eukaryota; kingdom Metazoa; phylum Chordata; class Amphibia; order Anura; family Ranidae; genus Rana; species Rana kukunoris. The sequence goes on along the minus strand of CM056059.1, from coordinate 221,915,514 downwards.
GGACTTGTAGTTTTGCAACAGCTAATTGCATATCCCTGCATTAGACCATAACAAAGTCATTTGTCATAATGGGGGAGATTTACTAAAGCTGGGGCCATACACCATACCATTTTCTCATCCAATTGTCTTTAGATTTACCTTCAACTATGTAGTAGAAGGGTCTGCCTGATTGCATACAAATGAAAGTGTTTAAGTTTGACCTCCTATTATATGGTTTTGGTAAATCTAAAAGAAAGCTGCAAAAGAAAATTGTATAATGTATGGCTAGCCTAAAACTGGTGCACACAGAATCTGGTGCAGCTGTGCATAGTAACCAATCAGCTTCTAGGTTTTATTGTCAAAGCGTAATTGAACAAGCTGAAGTGTGAGCACCACTTTTAGTAAATCACCCCAATATATACAGAGATTTGCAGTGTGTTTTCCTTAGGTTGTTGTAGAACTGAAAGTCCCAGCAAGTCAGAGTAAGCTAATATGTTTAGCTTAGCATAGAACATTACTGTTGCAAACACTAGTAAGCATAGTTTTGTGTCATCCCTCCTAGAATAATGAAGTAATAATAATAATACAGTAATATAATGAGCTGTGTAACACATGATATATATAAAAATGATATATATGTGAATGTGGTGTTTGAATGAAATGTTATAGACACTCAGGACAGCTTTACTATACTAAAATAAAGTCTGTTATCTTCTTTAAAGAAATATATCATACGTTACCTTCCAGCGTCACCACTTTGCACGCAGAGGATGCTCTGCAGGACCCAACCTGGGAGTTTCCCACAATGCCTCACTCGCTGCAGCAATGAGAGGGGGGTAGAGCGTAAGACTGTCCAATCACAAGCTGGATAGGTATTGCGTTACAACTGTACCATCCTAGAAAACACATAGGGGGGACAGGGATAAGCTTTCACTTGCTCTGAGCTGCAATAAAGAGACTCTAGAATGGTGTCATGCAGAAGCTCAGCCTGTGATGTTTAATGAAAGATAAAATCACTAGAGGGGAATTAAGCAGAGTTATTCTTTCCACCTATTTTCCTGAAAGTGGATGTGACCTTGTCGATGTACAAGGGGAAGGAAAGCATGACTCAGGACTAGTGATGTGGACGGTACGTCATTGTTTCCATGGAAACCGTTGCTTAGTGACAGAACTTACTAGGCCGTAATGGCTGATCTCCTTAGCTGTGCAGTCACAGCAGTCAGTGGATGCTGGCAGTATGAATTATAAGGACTCATCGTAGAAGGATGCTATAGAAATAAACAGACCTACTGTCTAAATCACAGACAGCAGCTTCAACAATGTGTAATGTGATGCATGCCCTCATAATATATGCTTATATAATAAGCAAATTAAGTTTACTCTCTGCATCAACAAAATAAAATAAAACATTTAGCTCATATACTGCCTGTGAAAATACAGAGGCTACTTTATTAGGCTTATGTAGCGCTACCCCATTCAGGAGCCGCTGGTTAGATTGGGATCGGCGGATTAAGTTACCTCTGTGGTGTCTAGGGGTAGATGTAGTGACGCATTAACGAATGTCCAACCTGTAGCTGAAGTTTTCTGAATGCTTTATTTCTCTCTGGTCCAACACGACCAACACATCAACTTGAGGTAGATAGTAAAAGGTTGATGAAGGAAGAGTAACTTCGCAGAGTCAGGCTTGGATAGAGAAAGCAGTCCTGCCTTCTGTAATTAAATCAGTCACGGTGCCACTCCAGCCCGAATGGGTGCAGTGCATCTGGACAGGCCTCTCACACAGGTCTGGCAGCCAGAGCGTCACCGAGGAAGCTGAGAAGGAACAAGTCGCTGCCACCGACTTGGCTCCAGAAGATTAGTAGAGGCCTCTGCCACAGGTCCGAAACTTAAGAGCAATAGAGCATATCCTCTCAATTCTGTCCTCTTGAGAAGCGGAACCCTCAGTAAGTCACTGAGGTTCCTCAGTCACTTCAGTATTTCTGAGCCATAAAGGGCCCAGAGTCGAGAACTCTGTGTGGCACGGGCCCCTCCACTATGGCCTACTTGGCCGGGGCCGGTGCCACGCGGAGTTCTCGACTCTAAAGGTGGGTGCCGCACCTGGAACCCCAAAAAATGGCGTCTGCCACAGATATACCCCTCCCCAGCATGCCCCGCGACGGAAACGCTCCTCCAATTGGCTGCTGGGGAAAAGTAGCTCTGCCTGAACCCCTCTAGTGCCACCTGCCGCCCAGAGATGGGATCACATCCCTGGAGCGCAGAATGACCCACAGGACAATTCAGAACTGACAGCTGCCAAACCCGAACAAATCAACTTGGGTGAGAGCAAGTAAGTCTCTCACCATACTAATTTTAGCCTAACACCATTTCTGAAAGTAAGGGGGCGCTACACTTAGTTTACACTTGCATTGATATAAAGCAGTTTTAGAAGCACTGCAACAAAAATGATAACCCCTGTTGTGTTCGTCAGGCAATGCCACCGCTGAACATGAACCCATTGAAGTGAATGAGGCTGTGCTTCCACTGCAAGTCAAACGCTAGGCTTTCAGTTGCAGCACAGTATTCACATTTAACTGCTTCCTGCCGGTTAGGGTTGCCACCTGTCCGGGATTCACCCAAATAGTTTGGGTTTGGAACCTGGACACATTATTCAGACTGGGCTATGGCCTCCCAGCAGGGTTGCTGGCTGCAGTTGTCTAAGCTGAGAGTGTCTGTTACAGTCTCTTTCACACTGCCCAAAGCCAACACTAACAGTCCCCCCCCCCCACACACATACAGATGGGAGAAGATCTGTTATTCTTCCTCCTGCCCCTACCCTCTGTGTCAGCCCACACTTCAATCCCCAGCGCTGTGCCTCAGAAAAGGGAAGTGGGGGGTTGGAAAACTGTCAAGCAGCTTCAGATACATCTTGATGGGAGGTGCTGACTGCCAAGGGGTGAGTGAGCTCACCATCCATCCCTGTCTGTGACGGCCTCCCCCCTTTTCTCTCCTGCCTCTGAGTGAGTACACTAAGGTAAATCAGGGTTCTCAGAGCACCCCCTATATCACGGTTCCATAGGTGTGCGCAGCCTATTACATTAGGGTGTGCACCCCAAAGCTCAAACACACACTACCGATCACGTACAATGTTTATTCAGAAAGGGAAGGAGCCAGTGAATTACATGTTTACCAGCTCCTTCCCCACTCATCCTGAAGCATCCCCGCAGCAACAGCCAGCGAGAGAGGAGAGGAGGGAAGTCAGAAGCGATGTAGGGGAAGGAGGGGGAAACCAGGACAGTAGGAGAAATCTGTGCTACACATGGTGATTAGGGTGTGCCTGGACACACCTGGCACACCCTGTGCGCACGCCTATGCACGGTTCCACTTTACACCAGAGGCCACAGTGCTCCCTCTTACATTAGAGTCCTCACCGTGCATCAGAGTACTCAGTGTTCCCAATTAAATCAGGGTTCCCAGAGCATCCCTTATGTTAGAGTGTCCAGAGTTTTCCCTGACATCAGAGTCTGCAGAGTCCCGCATTACAGTGTAAGGGAATTAAGATGTAGAAGGGGAACTCTGCAGATTAAGATGTAAAGGGGGAACTCTGCAGATTAAAATGTAAAGGGGGAACTCTGTAGACTCTGATGTAAAGGGGGACTCTTGTGATTAACTTCATATGATTAGAAATGTTATTTAATTGCAAAATATATGTATAGTTTATACTATGAAAAAAGCTGCTGTGCCCCGCTAAAGTGTTCGGGTTTGACTTGAAAAACAGGTGGCAACCCTACTGCTGGGCCATTGCAAAATGAAGCCTGAGCAAAAGCTCTATTGTTCTGGGTGGACGTCATATGAAGTCCTGCTCAGAAGACACCTTGCACAGTAGATCACATGACAATTGTAAACAATGAATGTCTTTGATTTATGCCATTCATTGTTTACAATTGTGTTGCTAGCTGTGATTGGTCACAGTGATCATATGGTACAGACATTCTCAATTACAGCCTATCTGTACTATGTAATTAGCTGCAGACAATCACAGCTAATCACAATAAACACTGAATGAATTTGTTTAATTCAGTAAAAAATGTTTGCATATAACATTGAAATTCAGTGAAATTCACTGCTATAAGCAATCATAGTCTGTCAAAAATAAAATAAAAAATCCTTATAATCTCCCCAGAGTAGTACAGTGTTCTATGGTAAGACTGTGTTGCTCTGGTCACAGTATGTAAAGAAAAAAATGCAAAAAAAAATAAAAAACAATTATTAACCACTTCTATACCGCGCCTTTTCTGGCACTTCTCTCCTTCATGTAAAAATATATATATATTTTTTAGCAGACACCCTAGGGAATACGTGGCGGTCATTGCAACTTTTTATCTTGCACGTTATTTGCACATGAATTAAAAAATAAAAAACATTAAAGTTAGGCCAATTTTTTTGTATAATGTGAAAGATGATGTTTCCCAATAAAAAGATACCTAACTTGTCACGCTTTCAAATTGTGCACACTCATGGAATGGCGCCAAACTCAGGTACGTAAAAATCTCCATAGGTGACGCTTTATTTATTTTTTACAGGTTACCAGTTTAGAGTTACAGAGAAGGTCTAGTGCTAGAATTATTGTTCTCGCCCTAACGCACGCGGTGATACCTCACATGTGTGGTTTGAACGGCGGTTACATATGAGGACGGGACCTGTGTGCGCATTTGCTTCTGAGCGCGAGCTACTGGGGACAGGGGCGTTTTAAAAAAAGCTGTATTAATTATTTTACTTATTTTTTTTACATATTTTTTTTTTGATCACTTTTATTTCTATTACAAGGAAAGTAAACATCCCTTGTAATAGGAATGGTGTGTGACAGGTCCTCTTTATGGAGAGATACGGGGTCAATAAGACCCCACATCTCTCCTCCAGGCTGAAAAGCATGCGATCAGGGAAAAAAATTCACCAATCTCATCCTTTCAGCTGCAATTGCGTCTTTATTTACTTCCGGGTAGCCGGGCGTGACACCATAACGTCGCACCCAAGCGCCCGACGGCCATAGAGATGACCGGTGACCATCTGGAAATCTCTATCCTCCCCATCTGGCGGTGGCCGATTCGATCTCCAGGCATCCGATGGCACGGGAGAGCACGGAGAAGCACCGGATGGCTGCGGGTGGGTCCCCTCTTGCTGCCTATAAGAACGATTAAGCGGCAGAACCGATGCCTGAAGAAAAAGATATCTGAATGATCCCTGTAGCTGCACCCATCATTCAGATATCCCCTACGGTATGGAAGTGGTTAGATTATTATTTTATTATTATTATAAGATCAGTGGCATAGAATCTGAGTTTCGCTACCATTAACTATCAATTGTATTTGTTCTTGTCTAAAGGCGGGCCATACACGGTTCGAATTTTCGTACGAATTTCGTTAGTGGGCTGCAGCAACAGCCGATTTTCATGAGACAAACAAATTTGAGAAATCCGACATGTTGGAAATGTTTTGAAAAACAAACGATTTTCTGTTCAATGATGGGAGATTCGTACGAGAAATGTAATGGGAAAAAAAATAGGCATGTGCAAGAAAAGAATATTCCCGGAGAGAAACGAAGATTCCCGGCAACATGAAGGTTTTGTCGGCCGAATTTCGAAAATCAATGGTGGCATGATCAGATCACAAAAAAAAAAAAAAAAAAATCTGATTTTGAAAAGAAAATTTGTTCGAAAATCAACTGTGTATGGCCTGCTTAAGTTGTCTTTGAAAATCTTAATGAACATCATTGATAAACAAAAAATTATAACTTTAAAAAATGTGACATCCCTCTTGCCAAATACCTTGGCCCATCAACCTTCCAAAAATGGGTAATTTGTACTATTCTGGCATTTTCGGGCTTTGAATATTCACTACAGGATTGATCAATTATCATATATACAGTATATACAAGTAGGGATGAGGGCTGAACATCCCCGCGTTAAGTTCCATTGCAATGGGAGGATCGCGGAATGACGTGGTTGAGTCACGTGTCCCCGCGGCCGGCGTCATTGCGGGCATCAGCCGCTGTGTTCTATTTAAAGCACGGCAGCACAAGCCACTATGTCGGGCACCACCGAGGTTAAAACGAGCATCACGCCACTACACCCGAGGACATTCACATCATCTCCTAATTTAAGGTACTCATTGAGCAACCATTTAGGAGATTTATCTCCTACACTCGACCCTACTCTTGCCTATTGCTCAAATTCATTTTCCTATTTGGCAACCTTTTCTTTTATACTTTTTCTTTTTCTTTTAGAGAATTGGGATTTTTATATCTCATGGTGCTTTCAGCGGTTTTTCATTATAAGGGGAATAGTGTGGCTGTTCTTTAATGAAGTCCTTTACAATCAATCAGAATTTCTTTTGCCTGTCAATTTACCTGATTCTATATGGTTAATCCTTAAAGGTACATTAATTTTAAAATAAGCTTTCTAGTAAAGTTTACTTTCATGCACATCCTTAATTAGTATATTCCATTAAGAATAAATATTGGGGGGCGTGGCTTGGACATGGAAGCGTGAGGACGCAGTGTTCCGGAGCTCCTCACATGCCGACTCTTCTTTAGCCTGATCTGGCATATCCACTGCCTCTAGACCAGTCCCCACGGCATGTCCCCGTCCCGGAGAGTCTCCTCCAGAGCTAAGCCAAACGCACAGCACCGTACCGGGTCTATCGGCGCTTATTTCAGCGGCGCCCTGCAAACAGGCGGTGGAGGATCCAAGATGGCAACCAGGAAAGGCAAGGGGACAGGCGCGCAGGGAAGCATCTAAGCCCTCATCGCAGCTGCAGATCGGCGGGTCTCCCATCCAGACGCCGAACCCGGTAAGGGATGCGACCCCCCCTGACTCCCCGGGCTCTGCTTCTTCACTAGGCGTGACCCCTGATGCCCCTGACATACTGGGTGACCAGGACCTGAGGCAGCACATTCTGTCCCTCCCTACCAGAGAAGACCTTGACCGATTCGCCACTAGGGTGGAAAAGGCCTTTAAGCAGGACATTGAGCAATTGAAAACTGACACCACCCAGCTGGGGAATAGGCTTGAGACTTTGGAGCAGATAGTGGATGAGGCCTTGCCTACCATTAATCAGCTAAGGGACAGGTGTGTGGCCCACATTGAGGCCTTAATCGCACAGCTGGATGACTATGAGAACCGCAGCCGCAGGTCCAACATTCGCATACGGGGTCTGCCCGAGGCCACGGGGGCCAGTGATATCATTTCAACTTTGCAAGGCATTTTCAGAGAGCTGCTGGGCCTTTTGCCTGATGATAAAGTGGAAATTGACAGAGCTCACAGGGCCCTCAGACCTCCGTCGCAGGATGCAGAGAAGCCACGATACATAATATGCAAGCTTCATAGATACACTGTCAAGGACCGAATCTTGCAGCTGATGCGCAAATGCCCCTTTTTTGACTTTGATGGTGCCCGGTTATTCTTTTATCAGGACTTGTCTCGTCGTACCCTGATGCAGTGCAAGGCTCTGTCCCCCCTTCTGGAATCACTACAGGCTGCAGGCATCAAGTATAGATGGGGGTTTCCGTTTAGTCTTCAAGCCGGCAGAAATGGCAAATCTGCCATCCTACGCAATAAGGATGATCTTCCGCGGTTCCTGTCGCAGCTACAACTTGATCCGGTTGACTTCACGGACTGGCGACTGACTTCTAGTGTCCAGACAGTGGCTGTCCCCCAGCCCTGGCAGCAGGTCAGGGGCTCTCGGGGTCGTAAACGCTCCTCATCAGTGGCGGTGGGGCGGGGATCCCCGGCTGGGGATTGAGGAACGGCGCAGTCCCCCATCTTTACAGGAACTGACTTCCGACGGCTGTTGGCTTTGGATGTTTTTCGCTGCTCAACTCTGACCTCTCTCATGTTTCTCCCTGGGAACTGAACGGTTTGGGGGCCCGACCGGGACCTTCTTTCTTTTGCATCCGTTACAAATTTTTACACAGTATTGTCTGGTTCTAATTTTTGTTTTTTCGTTTACTTCTTACTGCTGATTTCTGTGGGACTTTATCACTTTTTTCACAGTTTCCCCGCCATCTGCTGAGGCTGGGGACCCCTGCATTTAGTTGCATTTAGTTGCTGATGGGATGGCGGCTGCCGGGTGGGCGCGGAGACTGAGGGGGCCCCCAGACTATGGGGACCCTTTCGGTTCTTGCTCAGCTTGGATTATTTTTAGATAGGCGCCTCTGGCATGTCCAGAGCCCCCCCGGGCAGTGGAATACTGGACATTTGTTGCTTATTTCTGTGTGGGGAGCAGGAACCTCCTGACTTCCTATGTCCGATCACGATTCTCCCTTAGGACTACCCACTATGGGTACTTGCCCTGATTTGGGCACTTTGCCTAGCCTTGGTTGCCCTTCACTCTCTGGAGAGCTGCCTGGGTTGGGCAAACAGTATAGGGTCTCGCCCTTTTGTGCATTCACGGCTCTCGCGGACCAGAGATTTGTAGTTTTTTTTATTGTATGTGTTACTAATGCTCCTTTTTTTTTTCCCTTCTACCTTTCTCCTCTTTTTCTTTGCTTTTGTCTTCTCCTCCACTTTCAGGAAGGCAGACCAGCCCTCGCGGACTGGAATTAGCGCCTCTCCTCGCTTCCTCATGGCTACAGTTAAGGTAGTGTCATACAATGTTTGTGGTTTATGCTCCCCTAACAAGCGGAATAGGCTCTGGTTAGAAATAAAGAGGTTGGGGGCCCAGGTGCTCTTCCTGCAGGAGACTCATTTTACGGACTCATCCCTCCCGAAGCTCCCCACTCATCTTTTCCCGCAATGGTATCTTAGCAACTCTCCAAAGCCCAAATCTAGGGGTGTGGCCATCGCCATTCACAGGCATTGCCAGTTTCAACCCTCAGACCATAGGGTGGACCCACTGGGACGCTACGTGTTCTTAAAGAGCACGATCATGGGACAGAAATACACCTTTGCAACACTGTACGCGCCCAATGTACAACAACTCACATTTATAGACCAGACCCTTGCCCAGCTCGCGGATTTCCGGGAGGGGAGATTAATCTTGGGGGGTGACTTTAACATCAGTCCGGACCCCCTATTGGACACCTTGACGAACAGGTCCACCCACTCCAATGCCTTTTTGCGGCACTTTAAGAAGACCCTCCAGGGCCATACACTGGTGGACTGCTGGAGGGCCCTCCACGCCACAGATAGGGATTATAGTTACTTCTCTAGTGCTCATAAAGTATATACTAGAATTGACATGCTACTGGTAGATCAGGACGCCCTAGACCTTCTACTGGGAGCAACTATCGACCACATCACCATATCCGACCATGCCCCATTGACAATTACACTTTCCTTATCGCAGGCACTCTCCAGGGCCAGGACTTGGAAACTAAACAAAAACCTGCTGGACGATTTGGGGGTGGTGACGGGGGTACAAGAGACTTTATCGCACTTTTTTAGGGAAACGCCGGTGGTGAGGTTAGTGAGGGCATCCTGTGGGAGAGTCACAAGGCGGTGGTTCGTGGCACTTTCATTGCTTGGGGTGCCAAACTGAACAAAGAGAGGCAGGCGGACTTCCAGCGGGTACTACATGTGCTTCGGCAAGTGGAGCTTAATCACAAGAAGACGCCGGGTCCGGTCGAACTCAGTCATTTCAACGAGCTTCGATTGCTTTTCTCGAAACTGCTTGATCGCAAAATTAATCGCAGGTTGTGGTTTATGGCCCATACATATTATGAGCAGGGCAACAAGTGTGGCAGGTTGTTGGCTAGCGCTCTTCAGAAGAAGAGGCTTCTGGCTCATGTGCACAAAATTCTGTCCCCTAGGGGCGAACCTGCACAGCACACCTCAAAAATCGCCTCGTTGTTTCGAGAATATTACGAATCTCTCTATAACCTGGATTCCGCCTCCTCTCCTGCTGAAGTGACTCTCAAACGGGACAAAATTGGCGAATATCTCTCGTCGGTTAGGCTCCCTTCCCTTTCCCCCGGAACAGGTGTCAGAGTTGGAACGTCCCATTACCCCGTCAGAAATATTGGCCACTATTAAATCTTTGCCCTCTGGTAAAAGCCACTAGGGCTTATTACTTGAAGTTTTTTGAGACGCTACAGACCCCTTTTTGTGCCCTCCTTAACTCTCTGGCGACCACTGGCGGCCTCCCCCAGGAGACCTTAATGGCGCACATCACAGTACTTCCTAAAGATGGCAAAGACCCCACCCAACCACAGAGCTATAGGCCAATCTCTCTCTTAAACACTGACCTCAAAATGTTCTCTAAAATATTGGCTAACCAACTTAAGCACCTTCTCCCCAACTTGATACATGCTGACCAGACTGGCTTCGTAGTGGGTCGGGAAGCTAGAGACAACTCCAACAGGGCCCTGCAGCTTATACACTGGGCACACTCGCGTGATCGGATGCCTCCTTACCTGATTTTGTCCACTGACGCGGAGAAGGCATTAGATCGCGTGAACTGGGATTTTCTCCACGCGGTCCTTGAGAAGACGGGTTTAGGCCCTCAGATGTTCCGCTGGATCTCCAACCTATATGTTTCCCCTACAGCCCAGGTTAAGGTAAATGGTGGCCTCTCCGCGCTGTTTCCCATTCGGAACGGCACGAGACAGGGGTGCCCGCTCTCGCCTCTCCTATTTGCATTGGTCCTGGAGCCGTTGCTGCAGAGGGTCAGAGCGAATCCGAACGTCAGGGGGGTGCAGGCGGGCTCCCTTGAACACAAATTATCTGCATACGCAGATGACATACTTTTTCATGTCACTGACCCTCTTGTCTCATTGCCGGTCCTGATGAGGGAACTGACCACATATGGGGAGGTCTCCAACTTTAAAATAAACCTTACAAAGTCCGAAATATTGCCGATCACTGTACCGCAGTCTTTGGTGTCTTCCCTGAAGGGCTCCTTCCCTTTTAAATGGTCCACCCCCATATCACCCAGGATCTTCGAACGTGGGATAGGGCACCTTTCACTTGGGTGAGTCGGACGAATATTCTGAAAATGACCGTGTTGCCACGCATCCTATTCCTCTTGCAAATGGTACCTATATGCTTGCCGAGACACTTTTTCGCGGAACTCCGCAGCCTTCTTATGAAAATTTGTGTGGGGGGGGGCAAGAAGCCCAGATTGGCAATGTCTAAGCTCCGTAGGGGTCTAGGTATACCGAACATCCCTCAGTATTATCAGGCGATTGCACTGCAACGTATTCTAAATTGGAAGTTTCACACGTCCCTCAAGTTATGGGTCCCCCTAGAAAAAACTATGGCTGGGCGAGACTTGTCTTCTGCGCCCTGGGTGCCCGCAGAGGACAGGTGGCTTTCGGAGTGGGTGTCCCCTTTGACGACACACTCCTTGAGCCTGTGGGATAAGCTAAACGTTAACCTGGGCCTGGGGCCTAGGACGTCTCCTCTGGCGCCACTATATGGGTTTCCTTGGTTTGCCCCTGGGGAGCTGAGGGTCTCCCTTGGTTCTTGGGTGAGCAACGGAATTTTTAGCCTGACCAAATTTGTGGAGAATGGGGTTTTGTTACCGCTTGACACCTTACGGGAGAGGTTTGTCAGCTTCCCTTTCGATTTCTGGAGACACCGCCAATTGGAGATTTTTGTGGCTAAGAACCACAGGCTGGCACGGATTAGAACCTCTTTGACGGCATTTGAAAGCATGTGGGCCTCAGCATTTTACGGATGCTGGAGGGTGCGTCGCCTTCCTCCAACCCCATTTTATTGGGGAGTGGGAGAGGGATCTACACATTGAATTTACCGAGGAACAGCTTTTTCACCTATATCGTCTCACTCACTCGAGCTCAGTAGACTCGAGGACCCAGGAAAATAATTATAAACTTTTATCCAGGTGTTATAGAGTGCCCACTACGCTGGCAAAGATTTTCCCTACCGCCTCTGAGGTATGCTGGAGGGGATGCGGGCAAAAAAGCACGTTCCTTCACATTTGGTGGGAGTGCCCGGCGTTCTAGCCATTTTGGGATATGGTGAGCAAACACATCTCTGAGGACCTGGGTATAGATATTCCGGCTCGGCCTCAACATTTCCTGTTCCATGTCCCCCCTGTATCTCTATCTCAGTATAAAAAGAGTGCTCTCCCCTACCTCCTCAACGCAGCAAAACGTCTCATACCAATTTATTGGAAGAGCTCGCATATCCCTAGCGAGCAGGACTGGTTGGGAAGGGTGGGAGAGATCATGGAGGCAGAGAGCTGGCTTGCAGTTTGTAGGGACACCCGTGAACAATTTGATGCAACCTGGGCAGAGTGGAAGGCCCATGTCCATGATACTGCTGAGATCTCGTCCAGTTTGGATGAAGCTCCGCTTACCCTGGCAGATCCGTCCTTTGGGAGACTCGTCCAGGCGCACCGTCGGTCGAACAATTCGGAAGCTTCTTGAACACGGTTATATCTCACACATGACGGCGTCGTGGGCTGGTTTGTATGCCTCTGCCCCTCTTCTTTTCTACCTCCTCTCTTTCTTGGTTTCCTTCTTCTTTCTTCCTTCCTTGTACTTCTTCTCTCTTTGTGTTAGTACCTCTCTATAAATTGTCTTTATCATGGTGCTGGCATGCGATGTTGTAAGACGCTTACTGGTGTTACTATGGTGGATCTGATAGCATTTGTTTGGGAATTGGGGCTGGAGTATGTCCCACCCCTCACCATTGTGGGGGAGATGTCTGCTCACTTGGACCGAATGTCTGGGGCGGGCGGGATGCCCTCCTGCCTTTTTTTTCATTCCTTTTTTTTTTGAGCACTATTCCTGAAGAGTTGCTTGCTGGTGTCCGGTCTATGTTATGTATATTTTTTTTGTTCACTTTTTGTGTGTCTATTGCCCTTCTGGCACACCTTCCCTGATCGCCGCCATTACTAGTAAAAAAAAATATAATAATAAAAATTCCATAAATCTATACCTTATTTTGTAGACTCTATGGGCCAGATTCAGGTAGCCCGGTTGAAATTTACGCGGGCATAACGTAGCCCTGATACGCTACGCCACCGTAAATTAGCGAGGCAAATGCTGTATTCACCAAGCTAAGTTACAGCGGCGTAGCGTAAATGGGCCGGCGTAAGCCAGCGTAATTCAAATGTGAATGAGGTAGGCGTGTTTTATGTTTTATCTAGAGATAAGCTGTGTAATTTCTTACTGAATCTAGCCCTATAACTTTTGTGCAAACTAATCTATAAACGCTTACTGCAATTTATTTTTACCAAAAATATGTAGAAGAATACATTTGAAAAAAAAATGTGGGATATTTATTATAGCAAAAAGTAAAAGATATTGGGGTTTACTTACTAAAGATAAATTCACTTTGCACTACAAGTGCAAACTACAAGTGCAAAGTACACATGAAATTGCACTGAAAGTGCACTTGGAAGTGCAGTCGCTGTAAATCTGAGGGGAAGATCTGAAATGAGGCGAAGCTCTGCTGATTATACCATCCAATCATGTGGAAGCTAAAATGCTGTTTTTTTATTTTCCTTGCATGTCCCCCCTCGGATCTACAGCAACTACACTTCCAAGCAGTGGCGGCTGGTGAAGTTTTAGGGTGGGGGGGTGCAAGACCCCGCCCCTCCGCATTTGGCCCCTTCCACTTATCATAAGCCACACCCATCATAGAATCCACCCACTCCGTCCCCTGTATTCCACTTGCTTCCACTCATAGTGTCAGGAGTATGCAGCTCAGCATCACAGCACAGAGTATATAGCCCCAGCATCACAAATCATGGTATATAGCGCAGCCTTAGACCCCGTACACACGGCCGAGGTTCTCGGCAGAAACCAGCGAGAACCTCGCTGGGAGCCGCATTCTGCCGAGAACCTCGGCCGTGTGTACGCTCTCGGCGAGCCCCGCCCGTCGGGAAACCCGTCGAGCAAATAGAGAACAGGTTGCTCGACGGCCCGTCGGGAAGATGGTTGCCTTTCCCGATCGGCGGGTCGCCGAATCTGCCGGCCGGCAGAGAACCTCGACGGGCGGAACAATGTGTTCCGCCTGTCGAGTTTCTCTGCCGTGTGTACGCGGCATTACAGATCGGCGCAAAAACTAAAAAATTACACTGTTAGTAATTACCAGACACTGCGGACATACTGCACAAGATTACCAGAGATTGTGGACATACTGCGCGAGATTACCAGAGACTGCCGATATACTGCACAAGATTACCAAAGACTGCGGACAGTGAGAGATGTACACCCCCAGCACTGTACTCTGTGTATGGAATGGATACATTACACCCCCCCAGCACTGTACTCTCTGTATGGAATGGATACATTACACCCCCCCAGCACTGTACTCTGTGTATGGGATGGATGCATTACACCCCCCCCCCCCAGCACTGTACTCTGTGTATGGGATGGATACATTACACCCCCAGCACTGTACTCTGTGTATGGGATGGATACATTACACCACCAGCACTGTACTCTGTTCCCATACACAGAGTACAGTGCTGGGGGTGTAATGTATCCATCCCATACAGAGTACAGTGCTGGGGGGGGTGTAATGTATCCATCCTATATACACAGAGTACAGTGCTGGGGGGGGGGTGTAATGTATCCATCCCATACACAGAGTACAGTGCTGGGGGTGTAATATATCTATCCCATACACAGAGTACAGTGCTGGGGGGTAATGTATCCATCCTATACACAGAGTACAGTGCTGGGGGGTGGTGTAATGTATCCATCCCATACTGGATACATTACACCCCCAGCACTGTACTCTGTGTATGGGATGTCAGAGAAGTGATCTCTCGCTGGTTACATTGTAATCTATGACTTGTATATGGAGGAGAACGTATGAGAGATGAGTCTGACTGGCATCTTTTGGTACATTACGCTACGTACATTATTATGTAAGCATCAGAGGCCCCCCCCGTTACATCATGAGTTGTACGGAGGCCCCCTCATTACATCAGAGGCTGCACGGAGGCCCCCCCATTACATCAGAGGCTGCACGGAGGCCCCCCATTACATCAGAGGCTGCACGGAGCCCCCCCATTACATCAGAGGCTGCACGGAGGCCCCACATTACATCAGAGGCTGCACAGAGGCCCCCCATTACATCAGAGGCTGCACAGAGGCTCCCCCATTACATCAGAGGCTGCACAGAGGCTCCCCCATTACATCAGAGGCTGCATAGAGGCCCCTTATTACATCAGAGGCTCCCCCATTACATCAGAGGCTGCACAGAGGCTCCCCCATTACATCAGAGGCTGCACGGAGGCCCCCCATTACATCAGAGGCTGCACGGAGGCCCCCATTACATCAGAGGCTGCACGGAGGCCCCCCATTACATCAGAGGCTGCACAGAGGCCCCACATTACATCAGAGGCTGCACAGAGGCCCCCCATTACATCAGAGGCTGCACAGAGTCTTCCCCATTACATCAGAGGCTGCACAGAGGCTCCCCCATTACATCAGAGGGTGCATAGAGGCTCCTTATTACATCAGAGGCTCCCCCATTACATCAGAGGCTGCACAGAGGCTCCCCCATTACATCAGAGGCTGCACAGAGGCTCCCCCATTACAACAGAGGCCCCCCATTACATCACAGGCTGCACAGAGGCTCCCCCATTACAACAGAGGCCCCCCATTACATCAGAGGCTGCACTGAGGCTTCCCCATTACAACAGAGGCTGTACAGAGGCTCCCCCATTACAGCAGAGGCCCCCGTTACATCAGAGGCTGCACAGAGGCTGCACAGAGGCTCCCCCATTACAACAGAGGCCCCCAATTACATCAGAGGCTGCACAGAGGCTCCCCCATTACAACAGAGGCCCCCCCATTACATCAGAGGCTGCACAGAGGCTCCCCCCATTACATCAGAGGCTACACAGAGGCTCACCCCATTACATCAGAGGCTGCACGGAGGCTCCCCCATTACATCAGAGGCTGCACGGAGTCCCCCCATTACAGCAGAGGCTGCACAGAGGCCCACCATTACATCAGATGCTGCACAGAGGCCCCCCATTACATCAGAGGCTCCCCCATTACATCAGATGCTGCACAGAGGCCCCCCATTACATCAGAGGCTGCACAGAGGCTCCCCCATTACATCAGAGGCTGCACGGAGGCCCTCCATTAAATCAGAGGCTGCACGGAGGCCCCCCCATTACATCAGAGGCTGCACAGAGGCCCCCCATTACATCAGAGGCTGCACGGAGGCCCCCCATTACATCAGATGCTGCACAGAGTCTACCCCCTTACATCAGAGGCTCCCCCATTACATCAGATGCTGCACGGAGGACCCCCCATTACATCAGATGCTGCACAGAGGCTCCCCCCCTTACATCAGATGCTTGCAGACACATCTCTCCTCTCCTTCACCTCCTCTGCACCGTGCAGTAAGAAGCGAGTGAGGGGGAAGCTTGGTGCTAGCTAAAGTCCAGCAGTTCCAGCTACATGAGCAGACACAGCTCTCCCTCCCCTCCTCTGACCCACGGAATGAGAAGGGGGGGGCGAATGAAGCTTGGTGCTAGCGATGTCCATCTGCATGGGCAGACTCATCTCTCCTCTTCTACACCGCAGATAGGGAAGGGGAGGAGGGGGAGCTTCCAGCAACATGAGCTTGCCGGGTGAAGCCTAAATGGAGTGATTGCACTCTCTCTCTCGCCCACCAGCAGCAAACCCCCCCCTTCCGCTGTTGCTGGTGGGGGAGAGAGAGAGAGAGTGCATTCACTCCATTTAGGCTTCACCCGGCAAGCTCATGCTGCTGGAATCTCCCCCTCCTCCCCTTCCCACAATACTGCTGCTCCGGAGCTGAGTGAAGGGGAAGGGACTCAAAGCGAACTGCTGGCCGTGGGGGGGGGGCGCTGCTGACACAGGTGTTGGCTGGGCTGGCTGGCTGACAGCTGCGGGGGTCAGTGATGCGGCAGGGCTGGCACTGGCAAGCAACACTTACCTTCTGGCTAACGTCACTCCTCCATGTCGCTCCAGAATACCGGATGTGATGTACTGGCAATGGCACTGCCCCTGACCCCTTCTCCGGTCCACCTGCTGCTCCAATCCCATGACAGCTAGCGGGCATGCTAGCAAATCACAGGACAGTGGGAGTGTGTGTGGGCGCACAGCTTGCGCCCTGCACATGCCCTAAACACTGGCAAATCAGCTTCCTAGCCTGCAGTCAGCTGATTGCAGGCTGGGAAGCTTCCCATAGACCGCCGCATGTCCGGCGCCTGGTCACTCTTAAAGTGACATTTTAAAAAAAAACAATTTTTTACAATTTTTTTTTACAGCTTGGGGGGGGGGGGGGCGGCGCCCGAGTGCCCCCTATTGAAGGGCCGCCACTGCTTCCAAGTGCACTTTCAGTGCAATTTTAAGTGCACTTTGCACTTGTAGTTTGCACTTGTAGTGCAAAGTGGATTTGCATTTAATAAAATAACCCCTATTGTGACGTCACCACCCAGAGCATGCTGGGACTGTGACGTCATAAGAGGCCTATATAAATCGGTGCGAGCCGTGCACCCGGGATTACAGTGGGAGGGAGCGTCGAGTCAACATTGGAAGAAAAGAAGAGGGAAGAAGGCGATGAGGAAGACCGGGCTACAAAGAGCTACAAAGAAGACATCGGCGGAGCACCGGAGAGCAGGAGAAGAACCGGGGAGCGTGGAGAGCAGAAGAAGAGAGCGGAGAAGATGAAAGAAGACCCCCGAAGTCAGAAGAAGACCCCACGGAGAGCGGAGACCCCCGGAGCTGACCAATAAATGATTTTAAAAACCGGTGTATTGTGTTTATTTTTTTGACACTTTTCCTCCAGGTGAATGGGTAGGGGTACGATGTACCCCATACTCATTCACCTAGGGTGGGGGGCGGTATCTGGGGCCCCTTGTTAAAGGGGCCCCCAGATTCTGATAAGCCCCCCGCCTGCAGACCCCAACAACCAACGGCCAGGGTTGTCGGGAAGAGGCCCTGTCCTCATCAACATGCCCCAGAGCACCTATCTCCCCATGTTGAGGGCATGCGACCTGGCACGGATAAGGAGGGGGGGCGCCCGCTCGTCCCCACCCCTTTTCTGACCGTCCGGGCTGCTGCTCGGATATGGGTCTGATATGGATTTTGGGGGACCCCCACGCCGTTTTTTCGGCGTAGGGGTTCCCCTTTAAATCTGCACCAGACCCATGGGCCTGTTATACTCTTGGAGGGGGAACCCATGCCGTTTTTTTTAGTTAAAATTTGGCGTGCAGTTCCCCATCAAGATCAGCAGATTACAAGTCACATGCCAAAGTCGGAGCATGCAAGACTGATATTTAATGGAGTGAAGTCGGACCAAGTACTACAGGGAGCATTTTCAAAGTCGCTCCGACATGTGTCGAACCAATTAAGATGGCTCCAATAGGGAAACATTCATTTGGGCATGCTGGACCTATTTCCAATCCTCCTAGGAACATCAATCTATCACGGCAATGTATGGAAAAAATAAAGAGGTGGTGTTGTGCTTCAATTGTAGTGAGTGGTGTAAACAATAATATAATACAATTGGAGCGTAACACCACCTCTTGATTTTTTTTGTATTTTACTGTAGGTAGTGGTTGGCCCAAACTGTAGTTGCCGCACCTCTGCATTAACTACATGAACAATCATTCTGTACAGCAAAGAAAGAGTGGGAAAATACTACATACATAAAGTAGCAAAGCTGTCTTGTGCATGTAATATATCTGCTAGATTGATGCCTCCCCAACATTATGGCCCCTCTACGCCCTAGATATCCCCCCAGCACTCTGACCCCTCTACACCCCAGATATCCCCCTAGTGGAACCAATTGCCTTCAGAAGTCACCTAGTAAATAGAGTCCACTTGTGTGTAATTTAATCTAAATACAGCTGTTCTGTGCAGCCCTCAAATGTTTGTTAGAGAACCTTAGTGAACAAACAACATCATGAAGGCCAAGGAACACACCAGATAGGTCAGGGATAAAGTTGTTGAGAAGTTTAAAGCAGGGTTAGGTTATAAAAAACTATCCCAAGCTTTGAACATCTCACGGAGCACTGTTCAATCCATCATCCGAAAATGAAAGAGTATAACACAACTGCAAACATATCATGTCATCAGAGGTGTATTTAGGTTTTGTGCTGCCCTAGGCCTGACCCCTTATTTAAATATGACCCACCCCTTCCTGTCACGGCCACACCCTGTGTTGTTTAAGACCCGCCCTGAAATTTTCGAGTGAGGACACTAGTTCTGAGGGCCTGGGGGGGGGGGGAGGCAATTGATCCCCTTAATTTACTACGATTTCCTCTTACTTCCTGGTTGCCCATAGAGCAGGAAGTGAAGAAGGGAAATCTTCGCAATGGGACAGGGATGGTAAAAGTGTTGCCTATAGTTCTACTTTGAGTAGATGGTGCAGCAGAAACATATAGCACTGTGAGGAAGGTTTGTGGTCCATGATGACAAAAAAGTCAAAATTGGAAGCGCCCCCCACAGTTGCGGAATGCCGGCCACCCGCATACTAGAAGCAGCACGGCCGCTTTATGGGGGCGCTAGACTAATTTTCCTAACAGTGTAGCGCAAGCCGGCGGGGACTCTTTTCATGCTGCCCCCCTGTTCTGCCCTAGGCCTGGGCCTTGTTGGCCTAGGCCAGGATACAGCTCTGCATGTCATGGCTGTCCACCTAAACTGACAGACCGGGCAAGGAGAGCAATAATCAGAGAAGCAGCGAGGAGGCCCATGGTAGCTCTAGAGGAGCTGCAGAGATCCACAGTTCAGGCGGCCTTTATAAAAGAGTGGCAAGAAGAAAGTCATTGTTGAAAGATAGCCATAAGAAGTCCTATTTGCAGCTTGCAAGAAGCCATGTATGTGGGGACACAGCAAACATGTGGAAGAAAGTACTCTGGTCAGATGAGACCAAAATCTAACTAAGAGCAAAACGCCATGTGTGCCGGAAAAAACTATCACTGCACATCACCCTGACCACACCATCCCCACTGGTGGCAGCATCATGTTATGGGGATGCTATTCTTCAGCAGGGACAGGGAAGCTGGTTAGAATTGAAAGGAAGATGGATGGAGTCAAAAACAGGGCAATTTTAGAAGAAAACCTGCAAAAGACTTGGGCTCCATTCACACCTAGGCGTTTTGACGCCTGAAGCCCGACGCTCTTGGAGCCCCCAATACGCTGGAGGGATGATTTAACATTGCCCTCTATGAAGATGGTTCACATCTCCACACCGAACGCCGAACGCCTGAAGCTCAAAACAAGTCCCGGACCCTTTTTTTCAGGTGGCTTCGACGTTCGGCATAGGAGATGTGGACCTGTAAAAAAATGGGGGTTTTGTCGCCGAAAAATCACGGTACAAAACGCCGCAATTTGACGCCGCAATTTGCGGGGACAAAACGCCGCGATTAGGTGTGAATGCAGCCTTGAGACTGGGGCGGAAGTTCACCTACTTGCTGAGGAATATTTCTTAACCGCTTAAGGACCGCCCCCACACCATATATACGTCGGCAGAATGGCACGGACAGGCATTATCACGTACCTGTATGTGGCCCTTTAAATGCCTGCCGTGTGGTCCTGAGCGCGCCGTCGCTGGGGCACTCACGACCCTGCCGCCTTCCCTGTGAGTTGGACCGTGGGTCCCGCAGACTCGATCGCCACGGGGATCCCAGCGATCGTCTCACAGAGGTATAGAGCGGGAGATGCTTGTGTAAACAAGCGTCCCCTTGCTCTGCCTAGTGAGAATGACACTGATCTCGGCTCCGTGTACTCGAAGCGGAGATCAGTGTCATGTGAGATAGAGCCCATTCGCCCTACAGTTAGAAACACAATGCAGGAAACACTTAACCCCTACAGCGCCACCTAGTGGTTAACCCCTTCACTTCCATTGTCATTTTTACAGTAACCAGTGCATTTTTATAGTTGACAATGGTCCCAAAAATGTGTCAAACATGTCCGATGTGTCCGCCATAATGTCGCAGTCACAAAATCACTGATCACCGCCATTACTAGTAAAAGAAAAAATAATTCATAAAAATGCCATAAAACTATCCCCTATTTTGTAAATGCTATAACTTTTGAGCAAACCAATCAATAAGCGCTAATTGATTTTTTACCAAAAATATGTAGAATAATATGTATCGGCCTGAGGAAACTGAGGAAAAACATTTTTTTTTATAGATTTTTTGGGGATATTTATTATAGCAAAAAGTAAAAAATATTGCATTTTTTTCAAAATTGTCGCTCTATTTTTGTTTATAGCGCAAAAAATAAAAACCACAGAGGTGATCAAATACCACCAAAAAAAGCTCTATTTGTGGGAAAAAAGGACGTCAATTTTGTTTAGGAGCCACATCACACAACGGCGCAATTGTCAGTTAAAGCGACGTAGTGCCAAATCGCATAAAGTGGCCTGGTCTTTGACCACCCAAATGGTTTGGGGCTGAAGAGGTTAACTGATGGCTAAGCAACCAGATTAAGGCAGTGCAATCAGCACTACCCTCCATGGGGCTTACACAATTCAAATGCTGGTGAGGCTGCAAAGCAGTGAGGGGCATCATATTAAAGGGTCACTAAAGGAAAAAAAAATGGGCTGAAATGACTGTTTACAGGGTATAGAGACATAAAAGTTAAATGATTCCTTTTAAAAATGATTAAAAATTGATAAAAATCAATCATATAATCAACCTACAGTTCTAGTTTTGTTTTTGCTGTTATTTCCTGTCTCTCTGATGTACAGAGCCAGAGAGCCAATAGAGGGCAGTGATGGTTTGTCTAAAACCCCTCAGCACCAACCCAGTTTCAGTTTACACACAGTAATCACACCTCCTTGATTAGTGACCACAGTGAGAAAGCTCCCAGCACTGTGGTTATAAGGAAACAGACAACCAGGAAGTGTGGAGATCAGAGCAGAATTACAGCAACATCAAAGCAAAAACGAACAATGAGGACATGAAAAAAGCACTGCAGTAAGGTAAAGGAAGCTATTTAGCTAAAAAAAAAAATCCTTTAATGACCCTTTAATGTAAGTAAAACAGCATTTTGCTAAGCATTTTTGATTAATTCATGACAGAGCAAAAGGGTCCTGGAAATGATTTATTATCTTGCCGTGAATTCAGTTTTTTTTTTTATCCAAGAAGCAAGTTTATTAATCAAAAATTTGACACATACAGTCCAAAGTACCACATTCTTGATCAATGTAACAGACACATACAGAGCCATACATCAAACAGTAACATAATTAAACAAAAATCACCACACTGAAAGGTCATATAGACCACATCCAGACACCGCATTACCCCCAGTCCCTCTAGCCCAAGAGCCGGTCCATGACTAGGTCGATCGGGGCCAACCCCGGTGTTCCCAGCCACATGTCCCATAGCCTATCAAATTTTCCAGAGCATCCCCTATGTTGATATACCACTTTCTCCATCCTCAACACATTGCCAAGTGCAGCAATCCACTCCCTGACTGTGGGGGGCACCTCAGATTTCCAACGCTGCAAAATTAGTTTTCTTGCCATAAAAAGGGCCCTAGTGAGAGCCTCCCTAGTATGGGGTTCCCACTCCAGTTCTTCCCAAAGGTTCAGGAGACACTGCCTGGGATCCAACGGGATCGAGACCTGGAACACTGCATTTAGTGTGTCTGTCACCCCCTTCCAATAGGCGTGCAGCTTGAGGCAGCGCCAGAGCATGTGTATCAGATCCCCATGGTCTCTTTTACATCTTGCACAGGTCGGCGTAGGCCGCAATCCCATGGTATGTAGTCTATGAGGCGTATAATATACTCTTAGAAGTGTATATAGTTGCGTCAATCGTTGCGACACATTCAGTGAACAAGTGGTAACTGCCTGCAGGTCCTCCCCCCATTGCTCCTCATCCAAGGGACCTACATCCACCTCCCACTTCCTCCGAACTGTTAGGGGGTGCTTCTGGAGATATTTACTAAGCAGTGTACTATAGCTCTGGGGAATAAAACCTTTAGATGTCTCTGCACCCTTGAGCTGCGAGAGAACTGGTAGATAGTCCACATGCCACTCCGAGGCCCTAGACTGGGCAGTAAATGCATGCCTAAGCTGCATATAGTAGAAGAGCATGCTCGCGCCGTGAATTCAGTTTAACAAAAAATCTTGTTGATCCGTGAGCAACTTTAGCTGAAAGAATGTAATTGATGTATGTAAATATGCATAATTAAAGAGCTGAATAAATGGTTGATAAAACATTGTCATTTAGATTTATTTTACATTACAATACAATACATCAAACAAAATTACTATCTACTTTTTTGTAAAACATTTTAAAATAACATTTTGTTTTATTTTCAAAGCAGCATTTTCAATGACATTTCATTGTCCGGTTAAGTACAATACTTTTCACAAAATTAAGCATGACGAATTCAAACAGAAAATAAACACTCACATAAGTAAACAAAATGTAGGAATATAACTGAAAGGAGAATGGAATGCATTGAACACAAAGTTACACAAGGTTTATCCAAGCATAATCTGCTAACATAGGAACTTTCCCAATTTATACCATAAAATACAGATTGTGTATAAGTGACATTTAAAAGAAACATGTCCAAATGTGCTATATCTGTACACCAGGTGCATTGGTGGTACAAAGTCATGGTTACTACAACAAGACAAAACATTCTACTGATTCACATGAAAGACAGCAAACTTTGCAAAGTACAGCACAAGTAACTCCAAAAAGAAAATTTCCAGAAAGTAAACCGGGCAAAACATAAAGTGAATGACACGGGGTCCAGCACTCCAATAGTTAGGCGGCGTACACACGACCGAGGTTCTCGCTGGAAACCAGCGAGAACCTCGCTGGAAGCTGCATTGCAGCGAGGACCTCGGCCGTGTGTACGCTCTCGGCGAGCTTCCCGTCGGGAAGCCCGTCGAGCAGAAATAGAGAGCACGCTCTCTATTTGCTCGACGGCCCGCCTGGAAGAATGGCTGGTTGCCATTCCCGACGGGCGGGTCGCCGATTTCGACGGCCGGCAGGGAACCTCAAAGGGGCGGAACGATGTGTTCTGCCCGTCGAGGTACTCTGCCGTGTGTACACGGCCTCAAGATTGTTTTGAAACATTTTGAGAGAAAGTTCTGCGTCTTTTAAAGCACATATTTAGACATCTACTGCATGAGCAGACATATTTACATTTGCATTTTGTTTTTTGGAATGGTTTTTACAAAATGGTGTTGCTACAAGAATATTGTGAAGTCAGCACCAAAGGCTCCCATACAAGATATTGCTGCATGACGTGCCTCAATAACACTGCGATGGCGCACAAACTATCATATTAGAAGCTCTGCAACTGCACTGCAAGTGTGTTATTTGATTAACACGTCTGCTGGTAAAATGAATTGCTGCATAATAGGGTACTATATTGCACTATATTGCAGGCAGTAACAGATGGTGTGACTTGTACGGAATAATTCAGAAATTCAATCATTCTGTTCAGAAAGGTTAGATCCATATCCATCCACATCCAACAACTTCATCCATCCTTTAACTTCACACAACAGCTCTGCCTGTTCTCTGCATGTGAGGCTACAGAAAAACCTGCACCACTATTAGGCCTGTTTCACACAAGCTTCAGCTTGTATAAGAGCATACCTCCCAACTGTCCCTGATTTTGAAGGACTGTCCCTGATTTGGAACAAAGTCCCTCTGTCCATCATTCCTTCTGATTTTGGTCTGATCTATATTGTATATAAAATGCACTATTTATCTTTCAAAAAGTGTTTCCCGGTGCTAAATCTTTCATCCAATTACTAAATTGGTGCATTAGTAAACTTCAATAGCCAAAATAAAGTAGTGGTAAAAATAAATCACTTGTGGGTTTAAGTAATAATTATTTTGTATAATTCCTATTTAAGGGGGCATGGCAGGGGTGTGTCCTATGCCTACATACATAAAAAAAGAGGATACAAAAAGAGGAAAGGTCTGGTGTCCCCAGTAACACACTTCCATCCCTGTAACATGTAGTCAAAACAAAAGATTTCCCCCGGGACTTTAAATTAAGTGGGTATCGTTTCCGTCAGTAAGAATAACAGTAGTTATCACAGTACAGTGTTACACACCCATGAAGAGCGAGCTGGATCTTGCGAAACTAGTCGGGTAGTATGATGCCTGTGTACTCTGACCAATACTACATTTATGTACCAATATTTCTTGTTTATGTATTTTTTTAATTGGCAACTGTTGGTGTTATCTATGCATGCAAACAATTTTACTTGAATAAACGATATACTGTAATAACTACTGTTATTCTTACTGACGGAAATGGTACCCACTTCATTTAAAGTCCCAGGGTGAATCTTTTGTTTTGACTATATGCCTACATACATTTGCTAATAGGTGTCCCTCGTTCCCATCTCCAAAAGTTGGGAGGTATGCAAGAGCAGCGTGCACAGCAAGCTTTGACAAAGCATTTGCAGAGCTTTCAGAAAGCTTTGTTGAAGCTTTTAAAGTACGGTTCAGCTCTGCTTTGTAAATGTTGAACACAGATCCTAATGGGAGTGCTGATGACCACTTTAAACAAGCTGCTATCAGCCTTTACTACTTGGTAGTAGGCTTGTTAAAAGCCTGCTGAAGCCTACTTAAAGTGGCAATCAAAACTCCCATTAGGATCTGTGTTCAACATTTCCAAACTGGAGCTGAAGGATACTTTAGAAACCTCAACAACACTTGCTGAAAGCTCTGCAAATGCTTTGTCAAAGCTTTCTGTTCACACTGCTCTTATACAAGGTAAAGCCTTACAGTCTCACAAGGACATTAATAACACCAATGCAATGTAAAGACCATATTCATCAATGTGATACTGCTGCTAGCAAGAATTGGTCATTATAGAGGACACACATGGGTAATAAAATACTTACCTGCTTGCATTTGCTTCTCCTTTACCCAGCTGGATGAGCGATGCATTTCTCTCTCTCTGGCAACTTACATTCTTCAGCGTTTTTGGTAGCGAGAGAGCAATGCCTCGCTAATCCAACCAGCGACAAAGCAGCAATTACAATGGAGGTGAATGCGCACCATGCACATTTTTAAATCTTGTAGCTGGCTACTTATGCCAACTGTGACATGGAACAAGGAGTGGCCATGTTGGGTTTAGGTAAATGTATAATGAAGGCAGAGATGCTGTAGCTATTTATGGTTAAGGGATTGCTTAGAGAACATCAAGGGACAGAAAAAGAGTACTGTAAAAAAAAACAATGCATCTCAAAGGGTATTTTAGATAAAGTTATTTACTTATGATTACCGGCTAAGCAATGGCTTTAATTAATTGGTACAATCTTTAATAAAGTTAATAAGCACTGATCTATAGCACCAGTGGGTCTCCAGACACAGGTTCCCTTCTTTCCTAGAACTAAGTTGCAGCTATAAACTATATACATAATAGTACATCAGTGAAAAGGGCTGTCTTTTCTCGCACAGGATGCACAGGTGTTCTGTATATCTGTGTGCACTGTGCAGGCAATCCAATTCTCGTCTATTGGGATGCAGAGGCCACACGGACACAGCCACCGCTCCCAATTTGACAGCTCTGTGGGTGCGGGTCCCTGAACACTGACAGTATGCATTCAGGGACACACATCCGCACAGCTGTCAAAGGCCTCATTCACACGGGGCAATTACATGCACGACCAACGGTCGCGTTTGGATGACATGCGGATGCACAAGTGTTGCGTGCATCCCTGTGCTGGCATCCAATTGTTGTCCATTGAGACACGCAGCTTAAAAGACAGAGCTGCTGTGTCCCAATATGACATCTGTATGGGTGCAGATGAGTCCCCGAACTCACCCTGTGTGTGTAGGACATGCACCCACACTCACGTGGATGCCACATTGGGAGACAGCAGTTGTGTCCATGTAGCCACGTTTCCCAATAGACAATGGGACCCCCTGCGTCGGGATAAATGCAACACCTGTGCATCCCTGTGTCTTCAAAACACAGCTCATCACAGGGCACACATATAAATGCATGAAACACCTGTGCATGCCGTGCCAGCAAAAACAGCCCTTCTTGCAGATGTACGCTTGCCACCTGAGTCAATAAGGCCTACATCCTACACACTGCTGTATACAGTTGGTCAACTAAAAGGCCAGGAAGTGAGGGTTTTCCAACTTGCACTTCCCTGAGGGTGCTCTTTGACAGAACATTCTAAGCTTGCTTGTGCCATGAAACATCTCTACAGTCACTACCAACTAAATTTACTTTAAATATCTCCTTATATTATATTTATTACATAGAAAGACTATCTTTTTCACCATGGGTGTCATGGTTTGAAAGTGATAAGATATTTAGATTATACATATTTCCTAAAGTTTAGAGTACATGGCTAAAAAAAGTAGGGATTTATAGAACTATTGCATACATTGGTCATGCAAAAGTCTTCTGTACAAAACTAGTCACATTTTCCACTGCAATGTACTATGTATTGTCAGCAAGTGGCTTTGGTCCTTTTAATGGGCATGAGTAGATACAGTAGGTGTGAATTTCAAATCAGCTTAAACATTATTTTCACTAAGACAGGACATAGGGTGAAATCTCTCTAATGCCCCATACACACGACCGGGATTCCAGGTGGTAAAATGTCCGCCGGGAATCCCGGGGGGAAAACCGAGAACCTGCTCGATAACTTTCCCTGTGTACATACCAGAGGTTTTCCCTTTGGGAAAACTGCAGTGAGAGCTTTGGCCGGGAATCCCGGCCGTGTGTATACTCCTCGCAGTGTTTCCCATAGGGAAACTGCTGGGAAGAAGACTGCCGGGAATCGCGGCAGGAAAATAGAGAACATGTTCTCATTTTTCCCACCGCGATTCGCAACAGTTTTCCTGTTGGGAGAAATGCCATGGAGCATACACACATCTAGTTTTACCGGCCAAAAGATGTCATGGCAGTTTTCCCGACAGGAAGACTGGTCATGTGTACGAGGCATAACAGGTATCACATAGCAATAAAAACACTTGTTAGTGGTAAGAATATGATCATCAGCTTTTTATTGCTGTCTATATCTCTGCTGCAAATTTTCTTTCACTTCCTGTCCTGGTGATAACCTTGTCACCAGGACAGGAAGTGAGGGTAAGTTTCCCCTATGGGGTTACAGACAGCAACATCTGCCTCACCGAGGTTATAACAGTTTCCTACTCTACCAAAAATAACTAGTTCTAGCAAGATTTACTCTTGGATATCTGCATGCTCACCCACATTAATAAAAATAGGGGTGTGTGTTATAACTTATTAAAACGATCTCAAAGCCTTATTGGTATAGGGTATATCTGCAATTACAGATTTAAAAGGCAAAAAATAATAAGTGTATATCACGTTTAGTAACCCAAATAAAGCATTATTTTTCAAGCATGCTTCCTAGACTGATAACCACCCCGCTCATGTTTCTGAGGTTAATATTAGTTTATCAGAAATAGTGCTGTGAAAGCTATATACTTAAATCAGGCTCCTAGAATGATGTAAACTTACATGGCTTTAAGAAAGGTAGCATAATATTGAATGACATCATTGTTAAGTTAGTAGGCACTGTCTGAAATACCTGGTCATTAATAATAAGGTCATTGTTTAATTCCACTGCTGCCTAATATCTCCAATACACTTTAACAATTCTATAATAGGACTGTTGTGGTCATTGACACAAGTTAATACGCATCTACTACATATTATTCTAGAGAGGAATTACATTTATTAGTCTAAGAAGAGGAACACACAAAATCAATAAATATTTGTCATGTACAATACATACATATTTTTAGGTACTAGTATACAGTATACATAGGTGTGTTTACGTGGACTTATGGTTAAATCCCTTTTATTGACAGATTCAGTTCAGTTGTTTGATGAGACCCTGTCAGCAGGCCATTCAAATTAACAAAAATGTTCCCTTACGGTTATATGTGCATTGATTGTATTTTATGCAGGTCTTCTTTTACCTATAGTGCCTCCCTTGTGTAGACATCCGAAAAGCCTGATGTTCAAGGAGGGAGGGAATTGACTCTAGCTGAAGTAGTCATTCTATCTAGCAAGTTTAGAGGCACATGAGTCAATAAATATTTATGGACAGGAAAAACACTGCAAGCAAACATTTAAAATAGTCAACTTTTGTTGTGTATTTTTGTAAGTTGGTGACAGGGTCACTTTAAGAAATTTTATGAGAAATACAGGCAAAATACAAATGCAATAATAAAATAAGTAATATGGATAGATATGTACCACTGTAAGTTTTCTGTACTAATCAACCACTAACTAATTAATACATACAATGCAGTTCACTATAACATTGGACTCTCCCCCAGTTACAGAACAGTTGCACTGGCAACTTTGCCTTCTAGCCTTTAGTACATGTACTGTTGTAACACAACGGCAACATAATAGCACCAAGTGTCAATTACCTAATATTACATACTGTAGATTGCATTTTTATTTTGTCTGAAGCTCCCCTTTAATTAGAAGGGTTCTTCAAAAAGTTTCCGCACTTTTTTTAACTAAGTTATACAGATAAACTTTTTGAAAACCCCTCGTAACATATGTCTGTTCATTAAAGCAATACAAAAAAATAATATATTGCAAAACCAGTCCTTAGATGTAGTTGCTGCATCAGGGTTTTCTTTCTCTTTAAAAAAAAAAAAAAATGCAAACCATAGGAGCCCAATGCAGATACATCAGTACAATACCTAGATTTCTTTACCATAAATGTACAGATTGTATACATTAAATAGAGGTTAGGTTATAAGTGCTGGGTATCTTTAAAACAGTTTCTAACATAAAACAGTGCAATTAATAAACATTCATTTTCCAGACCTATTGATGCTATAGACTCATTTCCATTTTTGCAAACATGCAGAAGGGCTTAATCACACATGTATATTCCACTGCAGTGTGTTAAGGTGAGCTGTGTTACAGAGCTCATTCATTTGGAATTGGATGTCAATATATGTAATAAACAAAAAAAAAACAGTCCCTGCAGCATTATTAATACGGCGCACCACAAAGCACAGAATGTACATTATTTGGCTAGAGAGTGGATGCATTGACATCTATTGTAGTAGTGCACACAAGTGCCATGCTAAATGCACCGCACAAAATACCAGGCATTACCACAATGCCAAGGTGTGAAGCCTGCCCAACTGATTGTGTTTACTATTTATTTTCTCCTATTCGAACAGCTGTAAAAGTGCATAGTGATTATATTCTGATTGTTATTAAGAAGGCTGCAAGGAATCAGCCAGATTAGAAGACGTGGTGATTATCATTTATCATTAGCAATTAATCTCTTGTATAAAGCAAATGAAGAATTTAATATCTTTATTTTATGGCAAAGCTGTTGGACCACTTTCGTCAGTATATATTAGAAATTTTGCAATGTTATCAATAATGAAACAATGCAATTGTTAACTAGTGGCTAATTATCTGACTCAGAAATATGAGAATTACTATTGCTGACTTGTATTCAAAGTGACCATGGCTCATACACACTATAAGAAAATTGGGCAAACATTTTCATCTGAGGAATGATCATAGGATTTTCTGCCAGTTCCGACCTTCCGAACAAAAATTTCAGAAGGAACAAACTCCAAAAATGTTCTCATACGGGAAACAAACAAATGATTTCCGTTTAACATGTACCGTTCTCGTACGATTTTCGTACAAGAAAAATCAGAAACTAAAGAATGTGCATGTTCAGAAACCATAAAAAAAAAAAAGCCTTTGTCATACAAGGATTTTAATACATTATTTCTTTCCCTGGTTCCGACTTGCTGTGAAACCACGAGGAAAATCAGACGATCGTTCGCCTAATTTTCTTATAGTATGTACGCCACTTGAGCAAGGCACTAACTTGGAAAAGCATGTGCAGATAAGTTTGTCCTAGGACTGTACCTCAGCAAGTAGTGAATCTACTATAGAATAAGTATGACAGCCTGAAAAATGCACCCTCCAAAACAAGTCTGCAACAACAGGTCCCATATTATTAACCCTGACTAGCTCCTTTTAGATAGTGACAACTCCTTAGTTCACAACATGGTGGTAATGGTAAGTTATTGAAGAAAACAGCAAAAATGAAAAACTAGATTTATTATGGTGTGAATAAGAGGCCAAACCTGTATTGAACCTCCTGAAGGAGAACTTCAAACAAAATGTATCAGTAAAATAGATCAGGATATGAGGGTTATGGGTGAGCTCAGGTGTGTTCGGATCCTAGCCTGAATCTACCTGAGAGATATGCCAGGAAGCTGTCACTGTACTTGGCCAATCAAACAAGATAGATGGAGAAGTCCCCCATGCCAGAACATTGTATTCTGTGTCACTTCATGTTGGTCTATCACATAAAATCCCAATAAAAAACATTAAAGTTTCTGGTTGTAACATGGCAACATGTGGGAAATTTCAAGGGGTATGAATACTTTTTCAAGGTGCTGTGTGTGTGTGTATATATATATATATTACACACACACACACACACACACTATATATAACATTAGGCTGGGCCTACAGCTAAGCAAGTGATTTGGTCTTGGATTTTAGCCAACTCTGAAGGGTCGGAACCATCTTAAGGAGTTCTCAAACTATCTTGAGGAGAACCCCCAGCTATGACAAGCGTATTGAATAATGACAATGACGATTTGGAAAGTTAGGGTCATTTTCAAGTATAGAACAATAGGTGGGTATATAATTTGTAAAAGAAAAGTATTCTTTCTATACACCCCCGGTATTTTAGCTTTGGCTCAATACTACAGCATAAGGACATTTATTAAAAAATATCTTTTATACAAACCTATGGAGTTTTTAACAAAAAATAAATAATACACTAATACAATCTCTTGCACACATATAGTACACTTTGCTGCGATGCTTGTGACTTCAATCATTTCCTTGGGGCATATGTAGTGAGTGTGGCATTCACCAAAAATCCAGTGCAGATGAATCTTCCTGCTGTATATGTTTTACAGTAGAGGGATTGATTAACCGCCTGTGAATGTCACATTCACTGTTTATAAATATACCCCCAAGTATTAGCCTGTCAGGTTCCCATAGACATTGGATGAAAGTTGGAAGAAACGATTGTCCAGCCTGCTCATGGTGTGGATGAATGAACAAATTAGATTTTCTGCTAAATGTTTCCATAAGTTTCTTCCTCCAGAAATTGTCTACAGTGTGGTCATTTGTCAATGAATCACATTTGGATGGATCCTATGGCTGGCCATACACTATTCAATGTTCTTGTTCAACTTTCCTTTAGATTTACCAAAACCATATAATATGAGGTCAAACCTAAACCCTTTCAATTTGTATGCATTCAGGCAGGCCTTTGTACTACATAGTTGAAGGTAAATCTAAAGGAAATTGAATAAGAAAATTGTATAGTGTATGACCAGCCTATGTCTATGGGTGTCCTTAAAGCGTCAGTCTGTAAAAAAAAAAATCAAGAAAGAACCCCCCCCCCCCTCAAAAAAAATGCTCCAGCCTTTTGTAGGAGCTGGAGAGTTGGACCACCCCACAATTCTTTATA
Organism: Rana kukunoris; assembly: GCA_029574335.1. Classification (NCBI taxonomy): domain Eukaryota; kingdom Metazoa; phylum Chordata; class Amphibia; order Anura; family Ranidae; genus Rana; species Rana kukunoris. Next base: position 221,883,110 of record CM056059.1, on the reverse strand, counting down.
CCTCTCAGTAAACTCTGTGATTGGCTGTTTAGCACAGACCTCTGTGGCCATTATGGCATCTCCTTTTTTTTGTACTTTATACTATGCAGCAAGTAATAGAAAAAAAGGAAGCACCCAATGGGGTAGAGATCTACTCTACTTTTACTTTCTAAAAATATAAGACAGCAGGTGTCCAAGTCCCCTACATCCCATGTATAACTGTCACTTTTGGGTGTACAGACCCTTTAAAAAGTATACCCTGCCCTGGTTTTCAGAGGCAGCAAACGGCTTTGGTCCTGTATTTTAGTAATTTTACATTCTACACAATGTTTACTCTGCCAGATGTATATGTCTACATGCTATAGTATATACATATATATTTAGTCTTAGAAAAACAATGCCAGTAAGATTGTACAAGGTAATAGCCAAATATTCTGCCATATTAAATGGTCAGCTTACAGTTAATATTCAAATAAAACGTATCCTAAAACATAAATATACTTGAATTTCACAGTCCATTAAATGTATTTAAAGTATGACTCCAGCACAAAAAAAAAAAAATTTACTTTCAGATAAAGTAGGGAAGGGTGTGATAAGGAGATTTACCCTAACTTACAGTCCTGCCAAATGGCAGTGGAATTAACTCTTCCCTTTACTAAAAGGACAATATCTAAATTTCTGTTTGTGTCACCACTGAAGAGATCTCTACTTAAAGGGTTAGTTCACCTTTTTACAGAAAATTAAAAGGTGAACTAACTCACAACACCCTCCATACACCCATGGTCCCAGATGCACTTACCTCCTTGGATGATTATCTTCTGCTGCCCATGCCAGCCAGTGCAGTGGTTCAGGCATTTAAAAAATGCAGTACACTACCGGTTCTCAACCATCGGGCTGTGGCCCACTACCAGGCATGGCCTCCCTCCTCTTGGGTCTCCAACCACAGTGCCTTCCAGCTCCCACAGTGCTACCCAATATCCCATAGTGGTCCACTTGCCCCTTAACCTCCTAAAGTACCACAAGAGCTCTCAGTCTCCACAGTGTCCCCTAACTTACTGCACATCCTCCAGGCCCTTTTAATGCCCCAACCTTCAACAGTGTCCCCCAGTCCTTACAGTGCATTCCAGTCTACCACAATACTGGTAGAAAGCCACAGTCTACTGGAGACACCCACAGCCCCCTCCTAATGACCCCATCCACACAGTTGCCCCCAGATACCTCCAGAATCATCTAAGAAGCCACCAAGTCTGCTGTAGCGTCCCAGAAACCCCCTCAGAATCCTCATCATTTACAGCCCCATTAGTGCCCCAACATCCACAGTGCCCCCTGTCCCTGCAGTGCACTCCAGCCTATCTCAACGCTGCTGGAAAGCCCCAGCCTACTGCAGAAACCCACAGCTCCCTCCAAAGACCCCATCCCCACAATTTCCCCCAGTTACATCTAGAATCCCCTAAAGAGCCACCAAGTCTGCTGCAGAGTCCCCAAACTCCTTCAGAACCCTCATTACCCACAGCCCTATCCATAATATTCCACTACATATTTTGTATTCCCATACTTTTATTGTGCTAGTATAATCTTTTTTCTTTTACTGTCGGGGCAAAGAAGGTTTTGGAATAATTTATTGGGCCCTGGTCTCAATAAAGTTGAGAACCATTGAAGTACACAGCCCAGGAGGCTGAGAAGCATCATAAAGGTGAACGGCATTGGTCAGCACCAATATGTGACCATGCTGATCAATGAGAATCTCTCTGAGCCATATTTGCTGTAAGGCGGTGCCCCTGTAGGAAGAAGGCTGCAAAAGAGGGTGGTCTTTAAATGCCAGGACTGCTACATCAGCTAGCATGACCACAAAAAAATACCCATCCAAGGAGGTAACTGCAGCAGGAATGGGGGGTGTGGGGAGGGTCTTGTTAGTTCACCGTTTCATGTTTTGTGAAACAGTGAACTTCATACAATAACTAACACACGAGGAGACATGTCCGATGAGACAGGTCCGACGGACCGTTTTCATCGGACATGTCTGAAGGGATATTTTGGTCTGATGTGTGTACACACCATCGGACCAAAATCCCCGCGGACAGAGAACGCGGTGACGTATAACACACCGACGTGCTGAAACAAGGAAGTTCAATGCTTCCACGCATGCGTCGAATCAATTCGACGCATGCGCGGGATTTCGGTCCGATGGTTGGGTGTACTAACCATCGGACATGTGCGACGAACAGGTTTCCAGCGGACAAGTTTCTAAGCATGTTTAGAAAACTGTCCGCTAGGCCGTACACACACAATCGAACATGTCCGCTGAGACTGGTCTGCGGATCAGTTTCAGCGGACATGTCTCCTCCTGTGCACGTGGCCTAACACAGCATTAAAAAGATTTTTTTTTCTGGTATTCCACTTTTAGTGGGCCTAGGTTGGCAACAATTACAGTTTATTAGCTAGCACGTTTTCATTGAGCCTCCTATATAAAAGGTGTTTGAGCCAAGCAAGTCTGTGTAGCCCAGAACAACCAATCATATTTCAGCTGTCATTTCATATACATTTTACATAAGGTATATCTGATATATACCGTAGGTCTAATGTCTTGCTGCATAAAGTGACCTGGTGGCACATAAATGGAATCCAGTGTGTCTCCAAAATATACCACATGTAGGTGAAGGAATGATCGAACAAAGAGTCAAAAATACTAAATATTCATACAGCACTTTGGTCCTATTAAACATACAGTGGCTCCCTCATTTTTAGTTAACCCTTTACAACAAAGAGAACCAATTCTTTGTGCTGGATTATTTTTTAGTGGAATCTATCAATGTTCTAATGACTCGTTAAAGAGGTAGTAAACCCAAAACCAAAAATGTAATATGTTGCAGCTTACCAATCATTAGATGTGGTGGCGGCGGAATTCGTTTTCTTTTTTTAAACTTTTTTCAATTAGAGATCTGGCCAGTAACACCAACTACATTGGCATGCCTTCACTCTGAATGAAGGAGCACAGGGGCAACTTTGTATAGTAGCTTTGTCACTCTGGAGGGAGAAGCGTGTTATATGGACTAGTGCATTTTGATACACTTAGAAACTGAAGCTAAATTCTAGATCACACTTTATAAGTTAATACAGCAAACATTTTTTTACTTTTGGGATAGAGGTTTTACATAAACAAAATAAAAACTGATCTTTGTAAACACTCCTGCTAGTGTTAAATGGTCTGTCTCATCTCTGTAACTGATACATTCTGCTGGAGAACTTGTTCTTTTAAAAAACAGACTTACTGGCTGGATCACCAGATGAATATAGAAGAAAGAAAGTAAAAAAAAAAAAAAAGAATATGAATGCAGCAATCACATCTAAGAAGTGGTAAGCTGCAATATAATACATGTTTTCTTTTGGGTTTAATAGCACCTTTAACTGGAAAGTCTAGAACAAAAGCTGTATAGACTATGTATAAATGTACTCTTTAAGGCCCCATTCACACCTGAGCATAGCGTTTTCAGAGATAAAGTCGTGCAATTTTACCTTGATTTTTGCGGGGTTTTTTTACGGCGTTTTTGCCGTGATTTTGTATAGTTTAAAAGGTCACCAATGTAAAAAGCAGAAAAACGCCAAAATTTGTCTAAAAAGAAAGTCCCAGAATATGTTTGAGCTTCTGGCTTCAGGTGTTTTGGAGCTTCTGGCTTCAGGCGTTTTGGAGTGGAGATGTGAACCATCTCCATAGAGAATAATAGATTTTTTTCCCCTCCAGTGTTTTGTAGCTTCAGGCTTCAAGCTACAAAACATTCAGGTGTGAATGGGGTCTAACAGTAGGTATCCTGATTGGAATCATCTCTTGTAACCCTAGCACATTAAAAATTCCAATCCCTATACTTTTCTAGGCTTCCTCAAAACATTCATATAGATGCCAGACGATTTAAAATCTGAAATAAATTATCTAAAATGAATGTGGATGTTGCCATTCTTGTACAATATGCTGCAGGTCCATGCAGCAGAGTTTGGATTAACAATATGATTGTTATATCTAAAACAAAGACTTTCACCATTTAGGATAATAAAATAAAATATGTTCCAGCAACATAAGCAATAACAACCAAACATAATACAGCTTTCTTGCCTGTAAGGTTAACACTGTGTCCTGCTTGCCGGCGTAGAACGCTACCTAACTAGCTGAAAGGCTCTGCAGATTTTCAGGACAGATTGCACTGGTGTAAGGTCTTCCAGCTTGTAAACCCACAAGTGACAAAAGGCAAGGCCAGGAAGCGTCCACACAAGGACTGTGCGGCAAGAGGAGCTGAAGTTAGGGTGCCACTAAAAGAAGATAACTGTAGGTTTTTGTTAATCGCGCTTGGAGGGTAAGAAGCCCAGGATAAATTCACCAATGCCTATAAAATAGATGACTTGTGCAATGCCAAAAAGTGGAGCAATAACCAGGGCTCTGCAGTACGCCCCCTTCAGGAAGGCAGCTGGACCCTCACTCCTCCAGATCTTCCTGCAAATACAAAGACATATGTTGAAGAAACAGAATTCAGATACAAAGCCTGACGCATAAACAGCAAAGTAAACTGTGCAATGTCTGTGTCTCTATCATTTTTACAAAGACCCCTAAAGCAAAAAAAAAAACTACATTCAAAATAAATGTTATTTAGTTTTGCAAAGAACGAGAGTTGCGTGAGATCACTGTCTCGTTTTTATTGCTGTCTGTGTCACTGCAGGGAAGATTTACCCTCACTATTGGTCCTGGTGTCACAAAAACAAGAGGTGAGGAGAAATCATCTAATGGAGAAAGCTCTTCTGGTGACAACTGTCTAAAAGGGAATATCTTCTCACTTTACAGAGACCTCTTTTAACTTCCTGTTTGGTCCCTGACAGGAATCAAAGGGAGACCTCCTCAAAGGGAAACAGGCAGGAAAAGAAACCTGACAGGGGTCTAGTGGTGTACTCACAGAGTGCAAGTTTCAGGAGTGCACTACATACAGAGTGCAGAGTTCAGGAGTGTGTTATGTACAGAGTGCAGGGTTTAGGCGTGTGCCATATACAGAGTGCTGGGTTCTGAAGTGCTTCCTCGCATCTCTCTCTCTCCTACCTGGCCTGGCTCTAGTACCACCCTGTGAAGGCGGCTCAGCCTCTGGCTTCAAATATGGGTGCGGGGGCCAAATGACAAGGCCTGGTGGGACAGATTCGACCTGCCCACCTTGTGTTTGACATATGTGCACTAGATATTTTAACTGTGTCCAGGCATGGCTCACCCCCTTAGTGTCGTTTGTTTGTGTCATGTGAGTTCTCCGAACTGTGTCCAGGGAGGGTTAAGTGTACTGTGCCCAGGAAAGAGAGATGGTCTGGTGTATGGTTCACTTGGAGTCTCACAGTTCCCTTCATTGTGGGTGCAAACTACGCTCGAGCACCGAACTCTCATAGAACACAGAGCATTTATGAAGAATGGAAACAAGGATCATTGAGGTTTGGCTGGCAGTGGTAATGACATAGGAAGGCTTCCTTAAAGCACAGTGTGAGTACAGACCAGAATTGGAGTTGTGAGGGGGGACAATCATACTTGGGCACGGTAAGAGATTTCCTCTAATCTCCTGTTACTTGACATCTTCTCCCTACCTGAACACTTAAGGCTCAACTCCACACATATAACAAACACCATTTAATGTACTATAGTTGTGTGTTAGTTTAAAATAGTTAAAAATATCACTACATACAATTAATGTAGGTTGCCAAACTTGGCTAGAACATATGCGTTGACACATATTGCAGTAATATATGTTTTAACACACATTACTGCAATGTGAAAGTCTGAATGGACCCTAAAAGTTTAACTAAATCCCCAGATCCCAGACCCTTACATTAATCAAGGATTATGTGTAACTGAAGTGCAGAATTTGACTTGTCAATGGATCGTGGTTTGAGAAAATCAAACAAGCTTATGAGGCACAATGGCTCTGGTGAGGCTGTTCTCAAACACAAAACAGGGTACACCTAAAGTTTGGAAACCATGGATACAATGTCTAAAGTGAGCGCCAAAACCTCACAGGCTATCCCCCGGGGCACATGGCGTCCTGCACATTACTATGATTTTGTGGCCTCAGTTAATTCCGCTTGCTGTTTGACCTCTGAGGGTTATCTTTTGGATCCAGGCTTTATGTACCTGGCTGTAGTACATTGGACATTTGTATACCTTTACTACACCCTCTCTCCCCCGCCCCGGAACTAATGCTCATTTGCTAACCATTAGAATTGGTTTCCACACCTATGGTGCATCTCCATAACCGTCAATATAGACAGAGGGAGCTTTCTCTAGTGGATTTTTGAGACTTTTTCCATTATATCTGGAAATTCCTTTTTATTATCCCATCGACATATGCATATGCGACTTGGAGTATTCCAAGACAATCTGGATGGTTGGCACCCATTTTGACAATGAAATATATTTTTCTACTGCTTCTCTTCTGCTCATCCTGAGGAAGCCCAAATGTGAAATGCGTAGACGATGCACAGAGGATATTTTGCATATCATATATCCTATATGGTTTTCTTTTACCGATCTGTTTTGTAAAAAAATAAAAACATTTTTTGTAACAAATACAATTTTTGATATTCCTGTCTTGCCTCCAAAGTCCGACCATTAATTACCATCCTTCAAGTAATTTTCTCTGTCTTCAAAATTTACGAATGTGGCAAATGTGAGTGCCCCCCCCCCCCCCCCCGTCCCATTTTTTTAATCTGTTTTACTATTTTTCTTGTTATCATTAACAAATTCCATAGAAATTACCAAGTAGCACAACATTATACTTGGCTCTGTATTCTCTGATAGGTGCAGTACTGGGAGGTGGGTAGGGGGTGGAGCCAAAGGATGGTGCTTAGAGATGGGTAGGGGGTGGAGGCAAAGAGCGACTTGAAAGGGGAGGGGGGGGGGGTTCCTGTGCCTATTGTCTGAAAAAAAAAGCAATGTTCTAACCCCTATTCATGACAGTGCAGTACCAGGATATGGCGAAGGTTATTTGTGACAAGCCCATGCTGGTAATCCTGATATCTATCTTGCTCATTCCTTTTTAACAAAATTCCAATGTGTACTGAACTCATGCATGTATGCATGTTCTTTACCTGGCCTTACAGCTTTTCTAAGTGGGGTCTAGTGACAGTAAGCAGACATATTGCTCCATCAAGCTCAGCCACATACATAAAATATGGTCTGGTGTCTTTGTGAGCCAGAGCTGCTCTTTACTCAGAGTCTGACCTACTTTATGGGCCTTTGGGAAGCTGATTCATAATAGATGAAGGAAAGGCCAATCTGAGCCGTTGTCCATAGTAACTGAAACTATAATTTTTCTTTGCAAGATCGACAATGAAAAAAGACTTCTGAATGGTTACTGTGGGCAACAGCTCACATTTTCCCTGCCCCCATATATTATAAATCAGATCCAGTGTTTTATTATTTTGTTTAACTGCTTGCCGACCAGCCGCCATCATTTTACTGCGCCAGGTCGGCTCAATGTATGAACAGAAGATCAGTGATTTCCCCTAGTGAGGCAACCCCCCCCATACAGTTAGAACACACCCAGGAACATACTTAACCCCTTCCCTGCCCCCTAGTTTTAACCCCTTCACTGCCAATGGCATTTTTATAGTAATACAATGCATTTTTTATAGCACTGATCGCTATAAAAATGCCAATGGTCCCAAAAATGGGTCAAAAGTGTCCGCCATAATGTCGCAGTACTGAAAAAAAACGCTGATCGCCGCCATTACTAGTAAAAAAAAATATTAATAACAATGCCATAAAACTACCCCCTATTTTGTAAACGCTATAACTTTTGCGCAAACCAATCAATAAATGCTAATTGCGATTTTTATTATAGCAAAATGTAAAAAATATTGCACATTTTTTAAAATTGTCGCTCTATTTTTGTTTATAGCGCAAAAAATAAAAACCGCAGAGATGATTAAATACCACCAAAAAAAAGCTCTATTTGTCGGAAAAAAGGATGACAAATTTGTTTGGGAGCCACGTCGCAATTGTTTGCAATTGTTAGTTAAAGCGACGCAGTGCCGAATCACAAAAAGTGCTCTGGTCTTTGGGCAGCAATATGGTCCGGGAGTTAAGTGGTTAAATAAAGAAAGTGTACTTTACAATAAACAAACTGGAAAGAAATCCACAAAAACTATCAAAGACTATAATTCCGTTAATTAAACCAAAATATATACCATAAAAAATTACATATTTTAAACAGATCATTGGTAGGCAATACACTTCATGCCCAATATAATCCTAAACACAATTCTTCAGTGACATTGCTTGGTAAGCTGTTGGCAACCACTGAAAACCGATGCTGATTCCCAAAGTTTGGGAGGGTTGTCGGCAAACATGTAATGAAAGACATATACAGTAATTGCCCACAGCTCCTGAACTCATATGGCACTAAGTAGTTATTACATACAGTAGCTACATAGTAAGTCAGGTAGAAAAGAGATACTTGTTCAGTAGGTGTAATTTTCAGTGTTATCTATTATAAAAATTATTGGTCAATAGTATTTTGTGCATTTAGAAACACATGCAGCCATTTTTGGATTTACAGCCCTCGCAGTTAAAAACCACTGTAAAGCACATCTGTAGTGACTTTAAAAACATATTTTCTATAATCAATCATACTGTTGTTTCTGATTATTAGAAGTACTTGTTATTTACAGGAGTCACCTAAAATGCCCTTTACAAGCAAGGTTTGAATCGGTCCCACTGCCAACAGACAACAGCATGCTGCCTCAGGACCATGTTTAACACAGGGCAAAGGCGTAGCTGCCCCGGGCCCAGTCATTGTTGTTGGGCCCAAAACAGCTGCCCCTTAAACCTGCACTGCCCTCAAATAGTTGATAAGTGGATTCGGGAGGGCCATGAAAATGTTTGCCCAGGATCCAATTAATATTAAAGACGGTCCTGTGCTGCTCAATGTATGTCAAAGTAAATGCCCAAATGACATATTTATGTATAGACAATCAGTCAGCTTAAATTTTACCTGGCGCAGTCTATGATTCCTGAGTAAGTATCTTCGTTAACTCCTCGCTGCAATGATTGTAATCTTGTTTTAATCACTGAAAAAAAAAAGATTTCAATAAAAAAATAATAATAATGTAAATGTATGTAAATATATGCCATATATAATTTTACTTTAACAAAAATCTTCTTTTTGACATTGTTTTCCCTTATCCCCCTTTTACACTAATCAGAATTGGCACTGGCCTCCTACAGCTTTGGCCTGGTTACAGTATGACCCAGCACCAGGCAGCCTCAGCGTCAATAAGTGTATTATATAACAAGGTATTTTAGATAACAAGAACATTTATCTCCTTCCTCCCTGCATGATCTGCCAAGGGCTGCAGAGCTTTCTCCCCATTGACACAGATATTCTAGTGAGACAGTCTGCTGCATGCCATAGAACATAATGATAGCCCACTTGCTTCATGAAATACATTTCTTATTTTCTGAAATAGTTGCATGTGTATAGACCAGTACATACAATGGGTTGTCTCATAGGAGATAAGGGCCAAAGGAGACAAGGCTTTACTAACAAACAGGCCACACCAGAGTAAGGTCATGTAAGGTACACTAATATATTGCACTTGGGCTGGGTTCACACTTATAAGATGTCAGACATTGCATGTGATTCGCACCGCATTGCTGTGCGTCTCACATGTGATGTCTGTGCGATGGGAATTCAGCAATACAGTTTGTAAGGCTGAAATCGCATTGCGTTCGCAACAAAATGGTGCAGGACCCTTTTTTTGGTCCACACTGAAATCGGATCGCATGGGTGTTCAGATCTATGCGATCCTATTCCACAGTTTGCACTGCTTTTTGTGAAATGATTTGGGGGTGTGATCAACTTTGTATTGACACCCGCATCGGTTCGCAGATGTCAGTTTGTACTGCCTAAGAGTCAGATGCGATGCGAGAACCCGCACAGGAATCGCGCTGATTCCCGCATAACACCAATGTGAACCGAGACTTACTCATACTAAGTTGAAGAAAGGCCTGGATTTTATTTTAAAAGGTTTTTTTTTCATTAGTTGTAATTCTTATCTGTAATTATTGTTCCCTACCTTTTACATTTCAGCCTGCATTTGATATATCAGACACTGAATCTAAAGCATGCCAATGATTACACAATTTTCGGAAGGAAAGAGAATTGCTTAAGTTCCCTATCAGCACAGTCAGTATTTATGGGGCTATTACTCCCGCAGAGCCATTGTGTTATGCTGGTGGAGAGCCTTCCCTGCTGGCAGAACACGATGATAGTTGCCCACTCCTATAGCTGCCAGCAGTGACTGCATGCCAAAAATCAGGCTGATTGTATTGGAGTTGATGGATGGATCGACTTCAGTACATCAAATCTCGGTTGGTCACCACTAAATCTGCTGAAATTTTGATCCATCTATGGCTGGTTTAAGACTCAATCCCTATGGGCTGCAATTAAAATGGTGGTGATTCTGCCTTGTGTCATGTGACTTTATCAAATTACCAACTCTAGCTTCTGCAGTAATCAAAGATACATAGTTGGTGGCGCCTCTTGTGTATATATAAATAATAAAAGTGAAAAAAAATATATAAAATATGAGTGAAAATATATGAAAGAAATGTGTGTGTTGTTCACATAGATATTGATATAAGTTAGTATCTATGTGCACAACACACACATTTATTTCATATATTTTCACTTTTATTATTTATATATTATGGTTGCTTTGCACAGCTCCTCCTGATTGTGCACTCTCCTGTTTTAGTAAATCAACTCCACCAAATGAGCTGAAAGTGTGACTATGCACACTTTATTGTGCCTACTTGTGTCCTCTAATAATTATTTAACACAAGGACAATGATTCATATTTTTTCTTCAGTGCTGTGATTCAAGAATGTATATATTAATAGCACAGGCAGCAACCAAAGCATAATTAGGCACAAGTTGTAATCCAACTCCATAAAGTTGGTATAAATACAACCCTGTCAGCACTGCCCTACCAACTTACCATCACATGGATTAACAGCAACAGCAGCAGTGCTCCCCGCTGCACAACCAGCAAGGAAAGACACGAAAAAGGGAGATTTCCCATCTGGAGTCTTCTGCCCAAGTTTGTTCAAGTTGGCAAAGAGGGGGAAATATATTATTGAAAAGGGTACATCCCTGCAGGGAACAAAAATTCTGATTAAGTCGAAGAGGATAAAACACATACTGTATTATTAAAATGAGTAGTACTGTTATTTCCTATATTTATTTACTTTACTTTGATATATGATTTCAGAAACTAGCTTGGACAAGGGTGGGTATTCATGTTCTTGATCAACTCTTCTTGGCAGGTGAACTTCACTCATTTGAAGCAGTCAATGGAGGAATACAGACTTTCCAACTGAAGTTTCTTTCAAAAACCTCCAAGTTAGGCACACAATTAGATCTCAATACTCGCATCTGACCTCTATCCAAGAATACCCCCTTGAATTCTTGTTGAGGACACAGGGCCTCTAAAAACCTCTCTATTTTATTTATGCCCTGCTCATGAAATGTTATAGTTTCAAGACTATAGCTTTATTTATTATAAGTAGAAGGGCGATCTTCCCACCCTCTGTTAGGAGGACTGTAAGAATGGGGTAGCACAATACACTAAATCGATGATCTCTGCTAGAGACCAACCTGTTCAACTGAAATTTCTCCATAGAATGTATTACACTCCCTAGAGCAGTGGTTCTTAACCTTTCTAGTGCCATGACCCCTTGATAAAATATCTCAAGTTGTGGGGGCCCCTAACAGTAAAATTATTTTCGTAGCACTTAAAGGGTCACTTAAGGATTTTTTTTTTTTAGCTAAATAGCTTCCCTTACCTTACTGCAGTACTGGTTTCATGTCCTTAGTGTTTGTTTTTGCTTTGAAGTTGCTGTAATTCTGCTCTGTTCTCCACACTTCCTGCTTGTCTGTTTCCTTATAAGCACCATACTGGGAGCTTTCTCACGATGGTTTAAGCTGTCATTACTGTGTGTCTAAAACTTCCCAGAACCAATCAGATTCATTTTAAAAACAAAACACTGCCCTGGATTTGTTTGTTTTTGTTCTGTGTTTCTATTTCTACTTTGCAGAAACATGAAGCCAGTTCAAAAGTGAATCTAACCTGCAGGCACATTATATGATTGATTTTTATCTATTTTTAATCATTTTGAAAAGGAATCGGTTAACTTTTATGTCTCTATACCCTGTAAACAGTCATTTCAGCAAAAAATAATTTTTCCTTTAGTGACCCTTTAAGGCAAGACAAGTTATTGCACCCCCCCCCCCCCCCCCAAGTCTCTTCCACTCGTACAGAAAAAAAACCCTTATGGTACATTTTAGGATGTACCACTCTTTCTCTTTGTTCTCCTTTCTTTCTCTTTTAGCTCTCTCTATCCTAATTTCTTTTTTTCCCCCACCATCTCTCTTGCCATCTCTTGTTCTTTCTCTTATTTTTTCTCTCCCTTTTTCTTTGTTCCTTCTCTGAAAAAAATATATCACATGTATTCACAGCCTTTGCTCAAGACTTTGTTGAAGCACCTTAGGCACAGATTACAGCCTCAAGTCTTTTTGAGTATGATGCTACAAGCTTGGCACAGCTATTTTTGGCCAGTTTATCCATATTTTCTTTGCAGGACCTCTCAAGATCCACCAGGTTGGATAGGAAGTGTCGGTACACAGCCATTTTCAGATCTCTCCAGAGATGTTTAATCGGGTTCAAGTCTGGGCTTTAGCTGGGCCACTTAAGGACATTCACAGAGTTGTCCCAGAGCCACTCTTTTGTTATCTTGGCTGTGTGCTTAGGGTCATCGTCCTGTTGGAAGATAAGCCTTCACCTCAGTCTGAGGTCCAGAGCACTGTGGAGCAGGCTTTCATCAAGGATGTCTCTGTGTATTCATCTTTCTCTTGACCCTGACTAGTCTCCCAGTTCCTGCGGCTGAAAAACATCCCCACATCATGATGCTGGCACCGCCATGCTTCACTGTAGGAATGCTATTAGACAGGTGATTAGCAGTGCATGCTTTCCTCCAGACATGACGCTTGCCATTCAGGCCAAAGAATTCAATCTTTGTTTCATCATACCAGACAATTTTGTTTCTCCTTGGCCCGAGAGTCCTTCAGGTACCTTTTGGAAAACTTCAGACGGCTGTCATGTGCCTTATACTGAGGAGTGGTATCCGTCTGGCCACTCTACCATACAGGCCTTATTAGTAGAGTGCTGCAGAGATGGTTGTTCTTCCACATAGAGAAACGCTGTAGCTCTGTCAGAGTGACCATCGAGTTCTCGGTCACCTCCCTGACTAAGACCCTTCTCTCCCGATCGCTCAGTTAGAACGGCCGACCAGCTCTAGGAAGAGTCCTGGTGGTTCCAATCTGTTTCCATTTATGGGTGATGGAGACCACTGTACTCACTGGGACCTTCAATGCTGCAGAAATGTTTCTGTACTGTTCCCCAGATTTGTGCCTCGATGCAATCCTGTCTCTGAGGTCTACAGACAATTCCTTGGACTTCATGGCTTGGTTTGTGCTCTGACATACACTGTTAACTGTAGGACCTTATATAGACTGATGTGTGCCTTTCTAAATCATGTCCAATCAACTGAATTTACCACAGGTGGATTCCAATCAAGTTGAAGAAACATCTCAAGGATGATCAGTGAAACAAAATACACCTAAGCTCAATTTTGAGTGTAATGGCAAAGGCTGTAAATACTTATGTACATGGGATTTTTTCCTTTTTTATTTTTAATAAATTTGCAAAGATTTCAAACAAACCTCTTTAATGTTGTCAATATGACATATTGTTTGTAGAATTTTGATTAAAATAATGAATTTAATCCATGCATGTAGAGGTTAATGATCCTTTCTCTGAATGGTCGAAGGTTATCAGTGATTTATCCCAAGGTTCAGTGTTGGGACACTTACTTTTTAATACCTTTATAAATATATAAAAGTATAATTTCTTTCTTTGCAGTGAGCAAGCTATGCAATGGAATAACATCCTTACAGGATGTCTCCAATTTACAAGCTGACCTCAATGCTCTGTCTAATTGGGCGACTAGGTGGCAGATGAGGTTTAATGTTGATAAATGTAAAGTTATGCACTTGGGGGCTAAGAATATGCACGCATCATACATAATAGGGGGAGTACAATTGGAGAATTCAGTGGTAGAAAGTCCATTCCAGAGAGAGAGAGAGAGAGATATAATTTTACCCCTGTACAAATCATTAGAAAGACCTCACATGGAATATGCAGTTCAGTTTTGGGCACCAGTTCACAAAAAGGATATCAAGGAACTGTAGAACTACAGAAAGTGCAGAGAAGGGTAACCAAACTGATAAGGGGCATGGAGGAGCTCAATTATGAGGAAATAATAGAGGAAGTTAATATATTCTCTCTTGAGAAGAGGAGAATAAGGGGGGATATGATCAACATGTACAAATATATAAGTGGTCCATATAGTGAACTTGGTGTTGAGTTATTCACTTTACGGTCATCACAGAGGACAAAGCTGGCAATCTTTACGTCTAGAGGAAAAAAGATTTCATCTCCAAAAATACGGAAAATAATTCTTCACAGTAAGAGCTGTAAAAATGTGTAATAGACTCCCTCCAGAGGTGGTTCTGGTCAGCTCAGAAGATTGCCTAAAAAAAAGCCTGGATTCTTTCCTAAATGTTCATTATATAACTGGGTACTAACATTTATAGGTAAAATTGATCCAGGGAAAATCCGATTGCCTCTCGGAGGATCAGGAAGGAATTTTTTCCTCTGCTGTAGCAAATTGGATCGTGCTTTGCTGTGGCTTTTCGCCTTCCTCTGGATCAACTGTGGTTATGGGATTGTGTATATGGGATTGTATTATTTCAATTTTTTTTTGGTTGAACTGGATGGACTTGTGTCTTTTTTCAACCTGACGAACTATGGAACTATTGGAAAAAAAAAAAAATGATATATGGAAATTATGAATCACAGTGATATAACAAAATGCCATTCACTTTGGATTTACAGCCACATAGCAATGCTAGAATGTGGGGGTGAGGCAAAGTCAACTGTGATTACCAGGTAAAATTAAATTTAAAATGCTGAAAAAAGGAAAACAAATGTAGCTACCACATCCAAGGGCTGATAAGCTGCAATGGTTTGGTTAACAACAGTGTTTCTCAACCAGGGTACCCTTTGGGTTTTCACGGGGTGCCTCAAGCACGAGACCCTGTTTGCCCTGGGCCAGAGATGCATGGCAGGACTCTGTGATAGGAAGACGCCATTATAATGAGGGCTTTCCTGGGGGTACTCTGATGTGATGAGGGTCTTTAATGTATAGGAGGTACTCTGACATGATGAGGCGGCCCTCTGGCTCTGTGATGTGGAGATTCTGCGGCGATGGGGGGCCTCTGATGTATAGGGAGAACTTTATTTTGATGTGGGGATTTACATGTGGGGGGGACCTCTAATGTGATAGATTCCCATTGATAAGTATCATTTATGTTTTTTATATTTTAGACTGGTTGCCTTGAGATTTTGCATACTTTTAAAGTGTGTAGCAAATAAAAAATGTTTGAGAAACACTGGTTTAGATACTCTTTAACATATGTTTCTTTTTTTCTCTGGTTTTCTTACTAAAGCTTTTTCTTCTCCTGGCAGCAACTCAGCACAATGATGCAAGGTTCGCAAAATATCCTGCAAAATTCCTTTCACTGTCATGGACTGGTTAAATACCACCTCTGGACGCATCACCACTATGTGCTATGGCTGCATTAACTATGGCCAGTTTGTGTGTGACCAAAACTCCCCAGAAATGCTGACCCTGGACACACATTGGCTTTGCCCAGTGTCAGTCATGGGCTCTATTCGCATGCATCCATGTGAGTGGTTCCATGTAGCCTTAGGGGTGTATTTGTACAGGATAGAATTTATTAGCAATATACTGCATTATAGCTTTTAGATTAAGCTGAAAATCTAAGCAATTTACAGTGATTGTGAACTCCATCTAGTGGTCATATTATATTTTTTTCCTGATTCACGCTATTCTTATAAATAAAGAACATCTGACCTGAAGAGAACATAGTCTACTAACATTAGATTTTGCCCCATTCATATAGACTGAATGTACATGAAGTTTCACAGGATTCATAATTCTGCAAATTTTGCATAAATACACCCTAGTGTTGGTATTTAGGCCAGTACAGGGTTAACTGTTATGGCCTGTACACATGAACAGAATTTCCGTCGGAAAAAAGTTGGATGGTTCCGCTCAAGCTTGGCTTGCATACACACGGTCACACAAAAGTTCTCTGAACTTTCAAGCATTAAGAAAGCGGTGACGTACAACACTACAACAAGGCGAGAAAAAGAAGTTCACTGCTTCCGAGCATGCATGTTTTTTTCCCGTCGGAATTGCATACAGAAGAACGGAATTTCCGATATGAATATTTTCCGTCTGAAAAATTGAGAACCTGCTCCAGCAAAAGTCTGATGAAGCATACACACGGTCGGAATTTCTGATGAAAAGCTCACATCAGACTTGCTGGCGGAAATTCTGCTACTAAAAATCAAATGTGTAAAAAAATCAGCATCTGTGCCCCAAAGATGAAACCTACTGTATATCAAACACTTTACATGACTGAAGCCTCGTACACATGCTCGGTTTTCTCGGCAAGAACCAGCAAGAAAAGTGCCGACAGAGCTTTCTTGCCGAGTAAACCGAGCGTGTGTACGAGGCTTTCAGGTTTCTCGTCGGGAAATCTGCCCAGAATCTCGACGAGAAAAATAGAGATCCTGCTCTCTATTTTCTCGTCGAGATTCTTGTCGGCCTGTTTCCCGACGAGAAACCCAGGCGTCTGTATACTTACCTGTCGCCGTGGAAACCCGTGCATGCTCGAAATGACTTTGACAAATGCGCGGTAGCTTCCACGGCATACGTAGGGTGAAGCAAGATGGTGGCGACGGCATCGAATGTGACGAGCGCAACCTCATCGTACGCGATGACGTCACCGCGTTCTTTCTTATCTAAAGAACCGCAGTTCTTTTGAAAGTAGTGTACAACATTTTTTTCCTGACGAGATTCTTGCCTGTGTGTACGAGGCTTTATGCCCCATAAGTCATGTAAAGTGTTTGATATACAGTAGGTTTCATCTTTGGGGCACAGATGCTGATTTATTTACACATTTCATTTTTTACTGGTATTCCACCATTAATTAAACAGCCCTGGCAGTAAATGGGTTAATGGTATGCTTAGGCAAAGTATAGCAGTTTGTCAAGCTTAATGCTGCATTTCCCCAAAAAAAGCTAAAGGCCTTAACTAGTTGCCGACCGCCCGCCGTCATATTACTGCGGGAAGTCGGCACGCCTGGGCGAGAGCCCGTAGCTCTACGTCGGGTACTTTGCGTCCCCGCTTGCCCCCGAGTCCCGCGCGCGTGCCCGGCGGGTACGATCGCCGCCGGGCACACGCGATCGCTCGGTACAGAGCGAGGACCGGGAGCTATGTGTGTAAACACACAGCTCCCGTCCTGTCTGTGGGGGAAACGCTGATCTTCTGTTCATACAATGTATGAACGGAAGATCAGTGATTTCCCCTAGTGAGGCCACCCCCCCCCCCCCATACAGTTAGAACACACCCAGGAACACACTTAACCCCTTCCCCGCCCCCTAGTGTTAACCCCTTTACTGCCATTGTCATTTTATAGTAATCCAATGCATTTTTATAGCACTGATTGCTATAAAAATGCCAATGGTCCCAAAAATGTGTCAAAAGTGTCCGAAGTGTCCGCCATAATGTCGCAGTACTGAAAAAAAACGCTGATTGCCGCCATTACTAGTAAAAAAATAAATATTAATAAAAATGCCATAAAACTACCCCCTATCTTGTAAACGCTATAACTTTTGCGCAAACCAATCAATAAACGCTAATTGCGATTTTTTTTACAAAAAATATGTAGAAGAATACGTATCGGCCTAAACTGAGGAAAACATATATATTTTTGAGGGATATTTATTATAGCAAAATGTAAAAAATATTGGATTTTTTTCAAATTTGTCGCTCTATTTTTGTTTATAGCGCAAAAAATAAAAATCCCAGAGATGATTTTGCTGTGTGTGAGAAATAACCTGCTAATATGACAGAAACAATATATATTTTTTTTTCTTACAGAATTTTCAGTCGTTTTTCTTTTATAGCGCAAAAAAAAAAAAATGTTTTTGTGGGAAAAAAAGGACGCCAATTTTGTTTGGGAGCCACGTCGCACGACTGCGCAATTGTCAGTTAAAGCGACGCAGTGCCGAATCACAAAAAGTGCTCTGGTCTTTGGACAGCAATATAGTCCGGGGGTTAAGTGGTTAAAATGCTTTGATGATCTTTGCTACGGAGTGACAGGTGCATTATAAAATTTTTACGACTATGGTGCAATTTTGTTGTCTGGCTTTGAAAGTCTTTCTACTCATCGAGAAAAGATGCTGGCGCAGGCAGTCTGGCAGGATGACATGGCACATAATTGCAGGCATGGTCCAGCTATTCTGTATTGGCAGGCAGCAAAGTTATTCTGTTCTATATATAGAACACTGCTATTTTATCTGTGTCCATCAGTAAGAGTGCTCTGTATCCAAGACAAACTATTGTCACTAATCTGAGCCTGGTTCATGGCTTTCTGTTATCATACATACTGTAGATACATCCCAGATAATACAAACAATAGCTGATTTACCTTTATCCATCCAAATATAAAATATATTCCTGAATATGTGCACAATGAAGCTGAATTGGTGTTCTAGTCACCTTAATAGAGTCGCTCCCAGACCTTTGTACAATCCGGCTATCCCTTTACTTTTCAGTAGTTCCCGGGAGATGGCTATGGCGGTGGGTCGTGCGAAGCTGGCCTCTGCTGCGCCGCTGCTTGCTCCCCCCTGGCTGGCCATGAGCTTCCTTTGAGCATCTGTTAATACACAAGTAATAAAATGTTACTCTATGTAGTAGTTACAACCGTCTATACCAAATGTATTTATTTTATCATTATATAGATGCTAAAGGGAGTCCTTATGTTTGGCTTATTCAGCTGGCTGAGGGCTCATCTGAGTTTGAAGAAGGAAATATAAATGAATCTCAATGCAAACAAAGTAGTGAGGTGTAAGCTTTTGCCACATTATATTAATAAAAGTCTGATTATGTAATGAGCCCACATTAAAATAGGTAAGTGATTTTGCACAATAATATATTATCACCACAGTGAGGGTATGTGATATAAAAATAGAATTAAATAAAGTATAAAAAGAATCCATGTGATTCTTCATATTCAAACTATCTCCAATATACATTCTTTTCGTCCGGCTTATTATGTGCTCACAGAACTCTCACCTTGAAAACATAAATAACCAGCATCAAGTTATATGGGATCCATTAGCTCTCATGAGGATTGTTCCCTGATGAAGTCACGTGCTGTGACGTAATGCGTAGGGAGTGGCCGGAGACTGACGTCGACATACACCGGAAGTGAAGTGAGAAGGAGCACAAATGACTTGTTTTTACCTTTATGCGATTTTATGATTGTTTTTGATGTAAGAATCCATTTACTTTTAATAAACACCACAGTATTTGAACTTATCACACTATGGGAGGCATTTATTTTCCTTTTCCCCCTTGATTCTTGTTCCTACTGGAGCCAAAAGATCCTTGATAGCTGTTCGCACCTGATATTTGGAATTTGGATGTTTGGTGACCTGGTGGGTCATAGAAAGACACAAAGTTCCCAGTAAATATCGTGGAGTGGAATCTTATGAGAGCTGAAGGATCCCATATAACTTTATGCTGGTTATTTATGTTTTAAAGGTGAGAAAGCTCCAGGCAGATATAAATAAACACTGCTTATTATACATACAATTTACAATGTATTTTTACATATTACTAGTATAATATTTCTGAATGTAATCTAATCAGGGCCACCATCAGGGGGGTACAGGCATTACACCTGTAAGGGGCCCGATGGTCCCCAGGGCCCCTTACAGGCCCGCTGACCCCCCCACTCATTTTATTTTCATTACATCTGTAAGGGGCTTAACGGTGTAATGAACACTTGTTTTTTTTCGTCATCCAAGATGGCGGCGACAGCATCGAATGTAACCAGGACAGGCTCGTTGTACATCATGACGTCACCGCGTTCTTGCCTTTCAAAAGAACCACAGTTCTTTTGAAAGGACTGTGTGTACACTCGGGCGGCAAGAGATTTTTGCCAAGAATCTCTTTAGGAAAAACAAAGTTTTTTTCTTGACGAGATTCTGGCCTGTGTGTACGAGACCAAAGAGTTATTGCATGTAAAACTCAGCATGTCCAAGCATTCCAAACAACTTTGTAATATAACCTATAAACCCTGCCTTTTCATTCACTATTCTTTTGGCCCAGACCAGTGTAAACCTTAAAATTGCATGCCTTTTGGGCATACAGTGGGGCACAGTGCATTCTTGGTGAATAAAAATTGGGTCTGGTGCTAGTGGAGCCTGGCTCTATTATTAGCTCGTTTGGGCGCTATTACTTGGTAAATCTACTATTTGAATTAGTCCCACCACCACTTTAGAGATGGTTCCTCACTTTGGGTCTGCTTTAAGCCCCGTACAAACAATCCGATTATCGGACGAATGATCGTCCGTTTTTTTTGTATGCTGATGAGTTTACTAAAGTCACGAAAATTCCTGTACGGCAGAATAAAAAATTGGAAGTGATGTCATGTGTTGTAATGCATTTGTATTGCATTTTCGAACGACAGCTGTACTGATAAAACGAAAATCGTACGATCTGGCATCGTACGAAAAAATTTTTTGTGCCTGTCCGATAGAATAAAATCGGATGAACTGTCCTGTTCGGCTCTCGGAAGCTCTGTACTAGCCTTACGATTATCGTACGATCGTTTCGAAAGAGGCATTTTTCGTACGATTTTCGGATCGTGTGTACGGGGCTTAAGCCTACTAGTTTTACCGCCTTTGGACAGCACGTAGCATCTTTTAATCTGTTAATTGGTTTTGCTACTTTCTCGCGAAATGCGTTGGGTCCAGTTGATCAGGCCGTCTTTAATATGGTTTGGGCCTTGGGCAAACATTTTTTTTGGGCCCCCCTCCAGCCTATTTTGGGCCTGGCTGGTTCACATGTATGTGTTTTGGCGGCCCTCATTTGTGCAGGCACAGCAGCCCATTGATTTGAATGGGCTGCCATGCCTTTGTTTCTTGCAGAAAAAAGGTGCATTCAGCATTTTAAAAATACAGTTGCCTTGAAATCCATTCTGCTTTTGCACCATGCTACTTACCTGCAGTTCTTGCACACACAAACACACTGTTTTTAAAACCGTGACCTAAACGTCTAAAAATGCAGCAAGTTTGAACTGCAGATAAGTCACAGCAGACAGCAGAATGGACAGACAGTGCTGTATTTCTTTGCTTGATGGGCATAGGTGTGCCGTGTGCGCAGCCTATTACATGAGGCATGCGCTTTTCTTTGCAGGAAACACAGGCATGGTGGCCCATTCAAATGAATGGGCTGCTGTGCCTGGGCAAATGTGGGCCGCCAAAACACATACATGTGAACCAGCCAGGCCCAAAATAAGCCCATGAAGCAGTTACATACAGACAGTAATGCCATGTGCTCTGAGGCTTTACTCAGCCTGGACTGCAGGTCTGGTCTGTGATTTAAAGAGTTCCTGTATTTTACACATGGCATGGCCTGGGGTCCCATGGTGCTAAAGCAGAATGGACAGACGGTGCTGTGACCCCATGCCATGTCATGTGTAAAATGCAGGAACTTTTTTAAAAAAGTGACCAGGCTTACAATGAATCATTAAATATTATAAAGACTTTGGGAACACTCTACAGAAGAATTGTATTTACAATATAGCAAACAGTGACATACCTAGAGGAGCAGGACATGAAGAAGAAGTCAGCCTCGGGAAGAGCAAACTGGGGATGCTATAAAATCACATTCTAATTCACTTTTATATACAAGCAGGACCCAGTAGCAGAAAGGGAGAAGTGCACGTCTAAAGGGAAGCCAGGGGTGCTGTACATTTTAAAACACTGGGAAGGGAAGCAGTACTGTGTGCCACTGATGATTTTCAGCGCTGATTTGTGGGCAGCACAGGGGCTTAACGGGCGGCTCTGCTTTGGGCCCCCAGCAGTGACAGGGCCCTGGGCAGCTGCCCCTGTTTGCCCTATGGTAAAGACGGCCCTGCAGTTGATATATCACACAGACACAATGCCTCCACATACTGAAGATTATTATTTTGGCTCAACCTAGTTAATTTGTGCATAAGTACATTATGACTCTACACATGGTTCTGGTCTGTTAGGGAGAACAATTATAGGGTGGAACCTGTGCCGTTTATGAACTATCCTCAGGCATATGATTGATTCTTGATTTTAGAGTGATTTTATCTTTTTGTACACACAAAAATATCAATTTTTTATTCCATATTTGTGGTTGTGAATTTATTCCTGAAACATAGCACTGTCAAAGATCCCACATTTCTTTTTTCTGTTTGTTGATATTTTCTAGCTTGTGATGTGGTGCAACTCAGACCTCACTGCATTCATGTAAAATTATTTGTCAGATTATTACCTTCAGCTTGTCTGTATCTGTAAAATAACTGCAGGCAAGAACTGAGATCAAGAAAGGCATCTGCTTGAATGCATGTTTTCACTGCCAGGTGCCATAAGTAATGCTTTCTCTACTGCAGAATATGTATGCAGTCAATGGGGATCACAAACTGCTAGACACAAGCAGCTCCTGCATACATTTAACTACATGTCAAATCTTGAGGTTGACAGCAAGGAAGGTATCAGGGATTTCTCCTGTGACTGCACAAGTGCATTGCAGCATACAATTATTTATGACTCCTGGCAGTGAAGACATTGGAGTGCATTTACTAAAGGAGTTAAGAATGTCCACTTTGTTACATGGATGCTTACCTAATCTAGTAAAATAACTGAAGCTGTGTTTACTTTAAAAACAGGATTTTTACTTGCATATGACAAGTTTATTGAAGAGAACACAGCTTCACCTTATTCACTAAGTCAATATAACATTCACTAATCCTTTATTAAATGCTAAGTGAACAGCCCATTAATCAAACAAAATCAAAAGTGATACACATGTTTTCCTTAAGCCGTGTACACACGGCAGAGAACCTCGACGGGCAGGACACATCGTTCCGCCCGTCGAGGTTCTCTGCCGGCCGTCGAAATCGGCGACCCGCCCGTCGGGAATGGCAACCAGCCATTCATCCAGGCGGGCCGTCGAGCAAAAAGAGAGTCGTACAAGAGTTTATACTCTGTGGCATTGAAGTTGTATCAAAGCCGGACCAAAGCAATGCAGGAAACTTTTTTAAAGTCAGACATTATCAGTTAAGACGGCTCTCATAGGGAAAGATTGAATTTCGTATATCATCCGACCTGGGGTCCGAAGAAGGATCTTATGTCGCATCAGTGTGAACCGAGCCTTATGCCGCGTACACACGATCAGTTTGTCTGATGAAAACGGTCTGATGGACCGTTTTCATCAGACGAACCGATCGTGTGTGGGCCCCATCAGTTTTTTCCCATCAGTGAAAAAACTTAGAACCTGTTTTAAAATTATCTGATAGTTAAAAAAAAGATAGAAAAAAACGATCATCTGTGGGGCAATCCATTGGTTAAAAATCAACGCATTCTCAGAATCAAGTCGACGCACGCTCGGAAGCATTGAACTTAATTTTTCTCAGCACGTCGTTGTGTTTTCGTCACCGCGTTCCGACACAATCGTTTTTTTGTTTCAATAATTTTTATTGAGAGATTCTTAAAAGATAACAGACATCAAAATAAACAACATAGGCAATGAGACATTATCAGTAACAAAGATTAACATTCCAAGTCCTGAAGAGAGAACCTCGAAATCCTTCCCCCAATAACACAAGTGAGCATCCAGTAAAAAAGAAAAAAGGAATAATAAACCAACATTTACCATCCTCGAACAAGGCTATTCACCTTGCCCTGGGGCAGCGAGTCCCCCTAAAAACTTGTAGGGGAAACTCCCCAGCGGGTCGGGCGCAGCAATTCCACCCCCCCGAGAAGCCCCTACGGCAGGGGTGTCAAACTGGCGGCCCTCCAGCTGTTCCGAAACTACAAGTCCCATCATGCCTCTGCCTGTGGGAGTCATGCTTGTAACTGTTAGCCTTGCAATGCCTCATGGGACTTGTAGTTTTGCAACAGCTGGAGGGCCGCCTGTTTGACACCCCTGCCCTACGGGATCATACTTCTTCTCAGGGGATCCAACCGCCACACTCCCACCCCTGGCTATAAGCCTGAGAGCAACTATGAAAATGAGTAAGGATGTCAAACCCTCAAAATACTTAAACTCCACAAGCGTTTTTTTAACTGATGGTGTGTAGGCAAGAGTGATGTAAGTCAGCTTCATCTGATGAAAAAATCCATCAGATCGCTTTCATTGGATGAACTGATGGTGTGTACAGGGCATTACAGTGCAGACAGACATACTTAATGTAAACTCTCAGGCCTCGTACACACGACCGAGGAACTCGTCGGGCGAAAGGCCTCATACACACGACCGGTTTCCTCGGCAGAATCCATCAAGAAACTCGGTGGCAGAGCTTTTTTGCCGAGGAAACCGATTGTGTGTACGTTTTTCATTGAGGAAACTGTCGAGGAACTCGACGAGCAAAAAAGAGAGCAAGTTCTCTTTTTCCTCGATGGGAGTCAAAATTGGCTCGTCGTGTTCCTCGTCAGGCTGCTTTTCGACGAGAAACTCAAGCGTGTGTATGCGAAGAAACCCTTGCACCTTCGGTAAAAATAGCGGTTGTAATGGAAATAGCACATTTGTCACGCTGTAACAGACTGAAAAGTGAAAATGTCTCTTACCAAACTTTAACCTAACACGCAGTAACATGAGATTAGCAAAAGCAGGCCCCAAGGGTTGTGCCAATGGAATCGAACTTCCCCTGCCGTTGTATGTGTTGAAGTCACCGCGTTTGAGAACGAGGAGATTTGGTCTTTAACGTGTGTACGCAAAGCAAGCTTGTCGAGTTTCTCGACAAGCCTAACAAGGAACTCGACGAGGAAAATTATGTGTTTCGCCCGACGAGTTCTTCGGTCGTGTGTAGGAGGCCAAACACATCGTTTTCCTCGTCAAGTTCCTTGTTAGGCTTGTCGAGGAACTCGACAAGCTTGCTTTGCGTACACACGTTAAAGACCAAATCTCCTCGTTCTCAAACGTGGTGACTTCAACACATACAACGGCAGGGGCTGCTTTTGCTAATCTCATGTTACTGCGTGTTAGGAAAAAGTTTGGTAAGAGACATTTGCACTTTTCAGTCTGTTACAGCGTGACAAATGTGCTATTTCCATTACAAACGCTACTTTTATCGAAGGTGCACGGGTTTCTTAGCATACACACGCTCGAGTTTCTCGTCGAAAAGCAGCCTGACGAGGAATATGACGAGCCAATTTGACTCCCGTCTAGGAAAAAGAGAACTTGCTCTTTTTTTTGCTCGTCGAGTTCCTCAACAGTTTCCTCGATGAAAAACTTACACACGACCGGTTTCCTCGGCAAAAAAGCTCTCCCACGAGTTTCTTGATGGATTCTGCCGAGGAAACCGGTCGTGTGTACGAGGCCTCAAAGTTTAGTCTTGCCTTGGCCTGTAATGGCAGATTCCATTCACTTCCCTTACTCAAGACACAACAGAAAGTGAGAGGAAATCTTCTCAAATTGGGGGTAAATCCCTTCTTAGTCAGTGGGCATGGGGTAGAATATCCTTATTGGAAAACGTACTCTGTATTGTTTTTAAGGTTGCATAACAGTTGCATTTCCTTTAGTTTAGGTTCTAGTGACAATAGTCACCTCTACAAAAAGGGAGGGTGACTCTCCCCTATAAGGACGCAAGCAGCAATATAAACCCAACAGAGGTTCTAACACTCTCAGACTCTAAAGTAATCCAAATGTGTATTTTATCCAAATTACCTAATCTTCCTGCATCCTGCAGCTGGATCTTCAGCATCTCCATAGGGGTGGTAACAATTACTTGGCATGTCCCAGCACCACAGCCAGCCAGCATCTCCTTCAGCAGAGTCAACTTCTTCCTGCATAGAAAACAATAAGTAAAATCACAACCATCCATATTCTTTCTGATAGGAACTTTAGGGGCCTATTCACATAGATTTTTTCTAAAAATGCATTTCATTTAGAAAAAACATTCTCTTTTATCGAACTAGTTCACATCCATGCAGTTGAGCGTGAAAAGGCCCATTCATACCTTGCTGTGTGCATTACCACGTGTGCCGAAACACAGAGAGCCCAAAACATTGAAATTGATTTACCAAAGAAGTACTGCTTTTTAACTTAGACCAGTGAAGCCTTGTTATTTTTTCAAACATTCAGTCCCACAAAGGCACAGCTACTTCTTTCTAAGTTTGGGGGTATACTGGCTATATTTAATCACAGAAACTGCAGATTATTGGACAATTATTAAGAAACCGGTCTCATTAATCTTGCAGTATAATCTACATCAAAGTCTGTGGAGGAGGAAATGTTAATTACTAACACTTTCTACTATGCAATTAAACTGCAGAATTACGCGTTTGTGGGAGATCGATTACTTAATAGTTTGGCTGCAAATCTCTTGTGTAGCAGATCTTATTAATGTTACACAAAGGAAGGGCTACAGAGGCCATTAAATCTTTGCCACTTAACGATTTAACCACTTGTTTGAAGTCACCTCATTTGTAGCATGCTGATATCAACATGTATCTAATGAGCTGGTTGTCAAGTGTTTCAATCTCTTAGTAGCAAGGGTTTACAGCTAGGATGAACAGTCAAATCATTAGCAACTCACTGATTTCAGCATGCTGCAAGTGAGGTAACTGCCAATCCCATAGCTCCTAACTGTCCCTGATTTCAAGGAACTGTCCCTGATTTCAAGGAACTGTCCCTGATTTCAAGGGAATGTTCCTGATTTAAAGCAATGTCCCTCTTTACTTCTTTCATCTCCATTTGTCTCTCATTTTGGTCTGATTTATATAGTTGTATATAAAACTCACTTTTCAGCTTTCAAAAAGTGTTTCCCAGTGCTAAACCTTTAATCCAATCTATAAATTGCTGCATCTGTAAATTGTAAAAGCCAAAATAAAGGAATAGTAGTGGTAAAAAAAGGCCCTTGTGGGTTTAACTAATCTTTTTTTAGGTTAATTCTCCTTTAAGGGGGCATGGCAGGGGGTGTGTTCTATGCCTAGATACTTTTGCTAGTAGGTGTCCCTCATTCCCATCTCAAAAAGTTGGGAGGTATGCAATCCTAGCAAGTGATTAAAATCGCCCATGTAGCCCTAGTCTAGGTAGCTCAGCTGTGCTACTAAAATCTTGTGAGATCGATCTCTTTGGATCGCATTGCTTCTGTTGTGAGATATTACACAGGAGATTTCCCACAATTCTGCAAATTAACCAAAATCTTACTCTCCTCTATTCTTTTCCTTAACCCAGAATAGATGCAGGGGATTGATTGCTCAATATTTGCTCATTAAGGCCTCATTCACACCTGAGTGTAACGTATTTGAGTGTTTTTTCCGGCGTTTTGTCTCGCGTATTTGCGTGTTTGCATACATCGTTGTCAGACGTTTTTGAACTTCGTTGTTTTTTATTTTAGCCAATAGGAAAAATTATCATCTCTTTCATTACTTGTTTGTATGTTTTTAGATTTTTTTTATCTTCTTCCTGGGTGAATGTTCTATTTCACAGAACAGATTAAAGCGACAAAACGTCTGTAGTTTCTATGGGGATACAAACGCTCAAAAATGCCCAAATCAGCCCAAGTCGAGTGACAAAAAAGGGTCCAGAACTTGTTTGAGCTTCAGGTGTTCGGCTTCAGTCGTTTTGGAGTGGAGATGTGAACCATCTCTATTGAGAATAATGGAATTCTTCCCCTCTAGCATTTTGGGGCTTCATGCTTCAGGCTACAAAACGCTCAGGTGTGAATGCACCCTAAGGCAGGGTTCGACAAACCCCAGGCGCCAGGTCGCTTTGTCGCCTAGAATTAGTGGCCTGGCTCCTGAGCTAGACTGTGGCAGATGTATTGTCCCAATGCGGCTCCCCGAACTAAGATGTCACGCCGGGGCTGAGGGCATTCCCTAACATTGCTTACACTGGCAAGGGATATTGCGCCCTCTTCTGGCGGCCAGAACTCAGAGCGGTACTGATTGGAGCATTGCATGTCAAATGACCAGAAGTATGTCACAACCAGGATGTGTCTGCATACAGTGTGCAACGAGGAGTGGAAGTAGCTGAGGATGATCCTGTCCGCCACAAACAGATGGATGGTGGTCCTATTTTCTGAATCAGATGAAAATGGACAGGACGTCCTTTCCATCCGATTGCCCCATACAGGAGAGCGTGATTGTGTCCGAGTTTTCTCTACATGCTGAAGAGGATACAGATCTGTCATCTAACTGCTCCGTGGAGAGATCCCCCACTGAGCAAGCTGATTCCGCTTGGTGGATGTGCCTGTGTGAAAGGGGCACGCATAAAAAACATCAATTGTGATACACGTTACATATCGCCTTGCACAAACTGGCTCCTAACTTATTTAGCTGGCCCCTAGATTCAAAACAAATTTGCCAGGCCCTGCCCTAAGGAAATTCTAATTTAAGCCTCGTACACACGATCAAATGTTAGGACGACCGGTCATCAGTTTTTTGTTGCATGCTATGTCAAAAGTGATGAGGTTACTCACCATATGAAAATTCTCGTACGACAGAAGTGACGTAATATGTTGAATAGTTTTGTTAGTATATGTATGTATATAATAGTATGTTTTCTTTGGTTTCTGAGCATCCGTAGTCTGATAAAACAATCGGAATCAGCTGTCAAAAGCACCATACTAATGATCCACAAATCGGCAGATCATTCATCAGACAAAATTTTACTTCCAATTTTTGTATCGTGTGTACGGACGGGCCTTAACTATTTAACTCTTCCACCCCTTCCCCAAGGTCCCCTCCCAGGGTACCCAGATGTAATTTATGTATTATTATTTTTTCTAACAAGTCTTCAGGCTAGTCAAGTGACATGCAGGGTCCTCTTTCTCCTCACATTTTCTCTGGTACTAGGTGGTCCTCAATGAATGCCCCGATGATGGCAGCGCTGCTCTCCACATCACTACACTGAGTGCATGAGTGCAGGAGCCATTCACACCAGTACCTGTGCTAGAACGCTGATGTGCATTAGGAAGACAGCGGTGCCCATGCTCGTGCATCACACTTTTTATTATATATTTTTTTTATGATTGTGCCTTTTATTAAAATGTTCATATTCCTGATATGTGCCTGCAGTACCATGTCCTTGTATGCAAAAATATCCTGTTCTCTTTGTATTGTTTCCGTTATGTGAAATCCCTGGTGTTCTTTCTTTCCTATTAAAAACATCTAGCTATGATGGGAACTCAGTGTGTTCTCCTCCAATGATCAGACTTGTCCTGACACCCCCCCCCCCCCCCACTGCACAGCCATTTACTGGGAAGCTCAGTCTGCTGCTGCTTCTTCTCCCCAGCTCTTATTCAGCTGAGAACAGAGGGAATGTGATCACTTCTAAAAAAAGGGAAACAAGGTATTTATAAGGGTTTATTTTTATTTTTTTATTTATACAAAAATGTTTTGCCTTTTTAGTTCTATTTTAAACTAAATGGGTTGTTTCACAAGGTGATTGTTTACATTACTTTAAGTTCCATTGTGATGTACAACTGTGAATTTTGCTATGCCATGCTGCATTGAAAAAAGTACTGCATGTCTTATTTTTTTCAGTGCACACCACTGCAATGGGGAGTTGTGAACTGACATAGCAGAAGACAAGACTTTATTTTGTCTTGCAGTGGGACTGTGTTAAACAAGGAGGAAATCTAATGTCAGAAAGCATTTACTCCATGTAGGGGATGGAAATGAATATTGTAGGCAGAGCTTTTCTAATTTTTACTTTAAAAAATATTAGCCCAAAATGGAGCTTTAACAATTGAACCCGAGCCTAAATTCCCTGCACATAATTGGGTGTTTGAAGTGAACACAACTTTAGTAGACTAAGTAAAATACTGGCTTGAGATTTGAAGGAGGAGGAGAGGAGACACCAAGGAATGGATCAGAGAGTATAGAAGTTCATGATGTGCAAGTACTGAGTGCTTTTTGGAGTTTTGTACTCTTGTGTACCCTTCTGAAAATCTTTTAATTGGTACAGTAAAACTTAGTGATTCACACCCTCCCCCTATTTATTGAAAAGAATTGTACAATGATGTATATGAAATACACCTGACACATAATACACTAATATGTATGGAGCATCATTGTGGGTAAATTCATATAAGTTGTCGTAGACACCTTGTGAATTCTATTGGCCAAGGGTGGAAAAATGTACTTTCAAGGTCAATGGTCTGTGACAGACACATGAATTCCTCTGCTCTTTTCCTGCCTGGACTCATAGAGCCAATTTGAGTAGAAGTAACCAATCTGGTACAAGTTGTCAATTTGTTAACCAATTAACCAATTTGTTACTGTTGTTGAAATGTTTTCTATTGCTCTTGGGGTTATTCACAGTTGTGGAATCCCCTGAAAGCAGCCTGATATAATATATTGAGTTATATTGCTCCTT
This sequence comes from Rana kukunoris, assembly GCA_029574335.1. Classification (NCBI taxonomy): domain Eukaryota; kingdom Metazoa; phylum Chordata; class Amphibia; order Anura; family Ranidae; genus Rana; species Rana kukunoris. The sequence goes on along the minus strand of CM056059.1, from coordinate 221,852,473 downwards.
ATCTCAGTTATTCCTCTTCAGTTAATTTACTTGCAATATACTTCCACTGTCTGTTACTTTTCCACAGACATCTTACAGTAAAGAGAATTTCTTCGTTTTTTCATTGGTCCTTGCACTTACATTATTGTCAGGTGTGCCAGAGGGGCTGAGATTGTTCTTGGGGTTGGGAGGCACAGTACGGAACAAAACAAACTCAAGCAGCTCCTACTATACCAGTGTGAGATAAAAGAGACTGAATCTATTGAAAAAATGTTCTTTAGAGAGAAGAATAGACCTGGGCCTTATCAAGTTGCATGGGTCCAATGGGATTATTTTAACTTCTCTGCAGAGTTTTCCACCACTGAAGGGACCCAGGAGCCCGATTCATGACATCCCAGTCTGCTGGCCTTATTGTAATGTTCTGGAGGAGTCATGTTCTATTTTTCTGAATGCTCACGTCTCTTCCCTCTGTTCCCTTTTCTATTTGGTCTTTTTTTTGTTTGTTTCTAGCTTCTTTCATACATTTTTTTTACTGCCTTTTTCTACAATTCTTATGTAAGAATGAATCACAAACAGTGTACCAGAGTATACATGGTCCCACGTTGCCATAGGACTTTTAGTTTACTTATGTCAGTTCCTTCTAATAGGAAAACTATGTTCTTAAGCATTATCAAACACCACTGTGTTATAATTGGTCAATGTATTGTGGTATAATGCATAGGACTTTGATCATTCATAATCCAAGTGATATGTATCACTGATATACAGTAATATATTTTATAATTTTATCCTCTGTGTATTCTCTTTTAGACTTCTTTCAAACTGATGTCTGTACAAATGTTTGTAAACGTAAAGGATAAGTTCACTTTTAGTAACATTAAAAACACACTCACAAAAAAAACTAAACAAAGTCAGACAAACAGACTAAACATTGGGACGCTGGTATAGTGGCAATCAGATGTAACCTCAGCGGTGGTGCCTGAAGTGAGGTTTGGAGGCGATGTAGTGGATATCGGGTGAGACCAAGACCGCGGTTTAATGTTCCTTCTGGCATAATACATCATGCAGGCTGTGTTAATTAATGCTGGATTGTTTTAGTTTCTTGTGAGTGTGTTTTTAATATATATAAAGCACATTTTAGTTAAACGGTTTCTCACTATTCAAGCCCCTTTTTTCTTTGTTGTTTACCATATGGATCATTCCACAGGAGAGGATAGTTAGGCCCGGAAGCTACATTAGATGGAAGTCATCTGTTTACGCATGTAAAAAGGGAGGCATTGTTGTCCGGTGAGTCCTAGTCTGCTAGGGAGAGGTGTTTGAGCACTGGTGCACTTTTTATTCACAGTAAAGAGATCATAATTTCTTGAGAAGTTTATTTAAAACTTTTGCAAGATGGACTAATCTTTATTTGCCTATTGGAGTGCTTTTCATTCAACGTTTGGCATACACCTGATCACTTTGGTTTTTACAGTGGTGCTTATTTGATATAATGCACATTTTATGTTTGCAAAGACTTTTTTTATTGTTATATTGTGTTACATACCTTGGGTATATTGTATTGAAGGCTGCAGCGATGTTTTTATTTTATTTTTTATTTTTTTTTATATTTTTGCAGTATTGTATGTCTGTTGCGTTGAGTTGGATGATTATAATTCAATACACTGCAGCTTTAATAACAGATTTCTGGAGGTAGACCTCCTAATAATTTAGGTAGTTATGGCAGCCACAAATTCTTAAAGACTCACCGCCAGTTCTCAGATCAGAAAATTGGTGGTAATTAAGATCAGCTCTGAGTGAGTTAGCATACAGAGGTACGCCAGTACTCAGAGCGAGCCCTTTCTGTGCTGGGAAGCTGTGATATATGTGACTACTTCCTGCACAGTTCTGTATATCCTCCCCATTTAGTGGGAGATTCCCTGGACGAAAGCTAAATGTAAATGGTGATACAGCCGATATCATTATCCAAATATGGGCAATGCACAAATTTGGGAGATGACTTGTCACTGGATGGGCAGAGCTTGATGAAGAACTGAGAGACTAGTTCCTTATCAGGTCCACTTTACTTTTCATTGATAGCGCATATTGGAGTGAATAGGAAATATGGATCAGATCACTGCCATGTGCTGTCAAAAGTAAAGTGGACTTGATGCAGAACTAGCCTCCCAGGTTCCAATCAGGCTCTGCCCACTCCAGTGCAAAAATTCATGGCTATGCGCTTGTCAATGTGACGCTTGCAGCGATCATGGAGGGAGGGCTGTAGGGTGTGCACTGAGGGAAGAGGGCCGAGTGTAGACATATTTACTGATTCATGGACTTGTCTCTGATAAGTACCTCACAGAATTCTAAAGGGGGTCCATAACCCCCTTTATAGATTCCCCCTAATAACTATAGTCTATGGGCCAGATTCAGGTAGATGGGAGCATCTTTAATCTGGAGTAACGTTTCTCATTTATTTTTAGGAGCAATTGCTGTTATTCATGAAGCACTTGCTCCTAAAGTTGCGGCAGCGTATCGAAAATGAGCCGGCGGAATTCAAATTGGGCGGGTACGGGGCGTGTATTATTTAAACTAAGCGCGATCCCGCGGCGAACGTACTGCACATGCGTCGACTGTCAATGCATCCCAGTGCGCATGCTCCAAATTCCGTCAGTGAACGTCAATGATGTCAAATCCCCATTCATGGACGTTTTACGCAAGCGACGCAAATTTATTTTTTTTCCGACGCAATGACGACGGCTATACTTAACATAGGATACTCCACCTAGGGGGCATGTATTTATTTACGCCGCGTATCTCTTACGGAAATGTCGGAAAGTCACTGCGTCGCGCCCGAATACGATCGTGAATTGCCGATTCCCGCTGATTAACATATTTTTTCGCCGTTAATCAGCGGGAACGCCCCCAGCGCCATTTTTAAATTAAAGTTGCGATGCGATGGCGAAATTCAATTACGCCGCTCGCATCGGAACTCCAACCCGGCGTTTCTTGTTTTCTGGTTACAGAAAACAGAAACGCCGGCTTAAAGTGACAGTTAGGCTGGAGTATCACTGATACTCCAGCCTAACTCTACCTGAATCTGGCCCTATGTTTGGTTATGTATTGTGTATGTTCAAACTACCAATTAAGGATCTGATGCCCAGGACAGGCCATCTTTAAGAAAAAAATGGGTCACTCTGTTAAGTGAAGCTTGCATAAAGATGGTCAGCATATCAGAGAAACAGCACATTAGCAAGACAGCTTTCGGCAGTCCGATTACAGTGCACAGTTGTATGGAATTTATGGGCTGAGTCATTGTGATATTATGTGTGATTCTTACCAAGGACACTGAGCCAGAATCTATTCTCAGCTTGTTTAATTAATGGAACTGCAAACACATATTAGCTAGTTTGCAGCAGGTGGCTGCCCAATCTGTGCTACAGTTCTGCGTTCTATGTCTAATTAGGCTTGTATTATAGGGAAATCAATAAGACAAAACTGGTCTCTGAATTGATGTTCCTGATTGATAACTGGCCATTTCAATTATCACAATTTTGTTTAGCACAAGCTCATTGTGAAAAAAATGTAACTCCCCAGCAAAGCAACACAATTGATTGCATATTCTAGGGCAGCCTTTCTCAAGCTTTTTTACCTGGAGAAATTCTTCAATTAACTTTCTGGTCTCACAGAAGCCCTGCTGACAGGGGCGGACTGACAACTCATGGAGCCCCCTGGGCAATAGGAGATTATGGGGCCACACAGTATACACACACATACAGTATACATACACACAGTGAAAAGGTACTGGAGAGGCGGGGCAGCTATAAACGTGGGATTTTTTTTTAAAACACAGATTTTTACATACTGTCCCTAGTTTTACTGAGGCTGGCAACCCTTATGGGGCCCCCTAGTGGTGTGGGGCCCTCGGGCAGTACCCAAGTGACCAAATGATCAGTCCGCCCCTGCTTTTAGTAAATCACACCCGTAGCCTATAAATATTGTTTATAATCTATTAGAGAGAGCACCAAGCAGTACAAACATATATAAGGTACTAGAGGGTGTATGGGGCAGAGGACAGAGGAAATTATATTTTCTATTATGTTCTATTATGTGATGCATTTTTGGTGCGTTTTCTGCAATGCGGCAATGCAGGACTCCAAAAACGCAAGACATAATAAGGTCTATTAGAAACCGTGGGTAGCTTGCATGAAAACTGCAGGTACACCTGTGCTGCACGGACAGTTCGTAAAAACGGGCACTTTTTTCCCCCGTTCGTAAATGCCCGTGGTTGCAGAAATGTGCCAGTAAAAATAACCTTGATCACTCTTTTGAAGCGGGGTAAAGGAGGATTTGTTGCCTGATTGGGGAATATTTGTTTCTGGTGATGGAGGAGATGTCTGACGTACTGGATATCAAACTGTGTCCCGAGTACGCATGTACTTGCCATTAATTGTTCAGATTACATGCTAAAAATACAGAGACTTGTTAAGCACTATCTGACATGCTGTTTATGTACCTGTTGTTTTGTTTTTTATTTTTTGTTGTTGTTGTTTATTGTTCAAAAATGCAATAAAAAAAGATTTATCAAAAAATAACCGAGATCAGTTCAGCTTGGAACTGCGCATGGAGATTGGAGGCAGGGGGCGATGGTGGCACCGCATAGGGGGATGTAGGTAGGGGGCAATAGAGGCAGGGGGAGATTGGAGGTAGGGGGTGTTAGTGGCAGAGGGTGATTGGAGGCAGGGGGTGTTGGTGGCACCGCAGAGGGGGATGGTGGCACCGCAGAGGGTGGGGGATGGAGACAGGGGTTGTTGGTGGCATCGCAGAGGGGGATGGAGGCAGGGGACGATGGAGGCAGGGGGTGATTGGAGGAAGGGGGCCTGGGGGAGATTGGAGGCAGGGGGTGATTGGAGGCACCGCAGAGGGGGATGGTGGCATTTCAGAGGGTGGGGATGGAGACAGGGGTTGTTGGTGGCACCGCAGAGGGGGATGGAGGCAGGGGGCCTAGGGGAGATTACTAAACCTTACAGAAATGGTGAAGAATGCCTAAAGTGTGGTATATGACTGTCGTAATTTGTCTTTACTGACATTATGGTGACATATTAATAATCTCTTTTCAGGTTTCAGAACAGTAGCGATTTACCTACTCGGGTCCTCGGCTTAAACAATGTTTAAGAACAGAACAATGTTAATATAGCCCCTATGCAGGCCCGTTGCTACAGGACAGGCCTGGGGCCCCCAACTTTCCCTTCCCAGGCTGTAGCATGGCCAAGCTCCTCTTCCTTCCACCTGGAGTCCTGTCAGTCTGACCGGGTACTGCGCGTGGTACAGGAGATTCAGTTTCCTGTTCCCGGTCGGACTGACAGGAAGTGCACACTAAGTGCTCACTTCCTTTCAGTCCGGCCAGGAAGACAGGAAACTGAATCTCTTGTACCACACGCGGTACCCGGCACTATCTGATAGGGGACTGGGGAAGAGGCAGGGGGAAGAGCAGCTTGGCCACGCTACAGCGGCAGCCTACAGGGAAGAACGGGAGGTAAGAATAGAAAAAAAAAATTTGTGAAGCGTTAACGTAGGCTTTGCATGCGGGGGGGGGGGGTGCTTGGGGACCCCCATTTTGCTTGGGGCCCCCAAATTCCTTCAAATGGCCCTGCCCATATGCATTTCTGATAGTACGGAATGTTTTTAAATGACTATCTTAAAGTCTACTGTATAGTACTTTGTGCCCTGCAATACTGCAAACAGGCATCAGGTGGCAAGCTTACATAAGAGCATGTAAGTAGAGCCACGTCTACCGGACTGAATGCTACTATAGGAAAATCCCTCCTGCTATTATTTTTAAGTACACATTTTTTTTTTGTTGCCTTGGGTAAATTCATCTCCAGTTCGCCCATGCGTCTGTCTGCTGCCATACAGATTATATTTTCAGCAGAACGTTGCCAACGGTATGTGTTATTTTTAACTGGTAACAGAACAATAAAAAAAAAACTCAGTTTGCACAAACACATTGATGTAATGAAGAGGAGTCTTCTCTCAATCCATACTAATAATGTGCCTATTTTGTGCTGACAATGAATTCTGAACCTTCTTTCTACTCGTATTAATTCCCTTCTTACACCTAGCAAAGGGCCTCCCACTGTGAATCTTCCACCATTTACTTCACAGAAAAGCATATTTCATCTCCACCGAAAGCTTGACAATGAATGTGTCACTTTGTGTGATGAGTTACACTGAACAGATGTAGCGCTGAAAGGGAGCTTGCTCTCTCTCTCTCTTTTTCTGCATTCATCTCTCACAATTAAAGCGATTGTACACCACGAACGTGGCAAAAAACAAAATAAAAAAACCTGCAAGGCAATGGCATAATGTGCTAGTATGCATCACATACTAGCACATTAGGAAATACTCACCTTGGAACAAAGCCGTGATGACGTGCCCTCAGCTGCAGCACGAAGCCCTGAAGTTCCAGCAAGGTATTCCGGATGTTCAGAGTGCATGTGACGGTGATGTCACTGGCTGCATGCAGGGTGAATATCTCCAAAACTGTGCACGTTTAGGAGATATTCATTTTACCTGCAGGTGAGCCTGATTATAGGCTTACCCGTAGGTAAAAATGACCAAGCAGGGTTTACAACCGCTTTAAGGTGACTTTCACACCTAGGCGCTTTTCAGGTGCTTTCACACTAAAAACAGCGCCTAAAAAGCTCACAAAAAACTATTTCCATTAAAATCAATGAATGCTTTCACACTGGGGCAGTGTGCTGGCAGGGCTGTGAAAAACACCCCTCTCCATTCAAATGAATGGAAAGCTCTTCAAAAACGCCTGAAAAGCTCTTCAAAAGCGCTTAGTGTTTTTACTGGCAGTTTAGAAGCGCCTCAGTGTGAAAGGGGCCTAAGACCCCTTTCACACTGAGGGCGTATTGCAGGCACTATAGCGTTAAAATAGCACCTGCAATCTGCCCTTAAAAAGCTGCTCCATTGTCTCCAGTGTGAAAGCCCGAGGGCTTTCACACGGGAGCGTTGTGCTGGCAGGATGGTAAAAAAAGTCCTGCTAGCCGCGTCTTTGGAGCAGTGAAGGAGCGGTGTGTATACCGCTTCTCCACCGCTGCTGCCCATTGAGATCAATGGGACAGAGCGGCTATACCGCCCGCAATGTGCTGCTTAAGTAGCGCATTGCAGGCGGTTTTAACCCTTTTCTTAGCTGCTATGGGGGGTTAAATGCGCCCCGCTAGTGGCCAAAATGCGCCGCAAATCCGCCCATAGTGTCGGAAAAGCCGGTAAAAATAGCGGTGTTTTACTGCTAACGCTATGGGCGGCTCAGTGTGAAAGGGGTCTAAAGAATAGCCAAACCCATGAATAAAAATGAAAAATATTGCAGTTTACCACTTCTTATTGCCTTGTACACACGATCGGTTTTCACACGGAGAAAACTGCCATTTTTTATATTGGTCGTGAAAACCGGTCGTGTGTATGCTCTCTAGCAGTTTTCTTGACGTCAGTCTTTTTCTCGTCGCGAAAAACGGTCGTGTGTATGCTTTTCCAAGGGGAAAAAAACGTGCATGCTCAGAATCAAGTATGCAGCCCAAAAGCAGCCCAAAGGGTTTGAAAGGAACTTCCAGTTTATAGTCCCGTCGTACCTGTTGTACTTCACCGCGATTTGGTCAGACTTTTTTTTGCATGAACGTGTGTAAGCAAGTGAGGCCGCGTACACACGACCGGTTTCCTCGGCAGAATTTAGCAAGAAACTCGATGGCCCCGTACACACGACCGGAGTTCCTCGACAGTTTTCTCGGCGAAAAGTGTACACATGTCCGGTTTTCTCAGCAGAATACGTCTCCCATCGAGTTTCTTGCTAAATTCTGCTGAGAAAACCGGACATGTGTACACTTTTCGCCGAGAAAACTGTCGAGGAACTCGTCGAGCCAAAAAGAGAGCACGTTCTCCATTTCCTCGACGGGCAATGGGAAAATTTGGCTCGACGAGTTTTTTGACAGCCGAACAAGGAACTCGACGGGGAAAACTATGTGTTTCGCCCGTCGAGTTTCTCGGTCGTGTGTACGCCACCTCAGGCTGGAGAGGAAAAACTTTGTTTTTTCCTGCCCAGAAAAATGACCGTGTGTACGAGGCATTATGCCGCGTACACACGATCATTTTTTGTGATGAAAAAAAACAACGTTTTCTGTGAAGTAAAAAACAACGTTTTTGAAACGTCACTTTTCAAAGATGATGTTGCATACACACCATCGTTTTTTTTCACAATGGTCTAGCAAAGCGCGGTTACGTTCACCACTCTTTTCCATTGAAGCTCGCTTCATAACTAGCTTCTGGGCATGCGCGGGTTGAAAAACGTTGTTTTAAACGACGTTTTTGCTACACACGGTGACTTCTTGTGAAACAAAAAACGACGTTTTGAAAAACGACACAAAAAATTCAAGCATGTTGGAATTTTTTTTTGGTCGTTTTTTTTTAAGACAATAAACAACGTTTTGCCCACACACGATCAATTTAAATGACGTTTTATAAAACAAAGTTTTTTTTTTCATCGCAAAAACGACCGTGTGTACGCGGCATTAGGTTTTATTTTTCAGAGCAAGAACTGTAGCAGGGTTCCCTGTTGTTTCCCATGCCATGCTCAGATGCAGGTGCTGGCTCCTTGGCTCTGTAATCCTGGGCATGCCCAGAGAGGCCACAGCTGATGAGGGAGAGATATCTGGACACATGATGTGCAGCCAGGTGAGAGGTCCTTCACTATCAGAACTGGTGTGCAAGCAGCTGGACCTGAGCCTAATAGCACACAACTTCTCCAGAAGGCCCAGCTACTACCTGGAGCCCTTTCACAATTGCTACTGCAGTTCCAGTTGGTTGGAACTTCATCCCTGGATCTTTGATCCCTCCGGCTGTTCACCTGTTTTACCAGAGCTACCCTGGACTTCACAGACAGAGATGCTGTTTATGTGGATAATGACTAATAGCTGTGTTCTTTGCTGTTTTACTTAAGTCATTTTCAGCTAGTCTGTTGCTGCATAATCTTATGTAGGCTATGCTATACAGTAACATGTTACCCTCACTAAAGCACAGGGACAATGCTGTGAGGAGTCCATGTTTATGCAGCTTTCAACTCCAATCTTAGTTTATTTGGGTTTATAGATACTAGACATGTAACAAACAGATAGATCTGTCTGCCATAGGAGTATCCAGGGGCAGACTGACCATTAGAGCACTCGGGCACTGCCAGAGGGCCCCATGCCACTAGGGGACCCCATCAGGGTTGCCAGCCTCAGTAAAACCAGGGACAGTATGTAAAAATCGGTGTTATTTTTTAAAATCCCAAGATTATAGCTGCCCAGCATCTCCAGTACCTTTTCAGTGTGTGTATGTGTATTATGTGTGTTCATGTATACTGTGTGTGTGTATTGTGTGTCTGTGTGTGTATACTGTGTATGTATACTGTATGTGTGTGTGCATACTGTGTGGCTCCATAATATATTGCCCGGGGGGCCCCATAATCTCCTATTGCCTGAGGGCCCCATAATCTCCTATTGCCTGGGGGCCCCATGAGTTGTCAGTCCGCCCCTGGGAGTATCATTGTCAAAACACACAAACATAATAATAATAAATAGATAGAAATGCTGCAACGGTGTTATGTCTTTTATAACTCCACATTTACACCAACTACAAGTATTTTAATGCCTTATTAAATATTGCATGTCAACCCTGAGGCATCCTACCTGCACTATTCATTGTCAACAGAGATGGACTGGATGTTATGGCATTGTAATGGGTTGTGCAGCTTCCATAATCTGCTTTGTATTATTCTGCAGTGTATACAGTACATGCTCTTTGACATTCTGACCCTGTTTTGCATTATTCATTCTACTTTGCACCTGTTTAGTATACAGTGGGGTTGATTTACTAAAGACAAATCCACTTTGCACTACAAGTGCACTGCAAGGAAAACCTGAAATGCAGTCACTGTAGATATGAGGGGAAGATCTGAAATGAGCGGAAGCTCTGCTGATTTTATCATCCAATCATGTACAAGCAAAAATGCTGTTTTTTATTCTCATTGCATGTCCCCCTCAGATCTACAGTGATTGCACTTCCAAATGCACAGTGGATTTGCCTTTAGTAAATAACCCCCTGTATGTTCCTGTTTACTTTCTGATCATTCGGTCAATTACCCATCCTGTTACAGAACATTTTACACAGGTACAGAAAATACCTGTTGATCTTGCCACAAATCCAGCATCCTTTTCACTTTTTTTGAGCTGAACTGGAGGCACAAAAAAATGATTTTCATATTTTAAATTAAAGCAGAATTCCGCCCAAAAGTGGAACTTCCGTTTTAAAGGGTCACTAAAGGAAAAAATGTTTTTGCTGAAATGACTGTTTACAGGGTATAGAGACATAAAAGTTAACTAATTCCTTTTCAAAATGATTAAAAATAGATAAAAATCAATCATATAATGTGCCTGCAGGTAAGTTTCACTTTTGAACTGGCTTCATGTTTCTGTGAAGTAGAAATAGACACACAGAACAAAAACAAACAAATCCAGGGCAGTGTTTTGTTTTTAAAATGAATCCGATTGGTTCTGGGAAGTTTTAGACACACAGTAATGACAGCTTAGACCACCGTGAGAAAGCTCCCAGCACTGTGGTTATAAGGAAACAGACAAGCAGGAAGTGTGGAGAACAGAGCAGGATTACAGCAACTTCAAAGCAAAAACGAACAATAAGGACATGAAACCAGTACTGCAGTAAGGTAAAGGAAGCTATTTAGCTAAAAAAAAAATTTCCTTTAGTGATCCTTTAAGGAGACCTAACCCCCTGAGATGCCACATTTGGCATGTCATTTTTTTTTGGGGGGGGGGGGGGGGGGTAGGTACCTAGTTTTGCCAGGTACCCAGCACTCACTTCTGCCCGCGCCGCATAGACGACTCTTTCTCCCCCATCACAGGTCCCAGAACATTGCTCGGCCATTCAGGACAGCATGGTGCCCACACTAGGGGAGGGGCAGGGGAGAGAACCAGGGCTTTGACTGCCCCTTCGCTGGATCGTGGAGCAGGTAAGTGTGTGTTTAGTAAAAGTCAGCAGCTACACTTTTTGTAGCTGCTGACTTTTAATAAACTGAAAAACTAGTGGAACTCCACTTTAAGTTCTGAAAAAGAAAGGCTAACAGCCCAAACGGAGTTACAGCACTGTACTTAGGCATGTCTATAGAACAGGTGACCTGACAGGTTGGCCAATCCCTTGTATAATCAGACTGCAAATTGGTAGACTTTTATATGTGTGCTGGTCACTTTAACCAGTGTTTTGCCCTTTACTTCTGCACACAACCCAGTCATGGCTTTTCCTCACCTGCATGCGTGTCCTTTTCTTTTCTACTATAACAACATTTTCCCTGCCCCCCTCCTCCCCATAAGACACAGAGAGCATGGCTCCGCCCCGACCCTGCTCCTGCCTCACTGGCTGTGATTGACAGCAGCAGGTGCCAATGGCTCCTGCTGCTGCATCTCTGCCAATCAGAAGGATGAGACTCGGGAGAGCCTCGGGTTTTGTACACATCGCTGGATCAAGATTGGCTAGGTAAGTATTATGGGGAGCTAAGGGGGAGCTGCACACTGAACTTTTTTACCTTCATGCATAGAACGCATGAAGGTAAAAAAAACTTCAGTCTTTACAGCCACTTTAAATGGCCTCATTTAACCACTAGCCGACCAGCCGCCGTGGTTCTACGGCGGCAGGTTGGCTCTCCTGGGCGAGAGCCCGTAGCTCTACGTCGGGACTTTCGCGGTCGCTAGGGGGCGCGTGCGCGCCGCCGGCGGCCCGCACGCTAACCCCCCGCTCGCCCCCGAGCGTGCCCGGCGGGCGCGATCGCCGCCGGGCACGCACGCTCGTTCGTTACAGAGCGGGGAACGAGAGCTGTGAGTGTAAACACACAGCGCTCGTTCCTGTCAGCGGGGGAAACGCTGATCTTCCGTTCATACAATGTATGAACGGAAGATCAGTGATTCCCCCTAGTGAGTCCACCCCCCATACAGTTAGAACACAAATAGGAACACACTTAACCCCTTCCCCGCCCCCTAGTGTTAACCCTTCACTGCCAATGGCATTTTTATAGTAATCCAATGCATTTTTATAGCATTGATCGCTAAAAAAATGCCAATGGTCCCAAAAATGTGTCAAAAGTGTCCGATGTGTCCGCCATAATATCGCAGTACCGAAAAAAAACGCTGATCGCCGCCATTACTAGTAAAAATATTAATAAAAATGCCATAAAACTACCCCATTTTTTGTAAACGCTATCAATTTTGCGCAAACCAATCAATAAACGCTAATTGCGATTTTTTTTTTACGAAAAATATGTAGAAGAATACGTATCGGCCTAAACTGAGGAAAAAAAATGTGTTTTTATATCTTTTTTGGGGATATTTATTATAGCAAATTGTAAAAAATATTGCATTTTTTTCAAAATTGTCGCTCTATTTTTGTTTATAGCGCAAAAAATAAAAAACGCAGAGATGATCAAATACCACCCAAAGAAAGCTCTATTTGTGGGAAAAAAAGGACGCCAATTTTGTTTGGGAGCCACGTTGCACGACCGCGCAATTGTCAGTTAAAGCGACGCAGTGCCGAATCACAAAAAGTGCTCTGGTCTTTGGACAGCAATATGGTCCGGGGCTAAAGTGGTTAAGAAAGGTCCCAATTAACAATTACAGTTAGTTGTTTTATGTGGCCTTCGTACCCAATTTTCCTGCTTGTTGTACAGTGCTTTAGAATGTTTTGCCACCTTAAAGAAAACCAGTGGATTTTTTTATTTTGGCTATCACCTTGAGTGACATCAACAAGGTAAAGACCAAACAGAAAAGGTGTCATGTGAACATACCTTAGACCTAGACCATCCCATGCCCATTAGTCATGTGGTTTCTGCAGATGGGGAGCATCAGCGTTTAGGCATGTAGGCAGGGCCACTAGAATAGGGAGTTCGCCCCCTGGAGGGCAAGTTAAAACCCACCATCCATTTTAGTCATTTGCCACACATCGGCGAAACCACACAAGTCATCTTTTGACCTCTATTTCTTTATGTTGGCTTTTCAAAATAACAAATGCAGTAACAGCTCTATAAAAAGTTTAGTGCAGCACTTTCGGTAGTAAAATAGTAAATTTTGTATAGCGATGTCCACATCAGACCAACATGGACAACTGAGTCTGCACAATGTGCAGAGGGATTTGGTCTCCAAATGAGGGACAGTAGGGAGCTATGGTGTTTACCATTTCTTATGTAGCACTACCCCCGAAGAAGCTGCTGGTTTGATTTGGGTGGCACGTTACCTCTGTATCCCCGCCGTCTAGGGTACTGGATGAGAGCTATAATAAAGTCAATGTCTTTTTTATTGTGTTTTATTACCCAGCCGGGGAAAAAACGATCGAAGTAGAAATAGGTGAAGAGATAGAAGTAATGGAAATGGCGAATTCAGGGTTAAGTGGTACTGGAAACAGTCCTGCTCCCAAAGACAAACTTCTTCACCACTCTAGCCAGAGTGGGTATAGTGCACATGGACAGGCCTCTCTCACCAGCCTAGCAGCCAGAGTGTAACTCGGAAACTTTAGGTTGAAGACTCTGCCACAGACCCTCCTAAAGGTGAAGATAATCTCGGTCCAAAATCCCTCTCAACTGGATTTCAGCACCCGGTTCTCCTTCAAACAGCTTTAGTTATGTCAGGAAACTGATAGGCAACCATCGTCCAGCCTCTCAGATACGAAGTGTCCTTTGATGAGCAAATAGGCCTCTCCTGTGACACCAGCCTCGTGCTCGGTGTCCCCCAGACAGGTTCTCCAGCGATCGCTTCCTCCACTTTGGACGGACAGCACAGGACCACTTGCAAATCAGTCTGCCCACCGAGTCTACAAGGTAGATTAGGGCTCTGGACCAACGTGGTCCCAGAGGCAGGAAACTGCAACACACACCCCGGCCAGGAGGGCCACACACAGGGGTGGTGGGACGACTGCCCAGGTGGAAGGCGGCAGGGCGGCGACGACCCCGAACCAATGGCATCTGCCCTCTAAATACCCCCCCCCCCCCCAGCATGCTCAGCGAGGCGGTCAACCCTCCTGATTGACTGCCGAGGAAAAATATCCACACAACCCTGATTCTACTGCTGCCACCTACTGCCTGGGGGTACCTGAAAGTCCCCAGACAGGAGGATGGGCACACAGTACAGCCAGAGCTGGAACAGAGGCGTTAAATTTAGCCAAATAAACTCTCTGGCCCCCTTCTAAATTTACAAAAGCACCTGCTATAAAAGTAGCCAGGCGATACACTTAAGCCCTGTACACTCGATCGGTCAAACCAATGAGAACGGTCTGATGGATTTTTCCATCAGTTAACCCATGAAGCTGACTGATGGTCAGTCGTGCCTTCACACCATCGGTTAAAAAAAAGACGATTGACTGACATCCCTGCCCGCAGGTACAAAAGATCTGTCATTCGGCACCTTTTGGATGCGGTTAAAGCATGCATCCCGCTTTGCTGGAAATCTCCTCATCCTCCAACGGTGGCCATGTGGCTGCGGAGGGTGGACGAGATCAATAGGATGGAAGACCTAATCCTGACAAGGCAGGACAGAAATGAACAGTACACCCAGACCTGGCAATTATGGAATATGTTTACATACTCTGAAGAGGGCCAGGCCCTCAGAGGCAGCAGACTGTGCTCCCAGATAGGGCAAACCTCCCCCCCGGACGGCAGTTCGACTACATAGTCAAATTCTGCACGGGAGTGCGCTGTTCTATGCTTGACAGCTGTCCATGCTCGCGAGTCCCCCCCCCCCCCTGCTCATCATTATCCCCCCCCCCCTCTCTTCTCCTCTCCTTTCCTTTATGCCCTCTGGGCAATGTCCTCATCTCTCACACTTCTCTCTCTACACTAATACTTGTAACTTAGAAAACGGAAAAGACGGGAGGCTGAGCCCCGCGGAGTACCTGCGAGTCGGGAATGACGCATAGGGCCAGGCTCCCCGTGAGGTTCCTTGTATGTTATTATTACTTATGCACTGTATGTTAATGTGGCTCGTGTGGGCCGGCTTCCTGTTATGAATAAATAAACAATTTAAAAAAAAAAAAAAAAAAGACGATTGTGTCAGACCGCGGTGACGTAAAACACAACGACGTGCTGAAAAAAATGAAGTTCAATGCTTCCAAGCATGCGCCGACTTGATTCTGAGCATGGGTGGATTTTTAACCGATGGTCGTGCCTACTAACAATGTTTTTTTTTTCTATCGGTTAGGAATCCATCGGTTTAATTTAAAACAAGTTGGCTTTTTTATAACCGATGGATAAATAACCGATGACGCCCACACACGATCGGTTTGGACGGTGAAAACGGTCCATCAGACCGTTCTCATCGGTTTAACCGATCGTGTGTACACGGCCTTAGACTCACTCAAGATGGCTATTTTAATAAAATAATGTTATAGCCAAAGATTAACAGCTGCTCGTGATATATTCAAAACTACCAATCATAACCCATTCTTTATTGTCCTACTATTAGTCTTTACTATTAGTAGAAACACAAACTTGAACCTCTTGCTATGGGCAATTCAGACAATTCCCTTTTCAAACACAATTATTCCATCTCACCTGAATAGTCAATTCTCTTTATGCACATTCCACTGATCATACATCCAGTGTCCTCCATGAATTAAATGTCCTCTTCCCTACTCCACCCTTCCCCCTTCTTCTCTCTCTCCTCTCTGTGTGTAAACAACCTCCCCCCCAATGTTTCTGTGCTTCCACCTCTTCTCCATCTGTCTCATGTTCCCTATTTCCAGATCATCCCAGGATCTATTTCATTACAGTTCATTTTTACATTATTTTTCTTTCCATTTCTATTTGTTACATTCAGTCTATATCGAGCTAAATTCACAAACATGTATATATAATTGTTATAATTTCAACCTTTACTCACCCATCTTTGGAAAGTGTTTGTCTAAAGAAGTCATTTGCTGCTAATTTGATTGCCTTCTCTGGGGTAACAAGGGTTAAATTTACAGCAGCACCTGCAGAGAGAAACGTAAAATACTAAACTTGGAGAAGCTGCAAATATCGCAAAAAAATTCAAGAAAATAGCAACATCAGAATAAATACATACATATATAAAAGAAAAAAAAAAAGACATACTTGTGAGATGTTTTAGCTACCTCCACACTGTGAAGGGTAAGTACTTCTGTCAGAATTATATTGCTGTCTGTACTCCTGCTGGGGAGGTTTTCTCCCACTGATGTGTCAAATTGAAATGAAAAGAACCTATCCAACTGGCACCCTTTACCGCACGCTTTGTTAATGCAGCACTTTAATATTGAATGAGATGGCAGTATGTCTTAAAGTGGAACTTCCATGGTACTGATCACTTACTGTGTTCAGTCAGAAAAGGAAGGGGCCGGTATATATGACATACAATATATTTACTGGCCCCACCCCACTCTCCATCCCGACACTGATCTCCTGTGCCCCACAGCAGCTGGCAGCGGGTGCTAGAGGAGGGCAAGCAAGAAGTGCTGCTGGGGAAAAAGATGGACCAGGGGGGCCCAGGTAGAAGAAGAAAGGGCACTTGGAGAGGAGGGTGTGATCTGTGCGGTGGGGGCAGCATTTACTGGACCCGAGCCCCTGTAGTTTCCCCCTCAGCAGCTGAAGAAAGGAAGAGGAGGGGGAGCTGGCTTTCTACAGGGGATCCGTTCCAGTAAATGCAAAAATAATAAATAAAAAAATAGTGTTCAATGCCACGGGATGAAAATTAGCTGTAGCCTACCCAAGCTGTACCCACACGTGTAGGATCAGTAAAAGAATATAAGAAATGTTAATATGGGTAAGATTGGCGCTACTAAGTGTTGCCAATGTGACAGAGTATGTTCATAAAAATCCTTGGAATGAAAAATAGAATGAAAAAATAAAATAAATAAAAAAGGTGTACTGTTACTTTAAGACATCGTCATATAAGGTGCAAATTGTACTGCAAAAAATCGCATGCAATTTGAACAGGAATGCGGTGCGATTCTTGTCTGAATCGCATGCGCTTACAGCCACTGCTCCTGTTTGCATTATAGAAAGGGAAAAGCGCCAACTAGTGGTCAGTTTAAAAAAGTTAGAACACACAGTATATCTGGCCACATGAAAAAACAATTTACATAGGTGTCCTGGTTCGCCGATGATAGCAAATCACTGCCGCTGGAGATGCTCACAGGGCTGGAGGAGATGTAGAGGTGGTCTGCCCCAAACCTAAAAACCCTTTCTACCCATACCCTATAGGCAATATTTTTTTTGGTATGGACACAAATCGCATCTCAAAGTATCGGTACTCAGTATTGGCAAGTACTTGACCGAAAGTATCAGTTCTTGTACTCGCCGATAAAAAAAAAACTGTATCGGTGCAACTCTACTTTTCACACATAGTGAACCAGACATAACATAGAAGTGATAGAAACTGTAATGAGGCAAAGTGTATAATACTTTTGCAATGCTAACCTATGCTTTTAGGCCTACTAATTTCCTCCTGGATCAATACTCTCAGAAACATATTTGATTTTTGTAGGGAGACTATTAGAGACATTAGCACTGATGAGGAATCCACCATTTAGGGTCTGCTGCATTGCTTTTTTTTTAGAAGCTTTCTTTAATACAAAAATGTGTTTATTAAAAGTTTTGCCCCCTGTTATTTCTAAGCTTGTTTACTGCATATGCTATAAAACTGCAAAGTGTTGAATGTTAATGCGTTTGATGCAGCGTTTTTCAGGCATGTTTTTCAGTGCATTTTGCGTTTTATGTTTGTCCCTAACAACTGATGAGTCCCGCTGAAAGCTGAATTAAAAATAAAATAAAAATTGCCGGCAAAAAATGTGCACAAAAAACGATGTGGAGTTCCTCACCCAGGTCCATACGAGGCCCTTCGGGTCTAGTATGGATTTGGAGGGGACCTCAACGCTAAAAACAAAAAAAAATAAAACACGGTGTAGGGCCCCTCAAAATCCATACCAGACCCTTATCCGAGCATGTCCCCTTCATACCAGGCCATATGCCCTCAACATGAGAGGGTATGGGTGCTTTGGGGCAAGGATGGGCACTGTGCCCCCCCCATGCCAAAGCACCTTGCCCCCATGTTGATGAGGACAAGGGCCTCTTTCCGACAACCCTTGCCCGGTGGTTGTCGGGGTGTGCGTGAAGGGGGCTTATCAGAATCTGGAAGCCCCTTTAACAAGGGGGCCCCCAGGTTCTGGCCCCCCAGCCTATGTGAATGGGTATCAGGTACAGTGTACCCCTACCCATTCACCAAAAAGGCAGTGAAAAGTAAAAAGGAACAAGCCTGTTTTTTTAATTAGTAAAAAAGTTTTGAGCCACCGTATCTCCCAATGTCGTCCCTTCCTGCGATGTCACATGTCACAAGGGGCGGCTCTCGGTGTGACGTCATTGGATGGCCACACCCCATATCTATATAAGAGGCGCTGGACAGCCGGGAACATAAGAGCAGGGGAAGACAGCTTTTGCGACAAGACCAGATTTGTTTGTGTTTTTTAGAGATAGACGGAGAACGCGGTGGCCATGACGCGAGGAGGAAGAAGATGATGAAATCGAGTGATGACAGCTCAGGGAGAAAATGGCAGAGGAAGAAGAGAGACGACACCAGGAGAGACAACATCGGGAGAGACGGCAGCTCAGAGCTATTTTACTAATAAAAGAATTGTCACAAACTGGCTCTTGTTTTTTTTTTTACTTTTCACTGCCATTTTGGTGAATGGGTAAGAGTATGATGTACCCAATACTCATATACCAAATATGCATTCACATTGGGTGGGGGGCCGGGATTTGGGGGACCCCTTGTTAAAGGGGGCTTCCAGATTCCGAAAAGCCCCCCCGCCCGCAGACCCCCGACAACCACTGGGCAAGGGTTGTCGGGAGGAGGCCCTTGTCCTCATCAGGAAACAATGTTAAATGGACTGTAGAGAGTCTCTGCAAACTGCACTAAAACACATAGGTGTGAAGGTAGGGTAAAGCCTACTGCCAGGATATGTCTTTACAATGTAGAAAGCAAGTACGTTTACAAGTGGAAACAATCTGGCCTCAATTTTTGAAGGGTTGCTCAGCACAGATTTTTTTTAGAGGAACATATCAAGTTTTGTCCTGCAAATTAAACATGGAATGTTGCTAATTGCTGCAGGTTACAATCCCATTTTTAATATATATTTATTTTCTTCTAGCGTTCATACATCAGACACAAACCTTTTAAAAAAAATGTTTTTCTTATAAATGAATTCCCATTATGTGTTAGGAATAATACATACAGCTGAAAGTTTACTTACCCCTGTACATGCCAAAGTATCCTTCTGAGCGTATTGTTTTAATAAGGCAATCTGACCTGCAAATAAACCAACAATTGTCATTAATTGTACATTGTTCAATGATGTTATTTTATATATTGTAATTGCAAAAATAAATGACAACTCCTGCATGCTACGTGTCGCATTTTGATCAAGAAACATTTTATCTGATTTGTGTGGTAGGACTGCAGCAATTCCCATTAAACTCTGCACTGGGCTGCTGTCCTGTGTTCTAGTTTAAAAAACAATTCCAGCAACAATTGAAACCAATCTACTAATTCAATCAAGTTTCCAAAGTAGGTCAAAATCGGAATTGTGTGCCCGTGAGAAACTTTTTAAAGCTTAACTCTAAGTTTTGTGTTACTTTATATGGTATGTTTGGGCCTAGACACCAAAAAAAAAAACATTTCAATTTCAAAGAAATGCCGCTGCTGTCAGCACTGTGTGAACCAGGGGTAGGCAATCTCGGCCCTCCAGCTGTCTTGAAACTACAAGTCTCATGAGACATTGCAAGACACCTGACAATCACAGGCATGACTCCTAGAGACAAAGGCATGATGGGATTTGTAGTTTCACCTAAGCTGGAGGGCTCAGGTTGCCTACCCCTGGTGTAAACTGTATGTAGCATCAGTTAAATACTGTATATAGCGCTGTGTTGCGGGAGCATTATGGTGAAATGTATGGGAAAAGTGTTGCCATTTAAAGAAAGTCTTGTATTTTTATAAATGAATACAATGCTACCTTTGATTGGCTGAGGTGTAGGTGCAGGCAAACATTGTAATCTCCAACTCCAAATGACCCCTCTTGCCCTATGGAGCGGACGCCCATGCATCTGACCTTTACAGACTTAATTAGCATCGCAACAGCCTGTTACACAGAGGAATGAGTCACTATTGACCGGTAGGAACAGAATAAGCCAACAACTTGTAATATCTCAAGATATCCTGCAAACATAAATGATCATTTCTCAGTCACCCTATGCCCAAAAGGGGCACAGGGTGACCCTAGACCCAAGAGTCATTAGTGACGCTGGCACAGGAGTACCCCCCATCCTTCAAAAGTCTCTGGGTGTCACAGGCCATTCTATTACACATATCTATGACATAGATCATGATAAGTGGAGTGGAGGACAGGATGTAGGACATGGAGAAGTATTCTGCTGCTTGGTACCCTTGGATCACACATATTCTCCCTTCTGGAACTGACATTGGCCTGCTGAACCATTAGGTATGGTCTGACAACGGCCCTATCCACCAGCCCCCTCCTTCTCCATTCACACTCTCGCCTTAAGCACCTATCGTATTCTCTGTTACTTAAACCCCCTCCCTTTCTGTTTGCAGCTCTGTGACCATCCCCCATTGGACATAAACTGATTAGGCAATGAAACCTCTTTCCTCTCGTTCAGTTTAATTCATCTTGACATTAATGACTTGTACTTTTGTTTTCTTTGACCCGTCCTTTTGCAGGTCAGATTTTTATAAACTGTGATCTGTTTTTCACTATTGTTACTGGCCTGGATGGAATAGTGTTTGCAACAAATTGTAAAATAAAACCCAATAAAAACGACTGAATAAACAATTTTGTCCAATTTTGTCCACTTGCCAAATGTATAATATTCAAAAAACTAATTACAACATACAAAGCCAGCCACAGCACCGCTTCCAGATACATCACCAAGCTCATCTTAATCATCCCAATTGTCCTCTCCGTTCCTCTTAATGCCTTCTGCTCTGTAGCTCCCTTGCCACCTCCTCCCACGCTTGCCTCCAGGACTTCTCCAGAATCTCTCACATCCTCTAGAGCAGGGGTGTCAAACTCAATTTCATCGTGGGCCACATCAGTATTATGATTGCCCTCAAAAGGGCCGCTCCTTCCTTTACATTAGATGTCAAGAGCCACCCCACCATCAGAAGTTGAGTCCCCTACTCTCCCTTACATCACAGTGCACCCACCTTTCCTTATGCTGCTGCTGGGAAGAAGCTGGATGCATTGCTTGAAAGCAGAAAGTACAGAGTCTAGAGGAGGACTAGAGGAGGGCTGCAGGAGAGGTGCAAGGGCCACATGAAATGGCCTGAAGGGCCTGATTCGGCCCGCGGGCCTTGTGTTTGACACCTTTGCTCTAGAACCTTTTACCTCAATCTGTCTGGTTGTCTCCTACTCTGTCCGCCTTTAGGTGATCTCTGAAAATTCATCTATTCTCTCCACCTAATTTTTTTTTCTTTAACCATCTCCATCAGCTGATCCACCGCAGCTATTTGTACCACGTCCCTCTCCCTTTTAGAGTTCATGCACACTGAAGCTGATAAATTGCAGTTTATTGGCGTTTTGGCTTTTTTTTTTAAAGCCCATAAACTGAACTCTATGTTAGCCTATGTGTCCATGCACACCTGGGCGTTTTTTAGCTTTAATGAGCTTTGGAGTTTATTGGCTTTTTTCTGAACGCCTGAAATTTGCGTTCAAAAAGCCGTCTTTCGGCGTGAAAAAACGCCAAAAACGCTATATGCTAATTAACGCTAATTAACGCTAATTAAAGGCCGTTTATGAGCTTTAAAGAAATGCATTCTGGGAGTTTGGGAATGCATTGTGGGATTTTTGGAGTGTCCTTAGTGTTTATACAATAAAAAAGCTCATTAACGCTGACGCTGATACAAAACGCTGATAAAAGCTGATACAAAACGCTGATAAAAGCTAGATTTTAAAGCATCTTTTTCTGCCAGAAATCTGGCGTTCAAAACGCCAGTTTATCATCTTTAGTGTGCATGGAGCCTTAGGCCCCTTTCACATTGAGGCGTTTTTCATGCGGTACAGCGCTAAAAATAGCGCTGCTATACCGCATGAAAAATCATGCCCTGTAGTGTTCAATGTGAAACGCGGGCGGTATTAACACTTTTTCGGCCGCTAGCGGGGGTTAAAACCTCACCGCTAGTGCCCGAATATCGCGTTAAATACGACGAATAGCACGGCTATACCGTCACCGCGGCTCCATGCCTCAATGTGAAAGAGGTCTTAGACTGTAAGATCTAAGAGCCGGGTCCTTCTAATCCCTTTGTACTGAACTGCGTTGTAACTGTACTGCATCTCATTATATTGTAAAGTGCTATGCAAACTGTTGGCATTATATAAATCCTGTATTATAATAATAATAAAAATAATATGAAATATTCACTTATTCACTATTCTTAGTAAGACCATCTTAGAACTAAAAAAATTATTAAATAACCATAGCACAGGGGTGTCCAAGCTTTTAACCTTCCTGGGCCACATTGGAAGAAGAGAAATTGTCTTGGGTCACACATAAAATACACTAACAAAAAGGATAGCTGATGAGCATAAAAAGTCGGGTGATTAAAAGTTAAAGTTAAACTTGAACTGTTTAGAAGATATTCACAAGGAAAGCAAGTGATGTCACCGGCGCAGGCATTCTGATGGAATCTTGCAGCCGGAGCCTGCGAATCTGGAAGGTAGACCAGGTAAAGATGAAAGCGCCCAGGGAGCCGTGACAATGCTGCATTGGAGGGCTCTGTGTGCAGGTAAGTCTGTCATAATGTGATAGTATACAGTGCATACAATTTTTTGGGGGGCAATTTAATACTGCTTTAGCAATAACTGATATATAGATAATGTACCTATCTGAGTAATACAACTTAATTTTGTTGTAATAGTTTCTTACTATATAATTAAAAGAGGATATACTCTGGTTTCTCTTCAGATCTAAAAAAATCTTTAGTCTTTTACTAAAATGAAAAGAGAGCAACATAAAAAAAAAATCGATATTTGACACTGTTTTCAATAAACCTGCTTGACTATGCCCTGCCCACTGTAAACTGGCCACAATTTATCATGGCTGCTGAGCCCTGACACCGTGGTCAGTTTACATGTCTCTGCATGGATGGAGTAGAAAGCGCTATGCAAACTTTTGGCGCAATAGAAATCCAGTATAATAATAATAATAATAGTAGAAATTCTCAATACATTTTTAAGGTGCTCATCAGATAGTTTGGTTCTAATTTTGCCCTTCTTGTGCTTCATCCTTAAAAATAGTTGCTCACAAATACAGTAATATCTCGGATTGTGAGTAACATAGTTTACGAGCATTTTGCAATATGAGCTATTTAAAAAAAAAAATCCTGACTCGGTTTGCAAGCATTGTCTCACAAAATGAGCTGAATCGGCATATCTCCCTCATTTGCATATTTAAATAGGAAATCAATGGGCGCGCCAGATGCGTCAAGCGTAAATATGCGCCTAAGATACGCCGGCACAGGAAAGTTAGGCCGGTCGGAGGAAGCCTATTTTCAGGCGTATCTAGTTTTGTGGGTACGGCGCATTGATAAGACGGCGCAACTTTACACTTACGCGGGGCATCTCGACATACGCTGGCATAACTCTTCCTGAATCTAGCCCATAGTCTGCTGTTGTCACCATTAGAAAATGATATGCACCTGCTGCTGCCAGAGTACATGCAGACAGGAAGTGACTGCAAAGAGGTTGCAAGAGATCAGCAGAACTGCCATACATTATAGAATGGGGAAGTAAAAGGGACAGCCGTTTAGGCCTCCCCTTCCTCATGGGGTCACGGCATCAGCAAGAGACTAAGATTTAAAGGAACAGGTGTCAGTGTAGCTGGGTGTTAGGCAGAGTGTCAGATAAGGTTAATAGCAGGTCAGCGGGTTAATTTAAAGTCAAAGGGAGGTGAAGCTGCTAGAGGTTAAACAGGAGAGAACCAGCAGGTGAAGCTCCCCGTCCTACCCCCCCCCCCCTCGTCGCGGCCGATTCATGTGGTGGCTGACTCTGGTTAGCCGGAGGGGAGATTTAAGGTAAAGTTAAAGAGGTGGTTCAATCTAAATATAATCTCTCCCATGTGATCCAGCATACTGGCGTCAGCGCCAGTATGCTGTTTTTTTTTTTTTTAAATCCCCCACTTACTGTGTAATCTTCAAATTTAATTTCTTTCCCCCGTGATGGATGGCGCCAGTATAGCACGTCACATCTTACGAAAATACCCGATTTAGGACTTGGGTAATCTCGGCGAAATGCGGGCCTGCGCACAGACCTAGGAGCTGACTGCGCAGGCGCCATATTTCTCTGAGTCCTACGGCTATGGCGTGTCACGCCCTCCAAAAAAAGCCGGAATAAGACTCAGGGAAATACGGCGCCTGCGCAGTCAGCTCCTAGGTCTGTGCGCAGGCGCCGCATTGCGCCGAAAATACCCGAGTCCTAAATCGGGTATTTTCGTAAGATGTGACGGGCTGTTTAGGCGCTATCCACTGCGGGGGAAAGAAATTAAAATTAAAGATTACACAGTAAGTGGGGGATTTAAAAAAAAAAAAAACAGCATACTGGCGCTGACACCAGTATGCTGGATCACATGAGAAAGACTATATTTAGGGTGAACCTCCGCTTTAAGTTCAAATGCTGTTTAAGCTTGAGTCTAAATGGCTGGGTTGAAGATTTAGTTATTAAGTTAATATTTGGTGGTGTTTTCGTTATAAGATATAGTTAATGGTATATTGATATAAAACCAATGAATCAGGCCGTGGCCAATAGGTTCCAAAAAATGAAATGGACGAGTTTATTTGTATTTATGCAAATAATAATAATAAATTATTTTGGTTATATATATTTGTTGTGGTTAGGGTTGTCCCGAGTACAAGTACCGATACTTTTTTTCATGTACTCGCCAATACCGAATACTGATACTTTTTTTAAAATGCAGCCATGTGTTCCCAAAATGCAGCCTTGTGTCTCCCCCAAAAATGCAGCCTTGTGTGTCTCCCCCAAAATTCAGCCTTGCCACTCTCCCCCAAAATGCAGCCTTGTGTAGGTCTCCCCAAAATGCAGCCTTGTGTAGGTCTCCCCAAAATGCAGCCTTGCGTCTCTCCCCCAAAATGCAGCCTTGTGTAGGTCTCCCCAAAATGCAGTCTTGCGTCTCTCCCCCAAAATGCAGCCTTGTGTAGGTCTCCCCAAAATGCAGTCTTGCATCTCTCACCCAAAATGCAGCCTTGTGTAGGTCTCCCCAAAATGCAGCCTTGTGTAGGTCTCCCCAAAATGCAGCCTTGCGTCTCTCCCCCAAAATGCAGCCTTGTGTAGGTCTCCCCAAAATGCACCCTTGCGTCACTCCCCAAAATGCAGCCTTGTGTAGGTCTCCCCCGCCATCTAGTTGTTCGGCGCTCGGGGAACATAACAGCTTTCATTTGAATAGCTGTGTGTTCCCCGCCACGCGTCGTCCTATATAGCCCCTCCCACTTGTCCAGGCACTTTGATAGACAGATCACCTGTCCAATCCTGGGATGGGTGATCTGTCTATCAAAGTGCCCCGACAAGGGGGAGGGTCTATATATGACGAGGCGCGGAACACACAGCTATTCAAATTAAAGCTGTTATGTTCCCTGAGCGCGAAAAAACTAAACGGCAGCAGTGGCAGCAGCAGCTCTCCTCCAGTGGCATGTTTTACATACCCAAGGACTGCTCTGCTGTCCGCCTCCTTTCCGCCCTCCACTCCGCCTTTCACGCCGCCTTCCTCTCCGCCCCCTCAGGCTCCTCTCGGTCTCCTCTCCGACCGCTCCCCGCCCCCTCTCCACCCACACTTAGGCCGCGTACACACGATCAAATCTATCTGCTGGAAACGGTCGGCCCGACCGTCCCAGCAGACAGATTCGACCGTGTGTACGGGCGAGCCGACGGATTTGGCCACCCGACAGATTTCAAAGCATGCTAGTAGTACGCTAACCAGCAGACATGTCTTCTCGCACACGCGCCGAATGGTTTCGACGCATGTGCGGAAGTGTTTTACTTCCTGGTGCGGTGACGTGGCGGCGTCAACGTCACCGTGCCGTCAGGCGGCGGGGATTTTGGTTTGATCGTGTGTACACGATCAAACCAATATGTCCCCAGCAGACAGATTTGTTCAAATCGGTTGGCCCGACCGATTTGAACAAATCTGTCTGCTCGTGTGTACGCGGCCTTAGAGGAAAAAAAAAAGTATCGGCTCAGGCATCGGGAGCATTTGCTCAGTATCGGTCCCGATACTAGTACCGGTATCGGGACAACCCGACCAGTGTATTCATTCAGTGTACATGTTTGAGGTTTGAATGATGCCTGTGATCTCATGAAAAAATGGTGGAAGCGAGTATTTTCTAAATGATCAATATATATAAAATGTTTATGATACACAGTCCTTTAACAAACTGATCATCCAGTTAGAGCCGGTTCACACTCCCGCGGTATGACTTTGGGGGCGACTCTGCAAGTCGTCCTAAAGACGACTTCAGAGGCGACCAGCAAAACGACTTCTGTATAGAAGTCAATGGAGGTCACCTGAGCCGCCCCCTGAAGTCGTGCAAGAACCTTTTTCTAAGTCAGAGCGACTTGCGTCGCTCCTATTAGAACTGTTACATTGCATTGAATGGGAGTCGCCCCAGTATGAACCGGCTCTTAGGGTCTGTTTCTACATAAATACATACTGATTAGATTACTTACATCAAGCTGACCTCTTTTACATTCATAAAAACCCTGTAAAGACTATACATTCTAATTAACATATAAATCCAGCATATATGCAGAATTTCCTTTTGACATAATATTTTTGCTAGTCAGGAAATCAAATCAGTTCAATGATCCGGCCTAAGAGCCGTATTTGTTATCATGTTTCTATGCAAACTCAGCATCAGATGTTTTGTGTGGTTTCAGCATCATATGACTTCTTCCAATTCTCAAGGACGTAATGGAGGTCAAAGTCTGGGAGAGGTAGAAAAACACTGAGGTTTCCCAGCCTCTCCTCCCATTTCATCTTCCCTAATATATATCAAGATCAACTGGATTTTAGAACTGAAAACATCCATTTACATGCACAGCTTTTTCTAAAATTGGTGACATAATGCTACATATGCAGGACAGTAGCAATAACAAAATCAAGATAGTCTTATTAGGTAACTTTCAGGACTTCTACTTGTCCGCATTTAATTCTGTCACAGGTAAAGGTCATGTTTTAGCCAAACACATTTGTCTCCTTGTGACTTTATGAAACTACAGCATGGAAAGTCCCTGATCAGCAGCTGCAATACAAAGTATCAGCAAAGGGAAGACTTTATTGGACACACGGGTGATTTTTTTGCTAGTGCAATCCTGCTACTCAACGCATATTTATGGTTAAAATGCAAGATCATATATTCATTGGCATTTTGTATTTCAACTTTTTCTACCTGATCCTATTAAGAGTCCCCCCCCCCTCCAAATCATACTTAACAAAGCTGCATCTGTCCCCCTGCACCTAGGACTGAGAACCAAGTTTTCAAAGACCACTGAAAGCTGGTGACTGTCAGTAGCCGTCTCTCTGCTCTGCCCCCCCCCCCCCCCCCCCAACGCTCACTGGAGCGCTGAGCTGTGGAGGCGGCGAGAGCAGCAGTCTAAGCCAGGTGCTGGTCCAGGGTTGTGGGCGGATCCCAACTTTATCGATCTTGCCCGAGCCTGAACTGGCTTCAGTAGGCACTGCTGTGTCACACATTTCACAGAACCTGCCTTCTGAATTACAGAGATGCTGAGAAGAGGAGTTTCAGGAGGAGGAGTCAGTACAGAAATTGCTGCTTGCAACCAGCAAGGTGCCATGGGATATGTAGTCCTTAGAAATTGAAAGTAAACAGCAAATGAGAAGCTGCAAAGCATGCAGAGACTCCAGAAAATTGTGGCAAGAGATGACCAGCAGACAGGCAGCACTGACAACATGAAAGAAGATTTCTCATGTAAGCTATATTGTATTGTAAATAGTAACGATTGTATGTATTGTTATTACAATGCTGACATATAGAATGAAAGTCTATGTTGTGACCATATATCTCCTTTAAAGTGGATGTCAGCTGAAAAAAAAAAAAAAAAAAGAAGCTACAAATACTGCAGCTGCTGACTTTTAATATCGGCACACTTACCTGTCCTGGAGTCCAGTGCCATCCGCAGCGATCGCTCATCACTCTGCTTCCCCCCGCCATCCTCGGTGAGGGAACCAGGAAGTGAAGCCCTCCGGCTTCACTGTCCGGTTACCTACGGCGCATGCGCGAGTCGCACTGCGCCTGCTGACTATCTCCCGCTGTGCTCTGGGAGCAACAATGGGGGGGGGGGTAGGTGACGTCTTGCCCGCAGACTGTGGCCGGAAGTGGGTGCAAATACCTGTCTTTAACAGGTATCTGCACCCCCCTCCCCCTGAAAGGTGTCAAATGTGACACCAGAGGGGGGGAGGGATCCGATCAGCAGGAGTTCCACTTTAAATCACCTATAAGGCCTAGTTCACACTAGTGCGGATTTAGATGCGACTTCAGTCTCACAGAATTGTGAAAATTCGTTCACATCAATGCAGCTCAGCACATTTTTGGAACGGTTGCGTAGACTTCAAAGCAGGGGTGCCCAACCTTTTTTAGAGCGAGGGCCACTTAAGCGACTTGGTAACCGGTCGCGGGCCACAATGAGCGGAGCGAGTGGATGGCATGTAGAGGCAAATGGAGGGTCCAATTGGTCAGACTGTCTGACTGACCATGTGAAAGGAAACCAAGGCTGCTTTCACACTAATGCGCTGCAGTACCTTTGGCTTTCCTGCATTTTGCAATAGACTTCTATTATATTCTGCAGGTTTAGTGCACTTTCAAAAAGCTCACCAAACTTGCGGGTAATAACGTAAGTCTATGGCTCAGTGCAGGTAACCCCCAAGTGTACTGCCCTGCACCTGCAGATCAGTTTGAAAGCAGCCTAATAACCACTGCAGAAAAGATATGCCCATATATACACTGTGATTTTTGAAATAATAACTATCCTATAACCTTTAATAACTATTCTATTGCATCCCAGAGCAGAAGGTCGTGGGCCACGTCAGAGGGCTCCGCGGGCCACTGGTTGGGCACCCCTGCTTTCAAGGACCTGCACCACAAATGCATGTTTCTAGTGTGTTTTTGGCAGGGTTTGTGTATTAAATCCAGTCTCCTGCAAAAAATCTAAATGCATGAAGCATGAAAAACCCCAAAAACACATTGAAAAGCTGGTGAGCGCTGATATTTAGGGTGTAATATTTAGAGCAAGAATGACTAGCAGAATTTTTTTTAATATCATTATCCCCCTGGCAAGGAAACTCATAGCACGTTATTGGCTTGCGACTAATGTGCCTATAAACGGCCCAGTGGATCGCGTATGTCAATTCTCTCCTCCTTCGGGAACAGTTGGCATACCGACACCAAAAGGCTCCAGAAAAATTTGACCTTATATAGCAAAATTGGTTGGACACCCCCAACCTTGCTCCCCCTCAGCTCATAATGGATAGACTGCTGCGGTTATAGACTCTATTGTTGTTGGTAGGCCCTCCTCCTGAGCTTGGGGCCTCCCCTATAAGTTTTGTGTTTTTATTTTATTTATTTTTGTTTATGAAAAACGAGATTATATATACCTAAGTAACTGCATCATATGTACATGCAGAGCTTTTTTTCTCAGAAAATAGGTGCAGGAACTCAACCACGGCCCCGTTCAGATTTTACAAACAGTAGAAGGGTATTAAAGGTGCATTAAATACCAGGATTGCATTACATACAGAGTGCAGAGTTCAGGGGGGTTACACACAGAGTGCAGAGCTGTCACTTGTAAACACAGAAACCACACTTCTTTGTTTACAAGTGATTGTGGTGAGCAGGCACCAAAGGGTCTGAACCAGAGGTGGTGGAACTGAGTTCCCCCAAGTTCCCCCTGAAAAAAAGTCCTGTGTACATGTGTGATCTGTGTATAATTCAACTGTGGGGAATTATGTTTATTCCCTTATTGTGACTCAGTTACTCATTATTCTTGTCAATAAAAAAAGTTTTAATTTAAAAAAATATAATTATCCCAAAAATAAATGGTGCGAGACAGCGAAAAAAAAAAACTTTAGCAACTTTTCTACTTACATGCTGGTGTACATTCGTTGGCCATTTTGTTGGTTCTGTAGACGAGTCTTAGCCAAGTCAATGGGAAAGACACAGGTTACACCAATCAGTCCAGCTATTCCTCCATTTATCAGCTTGGCAGGCAAACTGCAGATAGAATAATGATAGAGTGACGGAGAGAAATACAATCTAACAGCTAATGTCTAATGTCCTAATGTCTAATGTCCTGTTCATTAATAGGAGAAGAGAAGCAGAGAGAGAGCTCTGTATATATATCTTTAGTCATTGGGATAGAGCAAGACAGAGAGACTCCATCAAATACAAATATAGTGGAACCTTGGATTACAAGCATAATCCGTTCCATCCGTTCCTGTAATCCAAAGAACTTGCATATCAAAGCGAGTTTCCCCATAGAAGTCAATGGAAATGAAGATAATTAGTTCCGCATTGACTCCTATGGCATGCAATACCACGAGTGGCCAGAGGTGAGGGGCGCCGGAGAGCCTCGGAAATAATTGGGGACAGCTCGACTGATCTTGGAACCCCTCAGAAAGGTTTGGAAACACTCTGGAACGGAGTATTTCCGAATATTGACGAACAGCTCGGAACGGCTCCGAACCATTCCAAGTGTCACCGACGCCCCCGCACCTCTGGCCAAATGCAGTACTGCATGCCCCATTAGCTTGAATTCTGCTCGTTTTGCGAGACAACACTCGCGAAGCGAGCCAGAATAAAAACAAAAAGTTGCTCGTTATTCAAAACACCCGTTAACCGCGTTACTTGTAAACCAAGGTTTCACTGTATGAGCAAAGAAGTAAAGTATGACACCAATAAAAAACACACTTTCATCCAATCAATTCAAATCCATTAAAAATAATTAACTGTATATGTAAATACAATTAGCAAATATATATATATGTGGATATATATTTATATTGGCTTCCCATAATCCCTGTTTTGTCTACACATACAGGAGCAGAGAGCACAGGGATGACCTCATATATGTTTGGAGGTTTCTTCATTGTTCATTTAGCAGGCTGAGAGGTGGACGGGTGACTAATGAAGAATACGTTTAGCAGCAATTTTTTTTTCATTAGTTGTTTATCAGATAAGTGAGAATCATTAAATGTAATGACGGGGAGCTGAACTCTGCACTAGGAGGATCCTTGCAATTACAAGGATGGATTACAAGGACTAGGATGGATTTACAGTATATTGAAAAAAAAACACTGACAGCCTCAGATTAAAAAAAAATTGTCTGGAGTTTCACTTTATTCTGTCTCCTTTTTTAACCCATAATATGTAGTAATCATTGCATTAGTAAGTCTGTTTGAATAATAAGAACTCCTTAGTCATTAGGTATATAGTGGCTACAGGGAACAATAATTCTAGTATGCAGCAAGGCAGAGCTTCTAAATGCTTCGGTGAACAGGTATAAAAGATTATTTTCTTCCATGGTATTTTATATATGATTATTGCTACTGGAAAGTTAGCATCAGGAATGCAGGGATTATCCAGTGCCATTGGGACAGATAGTGATGTGGGAGACGTTTAAGGCCCTGTACACACGATCAGACCGGTCTGATGAAACTTGTCCGACGGACTGTTTTTATCAGACAACTCTGAACTTGTCTGATGGTCTAATGTGCGTACACACCATCGGACCCAAATCTGATCAGACCAGAACGCGGTGACGTAGAACACAACGACGTGATAAAAAAACGAAGTTCAATGCTTCCAAGCATGCGTTGACTTGATTCTGAGCACGCACGGGTTTTTGGTCAGATGCTTTTGTGTACTAACCATCGAACCTGTCCGACGAACAGGTGTCCATCAGACAGGTTTTAAAGCATGTTTTAAAACTGCTCCGACGGACAACGGTCTGATGGGCCGTACACACCATCGAACTGGTCCGATGAAACTGGTCTGCAGACCAGTTTCATCGGACCTGTCTGATCGCGTGTACGCGGCCTAACAGGAACACAAAGGGGTTTATTTACTAAACCTGGAGAGTGCAAAATCTGAAACAGCTCTGCATAGAAACCAATTGTGCAGGTTTTATTGTTAAAGCTTAAATAAACAATCCGAAGTTAGAAGCTGATTGGCTGCCATGCAGAGCTGCATCGGATTACTCCAGTTTTAGTAAATCTCCCCGAAAGAGTTGCAAATCATGACCTGTATTTAAGACTGTCTGTGACCACATTAATAAGGTTTTCATCACTTCCTGTCCCGGTGACCAGGCAGCAATAAAAACCTGACAGAGATGTCAAACCTTCGCACTCTAAAAAAAAATGTTTTAAATATAAAACCGTTTTATTGTATGACAAAGCTTTACACTTTCATTAACTCTCAGTGGCCACAAAGCAAATTTCTGGTTGGCTGCTGTGGCTTATTTGCCCTTGTACATTAATCTGACTCATTATATGTAACGGAATGACCCGTGACACCTAGAGATTTTTGAAGGGTGCAGTGTATTCCTGTGCCAGCTTCACCAATGACTCTTGGGTCTAGGGTCACCCTATGTCCGATAGGGGCATAGGGTGACTGAGAAATTATATCTCGGATTACATAAGATGGGACATTAATAATAATTCATGTATTGCAGAAGATCTGGACATATTACAGTTGATTTCATGCAGACCCACAACCAGTCAATAAGAGTGTCTCCTTTAATGCTAACCTAGGCTGTTGAGATGCTAATGGAGTCTGCTTCTGAAAGACCTTTCAATGTGTGATGCTGTTTTGTGTGAAGTCTATTGATGAATAGATGTGGAATGTGTCTTGTCAGCTGTAGTAATTAACTCCTGTAATTCGGTGCCCGAATGTCTGACATAGGAAGGTGTATTATGCAGGTTAATAGCTGTTGTCAGAGTCGGGACGTCTGGGGGATAATTAACTCACCTGAATGTCATTATCCAAAAGGATGTGTATGAAGGTCATTGTGTAATGTGGTGGTTGGAGAGTTTCTTTGTTCCTTTGATAACTGTAACATGGCTGTACTGTATATAAGAGAGCTAACCATTAAAGAGTTAATTCATACATTTGAAACCAGAAAGAACAGAGCTTGTGTCTCGTCTTAATTCTGGGGAATGGAATGGATTGTGTCTACATGGATTATCGTTCTGTCGGATAAGCTGTCTTGGGTTGATGGAAGATCGTAAACGGTGGTGACCGTTACATTATATAAAGGCCTTAGTGAGAGATAAATGTGCCATCTATGTATATAGTGTGTTCTAAGCATACAGCATTGGGGGCAGCTTCCAGCATGCCTCACTAATCAAGTCATTATAGAGACACTGATACCTTGTACATGAGGGCAAAGTAACAGTGTCTATATAATGGCCCCCACCACACTAATGTAGTGAATGAACATGTGCAAAAACACAAGATTTTCACCTACCACCAGTGGATGGGACTTCAGTCTCCACTGGTATACCCCAGGGATGGGGGGCAGTTGGCCCAGATCACCAACAGCATGATGGACTGAGCCCAGTCACCCTGTCTTCTCTCCAGCGGCTGAAAGGACTCCAGGGAGAAGGGCCAGTCCAGGCCTCTCTCCAGCGGCAGGCATGTTCTCTGAGAGAGGCAGAGGTTGGCTGGGTGAGTAATGCTCTGTTTGGAGCAATTTATTTGGGGTACGGTATGGATACCAGCATTGGAGGACTGGAACTACTGACTAACTTCGGAGTCAGCCCGTTTGGGGTTCCCTCCTGTGTTCGTCTCCCACTGAAAGGGGAGAGATGTAACGGAATGACCCGTGACACCCAGAGACTTTTGAAGGGTGCAGTGTACTCCTGTGCCAGCTTCACCAATGACTCTTGGGTCACCCTATGTGGAATGATATGATCTAGCATATATAAATTTGAAGTACCAACCAGCACTATAGGACGTCTTACCTCAGAATATACCCAACGTTTCCGAGAGATGACTCTCTTTCCTCAGGGGTGTAGAGAAGGGTTAGTCCTTTATCTAAAATATGTATAATGGATAATTTTTGGATAATGAATAATTTTTGATTATCCATTATACATATTTTAGATAAAGGACAATCCCTTCTCTACACCCCTGAGGAAAGAGAGTCATCTCTCAGAAACGTCGGGTATATTTTAAAGAAAGACGTCCTATAGTGCTTGTTTGTACTTCAAATTTATATATGCTAGATCACATCATTCCACATCATGTTAATGTTTTTATAGAATTTTTGTATTTCCTTAATAAATTATATATTTTTTCTAAAAACGTTTATCCACTTTGTGGTTCACACGTATGTGCCTTAAAAGTTCAGTCAGGGGACCCTCTGTTTTGTTCTGATTCTATTTTTGTATGCGGCAC
This sequence comes from Rana kukunoris, assembly GCA_029574335.1. Lineage (NCBI taxonomy): Eukaryota > Metazoa > Chordata > Amphibia > Anura > Ranidae > Rana > Rana kukunoris. The sequence continues at coordinate 221,817,929 of CM056059.1, read as the reverse complement.
CACATAGAGACCTAGACCGATAATACTTTTCCGTATTTATTTTTTAGTAATGGCACTCCAAAGATGTCAAGCAAGAAGTGTGTTTTTTGTATGCACAAGTATGTACAACAAATCTGGGGTTTAAAAGAAAAATACAAAGCTGAAAGTTTAAAAAAAGTGCATTATCTTATTTGCCGCATTTGTGCAGGGCAGCCACTTGTAAGGAATTGGCTGCCCTAAGTGCAAAAGTATGACAATGTGCGAAAAAAGTACATACAGTATGCACACTACAGTAGTATGAATGTGGTCTTAGTATCTGACATCAGCCGTCACTGGGGATACTGGAAGCAAGCTGTAATATGGGAAGGAGAGGTGTCGGGGCGCTGGTAGAAAGGTAGAAACTGTCACTTTGCATTGAATGGACAAAGTGATAGCAATTCTTGCCATAGCATTCAATTTTTATTGTTACCTACCATAGGCAGCTTTGAATAGGTGCCCATTACTAACTGTAGTAAAAGCAGAATTCAACATAGAAAGATAAAAAGATAGGGTGAATAAAATAAGCAAGCATGACTTTTCTTGACCATATACTGGGAATTAAATGCATACTTTTAGCTGTTAAAATTAATTTAACTTTTTATATTATTAAAGTGATTTTAAAGCTTGATTTTCTTTTAAATTAAAATAATTATCAAATCATACATACCTGCTCTGTGTAATGGTTTTGCACAGAGTGGCCCCATGCTCCCCTTTTTCTGGGGTCCCCTGTTTTTGTTCATGGCTCCAGTGCCCACCATAGAAAGCCACTTCAAGGAAAATCACGTTCAAGGAAAATAAAAAAAATGCATTTTTGCTTACACATGATTGGATGGTAGAACGCAACAGAGCTTCACCTCTTTCACCAAGCTCTGGGGATAATTCCCTTGCAAAGCGCAACTTCCCTTGTAACGTGAACAGTCTATTTGCCTTTAATAAATCAGCCCCACTTTCTCCACCTCTCCAGGACTATGGCCCAGTATGAACACATTTATACATTATAGGGATAAAGCATGCACCATCATTCACCCACAGTACATGGACTTGATAGCAAAGAAAAATCTAATTGAAATTGTAGGTGATGCCCAATGCAACCAATTGAAAAATACCTATTGTTAGTCAGTGTTTTGATCAAAATATTTAAGTTAGTTAGATTTTAGCTCTCCTCTTCCAGAATGGAAAATTTATGAAATCCTAAAAAGGAGTTCCACCCAAAAGTGGAACTTCCGCTTTAAGCACTCCTCGCCCCCTTACATGCCACATTTGGCATGTAATTTTTTGGGGGGGGTGCTTCGGTAGGATTGGGACCGCCTCGGCTACTTCTCTTCTCGCCTTAGGCGGCCCTTCCCTTTAGGCGATCTCTAGGGACACGTGACAGGTCTCAGGAGATCGCCTGTCCACTCATAGAGCGCAGCGTGACTCGCACATGTGCAGTGAGTGCCCGACCGTGAAGCTGAAAGCTGTCACAGCCGGGTGCCCACAATGTGAATGGAGGCGCCGGCCAGAGAGGGGGAGGGGGGCAGATCTTCGGGCGGCCGCATCGCTGGACCTTGGAGCAGGTAAGTGTCTGTTTATTAAAAGTCAGCAGCTACACTTTTTGTAGCTGCTGACTTTTAAAAAAAATTAAAAGGCTGGAACTCAGTGGATATGTTTTCTCCTCTATCGTCGACGGATCTGTTCTACACTGTGTCTACTAGCGCTTAAATAGAGAGAAATTTGTAGATTTATTGCATGGATCATAGAACTGTACTATGAACTTCGAACTCGTCTTTTTAAGGAAAATAAAGACCATTTACTTCGGATCTGGGATAAGAAGGAAAGCTGTCCTGTACACAATTACTGAGCAGGTCCTGGCTGAAACACATGTTATTTATAGCCTATTATATTGCAATCTAATACATTTGGAATGGTATCTCCTGGCGCTTTCCCAGCTATGAAAATAAATGTTAATCTGACATGATGACGGAGAACAAACCACACAATGACCCCCAACCTGTCATTCTACTACATAATATACATAACAGAATGCACATCAAAATATTGCCAGTATGTCACTCACCTAATTTGTTTATCAGCCATTTAATTGCAACCTAATCCAGATAAAAATCAAGGTCTTTCCTGGTGTAGTGGCGATGGCTCGGGTCTCTGGAGTCTGCCAAGTTGCTATGAAAGACAAAGCAAAAACAAGCTATTCATTGATAACAAGCAAAGCGCCTAATCCCACAATCACCAGCATGTGTTACCTGAAGACTTTGCTCCAGGGCTCTTCCCTGCACACCCCTCCTTTCTCACCATGTATAGAACTTTCCACTGTATTTAACACATTCCCCTCCCAATGGCATCCTCCACCTTATGTTATATAATGTATAATAATATGAAGAATAAAATACAGGACCTAAGCAATACCCAATATAACAAGACACGTTTTCAAAAGAAGGGCTAGTAATAATATTATTTAGTATGTATTTATATATTTTTTTAAAGAATAACCAAAAAATGTTGGCAGTTGAAAAAAATCATCTAATATACCCTTAGGGACTTCTGATAGGATGCAGACCATTCTTTTATCTGTCAGTTAGGGCCTATTCACACGCAAAGCAATGCACAATCTGCAGTAGGATGCATTGCTCAACTAAATGACACCCCAATACAGTATTTAGGGTTGCCACCTTTTCGTCAAGCCAAACCTGAACACTTTAGTGGCCTGGGGCACCTTTGGATGCCCCAAGGAGAGTAGTTGTCGCAGCGAATGGTGGGTGTGGCCAAATAGCTCTTGCTGACATCATCCCCCTGCCCCCCCCCCCACCCCAGTGATGCCGAACCTACCAGAAAGCCACCCGCAGCTCTTGGATGGCAACAGATTTGTATGTGACTATCTTGGTTACTTGGGGAGCCAGAGCCCAGTCTAAATAATGTGTCCAAGTTTCAGTCCGCCTGAAACCCGGACACATGGTTCAAAACCCAGACTGTCTGGGTGAACAGGTGGAAACCCTAACAGTATTCCAGTGCACAGTCCTTGCACCTCCATTACAGCCTGCCACAACAGATGGTAACATCTTATTATGGGTCATGGTGCTCTGCATCTGAAAAAATTGTGCAGTTTCAATTTTGTTGCACTATAGTGTGCCAACATAAGATGCGTTAACGCGTGTTCATTAAGTGCCGGTTCGACATGAAAGTCTGCATGACAATGCGAGGCAACTTGAGGCAACTTCAAGGCGCCTCCAGGACAGACAACTTTGCCAGTGGCCAATCAAACAATAATCAGCTGGAGGGGTTTGCCTGAGAAAACAATTTTCTCTTCCTGTAAAGTTGCTTCAGTTAAGACAGAGATCCTACTTTGGAGGCAACTTCCATTGAAATCAATGGGTACAAATCGCCTAGAAGTCGCCTTGAAGTAGTACAGGAACCTTTTCTGAAATTGGAGCGACTTTAGTAGTGTGCATTAAGACGGCTCTAATGCAATTTATCATGTCACACGACTTGGGCGACACAAGTCGGATCTTAAGTCACGTTAGTGTGAACGGGCACTTAGACAATTGGCAATCTGAGATTCAGACACACAGAAAACCCACCATTTAAAAAGTTTATCAATGAATTGAAAAAAAAAAAGAATAAACTAATGTAGCGCTACCCCCTCAGGTTGTTGTTTGGGATCGGCATATTAAGTTACCTTGCGATTTGTGTCTAGGGGTAGTAGCAGTGAGTAGTAGCAGTGAGCGAATGTCCAGTCACCAAATGGATTTTGAAATGCTTTATTCCAGGGCCCAACAACGGCAAACATCAACAGGAGATAGGAAAGGTTGATGAAGCAATAGAGAACAGTGCAGTATCAGGCCTAGATATGAAATAGAGCAGTCTCGCTCTCAGTAGTAGTAGATACAGTTTGTCGCCACTCCTGTTGTAAGTCTGGCAGCCGGAATGTCACTTTTAAGTTGCTGGGAGGAACAGGTCTCTATGACAGACCTGGCTCGGGCCTCTGCTACAGGCTTAGTACTTCAGTACTCAAGAGAACAATTCGGATTGAGCGAATCCTCCCAGTAAATGCAATGAATGGGTCACCGGTTGACAGCTGACATGTACCTGTCAATTCCAGTAACCAGATCCCCGATGGTTCGTTCAAGCTCTTTTGGATAACCTGCCTCCGGGTTCAAGCCGATCCCCCACCGAACGGCATACAGTCTGGGATCTTCTCAATAAGGTTGGGGACCCAGTAAGTCACTGGGGCCCCCATCGACATCCGAATGGGTCTCCATGGAATAGGTGGTTCTGGCCAGGTGGGCCATGCGAACGGGGTCTGTGGATGCGCGCACCCTGAAGGTGGATGCCGTACCTGGAACGTGGACCCCGCGCAGAGAAGAGGAACCGACCACCGATGACCTAAAACCCCCCAGAACACGCGGCAGCTGCCATAGATATACCCCTCCCTAGCATGCCCAGCGAGGGAAGAACTCCTCTAATTGGCTGCTGGGGAAAAGTGGCTCCGTCAGAACCCCTCTAGCGCCAACTGTCGCCCAGGGGTGTAATCACACCTTTGGGCCGCAGACCGGCCTACAGGACATTTCTGAAACAGCAGCAGCCTGCAATTTGACAAATAAGGAATGGGAGCAAAGTAACTCTCCCATTCACCCACTAACTTTAGCGTAGCACCCGCACTGAAAGTAAACCTGTCATTAGAGAAATACATGGACCGTTGACTTCTATGACACCCCGCATTTTTGGTGTGTTTTCCTAAATCGCACCAAAGATGCAGCATGCAGAACTTTTGGTGCAGGTATCCCACAGATAACCTGCACTTGTGCTGCGGCCAAACTGCAGTGTGAAAGTGGCCTTAGGCTAGCCAAGCACATAGAGAACAACAGTAGATTCCTCACTCATGCTAAAGCTGTTTCCCATTGCTTTCAAAGGGAAGGAGCGGTGGAGGTGCGGTAAACAGACGGCTCCTCTCACCGCTCCAAAGATACTGCTAACAGGACTTTTGGAGCGGTCCTGCTAGCGCACCGCTCCAGTGTGAAAGGCTTTTGGGCTTTTCCACCGGAGAAACAGCAGCTGCTGTTTAGCGTCCGTTTGCAGGCACTATTTTTAGCGCAATAGCGCCTGCAAACCGCCCCAGTGTGAAAGTGGTATTAATGATAATAAAGGGGTTGTAAATAGGTTCCTTTTCTAAATAGGTTCCTTTTTTAAATAGGAACTGCCTGTTGCTCTTCAGTAAGCTGTTCTGGCTGACTAACCCCCAGCCAGATGATGGGGGGAAGCTTACTGAGGAGAAACAGGAAGTGAGAAATTCAGACAAAGAAAAAAACATTTAGAAGGGAAATCGAAGGAAAAGGTAAGTGAACCAACAATGCACTAGCTTAAGAGTCGTTCACACTGGAGCGACGCGTCAGGTGGCTCAGTCGCCCGAAGAGTCGCTTCCCATGCAGTGCAATGGAAGCGTTCTAATCGGAGCGACGAAATTTACTCCCTGTACGACTTTGGGGGCGGCTCGGGGCGACTTGCATTGACTTCTATACAGAAGTCGTCTTGCAAATCGCCTCTGGAGTCGTCCACAGGACGACTTGCAGAGCCGCCCCCGGAGTCGTGCCGCCTGTGTGTGAACCGACTCTAAAGGAACCTATTTAGAAAATAAAAAAGGAACCTTTACAACCCCTTTAAGGCCGTATACATACGATCGGTCAAAACCGATAAAAACGGACTGAAGTTCAGTTTCATCAGTCCAAACCGATCGTGTGTGGGCCCCATCGGTCAGTTATCCTTCGGTCAAAAAAAAGAGAACTTGCTTTAAAATTTGACCGATGGACGCCTGACCGATGGGTCAAAACCGATCGTTAGTATGCAAAAACATTGGTTAAAAGGCCGCGCATGCTCAGAATCAAGTCGACGCATTCTTGGAAGCATTGAACTTTTTTCAGCAAGTCGTTGTGTTAAAACACGTAAACATCACCGCATTCTAACACGATCGTTTTTTTATCCGATGGTGTGTAGGCACATCAGACCATCAGTCAGCTTCATCGGTTAACCTTCGGACCGTTCTCATCAGATGGACTGATCGTGTGTAAGCGGCCTTAGCCTCTCTAGTTGTCCTCTTTTACCATTATCATTGAAAGTGAAAGTAAAATAAAATCACAAATTTTGGGTTGTCCCCAGATAAGTAATAGAAGGGAAATCTTCCATTGGGGACACTAGTTCTAGTGGCCTTGGGGTCCCCAAGGAATTTGCAGAGATTTCCTCTCACTTCCTGTTTGGCTATGAGACAGGAAGTGAAGGAAAATCTCTGTGTCAAAAAAATCTTACAAGGGTTATAACCCTTCCCTTGCTCTATCCAAAATAAAAAAAAATAAAAAAGGTTTTGCCTATAGTTCTACTTTAACCAATCCATCATTTAAGGCCCAAAAAGGGAGTAATAGGAGTCTTAAAAAAGGGGTTGTAATGGTTTGTTTTTTATTTTCTAAATAGGTTCCTTTAAGCTAGTGCATTGTTGGGTCACTTACCTTTTCCTTCAATTTTTTTTTCTTTGTCTGAAATTCTCACTTCCTGCTCCTCCACAGTAAGCTGTTCTGGCTGACTAACCCCCAGCCAGAATGGCTCTGATAATGGAGGCAAGTTTACTGAGGAGAAACAGGAAGTGAGAAATTCAGACAAAGGAAAAAAAAACATTTAGAATGGAAATCGAAGGAAAAGGTAAGAGAACCAACAATGCACTAGCTTAAAGGAACCTATTTAGAAAATAAAAAACAAACCTTTACAACCCCTTTAACACAAGGCATGCCAGTCCCTTTTCTTGTATATATACAAGCCTGCCTTACCAAGACTGGTGGATATAGTAATAGTGTTTATGAAATGGCACCACTGCCAACTGTCATTATTTAGAGGGTAAAGCCAACATCAATGTATTACAATAACAGGACTGACTAAAACTAAACAGTCTACATGCTCTAAGACTGAGCAGTCCTTCTGGGAAATGTCAGTACTACCAGACCAACATACCGTCATCTGTTTTGAAGTCTAGGCTGATGTAATAGTCATATACTATATATAAAGAAAGCCTCCGCGCTATCAGTGAACTAGTGTAATCAGATCAAACGTCCACCGTGTAAATATAAATAAATAAATAAATATATAAATATATGGAGGGAAGCAGCCAAATCTGAAAGTCTTTACAGTACACAAGTGACAATAGAAAAAATGTGAAAGTGATCCAGCGCTACCCAAAAACAAACACTCCGTGATCAGAGATAAATATATAAATCAAAATTTAAATAAAGGTATAAGTGAAACTATAAATATTACTATAAATATATAAATATGAATGTAAATATCAGCAACAATCCACATATAGGTATAGATAAACATATGAGTCCATCAGTGAGCTCACACATGCATTCAGTGAGCTGTAGTGCACATCAAAATAGATCTGCGATTCATCCAATGTCACCATATAAAGTGCAAGTGCCAATCCGTGGAGAGTAGTCTCACAAGCCTCTCACCTCACTGAGAAAGATACTCGCATTATCTCAAACTCATGGACATCTCCGGTAAATGATACACTCCTGTTCGTCTGCACTCCAAGTCTTCACCGAGTATCTGAAGTCTATATCGTACTCAGAGAAACAAAGGAGAGACGGACCTCCGATGGTGTAGTATGGTAAACGAGCACACAATTTAATCAAAATAAAATCTCCTTACATAAAATCAACAGGTAAACAGCATAAAACATAAACGACCAGGGCCGAGTTCTCACGTCACTCCAGGTGTCCGGGAGTGACGTGAGAACTCGGCCCTGGCCGTTTATGTTTTATGCTGTTTACCTGTTGATTTTATGTAAGGAGATTTTATTTTGATTAAATTGTGTGCTCGTTCAATTGCTTGGTTACCCAAATTGCTAATCAGTCAATCACATGGCAGCAACTGAAGACTACTTGCTGAAGTTCAAAACGAGCATCAGAATGGGGAAGAAAGGGGATTTAAGTGACTTTGAACATGGCATGGTTGTTTGCGCCAGGTGGGCTGGTCTGAGTATTGTCAGAGAAATATCTATTATCTATTTATACAGTAATCAGTGCATATTTATTGTAGCACTGTTTGCTGTATAAATGTAAATGGTCATAAAATAGTGTCAAAAGTGTCCGATGTGTCCGCCGCAATATGGTAGTCCTGACAAAAATCGCAGATCAACGCCATTACTAGTAAAAAATAATAATAAAAAAATGTCAGAATTCTATCCCCTATTTTGTAGACGCTATGGGGCAGATTCACGTAGATCGGCGCATTATCATTCCGGCGTAGCGCACCACTTTTCCGTTAGACTTGCGCAATCTAGCCGCGTAATCCGGCGATTCACGTAGCTTTTACGCAAGAGCTTGCGCAAACGTAAGGTTTTTTCCTGAGGCGTAAGGAGGAGTAATACAAATTGGGAAGGACGTGGGCGTGTTACATTGAAATGAGCCGTGACCCCATGCAAATGAAGGGCCGGCCGACTCGCGCATGCGCGCGTGAAGGAAACCATGTCAGCTCCGTTGTGCGCATGCTCACAACTCGGGAGCGGCGCAATCAGTGAAATTGGAAATGGACTAGGGCAACTTTATGAACTACGCAGACAGCATAAATAGACAGACACAAATGCACTTCCTTTGCAAAAGTACATCCCTTTGTATCCCTCCCTATACAGCAAGGTGCTTTTGTTTGTTTGTGACGTGTCTTTGAGATATTTGGGGACTGTTTTGCAGAGTGATTTTTGTCTTTTATGTCTTTGTTGTTATTTTGTTTAAATTATATTTTTGCTGGGCATTTTTTATTTTTGCTCGTCATTTATTTAATTTTTTTGGTTCTGTTTGTGTATGATTTTGGAATGTGGGGGTGATATTCCTGCGGGAAAAGGGGTGTCACCCTCATTTGTGGTGGAGAAGTGATCGCCAGGTCTGTGTGAATGGTGTATGAATGTACAGTGACATAATTGGAGCCGTGGCATGGCGTTGCAGCTCACAAGTCCTGCATGGTGGACTGGTGCCAATCCAATGTGATGAGGATGTGGGGTGTGTGTGCTAGGGACCACAGTGGTGTGCATGCATGCATTCTCATTGTGCCATGATTAATGTGTGTGTTTAACGTGCAAAGATGCATAATGTGAGCTGGCATGAGATGGGGTCATGAGATGGGGTACCAGTGCATATGCAGAGTCACCTTGAAGGGAAAAGACAGGAGGATGTTAGTCATGCATGTGCCACTTGTGAGGTGTGCATCACGGGAGGGGATAGTCATGCCTGCCACCCATGTCACTCACCAACCAGCCAGCTGTCCCCATACATGTTCTGTTGGAAATCTGTGGGGATGGGGCTCTGATTGTATATGTAGCTGTCATGGGTGTCATGGGTGGTGCCATGTGTTGGGCTGGTGATGTCCTCCTGCAGGGTTGTGGTAATTCCATGATGGCATGAGGGGTGAATCTGAAGATGCGAGACACCTCAGAATCACTCATGCCATAGATGTCTATGCGTGTGTGATATATCAAGTGAAGAGTGAGGGGCTTGTATCAGATAAGAATATTGTATTAGATTAATTTAAATTGTAAATTTTATATAAGCAAATAAAAAAATTAAAAAAAACATCTCCCGTGCCCTCCTTAGTGCCATCCTCCGTGCCCTCCTCCTTCTTTGTTCATCTAAAGTCAGTAGTATAGCTATGCGCGACGATGCCCCTGGCATGTTGGCATACAGATTGTTGGGCAACACGTGTGACTGCTGAACTCCTCACTAACAGTGTTGCTTTATCTGACAATTAGACTTTTTTTCAAAATTTAGACCAGCTTTTAGGTCCTCTAACTTTAGACAGAACATTTTGCTGTTGCGCACATCGCGTAGCCTGCGCAGCAACTGTGTTTTTTTGTGGATCCCCGTAACTCCCTCATTAGCATATTTGACTAGCAAATCAATGGTGTGTCTAGCGCAGTTTTGCACGAAGGGAAGCGAATGTCTAATTCAATTACGCCGGACCAAAAAACGTAGATTTCTGGCGTATATTGTTTTGTGAATCGCGTCCAACTATACGCACGCGCACATTTAGACTTACGCACGCGCAACAGCAGTTGCGCAGGCGTAATTGCTCTGTGAATCTGGGCCTATAACTTTAGCGCAAACCAATTACTATACGGTTATTGCGATTTTTTTTTTACCAAAAATATGTAGAAGAATACGTATCGGCCTAAACTTTTATATATATATATATATATATATATATATATATATATATATATATATATATTTTAAAAAAGTGGATATTTATTATAATAAAAAATATTGGGCCAGATTCACAGAGTCCTTACTCCGGTCTATCTTGCGTTAGACCGGAGTACTTTCAAATTACGCGCGTCGTTTCATTAGTCTAAATCCTCAAACCATGAAACGACGGCTTCGGGCTTCAATCTGACTGGCTTACGTGTTCGTACGCCTTCGGATCTACGCTGCAATAAATTTGCGGCCGCTGGGTGGAGTTCCCGTCGTTTTCCGCGTCGGGGTATGCAAATGAGCTTTTTCCGACGATCCACGAAGTTACGAGCGTCATTCGCAATCTCTTACGGCATCTTTAGTCATCTTTTTGCTGCGTAAAACTATACCAGCTTTTTGCTGGTCTAATATTAGACAGCCCATGTTAAGTATGGCCGTCGTTCCCGTGTCGAATTTCAACGTTTGTTTTTATTTTTTACGTAAGTCGTCCGGGAATAAGAATGTATGTAAACGACGCTACTCAAACAAAAAATGACGTAACGACGTTATTTCGCGCAATGCACAGCGGAAAATTTCTGAACGGAGCATGCGCAGTTCGATCGCCGTGGGGACGCGCATAATTTAAATGCTTCACGCCCCCTAATCGCCTATTTTGATTCCGCCACAAGAAATACACTACGCCGCCGTACCTTACGGGCCAAAATCTACATGAATTTGTCGTAGAGCCAGGTAAAATACGGCGGCATAGTGTATCTCTGATACTCTGCGCCAATGTAATTGTATCTGAATCTGGCCCATTGTGTTTTTCAAAATTGTCTGTGTTTTTTTGTTTATAGCGCAAAAAATAAAAACCACAGAGGTGATCAAATACCACCAAAAGAAAGCTCTACTTGTGGGAAAAAGGACGTCAATTTTGTTTGGGAGCCACATTGCACAAATTGTCATTCAAAGTGTGACCGTGCTGAAAGCTGAAAGGAAGGCGGTATATGTGCCCAGTAAGCAAGTGGTTAAAGCTCTGATCTCAGAACTGCAAATGAAATATTATCACTTTGCTGTCACGTGAACATTAACCAAACATACAGTTTTGTGTGCCGGTGTGGGTCGGGCACGACGGGCAGGGGCGTGATAAGGAATATCATTGTGTTATTTGTGCACACATACTGCACTAGGAAATGACAAGATCAGCACAAATACCTACATGCAGAGTTACAGAAGCAATATGAGGGGAAAAGGAGAAGCCTCTTGGTTGGTTAAACACATAAGCAGAGAGTGTGGAGGATTTGTCAGATTATAATGTAGGGTAAAGAGATAAAATGCGATCAAAGTGCCATTCTCTGAGCTGTAATTGCTGACTCTTCTCCTGAAAAGTCTAGTTGTGCTTCTAATGTTTGGTATCAGTACTTTCTAAACGGCTGACCTGAAACAATTACAAAGATAAGGAATTCTAATTTTTCTGACTCTCCTTTGCTAAGTGATTATTAGAGGTCACCAAAACAGAAATATCAAAGCTAGGTACAGTTTATCATTCTCCTAAAGCTCAATGCCTAGGGTTGTAAAGGTTTGTTTTTTATTTTCTAAATAGGTTCCTTTTAAGCTAGTGCATTGTTGGTTTACTTACCTTTTCCTTCGATTTCCCTTCAATTTTTTTTTCTTTGTCTGAATTTCTTACTTCCTTTCTCTCCTCAGTAAGCTTGCCCCCATCATCCGAGCCATTCTGGCTGGAGGTTAGTCAGCAGGCTTGCCCCCTCCGTTCGGACTACATCCCTGCAAGGAGAGTGTCCCCCGCAGGGATATAGTCCCAAGGGAGGGGGCAAGCACGCCGACTAACCCCCAGCCCGAATGGCTCGGATGATGGGGGCAAGCTTACTGAGGAGAGAAAGGAAGTGAGAAATTCAGACAAAGAAAAAAAAATTGAAGGGAAATCGAAGGAAAAGGTAAGTAAACCAACAATGCACTAGCTTAAAGGGAACCTATTTAGAAAATAAAAAACAAACCTTTACAACCCCTTTATCTGCTCGGTTAGGTCTAGGGGGCATAGAGAAGAAGATTCACTTACTCAATCCTCCACCCTGCTAGACATCTTCTCCCCCCCATGGACCTGGCCTCATCAAGACCAATGCGGGGTCCATAACCCTACAATGAATGTAACAAAGCAGAGGTACAGTCCAACAGCAGAGCATAGGGAGCACTGCCTGCTGTGGGGGATCAGATGATTGGGTAAGAAAAATTACTCTCCCCTAGAATAAATTAGTAGGTGACCCATGCAGAACAAGCGCATCCCCACTTTGAATTTTTAGGGTTGAGCTTTAAACAGACCAGCAATACAAGGCCCCATACAGCCTACCTGACAGCCCCCCCCCCCCCCACCTCTGGCCAAAAAGTGACCAAAGACATAGATTTATCAGATGAATGAATAGGAAGTACTCTGAGGCTTCCTGCTTATTGACAAACCAAAGCACAGTAAACACAGTTTACTATGCTTCACTGGTGAATGGACACAGTAGTGACTGGTATTTATCGCTCACTGTGTTTATGCAGGAAAGGAAGGGGCCAGTAAATGACATATTTACCAGTACCTTCCCCTGCTCTCCATTCTGAAACATCCCACAGTGTTTGCAGCAGCTGCCATCGGGAAAGGAGGGGAGGGAAGCTGGCAGCCATGCAGGGGGGCGGGGCACACAGAGGGGCCCAAACAGTAGATGCAAAGGGCATGTGTGCTAGAACCAATCCCCCTGCAGTGCAGCCGGAGGGAAAAAGAGGAGAAGCTGGCAGCACTGCGGGGGAGGCAGAAAAGGATTGGTGTCTGCAATAAGGCAGGACAGTCAGCCCTCCTGCTCAGTAGGTGCTACACCAATAATCCCCCCACCACCAAATGATTTGGACCAGTGCACAAAGCAAGGTTTATAAAGACTTGGATGAGCGAGTTTGGGGTGGAGGAACTTGACTGGCCTGCACAGAGTCCTGACCTCAACCTGAACAAGAGCGGAGACTGCAAGCCAGCCCTTCTCGTCCAAAACAGTGTCTGACCTTACATTTTGGAAGAATGGTCAATCATTCCCATAGACACACTCCTAGACCTTATGGAGAGCCTTCCCAGAAGAGTTGAAGCTGTTGTAGCTACAGAGGGTGGGTCAACTCAATATTGAACCCTCCGGACCAAGACTGGGATGCCATTAAAGTTCATGTGTAAAGGCAGTGTCCCAATACTTTTGATAATATAGTATATATTAGAACACTGATGGAACTGAATAAAGCTTTTTATGCTACAACATATTTTTGCCAATACAATACAGTACACAGTAGCCTTATCTCTGTGACCTCTGTGTTTGTGAGATGAATGGAGCTCTAGGGAGCTGAGAAGCACATAAAGCACCGTGTTATCCTGATCTGACCATGACACCCTATTCTGGGAGACAGCTGAAATGTGAAATGCAAAGCTTTCAAAGACTCTTTTATTCATCTTTGTGTTCTTACAATGTATACATTCCTCTGATCTTCATTTCCCGCAGACCGCCAGGACCCGCTGTCCTTTCCTAGAACAATGTTTATTTATTGGGATCTTAGTTTACATTGAAGTCTGTTTCTCATGATCTGCAGGACATCTCCCCTGAAAGGAGCCTTTGCTAAAAAAAAAAAGTCCTGTTCTAGATTATATTCCTATTGGATCTTTCAGCTTTAGGGAGGAATTGGGGAGGATTAAAGGATAGTTTTCCGATTGGCTGATGACACCCCTCACAAGGCGGGATTTATAGTCAGGAGAAACATTCATTATATCTCTGTAGGAAAGCATTGTACCTTCCTTTGTAGTTAACCCCATCACTGCCATATGCACCAGTACAGAGTGTGCAGCTTTATATCATCCATCAGGCTTGGAGAGAGCAAAGTCTGGTGCAGCTCTGCAAAGAAACCAATCAGCTTCCAGGTTTTATTGTTAAAACGTAATTGAACAAGCTGAAGGCAAAAGCTGATTGGCTACCATGCAGACCTGCACCAGATTGTGCACTCTCCACTTTTAGTAAATCAACCGCTAATGCCGCGTACACACGGAAATTCCGACAACAAAACCGTCGTTTTTTTTTTCCTGACGGATTGTTGGCTCAAACTTGTCTTGCATACACACGGTCACACAAATGTTATCGAACGTCAAGAACGTGGTGACGTACAACGCGTACGACGAGCCGAGAGAAATTAAGTTCAACGCTTCCGAGCATGCAAAGGATTGATTCTGAGCATGCATAGGATTGATTCGGAGCATGTGTAGGATTGATTCCGAGCATGCATAGGATTGATTCCGAGCATGCGTAAGATTGATTCTGAGCATGCGTAGGATTGATTCCGAGCATGCATAGGATTGATTCCAAGCATGCGTAGGATTGATTCCAAGCATGCGTAAGATTGATTCCGAGCATGCGTAGGATTGATTCCGAGCATGCGTAAGATTGATTCCGAGCATGCGTAGGATTGATTCCGAGCATGCGTAGGATTGATTCCGAGCATGCGTAGGATTGATTCCGAGCATGCGTAGGATTGATTCCGAGCATGCGTAGGTTTGATTGCGAGCATGCGTAAGATTGATTCCGAGCATGGGTAGGATTGATTCCGAGCATGCATAAGATTGATTCCGAGCATGCGTAGGATTTATTCCAAGCATGCGCAGGTTTGATTCCGAGCATGCGTAGGATTGATTTCGAGCATGCGTAGGATTGATTCCGAGCATGCATAAGATTGATTCCGAGCATGCGTAGGATTGATTCCGAGCATGCGTAGGATTGATTCCGAGCATGCGTAGGATTTATTCCAAGCATGCGCAGGTTTGATTGCGAGCATGCGTAAGATTGATTCCGAGCATGTGTAGGATTGATTCCGAGCATGCATAAGATTGATTCCGAGCATGCGTAGGATTTATTCCAAGCATGCGCAGGTTTGATTCCGAGCATGCGTAGGATTGATTTCGAGCATGCGTAGGATTGATTCCGAGCATGCATAAGATTGATTCCGAGCATGCGTAGGATTGATTCCGAGCATGCGTAGGATTGATTCCGAGCATGCGTAGGATTTATTCCAAGCATGCGCAGGTTTGATTCCGAGCATGCGTAGGATTGATTTCGAGCATGCGTAGGATTGATTCCGAGCATGCGTAGGTTTGATTCCGAGCATGCGTAGGTTTGATTCCGAGCATGCGTAGGATTGATTCCGAGCATGCGTAGGTTTGATTCCGAGCATGCGTAGGATTGATTCCGAGCATGCGTAGGATTGATCAGGAAGTGAAGTGTTGCGGCTTCACTGCCCGATTCCCTACTGCGCATTCGCGAGACCTGCGCGGCGCTATGTGAATGGGAGGATGTCTCCTTGGACACACACAAGGTCCCAGAAGACACTTCTCCCCATTTCCCAGGAGGCAGCGTGATGAGGAGAAGAAAGAAGACCCCCTGTGGGCAAGGAAGAGGCAGATTAGGAGATCTGCCTAGTAAGGCCCCGTACACACGACCGAGTTTCTCGGCAGAATCCAGCGAGAAGCTCACTGGGATCCATATTCTGCCGAGAAGCTCGAACGTGTGTACACTTTCGTCGAGTGTCCCGTCGGGAAGCTCGTCGAGCCAAAATAGAGAGCAGGTTCTATATTTGCTCGACGGTCCATTGGGACTAATGGCTCAACGCCTTTTTCGACAGCCTGGTCGACGAACTGGACGGCCGGCCGAGAACCTCGTCGGGTGGAACGATGGGTTTAGCCCGACGAGGTTCTCGGTCGTGTGTACGGGGCCTAACAGTCACTTCTGGTAAGTATAAAAAAATAAAAATGTTTCCTAATTTTTTTGTAGCCTTTTTGGCTATTTTCTTTTTTTTTTTTAGGATGGACCTCCGCTTTAAAGTCATGGTTGTAGTATTAGTTTGTATAATACTGATTTATACTGTTTATGTTTGATTTCACATCTGTGACAAAATAAATAACATTTCTGTCACATTCTCTGTATGCCAAATACTGTACATGACAGTTCCTGTCATTTTAGAATGCCTAATATACTGTGGCAAGCCATAGCAAGATAGCATCCCTCGGCGGGGGAATCCCCACTTCGCTGGTGTAGATGGAGTATCGCTGGCTGTGGTCCCTGATCAAGGAGGTGTGATTACTGTGTGTCTAAAACCCCTCAGAACCAATCACTTTAATTTTAAAAACAAACACTGCCCTGTATTTGTTTGTTTTTGTTCTGTGTGTCTCTGTACTTCACAGAAACATGAAACTAGATTAAAAACGAAACTGAAACTACGGGTACATTATATGATTGATTTTTATCTATCTATAATCATTTTTAAAAGGAAGCAGTTAACTATTATGTCTCTATACCCTGTAAACAGTCATTTCAGCAAAAAAAAAAAATCCTTTACAACTCCTTTAATTTACTGGAGCCATGCACATCTGCTCCAGATTCTGTCTGCTCCAACTGTGAGAAATTCCCTCTACTTTTTGACTCTCGTCAAAAACCCTTTCCCTTTTTTGGAATGAGCATAAAACAAGAAAACAATTCCTCCTTGTTATCCCTAGGCTCCATTCACGACTTTGGACACATAAAGTCGGATGACAAGTCATAGCCCATGTATTTCAATAAAAGCCATTCAAATCTATGTGAATTAAAGTCGCAGCAACTATAAAAAGATTCCTGCGCTACTTTGATGCGACTTGAGTGCCATAGACTGCAATGTAAACTCTCAAAAGTCGCATCTTAATGTTATCAATGCAACGGTTGTGCAACGTATAGTGGGGACAGGCAGGTGAGAAACTTTAATGCCGGTGAGACATAGAAAAATCTCTTTTGAATTTAAAAAAACAGCCCGTTTGCAACTTTTTTTTGCAATTCCACTTTAAGTATTCTGTCATGTTGCAGAACACTGCAGAGAATGCCTTCATAGCACATGTAGAGTCTGAGCAAACAGGATGTATCCTGGAGACACCCACTGGAAAAGACACATTTTTCTGTCCTGGAAGGAGAAAACTGCTTGAAGAATGTGATCTCTGCAGTTGTGGAATATCACTTAAAGAGGAACTCCCAGAATTATCTGTATTGCCAACTTACGTTGGGCCAGCTTGGTACAATGTTGGTATCCATATCTGATATCTGGAGGGCTGCTGGGGATCCTGAAAACCACTGTAGTAGTCTGCGCTGCATACAGTGATAGCTGTGATCTTCTGGGTCCTTCTCTACACACTGAACACTTCAAGGTGTTCACGGATTGGTGGAAAGCAAAGGTGGGTGACATGACATCACAATCTGCCATCATCCAATCAGAGAATGTCTTATAACCCTTAAATGGCAGCAGTGCTCAGTGGGTGACCACCTGTGTTCAGTGTGTGGAGAGAAAGCTGCTCCAGCAGGACCCAGAAGAGGGTGGCTATCACTGTATGTAGTGCAGGCTACTTCAGTCGTTTACAGGATCCCCAGCGACCCTTCATGTATCAGATATGGATAGTTCTATAGTAGGAAAGGTTGAATAAAGAAGCTAGTCCATCCAGTTCAACCTGTGTATGTGTATGCCAGTCCAAGAGTCTTTAAAAACTATCGATACTCCCCGCTGACACCACCAATTGTGGAAGACAGTTCCACATCCTTATTGCTCTGACACTGAAAAACCCTTGGATACTTTGTGCCTGTTGGCAATAAAGATACTTCCTGGATTTCAGCTATAAAGTCGTAGCAAAGTCTATTTGTTTAGGTTTTACCTACAGCTAGGCCTATAATAAGGCTCACATTATAAGGATAACATATGTCACCGGCACATACACTCTGAAGGAACGGCGTACTCCTGGCATTCCCTCAGAGCGCTGTGCCGTAAACCGTTACATTATCCCGGCTCAGCTATCCAAAGGACTGACACCCGTGAACCCAAAATGAAGACCAGGTGAAGATGAAATCCCTGTCAGCTGTGACAGCACGTTGCTGGGGGGGGGCGGCTTCATTTTATGCATGAAACTCGTACGATACCAGCAGGCCCGGACTGGGACAAAAAACAGGCCCGGGCCTTTAAGACTGAGCAGCCCGGGGGGGGGGGGGGGCGGCGGGGGTTAATGATGGATGTGGGGTGAGATAAAGAAATATAGATAGACGGATAGATAAAAGGAAGAAATAAAGATAGTAGATGGATAAATAACAGGAGGGAGAAAGATAGATAAATGGGGGGGAGAGGGAGAGAGAGAGAAAGAAAGAAAGAATACAAAGATAGATAGATAGATAGATAGATAGATAGATAGATAGATAGATAGATAGATAGATAGATAGATAGATAGATAGATAGATAGAGAAAGATAGTTAGATAGGAAGGAAGGAAGATAGAGAAAGAAAGAAAGAAGGGAAGGAAGATAGATAGAGAAAAATAGATAGATAGATAGATAGATAGATAGATAGATAGATAGATAGATAGATAGATAGATAGATAGATAGATAGATAGATAGATAAAAAAGATAAAGATAGAAAGAAAGAAAGGAAGATAGATAAAGATAAATAGATAGAAAGGAAGGAAGATAGATAAATAAAGATAGATAAAGATAGATAGAAAGAAGGGAAGGAAGATAGATAGATAGATAGATAGATAGATAGATAGATAGATAGATAGATAGATAAAGATAGAAAGAAAGGAAGATAGATAGATAGATAGATACAAAAGATAAAGATAGAAAGAAAGGAAGATAGATAAAGATAAATAGATAGAAAGGAAGGAAGATAGATAAATAAAGATAGATAAAGATATATAGAAAGAAAGAAGGGAAGGAAGATAGATAGATAGATAGATAGAAAAAGAAAGATAGATAAAGATAGAAAATAAGAAGGGAAGGAAGATAGATAGATAGATAGATAGATAGATAGATAGATAGATAGATAGATAGATAGATAGATAGATAAAGATAGAAAGAAAGGAAGGAAGATAGATAAAGATAGATAGATAGATAGATAGATAGATAGATAGATAGATAGGTAGGAAGATAGATAGATAGATAGATAGATAGATAGATAGATAGATAGGTAGGAAGATAGATAGATAGATAGATAGATAGATAGATAGATAGATAGATAGATAGATAGATAGATAGATAGATAGATAGGAAGATAGATAAAGATAGATAGATAGAAAGATAGATAGAAAGGAAGGAAGGAAGATAGATAAATAAAGATAGATAAAGATAGAAAGAAAGAAGGGAAGGAAGGAAGATAGATAGACAGATAGATAGATAGATAGATAGATAGATAGATAGATAGATAGATAAACTGGGCTATTAGGTAAGAATAGTTCCCTCTTGGCCTGCAACCTATTGGTACACCCCTGGGGAGACATGACATGTGGGCCGTTCGCGGGCCACCGCGGGCCATCAGCGTCCCGCGGGCCGCCACGGCCCACCGGGCATTTGCCCGGTATGCCCTATGGCCAGTCCGGGCCTGGATACCAGATTGTACGATTTTCAGTTAATCAGTATAGTTGTCGTCCGAAAATGCAATACAAATACATGACAACACATGACATCACTTCCGATTTTTATTTTTTCTGTCGTGCGAGAATTTTTGTGACTTTAGTAACCTATTCAATTTATACTCGCGACTATTAAGCAAAAAAAGTTGGATCGTGTATATGGGCCATTTCCATGAGCCCATTATGTTTTTAGGAGTTTTTTTTACCATATCAGAGTTTCTCGATAAGCTCAAAAGACACATGAATCTCCGATATCTAGATCCTCATAGTTATACATCATATGGCAGTGTTTTTCCATTCACTGTGCGGCTGGAAGATGTTGCCATGGAAACTGACTCATTTCTCAGTTAGCGATACCCAAAAGCATCCATTCCCAGAAAGAATGTGTTAAAAATGCAATAAGGATTGAGAAGGCAGAATGGAAATATTTATTGAATGCTGGAAAGGTGCTGTGATTGATTACCATGAGACTGCTGATGGGACTTGATTATCATTTCTGTATAAAATACTAAGATGGCCCTTTTGGCAACCTCACACTAAGACGGGGCCGGGCGATGAATTATTGTGTGAGAGCCGGCTCTCTGACACCTCCACTCCCCAGGGAAGATATAAATACACATCCCAGCAGTAAGAAGCGTGTGCATAGAAGTAAATCTGCTCTGTGATTGGACCAGCAGATCCACCATGATGCTGCACAGGTGGGGAGGAGGGAGCTTGCGAC
The DNA here is from genome assembly GCA_029574335.1 of Rana kukunoris. Taxonomy (NCBI): domain Eukaryota; kingdom Metazoa; phylum Chordata; class Amphibia; order Anura; family Ranidae; genus Rana; species Rana kukunoris. The sequence continues at coordinate 221,797,519 of CM056059.1, read as the reverse complement.
ATCAAAGCTTCCAGTGTCGTAAATATGGGTCATGTATCAAAGAGATCACATCCTCAGCTCTGGAAACAATTATGTCAAAGGACTTTTGCTAAAAAAAAAAAAAAAAAAATCTGCATTTATATCTGAACCTTAAATTGTTTTGAGTACAATCCACTCAACCAGAAGGATTATTAAAAAAAAAAAAAAGTCGGGCAATCTATTCTAATGTAAAGACGTTAAAGCAGAAATCTACCCAAACTTCTAAATACACAAATTGGAACGCTGGTGTCAGGGCCGTCTCTAATGTTGATTGGACCCTGGGCAACAATTATCTCTGTTGTATGTCTCCATGTGCTTGGAGACATACAACAAATATCAGCTAGGCTTAAAATCAGTTTACTGTATCAGATCAGGCAGCGATTGCGATTGGTTGCCAGAGGTTACAGCATATCATTACCACTTACTGACTGGTTGCTAGAGGTTACAGCACACATTACATAGTTAGGCTGAAAAAAGTCCATCCATTACGACTCACTGGTTAGTTGCTAGAGGTTACAGCATATGATTACCACTTACTGGCTGGTTGCTAGAGGTGGTTACAGCACACATTACGACTCACTGGTTAGTTGCTAGAGGTTACAGCACATGATTTCTTGTTGTTGGTTCGTTGCTATAGGCCGCGTACACACGATTGGTCAAAACCGATGAAAACAGACTGCAGGTCCGTTTTCATCGGTCCAAACCGATTGTGTGTGGGCCCCTTCGGTCAGTTATCCTTTGGTCAAAAAAAGAGAACTTGCTTTAAAATTTAACCGATGGACGCCTAACTGATTGTTAGTATGCAAAAGCATCGGTTAGAATCAAGTCGACGCATGCTTGGAAGCATTAAACTTTGGCCCAGATTCACAGAGCAATTACGCCTGTCTAACTGGTGTTAGACAAGAGTAATTTCAAATTTCGCGCGCCGTATCACTAGTTTGAATCCTCAAACCATGATACGGCGGCTTCGGGCTTCGATCCGAGAGGCTTACGTCCTCGTAAGCCTTTGGATCTACGCTGCGATATATTTGCGGCCGCTGGGAGGAGTTTGCGTCGTTTTCATGCGTCGGGATATGCAAATGACTTTTTACGGCGATCCACGAAGGTACGAGTGTCCCTCGCAATCGCCTACGTCATTTTTTGGCTACGTAATGTTAGAGGAGCTTTTTGCTGGTCTAACAGTGCGTAACCCATGTAAAGTATGGCCGTCATTCCCGTGTCGATTTTAAAATATTATTTTTTTTTTAACGTAACTCGTTCGGGAATAGGAATGTACGTAAACGACGCTACTACGACGTGACAACGTGTTTACGCGCAATGCACGGCGGGAAATTTGCGAACGGAGCATGCGCAGTTCGATCGCCGCGGGAACGCGCCTATTTTAAATGCTTCGCGCCCCCTACTCGCGCAGATGGATTGCGACGGGAGAAATACACTACGCCGCCGTCGTTTACTGGACAAAATCTACCTGGATTCCACGTAGAGCCAGGTAAAAAACGGCAGCGTAGTGTATTTCTGATACTCTATGAGAATCTAATTCTCTGTGAATCTGCCCCTTTGTTTTTTTCAGCACGTCGTTGTGTTTTACGTCACCGCGTTCTGACACGATCGTTTTTTTAACCGATGGTGTGTAGGCACATCAGACCATCAGTCAGCTTTATCGGTTAACTTCGGACCGTTCTCATCGGATGGACTGATCGTGTGTACGCGGCCTTAGATTACTGTACAGTAATACTGCTCACTGGTTGCTAGAGGTTACAGCACCTCATCTCTTCACTGCAGTAGGGCATGATAAATATATGAATGCTGCCTTGATTTACATATGAATGCTGCCGGTCTCAGCTATTTACATATGAATGCTGCCATTATTTATATATGAATGGTTATTTACGTGTAAACACAGGGTCTGCAGGTAAGTCATTTGTACACAACAATAGGGCAGACTGAGATACTGAGATATCAGGACAGACTTCACACTGAGATATCAGGACATAGCACAGGACTAAAATTCAAGGGAATTTAAACTTTGGGCTGCTTTGGGCCCCACAACAATGACAGGGCCCAGGGCAGCTTCCCCTTTTGCTCTGCCTTAAAGAAGGCCCTGGCTGGTGTTTTACTTATCACAATATTTGAATTTTGTTTAGACTTTGTTTAGACTCTCTATACATGCTGAGACGTGCATTTTATTAATGTAGGGACCAAATGTCCATGTTCATACCAAAACACTTGTGTAGTGTGCAGATTTTTTCTGTGCAGAAATATCCAAAAATAAATGGCTCTGCAAGGGTACAAAAACAAATGTTTTCTATGTCTCCTGTTCACACCACAATGCTGGTGTTGTGTGTGTATTTTTTCTGTGCAGAAAAAAGCATACATGTTGCATGTTCCTGTACAAAAAAATGCACACGACAATAGTGTTGATGCTCAGTGGGGGGAACGCTCCTTACATTGATGCTCAGTGGGGGAAATGCTCCTTACATTGATGCTCAGTGGGGGAAAAGCTCCTTACATTGATGCTCAGTGGGGGAAAAGCTCCTTACATTGATGCTCAGTGGGGGAAATGCTCCTTACATTGATGCTCAGTGGGAGGAACGCTCCTTACATTGATGCTCAGTGGGGGAAATGCTCCTTACATTGATGCTCAGTGGGAGGAACGCTCCTTACATTGATGCTCAGTGGGGGAAATGCTCCTTACATTGATGCTCAGTGGGGGAAATGCTCCTTACATTGATGCTCAGTGGGGGAAATGCTCCTTACATTGATGCTCAGTGGGGGAAATGCTCCTTACATTGATGCTCAGTGGGGGAAATGCTCCTTACATTGATGCTCAGTGGGAGGAACGCTCCTTACATTGATGCTCAGTGGGGGAAATGCTCCTTACATTGATGCTCAGTGGGGGAAATGCTCCTTACATTGATGCTCAGTGGGGGAAATGCTCCTTACATTGATGCTCGGTGGGGGGAATGCTCCTTACATTGATGCTCAGTGGGGGAAATGCTCCTTACATTGATGCTCAGTGGGGGAAATGCTCCTTACATTGATGCTCAGTGGGGGAAATGCTCCTTACATTGATGCTCGGTGGGGGGAATGCTGCCTACATTGATGCTCAGTGGGGGAAATGCTCCTTACATTGATGCTCGGTGGGGGGAATGCTCCTTACATTGATGCTCGGTGGGGGAAAAGCTCCTTACATTGATGCTCGGTGAGAGGAATGCTCCTTACATTGATGCTCGGTGGGGGGAATTAGGGAATAGGGAGGGAATCTTTTCTTGGTCAACAATGGGAGAAAGAATACCCCTTACATTGGTGGCCAAAGGGAAGAATTATTTTAATTGGTGAACATTGGGAGAAATAATACCCCTTACATTGGTGGGCAGTAAAAGGAAAATTGTCCCTTACATTAGGCAACATGGGTAAAAGGCACCCTTAGGCCGCGTACACACGATGAGATATGTCCGCTCAAACTTGTCCGACGGACAGTTCAGAGCAGACATGTCTCATCGGATTTCGGTCCGATGGCGTGTACACACCATCGGACCAAAATCCTCGCCGGCAGACAGCGCGGTGACGTGGCGGTGACGTTGACGCCGCCACGTCACCGCACCAGAAAGTAAAAAACTTCCACGCATGCGTCGCATCCATACGACGCTTGTGCGGGCAGATATGTCCGCTGGTTAGTGTACTAACCAGCGGACATATCCGACGGACAGGTTTGTAGCGGACAAATTTCAAAGCATGCTTTGAAATTTGTCCGATGGACAAACCTGTCCGCTAGCCCGTACACACGATCGGATTTGTCTGCTGAAACGGTCCATCGGACCGTTTTCAGCGGACAAATTTGATCGTGTGTACGCGGCCTTAGAGATAGCTAGAAAACTGGCATCAGAAGAAAAAAGGCTCCACTGCCCAATATCACTGATGTCCCCAAGGGACATAAGTATTGGAACTATTAAATTTGCCACAGCTCCTATAACCCCTAGCAACTTATGGAGGAACCTAATGCTGCGTACACACGATCACTTTATGTGATGAAAAAAACGACGTTTTCTGTGAAGTAAAAAACAAAGGCCCAGATTCAGGTACATCTGCGCATTATTGGACCGGCGTAGCGCACCGCCTTTACGTTAGACTTGCGCAATTTTGCCGCGTAATCACCCTATTCTCGTAGCTTTTGCGCAGGAAATTGCGCATGCGTAACATTTTTTCAGATACAGTGTTGCTTTATCTAACAAGTAGACTTTTTTTCTCTTTTTAGATCAGCTTTTATATGCTCTAATTTTAGACAGGACATTTTGCTGTTGCGCACACTGCGTCGCCTGCGCTGCCCCAACGTTCTTTTGTGAATCCCCGTAAGTCCCTCATTAGCATATTTGACTAGCAAATCAATGGTCTGTCTAGCGCACTTTTGCGCGGACGGATGCGCCAGTCTAACGTTTTAAACGTCGTTTTGCCCACACACGATCATTTTTTATGACACAAAAAAGACATTCTAGAAAAGACATAAAAATTTCAAGCATGTTCGAATTTTTTTTTGGTCGTTTTTTTTTTTTAAGACAAAAAACGACGCTTTGCCCACATACGATCATTTTAAATGATGTTTTTTAAAACGTTGTTTTTAAAACGTTGTTTTTTTTCATCACAAAAAGTGATCGTGTGTACGTGGCATTACAGTACATATCTACATAACGTGCGTAATATAAAAATATTGTGAGAAAATAATGTATAACCTGATTTCCAGCATAATTTAAAATACATTTAATTATTCTATTCAATACATAAGTGGACAAAAAGGAGATCCACTATAAAACTGAAAGACCTAGCAGATATTGTAAAACATAATTTGATGTCTCAACTGTATTGCACTGTACTGTCATCCTATTGCTCTTACTAAACCATGCAGATATACAGGTACCTCACCCCTAATTTCACAATACACTGTACTGTCAATTAACAATTTGAACATGCTTATAGAGTAGGCTGATGACTTTAGTGTTAGTGACTAAGCATTAAATTAGACTTAGATGTTTGTTAGTGACTAAGCATGGGGAAAGGCAATGTCACCAACTTGGCTGTGCTGTCTGGTAGGTTTACCTGAAAATGTTATACTGGCTAAACACAATTACACATCTTTTGGTAATTAAAAGTAACATTTACGTATATTCAACTATTATAGATAGATAGATAGATAGATAGATAGATAGATATTTGTCTGTGGTTTAGCCATATGGGGGTAGATTCATGTAGATCAGCGGATCTTTTGATCCGCGTGATCTATCTTTTTTACGATCCGCCTGCGCCAGTTTTTGAGGCAAGTGCTGTATTCATTAAGCACTTGCCTCGTAAGTAGCCCTGGCGGATCGTAACTCCCCCGGCAGAATGCAAATTCCGCGGCTAGGGGGAGTTTACTATTTAAATCGCGCGCGTCCCCGCGCCGATCGTAATGCGCATGCGCCGCCGGCGAAATTTCCCAGCGTGCATTGCTTTAAATGACGTCGCAAGGACGTCATTGTGTTCGTCGTTAACGCTATTAACGTATGGCCGTATTCCCGAACGACTTACGTAAACGACGTAACAAATTCAAAATTCGACGCGGGAACGACGGCCATACTTAACATAGGATCCGCCGCACTTACCCCGCATATAGCAGGGGTAACGATCCGCCGGAAAAAGCCGAACGCAAACGACGTAGAAAAAAAGAAGCGCCACCTAGCGGACGGCGGGAGAATGCAGCCTAAGAGCCGACAGTGTAACTCACTTACACCAGTCGTCTCTAAGGGAGATCTATGCGGAACCTGATTCGAAGAATCAGCCGCATAGATCCGAGCGTCGGATCTCACAGATCCGACGGTGTATCAGTAGATACACCGTCGGATCTCTATGTGAATCTACCCCTTGATATGTATAGTTAGTCCAAAATGTGCTGGTAGCATTCAGTACAGTGCAACTATCAATATACAGAAAATAGGATCAATTGAATTAGGAATGAGATTCTCCTATCTGTCAAGCGTATAAAGATACACTGAAATAGAATCACACTGTTTACTCAATTGTGAGAGTGATTGCTTCACACACAGGTTTGATCTTGCACATTCACTGATACGAGCAGACAGCATAGTGAATTATTTAAATAGTATAACCTAATTACATATAGCAAACACAACTGAATTAATATAATCAGTTCTTTATTAGGTGAAGGCACATACAATTTGATATGGTACAGAATATGTCATCATATGTACTCTGAAGTCAATCTACGCTAAATTCAGCAAATTATACGATAACACCTTAATATGTGAGGGACGCAAAACAACAACACTACCCACACATCTTATTTTCACAGTCTTTTTCACTTAAAGTACTCATAGTAAATTCTTAAGGTGGATCTGAAATCAGATATATAGGGCCGGATCCAGAAAGAACTTACGTCGGCGTATCTGTTGATACGCCGCGTAAGTTCTAGGAATGCGCCGGCGTATTTTTTTTCTGTATTCAGAAAGCAAGATACCCCGGAATTTTGCTAAGATACGTGCGGCGTAAGTCTCTTACACCGTCGTATCTAAGTTGCATATTTACGCTGGCCGCTAGGTGGCACTTCCGTTGTTTTACGCATTGAATATGGTAATGAGATAAATACGCCGATTCAGAAACGTACGTGCGCCCGGCGCATTTTTTTACGTCGTTTGCGTAAGGCTTTTTCCGGCGTAAAGTTACCCCTGTTATAGGAGGCGTAGCCAATGATAAGTATGGACATTGGGACAGCGTTGAATTTTATGTGGTTTGCGTAAGTCGTTCGCGAATAGGGCTGGGCGTAAGTTACGTTCACGTCAAAAGTATTGACTATTTGCGACATGATTTCGAGCATGCACACTGGCATACGTCTAGGGATGGCGCATGTGCCGTTCGTTTCGGCGCGTCATTTATGTGGGGTCACGAGTCATTAACATACAACACGCCCCCTACCTGCCTATTTTGAACTACGCGCGGTTGCGCCGGCCCATTTACACTACGCCGCCGTAACTTAGAGCGCAAGTGACGCTCTCAGTTACGGTGGCGTAGTGTAAATGAGATACGCTACGCCGCCAGAAAGATACGTAAATGTATCTGAATCTGACCCCCATTGTAGTTACTATTCTCTTTCTGAGACTGCTAGTTGCTTGGCTGTGTCTGGTTCCAATACTACAATAACCGATTTCCCTTGACCTTTCTCACTACAATGTACACCATCTAGGGACTATAGACAACACTTCTTTTTTATTTTTCATTTTGGATAGAGTAATGGAGTGTTATAGCCCCTGTCAGTTTAATTTTTACCATCCCTGTCCTATTGCAGAGATTTCCCTTCACATCCTGCCCCATAGCCAAAGAGGAAGTGAGAGAAAATCTATGCAGAATAAGGGAATACATTGCTCCCCCAGGCCCTCGGAACTAGTGTCCCCACTTGAAAATTTCAGGGCGTGTCTTAAACAGAAAGGGGTGTGGCCTTGACAGGAAGGGGTGGGTCATATTTAAATTAGGGGGTGCACAAGTTTAGTCAGGCCTAGGGCAGCACAAAACCTAAATACACTACTGGGCCCCTTAGTTCCAGTGAAGGGAACTCTTAAGGCGTCAGCATATCATTTTGGAAAATGTCATGCTCCCAACTTTGTGGTAAAAGTTTGGGATGGTCCCCTCCTGTTAGGTAGAAGAATACGTATCGGCCTAAACTGAGGAAAAAAAATGTTTAATATATTTTCGGGGGATATTTATTATAGCAAAAAGTAAAAAATATTGCATTTTTTTTTTAAATTGTCGCTCTATTTTTGTTTATAGCGCAAAAAATTAAAACCGCAGAGGTGATCAAATACCACCAAAAGAAAGCTCTATTTGTGGGGAAAAAAGGACACCAATTTTGTTTGGGGGCGACGTTGCACGACCGCGCAATTGTCAGTTAAAACGACGCAGTGCCGAATCGCAAAAAGGGGCAAGGTCCTTTACCTGCATTTTGGTCCGGGTCTTAAGTGGTTAAGGACCAAGACTGGGATGCCATTAAAGTTTATGTGTGTGTGTAAAGGCAGGCGTTCCAATACTTTTGGTAATATAGTGTATATTAAATTGTTAGGCTGAATTCACACTTTTGCATTAAGTTGATCTGCATTAACACATGTGGGTTAATTATAACCAGGTTGCCAATGTATTGCAAAGGACAGGAAAACACATGTGACCCCTTTTTTGTTTACAGTGCAAGGCACCACAATGCATAATTTTTTCCTATAGATTGTGTTGATTTTTATAGTAAACTCTTATGCCGCGAACACACGGTCGAAATTTCCGACAAGAAAAGTTTGATGTGAGCTTTTGGTGGGAAATTCCGACCGTGTGTAGGCTCCATCTGACTTTTTCTGTTGGAATTTCCGACAACAACAATTCATGAGCTGGTTCTCAATTTTTCCGACAAGAAAAGTTCTTGTCAGAAATTCTGATAGTCTATATACAATTCTGACTCACAACAAAAACACGTATGCTCAGAATCTAGTCGACGCATGCTCGGAAGCAGTGAACTTCATTTTTCTTGGCTTGTCATAGTGTTGTACGTCACCGCGTTCTTAACGGTTGGAATTTTGTGTGACCGTGTGTATGCAACACAAGTTTGAGCCAACATTCCGTCTGAAAAAAATCCACGGTTTTCTTGTCAGAATTTCCAATCGTGTGTATGCGGCATTAGACTGGATTAACAATTTGGTGTACAGATTTGGTGTGTTAACACCTGTTAGGTAGCTTGTTAATAAAGTTGAGGTAAGGCAGCTCATTCATTATAGAAAAAAGGGGAAAACACGCTGGCAAATAAAGCCGCTAGCAAAAACAGTCAGACATACTGTGCAATACAACTTAAAACACAAAATATGCAATGCTAATAGTAGTATTTATACATAAAGTTCTAAGAATATGTGGTAATTCAAAACAGTCCAATAAAATTCTGTGCAATCGTGACAGTGGTTCTGGTCAGAGAAACAATAATGTTCTAATTCTACCACGTGATCCACCACCAATGTAAGATGGACTTGAAGGACACTATTACAGCATCAATTGTGCCTAGTATAGTGTATCCACATATATCAAGCATCTAGAAATGGTACAGTGGTTTAAAAAAGTATTCATACCCTTTGAAATTTTCCACATTGTGTTATGTTACAACCAAAAACGCAAATATATTTTATTGGGATTTTCTGGGATAGACCGACACAAAGTGGCACATAATTGTGAAGTGGAAGGAAAACGATAAATGGTGTTCAACATTTTTAACAAATAAATATGTAAAAAGTGTGGCGTGCATTTGTATTCAGCCCCTCTGAGTCAATACTTTGTAGAATCACTTTTCCCTGCAATTATAGCTGCAACTCTTTTGGGGTATGTCTCTACCAGCTTTGCACATCTAGAGAGTGAAATTTATGCCCATTGTTCTTTGCAAAATAGCTCAAGCTCTGTCAGATTGGATGGAGAGCGTCTGAGCAATTTCAGGTTTTGCAACAGAATCTCAATTGGATTTAGGTCTGAACTTTGACTGGGCCATTCTAAACACATTATTATGCTTTACTCTAAACTGTTCCATTGTAGCTCTGGCTGTATGTTTAGGCAGGGCCGTCTTAATGGCATCATGGGCCCCTGGGCAAAGTAATGCTCTGGGGCCCCTACAATGATGACAGTGCAGGTAAACAGACATCAAGTAGGTAGGCGGCAGACTGCCTCTCCTGTGTATCTAAGGTGGGGGCCCTGGGCAGCGCCCAGGTGTGCCCTCTCATTAAGACAGCCCTGTGTTTAGGGTCATTGTCGTGCTTGAAGGTGAACCTCTGCCCAAGTCTCAAGTATTTTGCAGACTCTAAGGCCGCGTACACACGAGGGGACAGATTTGTTCAAATGTGTCGGCCCGACCGTTTCCAGCCGACGCAGCAAATCTGTCTGTTGGTCTGCTGTGCGTACACACGAGCGGATAGAAATCTCCCGGACCAGAAACGCGTGCACGTAAAACACGTACGACGTCACTATAAAGGGGAAGACCAAAGCTTACGGCGCCGCCCTCTGTTCCTCTTTTGCTAGTAACGTGTTAGCAAAGGTTTGGTTAGAGCCGATTCGCGCTTTTCGGTCTCCGCGCTTTACAGATCGTATTCTCGGGTTCAGTGTGTGCTTGTGGGTGCGTATTTGGCAGTCAGTGCTGGCTGTCAGGTCGTTTCTGCTTTGCAGTGGCGTTCTGTCCGCGGGTATCTGTTTGTCGAGCGTATTTTGCAGGTCTTGCTGGATTAGGGGGTGCTTTCTGTGAGTGTGTTCTTGACTGACCAGCCGGCCGGTTTGAAGCCATTATGGAGCAGCAGCGTAACTTTGCTAGAGTTCGTGCTGGATATGGGCTTGCTTCTGGATGTTATAATTATTCCAGACCTTTGGCCAGGAACAGGGGAGGAGGAGTTCCTGGGCCAAGAATTGGTTGCGCCAGCGTGACCGAAGATTCTTCATATGCCTCTGCTTAGGGAAATCCAGGAGAATAATCCTGATGGACTTCAGGAATTTTCTCCGTATGACGGACCCCGTTTTCAACCGTCTGCTGGATCTTCTGTCCCCCTATATCACGAGGCAGGACACTGTGATGCGCCAAGCGATCACGGCCGAGCAGAGGCTTATTGCCACGTTGCGGTACCTGGCGACTGGGAGGAGCCTGCAGGACCTCAAGTTCTCAACAGGCATCTCTCCCCAGGCGCTTGGGATCATCATACCGGAGACGTGTTCTGCTGTCATACAAGTCATGCAGGAGGAGTATCTGAAGGTAAGTTTCCTCTTTTCTGAAGCTCACATTCTCTGTCTTTATAAATGTGTTTTTTTTTTTTTTTGTTTGGCATTTGTTCCCTATAATGACCATGCTTTTTCCATGCTGAGTGTTGAATGTTGCCTTTTCTCCCCATGCATGCATGTTGTTAAGCTTTCCATGTTCTTTTTGTTGGCCTACCTACATATTTTTTCCTTGCATGACTATTAACCTGTCCAGCATGCTATCCTAGGGACAAACACACCTAGCCTTTTTTTTTTGGTGGTGTGTGTGGCATATTTTTTCTTTGCTGCATTGTAGTTCCAACCCCAACCCCCCCTAAAATGTTGCCCCATCAGGGGTGGGGGAAGTGTGATAAATAAGTGGGATTTTTAGTGGCCACAACTCCACACCCAATAATAAGATAAAATTGTTAATACTGTGTGATGGTGCACAAGTATGGTTTTTGTATTGTGTTTGCAATGTTTATGTGCCTAAGTACTATTTATGTTTATTTTTTTTTGTCCCCACAGTTTCCCTCCACGCCACAGGAATGGCAGACTGTGGCTTCCCAATTTGCCCTGCGTTGTGATTTTCCAAACTGCGGAGGAGCAATAGATGGGAAACACGTCCGCATAGTGCCACCACCCGTTCGGTTCGGTCCTACTATTTTAACTACAAAGGTTTTCATAGTATCGTGTTGATGGCGGTGGTGTCGGCACAGTACGAATTTTTGTATGTGGACGTGGGGAAGAACGGCCGGCTGTCTGATGGGGGAGTGTTCGCGCGGGACTGAATTTTACAACCGTCTACAAAACTGGTGGTCTTGAACTGCCACCGGATGAAGACAATGTGGAAGGACTTCCGTTTGTTTTTTTAGCGGACGAAGCTTTCGGGCTTGGACCTCACCTCATGCGGCCTTTTCCCCAGAGGACTCTTACCCCGGAGAGGAGGGTGTTCAATTTTAGGCTAGCCAGGGCCGGAGGGTAGTCGAGAATGCCTTTGGGATACTCGCCAGCCGGTTCCGCCTGTTCCTGACAGCGATAAATATGGCGGAATATAAATTGAACCATATTGTTTTTGCCTGTTGCATATTGCATAATTTTTTACGCAGGCATTCCCAGACGTACCTACCCAACATCGGTGCTGAGGCAGGACTACCCTCAGATACCCTTCCTGGGCTGGACACTGGTCGCGCTGGCTCGGCCACCCAATCTGCTCGTGAGGTACGCGACAAATATGTTGAGTACTTCATGGGCCGGGGGGGCTATAGCTATCCAGATCATATTTCTTTCTAATTCGGCCACCAAAAGAAAGAAATATTACAAAATATAATAAATAATTTGACCATTGGACTCTATATACAGTTGTTTGTCATTATTGCTTTTTCTATTTATCTCTGTCTTCTTGGTTCTGAAACTAGTGCACTTCTAGTGCCAAATGTAGTTGTCATGTTTTAGTAAATAACCCAATTGGACATTACAGGCATACCCCACTTTTAAGTCCACAATAGAAGGGTCACTTCTGCACACAAACCAATGAGATACCAGCATTTATAAAATCAGGCTTAACTGAACAAGCTGGTGTTGGAAGAATATTGTTTTTTACGCAGAAGTGAGGCTGATATTGTGATTTGCAGCGGTAAGAACTAAACGCTAGTGTGTACTTAAAACCGGGTTTTATGGCTGTAGTTACAAGTCAACTCATCACACAAACTGGGTATTGAGCATATAAAACAAAAAGCCACTCATGTTAGCGTACAAAATTTTTTATCAACAATTTTTGGGTTTGCCACCATGTAACATTTTTGGAGTAAAAACCTTTTTTTTTTTATTTTTTTTTTTTTACTGAAAAAATATGGATTATACCAAACATTTTTTTTAGAAAAAATATAAATTTTTTAAAAAAAACAATAAAATACTAAGTACAAACAAGGTCATTACTACAACAGTCTCCCAATGTCACCCCGGAACACAACAAACTTGGAAGATGCACACATTATTGTGTGTGAGTGAGAGGGCCCAAAAATGAGGATTATATCAAATGTCCACATGTGCTATCTGGCATCATGGGTGATCAATGCAGTGTGTTTTGTGGTGGCAAACCCTTCCCTCTTACCTGCTTGCTTGAGAAGGGAGGAAGGGGGTGTACCCACAAAGCAAAGACAATCCATAACCTGTGGATGCAGAGATAGCACATGTGGACACACTGTGTGTGCATCTTTCTATTTTTCTAAAACATTTTTTTTTGTTTGCAAGACGGATGGATGTGATGGGGGGGGGCCGGGCAGGGGGATTTAGTCTTTGATGGCCCATCATCCATATCATCATAAATAATTATTTGTAATTTTTTGTTCAATTACAACCATTGTTTGCCTCATATTATCCATCTCTGTGCTACACTCCATAATTTGTTGGATGACAATTTGTGCACTTGCACGTGAAAAAGGTGGACTACTGGATGTGCTTGCAGCATCTTCATCCCCTATAAAAAAATAAAATAAAAATACATTAGTAATGTGCAGGCCTATCTACATCTCTTTCTCCCTGTGTGAAGCTGCGGTGACATGACTGACCTGTTTGTGCTACTAATCTCCACCTCCTCTCATCATCCACAACTTCGCCTTCTTCCACAATCAATCCTTCTTCAATAACTCCTCCTTCTTCAATAACTCCTCCTTCTTCAATAACTCCTCCTTCTTCAATAACTCCTCCTTCTCAATAACTCCTCCTTCTTCTACAACACACTCCTTCTTCAATAACTCCTCCTTCTTCTACAACAACTCCTTCAATAACTACTCCTTCTTCTTCACCAACTCCTTCTTCTTCACCAACTCCTTCTTCTTCACCAACTCCTTCTTCTTCACCAACTCCTTCTTCTTCACCAACTCCTTCTTCTTCACCAACTCCTTCTTCTTCACCAACTCATTCTTCACTTCTTCTTCACCAACTCCTTCTTCTTCACCAACTCCTTCTTCTTCACTAAATACTCCTTCCACATTTGCGTCTTCCTCATCTCTCCCTTCCACCATCTTCCTTCTTCTACTGGTCCTCCTCCTCCACACATGGAGATTTTTTATTTTTTTATTATGAGAGAGTTTGGGCCTCCTTGCGTCCTCCAATTTCTGTCCTGTTCTTTCCCCTAGAAATATCCAGAAAACAAAAGGTATACTTATCAGCACACAGATATTTGAGGAGGGCATTAATAAATCATAATCATTGTGTCAAAGTGTGTTATAAACTTTGGATTATTGTCTTCCGCCAACAAACCTTAACCTTTGTTTTTCTAATGAATGACTTCTCCCAAGCTGTGATAATGACCCTTTTTAGCGAAGGGACACACATGGAAGCAGGGCCGGACTGACAAACTCATGGTCCCCCGGGCACCCAATCGGGCCAATAGAATATATAGGGGCCCCCAGGCTTACAAATGCCCACTAAGCCAGGTGGCAGTATAGAGGCGGGGCAGCAGGCAGCATACACATCTCAGTCAGTAGTTTCACATCAAAAGCATGTAGGCTTTGGACATATCAGGGACAGATGAGCTAAATTAGCAGATTTTTACATACTGTCCCTGGTTGAAATGAGCCTGGCATCTCTGATGGGGCCCCCTAGGGGCATGGGGCCCTCGGGCAGTGTCCGATTTCCTCAGTGGTCAGTCTGCCCTGCATGGATGCCCCTCCCTAAAAATTAGGTGTCACAGACTGTTAAAAATGAATCTCTTATGGGGGAGACACAGGTGCTCTTGAGTCCAGATGTGAATCCAGCTGCTTATTATCACTGTGTGAATGTGAATGAATCCTGTTTGTCTTTTCACATTCAAATCAGTTAGGAAATCTACATAATTTTATCCAAAATGTGTAATAACTTTTCTCTATAAATGCCAAATAGCCATGTCCTGGTGTGCTGTTCCTTAGGACATAGTAGTGTGGATGAAACGAGGTGATTGAACGATGTTTCTAAAGAACGATCGTGCATAACTTCTTATTTGGTGTGTGTGTGTGTGTGTTTTTTTTTCATATTACAGGAAATATCCAAAAATAATTCTTCCAAAGTACAACCATTCCAACAAGGCACATGCATAAATATACATATCAAACAATGATATCACACAATTGCAAACCCCCCCCCCCCCCCCCCCACAAAAATAATACCTACTTTTATCCAGGATTTTCTTTTCTTCCGAAAACTGGTGTGGCTCACGCAACTTCAAATCTGAACCAGCGCTTGCGTAGCTGCTCTTTGGACCTGCTCACCCCAAAGATCTCAGTAAGCCTCTTCGCCACCTTGTCCATAATTTTGGCCTTACGGCGGTTCGGGGTGCTGTATGGGCCATAATCCCCATCATAATCCTTCCTGCGCAGGATGTGTACCATCTCCACCATCTCCTCCAAACTCATATTTGTGGCCTTGTACCGTTTGCTCCTTGAGCGTGACGTTCCTGGTTGTGTCCCTTCCTGATCCTCATGAGCGGGTAATGCTCGCTCGTGGGACATGGCCATCTTTTCGTTTCACACTGATAAGGGCGTGGAAAAGAGGAAAAGTTCCGTCATGGGCGTGGACGAAGGCGGCGTTTCACGCATGCGCGGATGAATACATCGTGTTTACGCGGAGCTTACGCGCGCGCGTTAAAACGATGACATACACATATGCCGGTAACTTGCAATATGAGGCCCTGGATGTTGAAATGGGGGGGGTTAAAAACGGGCGGAGACATTGCGAACGAAGAGGGCGGCGGTATAGCTTTGCGCGGCCTATATAAGGAGATCGACGTGATTACGTCGGTTACGCGGAGATTACTCGAGCGTACGCGAGGAGCTACAGACACGAAGGTAAATTACAACATGGGATCAGCAGAGGCGTCTCAACTTTGAAACCCCATGTGGGGGTGGGGGTTTGGAATGTTGTTAGGAGCGTTTGCGCTATTTAGGTAGCTTGGGGCCACCAATGCAAGTTTTGGACAAAAATGATTGAACACATCACTACATATATATATGACAATGCTCTACCTCTTTATTTTTGTCTTGTGGATTCACATCATGCATGTATTGTTCTGTATTGTTTGGACAGAGGTAATTAGGTTGTGTATTAGCTCCTCAATGCTGTGTGAGGTGCATGATATCTACACAATAACTAGTGGCTTCATTTTTGGAAAAATAAAAAAATTGTGGATGATTAAAGAGATGGCATGTATTTATTTTCATGTTACCAAAGGGTCTGCATGTTCCAAAATGAATTGCACAACAATGGAGTGGAGCTGGCCAGCATTGTATCAGCAGGACACATTGGGGGTTATTTACTAAAGGGAAATCCAGTTTGCACTGCAAGTGGACTTGGAAGGGCATTCTCCATAGATGTGGAGGGGAAGATCTGAAATGAAGGGAAGCTCTGCTTATTTTATCAACCAATCAGGTGGAGGCTAAAATTGAATATATATTTTTTCTTGCATGTCCCCTTCGGGGCTACAGCGATTGCATTTCCAAGTGCACTTTCAGGCAGTGTACTTTCAAGTGCTTTTGCAGTGCTAAAGTGATTTTTTCTTTAGTAAATAACCCCCAATGTGTTTGTATACTAGTTCCACAATGATTGTACACATACATATTCAGAAAATGATAAAGCTGAGCCATTTTTCTTGTGGGTTTTAATTAATTTTTATTTGTATATTCTAGAGCATTAATCTGAACATATAAAAAAAAGAGAGAGATGGACCAGTTGGCTATCCAAGACAACACTCTTAAATTAATCGAATGTTATCGCGAAAAGCCTAATCTATGGGATAGCAGGCACCCAGGCTACCCAAACAAAAATCTCCGAGCAGACACTCTACAAGAGATAGCAACCTACATGCAGACGTGGGTTCCATCCTGCACAGCAAACATGGTGAAGGATAAAATGAGCAATCTCAGGAGCACCTATCGTAAGGTATATAAAGAGGTTAAAACCAAACGATCTGGATCAGCAGCAGATGCGCAAAAGGAGCCCAGGCTGTGGTACTTCCGCGAGCTTGCATTTTTGGATGATGAACTGGAGGGCCGGCCATCACTTTCCAATCTTCCTTCCAGCCTTCCTCCCACGCTTCCTTGCAGCGGAACTTCCCAGGATCCCCACGCCCCTGCAGAGCCAGAGGAGGGCCTGGCTGACATGGACCCAGATCTGGCGATCTTCAGTGAGGTATAGTAGTTTACTAAATATTTATTTGCTTCTAATTTGGGTTTGATTCTTGAGTTAGTATTGTTAAAATTGTAACGTTTGGACCAACAAAAAAAGGCGGGTGCAAAAAACTAGGGATCTCAGGGATGCCAACTGAGGGGTCTGAAGGACAGGCAGGTCTATTTAAATTAAGAAAACAAAAAGAGTCTAGAGCCAAATAATGTGTGTGTGTGCTTGATTGAGCTAAATATTACAACATGTCCCTTTTTTGGATACAGGAAGAGGCCAGCCAGGAGGTGGCAGCTCCTCAGGACCATGTCAGCCAGGGGGGAAGGGGGTGAGTGGCAGCCAGGAGGAGGCTGGGCCGAGTGGAAGTCAGCATGTCCCCAGGCTCAGCACCATAAGCCAGGTCCCTCCCCTCCAGATGAGGCGACCAGCCAAAAGAGGCGGATGAGGCAGATGGAGGAGGAGAGCCTCAAAATGATGAGGGAGGCTGCTGAAATAATGCGGGCCCCCCTCAACCCCACAGAAGCCTTCAGTGCCTCTGTGGCTCATGAACTGAGCCGAGCGGGAGGAGGATCAAAGGGACCTGGCTAAGGACTTAATCAATAAGGTCATCTTTTGGATGCACAGGGGCATGCTGACCCGGGACACAGACCTCAGTGACCCAGCCCAGCCTGCTTCCCATCTTTTGCCTCCTGCTGCCACATCATCAGCACCTGCAAGGAGCCATGGATGGGCCCGTGGACGTTCCGCTGCAAGGCAGCCAGGAAAGAAGGCTGGAAGTAAGAAGAGAAGGTGATTACCTGCCTTCCAGTTCATTATTCTAAAATGTGAGCTTGTTGGAGTACCACAGCTTGGGTTTCTTTGCTCATGTGCTGCTGATTCAGATTTGATTTGTTTTGTGTCTCCTGAGATTGTTCATTTTATCCTTCATCATGTTTTGTGGAGGATGCACAAGTCTGCATGTAGGTTGCTATCTGATCAAGTGGTGCAGATCATGTTTAATTTAATTTATTTTCTTGCCAAAATAAATGGCTTTTTGTATTTACGTTAAAACCTTGTCTATTGTGTTTTCTACTGTGGTGATTATGCCCCAAACCTACTAAAACTACAAGGTGGAATTTTGGAAGGACACAAACTCCTGGGTGGGGGGGTAGGTTTGGAGTGACAACTTGGTAACCCATGGAAAAAAAAGCTACAAAAAAAACAAAAAAATGCATTGAAAAAAAGGTACAAAAATCCAAAAAAATGCATTGAAAAAAAATGTTCTAAAAAAATAAAATAAAAAGCATTGAAAAAAAGGTACAAAAAATCCAAAAAAATGCATTGAAAAAAATGATCCAAAAAAAATAAAAGAAAAAAAAAAAGCATTGAAAAAAAAGGTACAAAAAAACCAAAATAATGCATTGAAAAAAATGATCAAAAAAAATAAAATAAAAAAGCATTGAAAAAAAGGTACAAAAAATCCAAAAAAATGCATTGAAAAAAATGATCCAAAAAAAATATAAATAAAAAAGCATTGAAAAAAAGGTACAAAAAATCCAAAAAAATGCATTAAAAAAAATGTTATAAAAAAATAAATAAAAACATTGAAAAAAAAGGTACAAAAAAACCAACAAAATGCATTTAAAAAATAGATCCAAAAAAAAATTATAGTCATGTGGAGGAAAGCTCAAAACAATTAGGAGATGCAGCAAAAAAATAATTACAAAAAGACAACGCGATATACTACAATCAAACTTTGCTAGATTGGGACAACTCAGTCTATATAAATGGCATCAGCAATAGAACAGCTTGATTATAGCAAGAGAACGAAGAAAGGCAATAAACGATACAATATAGATAGTTACAATGACGAATGTGCCAACTCACAAACAAACACGAGGTTTACCTGAACGAGCGCTCCCGTCCCCTCCTTTTGTCTGAGCATGCGCGCGATTTTGGTCCGATGGTTTGGTGTACTAACCAGCGGACATATCCGACGGACAGGTTTGCAGCGGACAGATTTCAAAGCTTGCTTTGAAATCTGTCGGGTGGAGAAATCTGTCCGCTAGCCAGTACACACGAGCGGAGATGTCTGCTGAAACGGTCCATCCGACCGGTTTCAGCGGACATATCCCCTCGTGTGTACGCCGCCTAAGGCCGCGTACACACGGAGGGACTTATCCGCTGAAACGGTCCGACGGACCGTTTCCAGCAGACATGTCTCCTCCGGATTTTGGTCCGATGGCGTGTACACACCATTGGATCAAAATCCCGGCCGGCAGACAGCGCGGTGACGTTGATGCCGCCACGTCACCGCACCAGGACGTAAAAAACTTCCACGCATGCGTCGCATCCTTCCGACGCTTGTGCGGGCAGATATGTCCGCTGGTTAGTATCCGACGGATATGTCTTGAGCGGACAAATTTTAAAACATGTTTTAAAATTTGTCTGCCGGTCAGACATGTCCGTAGCCCATACATACAATCGGATTTGTCCGCTGAACTGGTCCGTCGGACCAGTTTGAGCGGACAAATTTGATCGTGTGTACGTGGCCTAACAGGTTTTCTTATAAGGTTACCTTGTATTTGGCTCCATCCATCTTCCCATTAACTCCACCATGTTTCACAGTGGGGATAGTGTGTTCAGGGTGATGTGCAGTGTTAATTTTCTGCCACACATAGCGTTTTACTGTTCATCCACCTTCTTCCACATGTTTTACTGTGTCCCCCACATGGCTTCTCGCAAATTGCAAACGGGACTTCTTATGGCTTTCTTTCAACAATGGCTTTCTTCATGCCACTCTTGCATAAAGGCCAAAATTGTGGAGTGCACGACTAATAGTTGTCCTGTCTTATGGGACGTGACCAGCAACTTTCTACACAAGATTTACTGTATTTATCGGCATATACCGCGCACTTTTTTCCCCTTAAAATAAGGGGAAAATCGTGGGTGCGCGATATACGCCGATATCCGCTTCCCGCACTCAGTTTGAAGCCTCCGCTGACATATACCGAGCGCAGTACACTCAGGTACATTCGGCCAGGCTCTGCTTCGCTCGTAGTCACACTCTGTGACGTTTATGCGTGAGAAGCCGAGCGTGGCCGAGCGTGCCCAAGTGTACTGCGCTCGGTATATGTCGGTATAACTGAGCGCGGAAAGAGGGGATTCGACTCGGACAGCGCGGGAGAAGCCGGGAGGACACCACCGAGGCCGCAGACGGACACCGGGCCGGACAATGGACGCCAAAACTGTAAGTAATAAAATGTTATAAAAAACATTTTTTTACAGGAATTTCGGGCCTACTTTAGGGGTGCGCGCTAAACGCCGGAGTGCGCAATACCCCGATAAATACGGTATATATTATATGGGAGCTCACAAGGCTTTCAGTGTTTAAAATGGTTTGCTGTGGATTTCTGCAGCTCCTCCAGAGTTGCCATGGGCCTCTTGGGTTCTTCTCTGATTAATGCTCTCCTTGCCCGGCCTGTCAGTTTAGGTGGACAGCCATGTCTTTGTAGGTTTGCAGGTGTGCCATACTCTTTCCATTTTTGGATGATGGATTGAACAGTGCTTTGTGAGATGTTCAAAGCTTGATTTTTTTTTTTTTTATAACCTAATCCTGCTTTAAACTTCTCTGCAACTTTATCCCTGACTTGTCTGGTGTGTTCCTTGGCTATCATGATGATGTTTGTTCACTAAGTTTTTCTAACATACCTCCGAGGGCTTCACAGAACAGCTGTATTTATACTGAGATTAAAATTACACACAGGTGGACACTATTTACTAATTAGGTGACTCCTGAAGGTAATTGGTTCCATTAGATTTTAGTTATCAGAGGGGTATCAGAGTAAGGGTCCTTTCACACGTGCGGACCGTTTTTTAAGTCTGTTTTTTTTCATCAGTTGATCAGTTTTTTCGTCCGTTTTTCGTCCGTTTTTCATCCGTTTTTCGTCCGTTTTTCATCCGTTTTCATCCGTTTTTCATCCGTTTTTCCAATCCGTTTTTTCATCCGTTTTTTTTTTTTTTTTTTTTTAGAACTTTTTTTTATTACATATTTTGATGAAAACGGATGTTAGCGGATCGGATGTTAAACGGATCGTCCGCTAACATCCGTTTTTCGTCCGTTCCGTTTTTTTGACGGAAGAAAAATAGGGTTTTCTTCCGTTAAAAAAAACGGAGCTTAACGGAGACGGATGTAAACGGACGTTAGCGGATGCTCATCCGCTAACGTCCGCTATCCTATAGGGATGCATTGCGGTCCGTTTTTCATCCGTAAAAAAACGGACGAACGGTCCGCACGTGTGAAAGGGCCCTAAAGGGGGCTGAATACAAATGCACGTCACATGTTTTAGATATTTACTTGTATAACATTTTGAAAACCATTTATCATTTTCCTTCCACTTCACAATTATGTGTCACTTTGTGTTGCTCTATCACATATAATCCCAATAAAATACATTCATGTTTTTGGTTGTAACATGACAAAATGTAGAAAATTTCAAGGCGTAGGAATACTTTTTCAAGGCACTGTATATCATCCAGGAACATTTTAATGAATTACATAAAATCCGTGTACATCTCAATGGATATGGTGAAATGGGTTGTCACCAAGGATATAAAACAAAAAAAACTTCTGCATATTGTAAAACCGTAAAAGAGGTTTATTTAAGTCAAAGGATTAAAAATACTCACATTACTAATGAGCTGCCAGGATCCAAGAATGGATCTAAAGCAGGGCACCGCAATGTATGTGTTTTGTGGTGCACCACCATGCTTGCTCGGTGTTTCCTATTGTATAGATGGCACCATAAGACACCACATATAAAGCTGGGTATTGCTGTGCATTGCAATAACTTACTTGATTTACTGCAGCTAACCACAATGCACAAATGTGAATGGATGTGAGGATTATCATTTGTGAGGATTATTGTGAGGATTATCATTTGTGAAAATGCTAATTGATTAACTGCACCTGGTTTTAATACTACTGAAATGTTGATTTATGACAGATTACCCTAAGGCTGGATTCACACATTTGTGGTTCATTGTGGCGCATGAACATAAAAGTGTAGTAACAGGTTGCAGCGTATTGATAATGAACAGGCAATTGCACAGCAATGGACCTAAAAGGCACATAACATTACCTTATTTTTAATGCAGAGCACCACAAAACACAGTACTGTATATGCGTTGTGGTGCACTGCAGTGCAGGTGTGTTGCCTGCTACTGTAACTGTGTGTTGGAGTGGGTTTCACAAATAACGGCACTGCTACGTTCTGCAGAAAGTGCCTATTACCGTTTGTTGCCTTTTACCACACATTACCAAAACGCATACTGTATGTCTGAATGGGCCCTCAACCTTTCTCTCTATACCCTACAGTACCTAGGGTGCAGAGCCCCTTCGGGTACTTTTTTTTACATACTACAGCAAGTGGTTAACAGATTACCATCTTGTATGTAACATCTACTGCATTATTGTTATATATTCAGCACTAATAACAGCAAACTGTTTTTTTTAACCTTTTTGTCTCGTGCTCACATAAGCTACAGTTTTGTATGAGTCTTTCCAAGGAGGAGGTCATGTTGGCAGCAAAAGTGGTGGGACAGGTATGTTGGGTCTTGCCACCTAGATCTATCAAAATCTCAGGATTTGTAGTGCCAGATGTTGTAATTTTCCAATACAGACATTTCTAATGACCTAAACTACAGTAGAAGGGATGAAAGTGTCAGGACTTCAATAGGTCCGTCCTGATGACACAAGTCTAGATCTAAATTTACAGCCATATCTGATCTGTGTAGCTCCAGCACTAACCCCTACAGAGACATTTTCCTAGGTCTAGAAAAATGATATAACGATGTGGCACTGTGAGTGCGAAACCATTAGATTTACTGGATTGTGTCACATGTTAAGATGAGACGAGCTGAAATATTTTCATTTGAAGTGAACTGTGATGTATAGGTATGTAGTGCTTTTCCTTACTTTTTGATCCCAAAACCGTTAATTTAACTATTATGCCGCATACACACGATAATTTTTCGGGTTGAAATTTTTTAAAAAAATTTAATGTCAATAAAAACGATTGTGTGTGGGTTTCAGAGCATTTTTCAGGTTCTGAAAAACGAACAAAAAAATATTTGAACATTTTTCGGGTTGTAAAAAATGGTCGTGTGTGGGCTTTAATGACGGGAAAAATCTGCGCATGCTCAGAAGCAAGTTATGAGACGTGAGAGCTCGTTCTGGTAAAACTAGCGTTCATAATGGAGTAAGCACATTCATCACGCTGTAACAGAAAGAAAAGCACAAATCGTCTTTTACTAACACGAAATCAGCTAAAGCAGACCAAAAGGTGACGTCATCTGAATGGAACTTCCCCTTTACAGTTCTGTCGTACGTGTTGTATGTCACCACGCTTTGCTCGAGCATTTTTTTTCATGATCGCGTGTAGGCAAGGCCGTTTTAATGATCAAGTTGAAAAAAAACATTGTTTTTTCTAGAGCCTGAAAAACATCATTTTTACAACCCGAAAAATGATCGTGTGTACGTGGCAGCAGAAGTATTCCCAATTTATTGCCTGACTACTGGTGTGCCCACTTACAGACGAAGGCAGTCAAAGATTACCTAAAGACATGAGATTGTTGCCCAAATCAAAAACAAACTAACTGTCTCCTCATCTCCATGAATACATTTGATGCTCTCTTTCCATTTGATTATAAGCAAAATACAGCTAGACGTTAGGAGCCTGTGTTGACAGGATTTTGTATGCTTCAAACAGAATTTGCATTCCCATACAAGCGTAAACCTGCTTGAATCGGATCAAATGCAGGTCAGCAACTAGATGTGACATCAGGACAGGAAGTGGCAGTGACGTAGCGGCCATCCCAAACAACCGGAAACCTCTACAGAGTGATATACATTATAGTTACATAGTAACATAGGTTGAAAATAGACACATCCAGTCAACCCATAAAAGGGAAAAAGAAAAAAAAATATATGTAACGAGACCCTTGCTCGCTTGGTTCCGCTCTCCCGACACTCCTCTGCTACTATTGGATCATATTGCAGATCGCAACGTCTGATGGTTCGGTCATCCAAGGCTCCGGGATCCGAACTACAGCTATGTGCCGTTCGAAATCCATTAGCACAATTGGTCAATTGAAAAGTACATGTAGTTCTCCATTAGGTCCTCTTAGCCATGCTAATGAGGACTTGAAAATGGGTTAGCAGGGATTGGTCCGAATAGAAGGACTGCTACGTGTAATGAGACAGAAGCCCCAGGGGGCAATCAATGTACACAATAGCCAGACACAGAACAAAAATCCCTTCCTGATACCACCAGAGGCGATTGGATATTCCCCAGATAAACTTTATCTATAAATGTTAGCATCTAGTTATATTATGTACATTTTGGAAAGAAAACAAGCCTTTTTTATAGCAAACTACTGAGCTGACCAGAACCACCTCTGGAGGGAGTCTATTCCACATTTTTACAGCTCTTAGGCCTCATGAACACAGGGCATTAGAAAAACCGAGCTGCAAAGTCACTACCAATGCCAGGAAAAAGTGGATGTAAAAACGTGCTTTTAGTAACTTTTTGCATTGGCGTTAATGCACATTTAGCTAGCTTTGAGCAGCGTTTCACTGCCTCTAGTCAAAAATCAGGGTTCCATATGAGAGCCCATTGATTTTAATAGAAGTTGCACCACAAGTCAGATCATGATGATCCGGCCTGCGGGGCGCCTTGTGCACTGCGGATCTTAAAAGGGGAAGTCTCGCCAAAATGGGTAAAAAAAAACGTGTGCGATCCCCCCCAAAATCCATACCTTATTTCAGCATGGAGCCCCCTCCTGGACCATACTAGGCCACATACCCTCAACATGGGGGGAGCGGGTGCTTTGGGGCATCACCGGATGGCCCTGTCCCATGGCTATATAAGTAATAACGTGCGACGGACCCAGCATTACAGCAGGAGAAAGCATCGGGAGAACATCAGAGAAAGAACAGAGGGAGAAGACAGCAAAGAGAGCAGACCCGGCAGAGAGAGAAAACAGCAGAGAGAGGAGAACCGGTGGCGGGAGAAGACAGCAGAGGGAAGAGAACCAGCGTCGGGAGAATATATCAGTGGAGGGAGAAAAACCGGAGGATAAAGACATTGTCGGAGGGAGAAGAAATCGTTAGGAGAACCTTGTACTGTTTTTATTTTTGACACTTTTTTGGGGGTGAATGGGTAGGGGAACAATGTACCCCAAGTTGGATCATCATGATCCGACTTGCGGTGCGACTTCTATTCAAATCAATGGGTTCTTATAGTTAACCATTGATTTTAAAATGTCAAAAAGAAAGAAAACGAGGCTTAACGCGGCAGTATCCAAGGTTAAGCCGTTTAGTAGCTTGTACCATCTTTTGCCCTGTGCGAATGAGGTCTTACTTTGAAGAAATCATTCCATATTTGGAGATTAAAAGAGTGCCCCCTCGTCCTCTTTGATGATCTTAAAGTGAATAACTCAACATGAAGTTCACTACACGGGCCACTTATGTATTTATGCATGTTGATCACATCCCCCCTTTGTCTCCTCTTCTCAAGAGAAAATAAATTCTCCTCCATGCCCGATACCTGATGCCATCTTCATTTTATGGGCTAGGTATATTTGATTTTAAATGTGAGTGATTTTCTTTTAATAAAAAGCTTGTAATTTGAAATGTTACACCATTGGAGGCATTTCTTCTGCATGTTTTATTAACATGAGAGCTGGATAAAGGAGTTGGAGGTTTGGCTTGAATTTCTGAGGTGGAATTTATCATCATTAAGCGCTATTGCCAGTCATGAGAATGAATGACAATTAGGTCTGGTGAGTGATATTCTGAAGGGAGTGGGACCTGCACTTTCACTTTGGTGGTAAATTTATGGTGTATTGTCTTTAGGGTGGAGAGACAAAGCACCTTTTTTGGCACTTTTATGGTCGTTTGTTTGAAGGACTCACCTATTTATGGTAATAATTTTTTTTTTCTTGTTTTATTGTTTTTGTTACATTTGCACTTCTGTGGAATACTATTGGGTATTACTGATGATCGTTTACCTTTTTGGGTGTATATTTGGTATTTTTTTTTAGATCTCACTTTGTAAAGATACCTATAGAAATGACTATTATACACACAAGCAGGTTTGTATTGGGTGAATATGCAAAGGTGGGGGAGAAGGTGCTGATGCCTTGGGGACACATTATTGATTGGTTGGAAAAATCAATCTCAGCTAAATGACTTTCTCCTGAGCAGGGTCAGTCAAGGAGCCGGGTCATGGAGGAATATAAAAACATACAAATGATCTGTCTATAAGGCCATAAATTCCCTAATTTCGGCATGGACCTTGGGTATCCAACAAGGATAGCTTCTAAACCTGCACGGTTTAGGAGATATCTCTGTATTTGCATATGCCGATGTCATGCGGCACATGCGCACTTAAGCCAACTGAAGCAATGGCACATAATGCCGTTGCTTCAATTGTACTGTGCTGTTCCCACGCGCATGTTCCGGCCAATCACAGCGCCAGAGCCACGATACCCGGAAGTCACTCCAAGACAACATGTCAGTCGCTGGCAGGGGATACGTGGAACACTGCGGGGGCTTCGATCTGAGGTAAGTAATACATAATCAGCTATGCTATGCATACTAGCTGATTATGCCTTTGTCTTGCAGGGTTTATTTATTTATTTTCGTTTTCTTTCTAAAGGGTTTACTTCCTCTTTAATGCTAATGCCTGACACAACATTATTATATTGTCATGAGTCATGAGCAAGCCAATATGCAGGTAGCTATTGGCTCCAACAGCCAAGTCCACTGGCTGAATAACACAAATTTGTAATAGTAACATACACAGGCAGCAATATAATGGCAGCATCACCAATTGGTAAATTTAGTCTTTTCTTAGAAGCATTCTTCCACTTATTTTTTATCTCAATTTGGTTACCTTCATTAAAGCGGAGATCAACCTGCATTTTTTTTTTCCAAAGTCGGCAGCTACTAACAGTGTAGCTGCTGACTTTGAATAAGGACACTTACCTGTCCTAGGCGCCCGCGCTGACGTCCCCCGCCGATGCCGATCCTCGATCCCGGCACCGCCATCCACAGTCAGGGAAACAGGCAGTGAAGCCGTGCGGCTTTACTGCCCGTTTCCTACTGCGCATGTGCGAGCAGCGCGGCGCTTTGTGAATGGTCCGGCTGCTTTCTGGGATGCACACAGTTCCCAGAATGCAGCGCGGCCCATTCACAAGAAGACACCTAGAAGAGGAGGAGGAAGAAAACCACACCGCGGATCATGAGGGCAGATTCGGGACTTTCGCATAGCAACAGCCTATTTAGGGTGAGTATTTTTTTTTTTTTCCATTTCATTTTTTTTTTTTGAAAAAAGAAAAAAATCAGGGTGGAGTTCCGCTTTAAGGATCCGGATAAGCTGTTCTATTCCAATTAAAAATGCTGTGACTATCCAGGAACAGTATATTTTTGATCCCCCACTGTATATAAGGTATTGTAATATTGGAAGAACAATTTTGTGACTCTAATATCTTTGCTAAACTCATTTTTATTTTAATCTCAGCATTGAATATTGACAGGTCATAACTTTAAGCGTTTGGGGGGCAATTTTCAACAATCATAAACAGGATCCAATTTGCTATCTGCTAATCGGCTTCTGGCTGTAGGCACAGGAGAGGTGTACGCCTTGTACGAATGGTAATTTAATAGGTACTTATTGAGCAATAGCTCATGTTTCCCTCATTGGACTTCATTACTAAGGCAGCCCAGGTGCATGCCATCTCATGAGGCTTCTCTGGAGCTGAAAAAGAAAAACAAAGAACCTATATACAAAAGGTTAGAACTGCTATTAGAGACATTGATTTCTGACAATATTGCTTGGCTCTGGGTAACCTCTCTGCTCATTTTGCTCATTGTGTAAATAGCAGCCCTGCAAAATTTAGTAGATAACATCAAAGAATTATATAACTGTATATAGCTGTTTTTATTAAAAACGTTTGCAATAAATTACACTAACTAAACATTTTTTTTTTTTTTTAGAAGGGGAACATGGTTGGCTCAAGGTGGCCCACAATTTTTTCTTATTTTTCTCTTTCAGTATTCTTTTTTTTTTTAGATTACACAATAAATAATAAAGCAAATTAAAACATTTTGAGATGTGTTTGATCTTCATGAAAAATTCCGCCCCCCAGCTTATAAGCACTGCCCATCGTTAAAAACTATGGTCCCTTCATGTAGACATCTGCCCCTCACATGTTCAAATCCGCCCCTCACATAAACAAATCCGCCCCTTGCAGACTTGCACAAGCATCGGGAGCATGTGGCAGAATGTCGGCTATTGTGTGCACGCACTGTCTACAGCTGATCGTAAGTTCAGATATTCGGCAGCTCTGTACTGCGAATTTGCTGTTCCGGCCAGGTATTCTCAGCTAATTTTGCTGCGCTATTCGGCCGCTAGCGAAATTAGCGGTAAAGCCTTACCGCTACCGCACCTCCCGCCCCAGTGTGAAAGGGGCCCTAACGGCATGATAACTTCTGACAAGTTCTCAAACAGCTGTGATAAAATCAGCCTGAATTTAGTGTCAGGGTGGGTGCTATAAATAGCTTGGCAAAGAGCCGCTGTTCTGTCAAGAAATGCCCCACATCGAGAAATACCCGGCCGGAACAGTGCATTCACAGTACATAGCCGCTGAACATCTGAACTTACGATCAGCTGTAGACGGTGTCTGCATACAATAGCCGACATTCTGCCACATGCTCCCGATGCTTGTGCAAGTCGCGGATTTGTTCATGTGAGGGGCGGATGTCTACATGAAGGGGCCGTAGTTTTTAATGATGGGCAGTGCTTATAAGATGGGGGAGGCGGAATTTTTCATTGCTTTATTATTTATTGTGTAACCTAAAAAAAAAAATACTGAAAGAGAAAAATAAGAAAAAATGAGTGGGCCACCTTGAGTCAAGTTCCTTCTCCATGTCCCCCTTCTAAAAAAAAAAATGTTTAGTTAGTGTAATTTATTGCAAAAGAAAGGGTTAAAACTGCCCGCAATGCGCCTTTGCAGAGGCGCATTACCGGCGGTATAGCCGCGCTGTGCCACTCATTTCAATGGGCGGGAGCGGTATACACACCGCTCCTTCACCGCTCCAAAGATGCGGCTAGCAGGACTTTTTTTCCCCATCATGCTAGTGCAACGCTCCAGTGTGAAAGCCCTCGGGCTTTCACACTGGAGAAACAGCAGCAGCTGTATCACTCGGGGCCGAGTGATACTGTGAGCGGCTATGGCGGCTCGCTGTATCACGGGAGCGCACACGCAATTACTCACCACCATGCAAGCTCTCGCATGACTGTAGTCAGTAATTGCAGGGGAGGACAGAGACAACCGCCGAAGGACCCCAGAAGACGTGGACCGGAGCCACTCTGTGCAAAACGAACTGCGCAGTGGAGGTAAGTATCACATGTTTGTTATTTTAAAGGAAAATAAATTAATTAATTTACTAACCCTTTAAGGCTTTGAAGAGAGTTTTGAATGTTTAATACACAGATTAAAATATAGCAGCAAATATAGGGTAAAAAGTGCAGTAAAACAAAAATTAATACTTTATGCAAATTTGTTTACAAGAGCTCTACAAAGCTCCTCTAGCATCATCTCTGCTTTCTAATCCACATATAGGATGAGAGAAAGCAAAGCAGTTGAAATGCTTCACTTTACTGTCTCTTGACATTGTATTAGTAAGTAAAGCATAGAGGTACCGCTTTCTGTAACCCTGCAACCATTTATGATTGCAAAAACATGAAATAAAAAAATAAAAAAAAGCTACACTTTACAAAATTAGTACAATTATTCAGAAAAAAGGGTAATCATTACTTTTTTACTTGACAGTTACAAAAAGTTTATCAATGATCTGTTGACGCTGCATCTCCTCATTGCGCAAACCAATGAGAAAAAACATTGGTTAAGCCCCTATGTCCTGCTGGGGAGAATTTATTTTACTTCCTGTCCTAGAGAAACAACTAAAAGTATTAATAGGAAAAATATACTAAGTAAAGGAAAAATGCCTTTTTTAGACAGCTGTCAACTGTAAAATGTCTCATCACTTTCTGAGATGATGGTCACCAGGACAAAACAGAGGCATAACCTTCCCAACAGGAACACAGACAGCAATAAAGACCTGACAGGGGTTTTAACAGTTCCATACTTCATACAAAACAAACATGTTTGGTTTGCATATACCCTAAGTGTCAGGTCACCGGAGGCACGGTGACAAGTGCACCACGTGGGAGACGGTGATGCACCACAGGGTAGTGAACCCTTGGCCGACTGCTGCGATTGGAGGAAGCGTAACCCAGGATCACCCGGGGCGTGGGGTCTAAGGCCCAGCTTGTTTTCACCAGGGCCCCTAGTGGTGGGGATGGTCTTGGCCTCAGCTGGGTCCAGGTCACGACCCCCAACATCCCCTAGGTCACACTCCCCAGGAGGAGAAGGGAAGTCGCAGCAGGGCAAATAGTGGTGATGGAAGCCGAGGTCGGGGCAACTGGCAGAACAGTGTAATCCAGGGGACAGGCCAAAAGGTCGGAAACACAGGCAAGCAAGCGTGGTCAGGGACAAGTCGAATCGGTACACTGGAAGTTTAACAAAGCACAGCAAACAGGAACAAGGCAAGAACACTCTTGAACAGCACCGCAGACCTATGGTGCGAAGGTTAATAAAGACTTCCTGTGATGGCCTGGGTGGAGCCCTACAGAAAGAGGAAGTGATAAAAGAGGAAGCCAGGAGAGGGTCAGACCTCTAATGGACAGAAGAACAAACAGGTAAGCGCCATGCTATTGCATGTCCATGACACTAAGCTAACTTAATTTAGCAGTAAATAGGAAAACTAAGGCTGACCGTAGACTGTTCAAATCTTGGCCGGTTCAGCAAGAACCGGCAGAGATTCGAACCGTGTTTGGGTAGGCTTAATATACCAAGTTGATCGATCAGCTTGGGTACAATTAGCCTGTTGGATTTACTTGTGATTATCACTAGCTGCTACCAATAATCACTGTCTTCTCCTGGTGGGGACAGCTTCCTCCACCCCCCGCCAGGAGCAGACAATTACTTGGCAGGGGGATTCCTCTGTCAGCACTGTCTGCGTTGATTGGGAATCATGCTAATTTCCCTCCTGCAACCCATGGTTGCAGGAAATAAATTTGCACTGTCTGTGGCAGTTTTTAGATACACAGGGTTGACTGTGTCCCATCACTTACCCATGTGGTAATAATTGTGAGTAGTGTCATGTGTTCTACCACAACATAAAGTAAAATTTTTGTGTGGTAAAATAATGGAATAGGTGCTTTATGGTGCCTATTACTAAACTGCTGTCTTATTTTACTTAGACAAAAAGTACATTTTACTAAGACAAAAGGTATTGCCACTTTAAGACAATGCTAAATGCAGCTGTAGCGCCCCCTTACTTTCAGAAGGGACACTATTTGTAAATTTAGTGGGGTGAGAGACTTATTTGCTCTCACCCAGGTTGATTTGTGTTCAATTGGGCTGCTGTCAGCCCTGAATTATCCTGTGGGTTATTCTGTGCTCCAGGGATGCAATTCCATCTCTGGGCGGCAGGTGGCTTCAGGCAGAGATACTTTTCCCCAGCAGCCAATTGGAGGAGCGTTTCCCTCGCGGGGCATGCTGGGAAAGGGTATATCTGGGACAGATGCCATTTTTCGAGGCTCTTCGCGGGTTCCTGGTTCCAGGTGCGGCACCCACCTTCAGGGTTCCCGACTCTGGGCCCTCATGGCTCGGAGACACTGAAGTGACTGAGGAACCTCAGTGACTTACTGGGGTTCCACATCTCAAATGGACAGGATTGAGAGGATATGCTCTATTGCTCTTAAGTACCGGACCTGTGGCAGAGGCCTCTACTAATCTTCTAGAGCCAAGTTGGTGGCAGTGACTTGTTCCTTCTCAGCTTTCTCAGTGACACTCTGGCTGCCAGGTCTGTGTGAGAGGCCTGTCCAGGTGCACTGCACCCACTCCAGCTGGAGTGGCGACGTGATTGACTTATATACCGAAAGCAGGACTGCTTTTTTTATCCAAGCCTGACTCTGCGAAGTTACTCTTCCTTCATCAACCTTTTACTATCTACCTCAAGTTGATGTGTTGGTCGTGTTGGACCAGGAAAATAAAGCATTCAGAAAACTTCAGCTACAGGTTGGACATTCGTTACTGCTTTGCTCACTACATCTACCCCTAGACACCACACAGAGGTAACTTAATCCGCGATTCCAATCTAATCAGCGGCTCCTGAATGGGGTAGCGCTACACACTTTCCAAAAGTGCTCTAGGAAGCCAAAAGTAACACCCATTTTCTCCCTTTGGCATCTGCTGCAACCTTCCTGCATATACAAGGTGGGGGACTCCCTTCAAATACATTATATTTTCTTGCTGAGCTCAAAGCATCACAATCTGGAGAATTCAGGTTAACTTGGACCTTCCAGGCATGGTATTTTCATGGTACCCTCCCACCTTCATCACATAATGCATTTGGATGCCTAAACTATGGGATTTACCTGGAGCTTACACAGCCATTTTTTATTTCAATCTGATGGGTGAACAAGGTAGCAAGATAGTGATCATTTATTTTTTAGATAGAGATTTAGAATGGGAAATGGATAAAACATTTGTTATATTTTTTGTTTATATTGTGGGTCCTCTAGGGGAGATAAAGTTAAATGCAACGTTATTTAGAAAAGTATGACAAAAGGCATATGTATTTAAAAAGAATGGTAAGATGAAAAATGATAATGAAAGTAGATGACTTCTCCATAGTGAAAAATAAGATGCCTTGCTGTATAGCAGGGGTGTCAAACTCAAATTCATTGTGGGCGGCATCAGCATATTAATTGCCCTTAAAAGGGCCGGTTGTGTCTGTAAGATTAGATGTCCAGCGCATCCCCTCCCCATACATTAGATGTCAAGAGTCACCCAACCATCAGAAGTTGAGTCCCCCACTCTCCCTTACATCACGGTGCACCCCCCTTTCCTTATGCTGCTGCTGGATGCAGTGCTTGAAAGCAGAAAGTAATGATCTGGAGGAGGACCAGAGGAGGACTTTCCTACAGCTGCAGGAGAGGTGCGAGGGCCACATGAAATGGCCTGGAGGGCCGGATTTGCCTGCGGGCCTTATGTTTGATACCTGTGCTGTATAGAATAAAACATTTAGGGCTCATACACATGTCCCCTGAGGTACGTTTTCTGAAGTCCCCCCTAACTTCACTGGGCTGCTCAACTTGCTAGATAGCACAAAAGGTACAGCAGGCACCGGACCTTATCTTACTGCACTACAATGCATTTTGGTGACCGCAAGAACATCCACATTGGCAAGATGCATGGGGGTGCTATTAATTCTTAATGGCAGCATACATTCCTACCCCCCCCCCCCCCTTCAAGTGGTGTGAACCAGCCCTTAACCTGATTTGTCTATATGTGCATGTTGGTTGTATTCGTTCATATTCTACTTTTCTCCAGTTTTTTTTTATTAACGCACATCTGTTGGTAATCAGTTATGTAGTGTGTAACATATGTGTCTTTCCATAGTATAGGAGTCTGCTTAGTCAAGTCAGACTATAGAAAATCCTCTGCGAGTCCAACTTTGGTTAATATGGGCCAGATTCAGGTAGATGAGAGCATCTTTGCTCCAGAGTAACGCTTCTCATTTACGTTACTCTGAAGACCCTTTCAGCGCAAGTCCTGTAATTCACATAGCAGTTGCGCGTAAACTTGCGCCAGAGTAACGATAATGCGCTGGCGTAACCCGACGCAAGTGGAAGTGGGTGTGATCATATGTAAATGATGGGCGGAGCCCAGCGCAGAGGCTTACGTTCAGCGCATCAACCACGGAGCATGCGCAGTGAGTGCGGCTCCACTCGCCCCCTTTGTGCGCATGCTCACAACTTCCGTCGGCACCACTTCACGGGAAACGTCAGCGCAATGCCTTCCGTTGGGCGTTTAAATGCGCCCGTAGAAGCGCCATTTCGGCACTAAAGTATATCCTGCTCCCCCTCCCCGCAGTGATGTTACTTTTGTTTTGAGATGGCTGCTCCCGTTCCCCGCAAACACACAGGAGAAAGCTGAACTTTAATGGCCAGGAGCTGTCAGCCGTCATCTCGGCTATGGAGACCTATGATGTCTTCCTCCATGGCTGTAAAATTTGACAGACAAGCATGGACAGAGGTGTTGTCCTGCAAGTGGGGGTGCTCAGCTAGCTCCTATCGTCGGTAACGCTGCTGTAGCTGCTCTCCTGCTGACCTGTGGCCATCTGGAGTAAAGATAAAGCAGCCTTTTGTAGAAATAACTTTGCGCCGGACGGACGAGATACGCGCGGCGCATGTAGCCAGCGTATGGTGCTAATCCGTTCGTGAATTGTGAAAAATCCCTCATTTGCATATTTGCAGGGGAAATCAATAGGCGCGACTGATGCGCCCAACGAAATTAAGCGCTGACGATACTCTGGCGTCGGAACGTTCCGCCAGTCGCAAATGACCCGTTATTGGGCGCATCTAGTTTGGTGGGTACGGGCACATAGAAACGACGGCGCATCATCACAGTTACGCGGCGCATATCGAAATACTCCAGCGCAAGTGTTCCTGAATCTGGCCCTATGTATTTAGGGCACAAAGCCCCCTAGATACACCAGAAATGGTGCCTGACAATTTTGGCACAATATTTTTGGTTTCCCTCTTGTTGTTATTTTATTTAAATGTTGCTGTGTGTATTACCTATTTGTTTTGAGTCTAATAATACTGGATTAGATATACAGAGCAGGCCTTTTGAAATATTCTATGGTATTTGCCCATTGGTATGAGAGAAGAAGTGAATCTCGTAGTTCTCTATGAAATGTATACAGTAAGACTCAGGGAGACAGACTGCAACCTGCCGCCTCCATCGTAGTTGAGTCACATACCGATGAGGTAATTTGACGGACTGAGATTAAGTTAGAAAACAAAACTTAAAATACGCCCTTAGGGGTGCTTTTGAATTTAAACTTGCCATGCTCGTGCAACCCCCCCCCCCTTATATCCCCTCCTCCCCTCTCTGCTACCCCCTCTTTCTTTCCTCTATCCTTTATCTATCTACTACTACTCTATTCTACTGCAGAATACGGAAAATGGGATGGGGAACCGGCTCGCTCGAGACCGATAGATGAGTGACAGATGGACAGTGAAAGATTGTTTCTAGGGATATACTTGTCATAGAATGTCCACACCTCTGTTAATACCTGCACTCGTGGCTGTTATGTGCTCTGTATGGAATGTCTGTATGCAACTTATTATGACTGTATGTTGATGGTCCGTGAGGACTGGTTTCCTTTTCTGATGATAAATAAAAAATAAAAAAAATAAAAATAAATGTATACAGTAATTGACTGATGGATAGATGAATTTGCCTCAGACAATTTTACTTAAAGGGGTTGTAAAGGTTTGTGGTTTTTCACCTTAATGCATATTAGTTGATTGGATAGATTGATAGCTGCGCAGCCATTGGCTCCTGCTGCTGTCAATCAAATCTAATGACGCGGCCGCCGAGGGGCTGGACCGAGTCATACTCTCGGAGTCTATGGACACCGAGTATATGACACAGGAGCGCGTCCGCAAGTTAACCCCCTTGGAAGAGACCTTCCCAGGGAGACCGGAAAATGTCTCACAATGTGTCAGCTTCCTGTGGGCGCAGGCACTTGGACTTGCGAACATGCCTGAGCCCATCCTTACTTGGGATCCTTCCAGAGCCTGGAGTGGGCAATAGCCTACTATTAGCTAAACGTGGGTCACAGAAGCACAAAAGTGCATTTCTGTGACCCACAGGAGACGTACAGTTTGATCAAAGAAGCTTTGGCCATACAAGGATTAGTTAAAAAACATCAGGACACCCAAATCAACCTTTTTTTTTCTATGAAAATGACTGTTGCTTAATTAGGCTTCATTTCCATGGACGTTTTTACAGCCACTTTTTTAAGCCTTTTTTACAGCTTAAAAACGCCTGTCCATGTTTGTTGAAAAAAAGCTCCAAAACGCCGCTTTTTTAATGTCTGACGTTTTTACAGCTCTATTGGTGGAGCTTCAGAACGCACTGGTCCTGGTTTTTTTTTTGCAGCTTAAAAACTGCTCAGCCATCTACAGCTCAAAAACGTCATGGTGGGCATGAGGCCATAGACTAACATGGAGAGCCGTTTTTAAGCTGCAAAAAACACCCAGAAAAGTGGCTGTAAAAACGTCCATGGAAATGAAGCCTTAAAATAATAATTTTGTGAAATTGATTTTCAAGATTACAGTTATTTTATCAAAATGGTTGCTATAAGAATATATTGTATTATTAATTCAATGGCCAGCCTGTAAAAACTCACATGAATTGCTACTACAGAATGGTAGAAATATAGTGATATTTGTTGGCCAGTACTGAATGTTACATACAATGCAATCACTCTTCACTATCTTGGTCATACCATATTGACTACAGCCTGGAGTGGCTTTGCAGATGGGCTTTGGGCCATTCAGGACAAGAAGCTCTTCAACTTTCATTACTGCTGTGTTGGAAAAGGATCAATATTTGTATTGTGCCTGTTTATCACACTAATAATGTCATATATAATGACACTGCACATTGTAAAATGACAAAGGCATTGCAATTGTGTATGTCCCTACTAAGCAGATTCATCTTGCATCTAGCTATATTCCCTATAAAACTGAAATAAATTGAGGTTTATTAGCTACCAGTATTTCCATGCTGAAATTGATAGAGCTCCTTGCAGTTTGTGATTGGGTGAAAATTAGATAGCAGATTGCAGCTTTAACAGCCAATCAAAAATCAGTAAGGGAAAAAAAATTGTCTTCTATATAACAGAATTTTTTATTAGGGAAAGTCTACGACTTACTTTATGAAACAACTGGTCCTACGCAAGACACATCTAAAAGATGGATGAAGAATTTATTTAGACAAGTCTGATTGCAAGTTTCCTAAGGCTAAGTACAATTTAAAAGCCTGTGATATGGATCACTCAGGGTGTGTTCAGCTTTAGGCAAAATAACACCGCTATTAAGAAATGGTAATTCATAGCTAATAATGCATTACATTATAAAGGTATTACTATATTAAACTTGCCACCCTCAAAATATGTATGAAGTTTATCCAAGGACAAAAGATACATCAACATGAAACTGGCATGTAGTATAGATATCAGCCCCATTCCCAACAGATGTCAGCATTGTCCTTCTTTGTTGTATTGAATGAAAAGATTATTCCATGGGAGTGTATTACTGTTGTAATTGTACTCATGGATTCAAATTGCCCTATATACCCAACACTGGAACCATAAACCCTTAAAGTGATTGTAAAGTCTTGTTTTTTTACCTATAAAAATAACAAACATGTTATACTTACCTGCTCTATTGCAGTGGATTTGCAAAGAGCAGCCCGGATCCTCCCCTTCTCGGGTCCGTCTTCTGTGATCCTTGCCCCTCCCTCCTGTTCCGTGCCCCCACAGAAAGCAGCTTGCTATGGGGGAACCCAAGCTGAGTCACAGCTCCTTGTGTCCATTTAGATACGGAGCCCCGACCCCTCTCTTCCTTAACCGCTTGCTGACCAGCCGCCGCAGTTATACGGCGGCAGGTCGGCACTCCTGCGCGAGAGCCCGTAGCTCTACGTCGCCACTTTAGACGGCCACTAGGGGGCGCGTGCGCGCCGCCGGCCCGCGCGCGCGCCCTCGAGTCCCGTGCCCGGCGGGCACGATCGCCGCCGGGCACACGCGATCGCTCGTTACAGAGCGGGGAACGGGAGCTGTGTGTGTAAACACACAGCTTTCGTTCCTGTCAGCGGGGGAAACACTGATTTTCTGTTCATACAATGTATGAACGGAAGATCAGTGATTTCCCCTAGTAAGTCCACCCCCCCCATACAGTTAGAACACAAATAGGAACACACTTAACCCCTTCCCCGCCCCCTAGTGTTAACCCCTTCACTGCCAATGGCATTTTTATAGTAATCCAATGCATTTTTATAGCATTGATCGCTAAAAAAATGCCAATGGTCCCAAAAATGTGTCAAAAGTGTCCGAAGTGTCCGCCATAAGGTCGCAGTACTGAAAAAAAACGACCCCCTATTTTGAAAACGCTATAACTTTTGCACAAACCAATCAATAAATGCTAATTGCGATTTTTTTAATGAAAAATATGTAGAAGAATACGTATCGGCCTAAACTGAGGAAAAAAAGTTTTTTTATATATTTTTGGGGGATATTTATTACAGAAAAAAGTAAAAAATATTGCATTTTTTTCAAAATAGTCGCTCTATTTTTGTTTATAGCGCAAAAAATAAAAACCGCAGAGATGATCAAATACCACCAAAAGAAAGCTCTATTTGTGGGGAAAAAAAGGACGCCAATTTTGTTTGGGAGCCACGTCGCATGACCACGCAATTGTCAGTTAAAGCGACGCAGTGCCGAATTGCAAAAAGTGCTCTGGTCGTTGGGCAGCAATATGTTCCGGGGCTAAAGTGGTTAATTGGCTAGCTGACTTTGATTGACAGCAGTGGGAGCCAATGGCGCCACTGCTGTGTCTCAGCCAATCAGGAAGGAGAATCACGGATGGCTTTAACACATTAATGGACAACGCTGGACAGAGAGGGATCTCAGGTAAGTATTAGGGGGGCTGAGGGGGGCTGCTGCACACAGAAGGGTTATGCATTAAAATAAAAATGTTCTGCCTTTACAACCCCTTTAACGTATCGCTAAATGCAAAATTTTATTTTTGTATTTTTGGATTAGGTAGAGAGAGATTAGAACTCATGTCAGATTTTTATTCAAGTCTGTGTTCCCCCTAAGAGAAAGTTGCCCTCTCTATCATTTTTAAAGGTATCATTGAAGTAAAAGTAAAGTAAAATTCTAAATTTTGGCTTGACATCAGAACAGGAATAGAATGGAAGTCTTCAAATGGGGACACTATTTCTGTTGATCCTGGTGACAACCCCAGGATTCCCTCACTTTGGAGGGATCTCCTCTCCCTTCCTGGTTTTGGGTATGCAACAGGAAGTGATAGAAACAAAACAAAAGAAACATTCAGGACTTGTACCGTTTTAGTGTTCTCTCAGCAGTCAGCCTTTCACCTAACAGCAGGATCTTACATAATAGGAAGTGAAAGAGAGAGCCCTAAACATCAGTCCGCTTGCTTGCATACAGAATATAAAGGCCTGTGAACAGCTAGGACTAGTAATGAGGTCTATGGATACCAGGTAAGATGTGGACCTAAGGGTGAAGGATTTATCCTTAGGTCCAAACATGTCCACTTAAGAAAAAGGGGTGCGTGATTCCAGGAGATCGTGGTGGCTGGGGGGGCTGGCACACAGGAGAGAACTGTAGCCTGGAGCCGTAGCAAGGCTGGAACACAAGCCAGCGTTGGATCTGTGGCTAAGAGGATTTCGGGCCATGATGACGTCACATGATGGGCAGCAGCATGGTTCGAAACAGCGAACATCCTGCTTCCTGCGGGCCTGCCAGAGAAGCCTCTACAGTGTTTTTTTTTTCATATCAGACTTAACCGGAAAGTTAGAGGCTTGAGAAGAGTTCATATTTCCTCTTCGGTTTCGCATCACTTGTGGTTTTTCAATTTATTTAATATGTCTTGTTTTCCGTTTCTTTATTCTTTCTTTCCCTTTTTTTTTTTCTTTAAAACCATGGGAAAGGAATACAGATAGAGAGGCAAACACGAGATATTAACCCCCAAAACAAAAAAATAAAAATAAAACAGTCCCCATTACCCCCCTCTATCCCTATATCCCTGGGTCTCCTAGTTCTGATTTAATTTCTACCCCCGGCCTTTTTTTTCTCCCTCCCCCCCCTTATTATGCCCCCCCCCCCTCCCTGCTTCTAGATCGTTTACCTTATAGGATCGGGCCACTACAGTGTGATTCACCCGTGCATCTGCCAACAACAGGGGTGATACACAAGAGCTTCATCCATGTTTCCTGGACCTTTTCCAGCAGACACCGGCTGCCACAAGGTGACACTCTACCTGCTCACCTCTGTGAGTGCATTCCTATTTAAACGTTGTGTTTTTAACCCAACAAATATATACACTCAGATGTCTGCACTTTCTCTTTGCTTTTCATTTATAATTTATATTCTTCACCCTGCTAAAAGTTGGATGCTTTAGGCAACATGACCACTTTCCTGAACGTTTACAGAATACCAATACAGAAACCTGTGAATTATTCTTAAAAAGTTCCAACTGTGATCACACATCTGTGATCATGGAGAATTCTTTCATTCTTTGCTATGTGCATAAACTGTGTGCATTTCCAGACTTCATCACGCTATCGTGTCTGTACAGATGGTCATTTAGAAAGATTTAAAAAAAAATCATATCA
The DNA here is from genome assembly GCA_029574335.1 of Rana kukunoris. Lineage (NCBI taxonomy): Eukaryota > Metazoa > Chordata > Amphibia > Anura > Ranidae > Rana > Rana kukunoris. The sequence goes on along the minus strand of CM056059.1, from coordinate 221,757,181 downwards.
GATTTCTTTTCTGCCTGAAGAAATAAGAAGACGCCATCTGTAAATTATCCAAGTAGGAAGCATTGTGAAATGAATCTAAACATCAGAGTTGCAGGTATTTTCTACAGTAACCTTGATATAGTCTACATTTTAATTATAATTGATAATGTTTCTGCACTTAATAGACACTTCCTAGACCTTGCCAGATGTTAATAAGCAGCATTCAAATTTTTTTGCATTGCTTAGCAACATGATCCCGCAAGGACAGGACGACTCTGGTCCAAATCCCTCAACGGAGAAATGACACTTTATCCTTACTTCAGTTCCTCCCAAGTACACAAGATGTATGTGCCATGTACTGTTCAGAGTCATTTTAATTAATATGGTATATTAAGGGTGGAGTCAGGGGTGTTATATTATTCCTAACACTGCCTATTCATTCCTGATGCACATGTTTGGAACGCACAAAAATGCATGTGTCATTTTTGCTTAGTATGCCTTGTTCTCTGTGGAAGGATTCATTCAAATCTTGCGCTGCAATGTTAAAAATGAGGCACGTCTGTTTCGTGCTCTGAGAGTCCCAATACAATAATGAAGGCTAGGCAAAAGCATGTTAGACAACGAACAATAAAAGAAACAAAAGAGGTCATGGAGAGATGTCAATCTGGCTTAACAGCATTATACATATTGCTATTTAGAATATTTTTCCTATTTTTTTTTTCTTTAAAGCTAATCAATAGCTTTGGATTATTTACAAAACCATTAATGTACTTCTGTATGCAAATGTTGAATCTCCCTTATGCCCTGTACACACGATCGGTTCGTCTGATGAAAATGATTTGATGGATTTTTTCATCAGATATCCGATGAAGCTAACTTTCATCAGCAGTCTTGCCTACACACCATCGGTTAAAAATCCAATCGTGTCCAACGCGGTGACGTAAAACACGACGACGTGCAGAGAAAAATGAAGTTCAATGCTTCTGAGCATGCATGGATTTTTGACCGATGGATTTCCCCACAGACGATCGTTTTTTTTTCTATTGATTTTTTAACCATACGAAAAATTTAAAACAGGTTCTATCCGGTCCGTTTTCATCAGACGAACCGATCGTGTGTACAGGGCATTAGCCTCCTGTAATCCCCTGTGCAGCCACACTAATGCTAAATCAGATTCCTACATCCACACTACACAGCGCAAATGGACAAATCCCCCGCTGACAGATTTAGAACTTGTGTTGACAGGCTTTGGTCGTGTGTCAATGGCATTAGCTTGACATCAGTATGAGATGCACTATATTACCAAAAGTATTGGGGCGTCTGTCTTTACACACACATGAATTTTAATGGGATCCCAGTCTTGGTCTGTAGGGTTCAATATCGAGTTGACCCACCCTTTTGCAGCTATAACAGTTTCAACTTTCCTGGGAAGGCTGTCCACAAGGTTTAGGAGTGCGTCTATGGGAATGTTTGACCATTCTTCCAGAAGAGCATTTGTGAGGTTAGGCACTGATGTGGACGAGAAGGCCTTGCTCTGTTTCCACTCTAATTAATCCCAAAGGTGTTCTATCAGGTTGAGGTCAGGAGTCGATGCATGCCAGTCAAGTTCCTCCACTACAAACTCGCTCATCCTCGTCTTTATGGACCTTGAGTTGAAGCTGTTATAGCTGCGGAGGGTGGGCCAACGAAACATTGAACCCTACGGACTAAGAATGGAATGCTATTAAAGTTCAAGTGCGTAAAAAATATCTGAAATCATTCAAAGGGCACTGTTTTAGCATGCAGACTGGTCTATGTTGTGTGCCGGTAGTAGGGCCTAGTGCCTTGCGTTGTAAGCTGTTCACAATTTTCTAACTTTATTGCAATGTCAAAGTGACTTTTCATTTATTCTGAGAAATTACGGTGCATTGCGGAAAAACAAAGCATGTCAACATTTTTGTGTATCGAACAGCAACCCACCTTGAGGCAGATTGATTGGATGGAAAATATTTGTTTTCTATGTACCCTTGTGGCGACTGACGTTGATCAGGTGCAGAAAAGCACCAGCCCTTGCATATAGTGTGTGTGAACAAGCCCTCAGAATGCATTCTACCTGCAGTTGTTGTCCTCCTGACCTGTTTGACCTGCTTCAAGTTGGTTTTGCATTTCCCTAGACTTGTATGGTAATGCAAAATCTGTCTTCATCGGACAAACCGATAGTGTGTGGGCCCCATCGGTTTTATTTCCCTCGGTGTAAAAAAATAGAACATGTTTTAAATTTTTCCTATGGATAAAAAAAACGATAGAAAAATCAGATCATCTGTATGGAACTCCATCGATCAAAAATCCACGCATGCTCAGAATCAAGTCGACGCATGCTTGGAAGCATTGAACTTAATTTTTCTCTGCACGTCGTTGTGTTTTACGTCACCGCGTTGGACACGATTGGATTTTTAACCGATGGTGTGTAGGCAAGACTGGTGAAAGTCAGCTTCATCAGACAAACCAATCGTGTGTACAGGGCATAAGGGAGATTCACCATTTGCATACAGAAGTACATTAATGGTTTTGTAAATAATCCACAGATATTGATTAGCGTTAAAGAAAAAAAAAATTAGGAAAAATATTCTAAATAGCAATATGTATTATTTGGCTTGTCGTAGTGTTGTACTTCACCGCGTTTTGGCACAATTGTATTTTTGACTGATGGTGTGTAGGCAAGACTGATAAGTCAGTTTAGTCGGATATCCAACGAAAAAATCCATCGGATTTTATTTCATCAGAAATCCGATCGTGTGTACAGGGCTTAATTCCTACCTCTGTACCGGCTTCCTATTAAAAAGCTGGTGGAAGTGTGAATGAACTATGATAGCACCCATCAGCACCCTTATGCCTCGTACACACGGCCGGACTGTCCGAGAAGAAAAGTCAGACGGCTTCTTTTCTCAGAAAGTCCGGCCGTGTGTAGCTTCCATCTGACTTTTTTTGTCGGAAGTCCTACGGACCTTAGATAGAGAACATGTTCTCTATCTTTCCGTCGGACTTATGACAGACTCACGGCGGACTTTTGCACGGTCAAAAGTCAGACCGTGTGTACAAGGCATTACAGTTCATTGAGAACTACTAGCTGTCTACTGCAGTGGCTTATGGAACTTTTTCTGGGACAAATTGTTGTAAATGAATGAAGTGGCTGTGTGGGCAGAGAGGATTCCCCACCTGCTGTCACAACAAGATGGATCGGGGGGTACGGGAGAAGGTGCTGGAGCATGTTACACCCTTAATACAGGTGTAACATCTAACATGCTTTAAAGGTGAGCTTAGTCTTTAAAGCCCTTCTGCCTGACTTTGCAGCTCTAACCCTGTCTGTGCTCTGTGACACATGGTTTTAGAGCTTACACAGTGTTGACAATGTCATCCCCTCCCTCATAAGAATGAGCTCCGACGTGTTCACACAGCCTACGTGGAGAGCCCACCAGGAAGTCAGCACTGCGCTGCGCTAATCACGGGTAGTGAGACATTACCCAATCTCTGCAGCCACACATCGGGAAATGTCTCACTGCCTGTGATTAGCGCAGTGCCGACTTCCTGACGGGCTCTGCACGTGGGCTGTGCGAACATGACGGAGCTCATCCTTACTCCCTCATATGATAGTTTTTGGGTCCAGAAACTGTGCACTGCATCATGGAAGGAGGTTAAATGTTCTCCCATATCTGAAAGCACCAGGTATCCTACAGAGCTATAAAGCAACAAGAGATTGTGGAGAGGGTGTGTATAGGTGTGTAAGCTCTAAAGCCCTGTACACATGGACGAGAATCCCGTCGGGGAAAAAAACGTTGGTTTTCCTGACGGGATTCCTGGCAAGCTTGGCTTGTCAAGCCGTGCATACAGACGGCCATTCAAAAGAACCGCTGTTCTTTTAAATAGCAAAAACGTAATCGACTACGACGAGCTGGCGGTCGTCACATTCGATTCCACCGCCGCCATCTTGCTACACCTCACACTATCGTTGTATGCTACCGCGCATCCTTCAAAGTTGTATCAGCATGCTCGGGTTTACCATGGACAGGGGATTCCCGGCTGTTTTCAGGGCACAATCAGGGCACACGGGAGCACATCAGGGCACACGGGAGCACATCAGGGCACACGGGAGCACATCAGGGCACACGGGAGCACATCAGGGCACACGGGAGCACATCAGGGCACACGGGAGCACATCAGGGCACACGGGAGCACATCAGGGCACACGGGAGCACATCAGGGCACACGGGAGCACATCAGGGCACACGGGAGCACATCAGGGCACACGGGGGCACATCAGGGCACATGGGAGCACATCAGGGCACAATCAGGGCACATTAGAGCACATCAGGGCACAGCACATCAGGACAGGGCACATGGCACATCAGGGTACAGGGTACCCTGATGTACAGAGCCCAGCACATCGGGGTACATGAGGTACATGGGGCACATGAGGGTACATGGGGCACAATCAGAGCCCATCAGGGCACAATCAGGGCACATGAGAGCACATCAGGGCACACCAGGGCACATGAGAGCACATCAGGGCACATGAGAGCACATCAGGGCACAATCAGGGCACAATCAGGGCACATGAGAGCACATCAGGGCACAATCAGGGCACATGAGAGCACATCAGGGCACAATCAGGGCACATGAGGGCACAATCAGGGCACAATCAGGGCACATGAGGGCACATGGTAGCACATCAGGGCACATGAGAGCACAGGTCAGCATTTACCTGTTGTTTTCGTCAAAGGCAGAGTAGCGCAGGAAGCGTCTGTCATAAGTTCACTTGTCTCCCATGTCACGCTGCTACTCCCCGCCAGCCCCTCCCCCTCTCTTCTCGTCCATCTCAGATGATTTCACAAGCAACTGGGGATGGACGAGAAGAGAGGGGGGGCCGCCGGGGAGTAGCAGCGCCAGCGTGACATGAGAAGTGAACTTATGACAGACGTTTCCTGCGCTACTCTGCATCTACACTTCCGCGGCACTGCCTGCGGGCCATTTAAAACCGGTACTGGGCCGGTACTTTGAGACCCCTGGTCTAGTCTAATGCCTGGTACATAAGATGAGATTATCGGATCCCTCTTCACAGGAGGACCACTTGACGTTGCACCCGTCTGCACTATTTTGTGACCACTCTTTATGTGTGTGCACATTTTTTCTGCACTGGGTGAAGTTTTTGGGTGTGTTCACACACCATAGGCTTTTCAAAAAAAAAAAACATAAAATGAGATTATCGGACGAATGGTCATCTGTTTTTTTTTTTACATGCTAGCCTCATTTTGAAAACAAAGAGTTTACTAAAGTTATAAAACTTCTCATACGACAGAATAAAAATTGTGTTGTCATATGTTGTAGTGTATTTGCATTGTTATTTTGAACGACAACTGTACTGATTAAATGAAAATTGTACTATTTGGTATCTTACGAGAACATTTTTCGTGCTTGTCCGATCTGATAATTTTGCATGAATTGTCATGATCGGGTCTCGAAAACGGTGTACTAACAATCAGAATATCGTATTATTCGCTTTGAAAGCAAAGAATTTTTCTTAAGATTATCTCCTTGTGTGTGTACGGGCAATTAGGACAACTATTATCCCACAGAACATAGTCCAGCATGAGAGCTAGATAGAATGAGAATTGCAAATCACCTTGATAAGAACTCCTAGAATGCAGATTTTCTAACCTCTAGATGACCGATGGATTTTTATTAATTATGTATGTATGTCGTTTTAATGCGCATAAAGCAAAAGGTAAGTAAAAAAATATTATTATTGTTTTACGATTATTATTATTTTATACAGGATTTATATCAAGCTAACAGTTTGTGTAGCACTTTAGAAAATAAGGGGGGACAGTACAGTTACAATATAATTCAAAACAAGGAGATTAGAAGGGTTACAAAGATTGACAGCTTATCATTTAAATGTTGCAGAGAAAGGACAGCCAGTACCACTATTCCCGGCCCAAAGATACAGAATAGTGAAAACCTGCCATGTATAGAGCTATTGGGGAGATTTGTGCTCTTCTACACTTTACCCTTAACCTCCCTGGCGGTATTCCCGAGCGTGACTCGGGGTTAACATTCAGTGCCAGAAGCGGTAACCCCGAGTCACGCTCGGGGTGCATTTTTTTTTTCCCCCGGTCAGACTAGCCTCCCTGGCGGTCTTCACGTGTGTGGCACGGGGTGAGATTTTTAAGCTAATATCGGTAACCCCGTGCCACACACGCGCTTACCTCGCTGGATGCAGAAAAAGTTTACTTACCTTTTCTCTGCGATCCAGCGATGAATCCCCGCAGTACACGGCGGGCGGATGTCCGCCTGATGCTGTGTGTTCCGCCGATTCCCTTCCCTGCGAGCGTCGCGACGTAGGGGGGGGAACGGCGCCAAATTTAAAAAAGTAAACAAACACTATACATACAGTACACTGTAATCTTATAGATTACAGTACTGTATGTAAAAAATACACACCCCCCATGTCCCTAGTGGTCTGCCCTGTACACTACATGTCATTTTGTATAATAAAAACTTTTCTTTCTCCCTGCAAACTGTAGATTGCCCATAGCAACCAAAAGTGTCCCTTTATGGCAAAAATTGTTTTAGAGCAGCTAAAAAACAGCGATAATAAATCAGAATCACTTGCAGAATTTAGCGATAGCGATTTATGGGGAAATTCGTCATAAAAAAAAAAAAAAAATGACAGCAAAAATTCTGCAACTGAGCAAATTTCAGTGATTTTGATTTGATTACATTATTGAATAATTTTTACTATAATTATATTATCATTTGTGATCATTTTTTATAATTATTTATTATATTATAATTTTTAATTAAAAAAAAAAAAAAAAATCATACCCGGGATGCCTATTAGACTCTTGTTTGAATAGATTTAAGTGAGTTATTCCTAAGAATTACAAGCCTACAGTATAAAACGCCAAATTCCCTTGCAAATAATGGTACCGCTTTTAGCACCTAAAATCTTAAAGAATCATACCGCCAGGGAGGTTAAAAGCTTATTTCACATCATGGAAAATAATACCTATGCTAAGTCATGGCTTGGCACAGATAAAACATGTTCCACATATAGGGCTTGGAATCCAAGATTAAGTTTAATCTGCTTAGATTTTGCCATCCTTGGTTCCTCCCCCCATCACCATACCAATGTCATTTTTTGATAAAACATTTCCATTTTCATTATACTTTATTTTCCTCTTTCAATTGTTTTTATTAATGTTTTTAAAAGAGTAAAAGTAATGCCCCGTACACACGATCAGGCTTTTGCTCGGCCAAAAGCACATCGGAATTCCGACTGAATTCCATCGGAGTAAAATAGAACATGTTCTATATTTAAACTCCGATGGAATTCATCGGACTTTCTCCAATGGGGCACACACATGGTAGGAATTTCCGATGGAAAAAGTCTGTCTGACTTTTTCTATCGGAAATTACTAGGGTTGTCCCGATACCACTTTTTTAGGACCGAGTACAAGTACCGATACTTTTTTTCATGTACTCGCCGATACCGAATACCGATACTTTTTTTAAATGTGTCCCCAAATGCAGCCATGTCCCCCCACATATATTGCAGCCATGTCCCCCCACATATATTGCAGCCATGTCCCCCCACATATATTGCAGCCATGTCCCCCCACATATATTGCAGCCATGTCCCCCCACATATATTCCCGCCATGTCCCCCCCACAGATGCAGCCATGCATGTCCCCCACATATTGCAGCCATGCATGTCCCCCACATATTGCAGCCATGCATGTCCCCCACATATTGCAGCCATGCATGTCCCCCACATATTGCAGCCATGCATGTCCCCCACATATTGCAGCCATGCATGTCCCCCACATATTGCAGCCATGCATGTCCCCCACATATTGCAGCCATGCATGTCCCCCACATATTGCAGCCATGTATGTCCCCCACAGATGCAGCCATGTATGTCCCCCACATATTGCAGCCATGTCCTGTCCCCCACATATTGCAGCCATGTCCTGTCCCCCACATATTGCAGCCATGTCCTGTCCCCCACATATTGCAGCCATGTCCTGTCCCCCACATATTGCAGCCATGTCCTGTCCCCCACATATTGCAGCCATGTCCTGTCCCCCATACCTGTAGTAGCTGGGGGAGTGTCTATGCATGGATCCGTGTATATTGGACAGATCCGTCCAATACCGAGAAGGGGAGTGTCTATACATGGCGAGGCGGGCATTACAAGTATGTGGAGAAAGAAAGTGCAGCGCTATACTAATTAGTTTTGTGAAAATGCTGCCAAATTCACATGACATAACAATGTCGTATAAAGCATATACAGTATATATAATGACATATAAATAGTAATAAGCATCTAATTCAAACTTTACCAAAACATATATCCCAATGGACAGCAAAGCAGCATACAATAAAACATAAATATATGTTTTGGTAAAGTTTGAATTAGATGCTTATTACTATTTATATGTCATTATATATAGTGTATATGCTTTATACGTTTACCTTTTTGATTGTTCAATCATGTCAAACATTGGTATGACAGATCCTGCTTTATATTTGTATATTAGAGCATTTGTTTTGATGTACTATATCCTGTCAAGATTGTCCACTTCCTGTCTCCTCCCTTTCAGGGGTGGAGTTCCGGATTACTTGTCTTATTTAAACTCAGCAGTGTGGGGGTACAGACAGATGCCCCTGTTGATGGCTTTGAGCCGAAACTAGTCGGGTAACATCCATAGTACCCCATACTGCTTTTAGATATATTTTTCACGTGATTTTACTCATTTATTTTAAATAAAGCCTTCATTTTTTTTTTGATCTGCACCATTGGGAGCATTTCTTTTTTCTTTTTCCCATGCCACACATGTTGTGTTGATACATGAGCCTGGCCATCCCTCCATTGGCCTTTTGTTATCCGGGTTCCTGTCCCTGAAGTGAGGTATCCGACCAAGATTGAATCCATCATCTCAGCTGGAGTGACCATCGCTGCAAAACCTTTCACGCACAGAGCCCAGGGTCCGCTGTGACCACCATGCCTGATCTGACTTGCTGTTAGTACTAACATGTGAGTCCACCACAGCTGGTAAGAGTATCCATTTCCATTGATTTTGATAGTCTGAAGGTTGCTACAGACAAGCCATCATTGTTGTCTTAATTTCCTTGAACTGGCATCATATGTGAAGATTTCATTCATCCATTTGGGACACACCTATGAACTATTCATTTTTGTTTATTTTGTTTGGTTGGTTTTTTCACTCATTAGTTTGCCAACATATGTATGGACTATATCAGTATTCCACACATGTTGAGTACAATTGTCTTTTACTATGCTTTTACATACAATTTTTGTTTGATTTCACATTGTTATGTCATGTGAATTTGGCAGCATTTTCACAAAACTAATTAGTATAGCGCTGCACTTTCTTTCTCCACGTTCACTTTGACTTTGTTTGTCTGTGTGCTGGCTGCTACATTGTTTTTTGTTTTTCTTTGATAATTAGCGCAGTTGTTTTTCCCACTTTCCGGGCACTACAAGTATTCAAACGAAAACGGTTGTGGACACTAGGAAGTGGTCTTCCATACGATCACCCCTTGGATCATAGTGTGGGACAACAAAACCTAAGATATAAAGGTCAAGACCATCTTAAATTGTAATCCCTGGAAGTAGGCCCAACATGAAGTAAAGCCCACATCCAGCGACCATGGTTCACAAAGTATTACTCTTTGCCAAGTATTGTAACGGTTCCACATAGGGACTCCAGACCCCCAAATATGATCATCAAGAACTTAAAGGGGTGTAAAGCTTTGCTTTTTCACCTTAAAGGAACACTAAAGGTTTGTTTTTTATTAGATCAATTGATTGCTGTAAGCTAAAGCATTTAAATATCACTTACCTCGTTTTTCCTTTTGACCTCCAAAATACAGTAATCCAGGTTTGAAAATGTCATTTCCTGTCTCTCCTCTTCTTGCTTTCCACCAGCACCTGCATGGTGGAAAGCAGAATGTGCTCACCCCCTCCCCATGACTACAGCCCTGCGTGAAGATGCTCTCTTAACCCTCATAGGCATGGAGGCTAAGCTAATAGGAACTGTAGTTCCCATTAGGCCGTGATGTAGCAAGAATGAATGCGCACCGCAAACCAGGAAGTCAGTGAGAATAACGATTCAGGACTGACAGAGGTGAATAAAACGGCTCGATTTCAACAGGTATCAAACTAGTTATAATGCAAAACATTACTTTTTACTCTATCAGCTACTATCAGACTTTAATTTAAGAGGAAAATATTTTTGTCTTTACAACCCCTTTAATGCATCCTATGTATTAAGGTGAAAAAAACACCTTACACCCTCGGGCCACCCAGGTTTACTTAGCTGAGCAACGAAACTCCGTGGGTCACAATCCCGCGATGGTTTCCCCCAGCTTGAGGCGGCTCTTCATTGGAGATTGATAGCAGCGCAGCCATTGGCTCCCGCTGCTGTCAATCAAGTCAATGACGCAGCACACCGGGGGGCAGGGCCGAGTGATACAGTCGGCGGCTATGGCTGCCGACTGTATCACAGGAGCGCACCCGCAATCTAAACCACTTGAGAGAGCGATTCCCAGAACGGGGTTAGCTGTTATGGGAAGGAGCCGAGACAGCCGCCCGAGGGCCGCCCGAGGGACCCCAAAAGACGAGGATCAGGGCCACTCAGCGCAAAACAAACTGCACAGTGGAGGTAAGTATGGTATGTTTGTTATTTAAAAAAAGTCCTGCTAGCCACATCTTTGAGGTGCTGTAGGAGTGGTGAATACACCGCTCCTAAAGCGCCCCTGCCCATTGAAATCAATGGGCAGCGCCGCCGAATAGCGCAGCGAAAACGACGGTAAAAATAGCGGTGCTTTACCGCCGATGCCCTCACCGCCCCAGTGTGAAAGGGGCCTAAATAAGAAAAAATAAGCAAAAGCTAAGAGGACATGATGCCAAGGCTGGCCAAAGTTAAAGGGGTTGTAAAGGTTTGTTTTTTATTTTCTAAATAGGTTACTTTAAGCTAGTGCATTGTTGGTTCACTTACCTTTTCCTTCGATTTCCCTTCTAAATGTTTTTTTTCTTTGTTTTCTTTGTCTGAATTTCTCACTTCCTGTTCCTCCTCAGTAAGCTGTTCTAAATGACTTTCCACCACTCGGATAATGGTGGAAAGCTTACTGAAGAGAAACAGGAAGTGAGAAATTCAAACAAAGAAGGGAGATGGAAGGAAAAGGTAAGTGAACCAACAATGCACTAGCTTAAAGGCTAGTTTTTTTTAAAATTTAGAAAATAAAAGGCTGAGTATGTCGTGGAGAATGTTTAACAGGCTCATTTAGTAGGGCAATACTTGCATCTTTAGTGATGTTGATTATTGTGACTAAAAAAATAAACAAATGAACCTTCATCCAAATAAGATGAACATTGGGACATGACCACCACACATGCAACAGTGAACCTCTCTGGCCACAGCCCCTGAAACAGGTAGCTCAGGTGCCTGCGTATATTTTTGACAGGTGCTCCGGCACTAAATACCATCTGGTGTACTCCATTTACGCCAGTCCTCCAACTCAGGGGTTATACTGCCATGCCACCTGGTAAGATAATTAGCAGTGGAGTCAACCGTTTTTTTTTATAGCATGGAGATGCCCCCTCGCATAGCAGCATCCTATATGCATCAATTTGTTGCAAGTGGAAGCTCTCCGCGGTGGGGGGGGGGGGGCATCTCCAGACTGCCTGTGAAATAGGAGGGAGGGCATATGCCCCTATGATCGTGATAGTGGCCTGTATGGTACAATCCCTTGTTCAACTGCCAGCCAAACCTTTCAGGTTGCATCCCTGGTGGGAACAGGGGATTGCCAAAAAGAGGAGCGCAAAGGCCATCTCCTACAGCTCGTGTCCCACATATGTAATGAATGGGAGAGTGTGGGGTACAGTATAGCTTTATGGTATTTTGACGCATACATACTTTATTTATATCTAATGATGTCATCACTTGGGCTTTGTGCTCCTCTCTGCAATACAGGCAGATCATGGCTGCCAGGAGTGGCTGTCCTGAAAACAGCAGACCACTCTAGGTAACACCTACATGTGATGCTAAACATACATGATTGAAAGTCGGCGATGAAAGGGAAAAACGATGCTGGATGTCTTTCGGCCAGGAAATGAGAGCTCTGAGACTTGCTGCAGTTTCTTAGTGTGAAATCAAGTCTAGGTTCATATTGATGTGATTTGGCATGCGATTTGGCATGTCACCATACGAAATGGTGCAACGCAAAGTCGGTGCTGCACCGATTCCCAAAAGTATTTCCGTACTAATTTTGGTGGCCATTTGTATAGACATTTGTGCAGGAACCCGCACAGATGTCTGTCAAATCGCCTCCAAAAGTCGAATTGCATTGCCAAGTGAGATTTCAAACCCGCTCCAATGTGAACCTAGGCTAAAGCTCAGCACATGTTACAATCTGATTGCATAATTACTTTTAGACTGGGTTCACACTGCCGCAACTGGAAGGTTGCACGACTTAAGGTGCAGATTTGCCACGCGACTTCATTGCGGCTTGCTTGCGACTTCAATAACAGAAGTCAAAACAAGTCATGATGAAGTTGCCCCAACCTTTTTCCAAGTCCCACCGATAAGAACTGCTTCATTGCAGTTAAAGGGTTTGTAAACCCTTGTTTAAAATATATATAACATGTCATACTTACCTCAACTGTACAATTTGTTTTGCACAGAGTGGACCCAATCGTCCTCTTCTGGTGTCCCCTGGCGGCGCTGGTAGCTCCTCCTCGCAACAGGTGTCCAGGTCGGAGAAGCGCTCTCCTTGGTGGACACCTGTGCGGGCACGCTCCTGAGTCCTGCTCCTGCATGTATTCACACAGAAAGCAGGACTCGGCCCCGCCCCCACGTCATTAGATTTCATTGACAGTAGTGGGAGCCAATGGCTGCACTGTTATCTAGCCAATCAAGAGCCGAGACAAGAGGCAGAGAGGAAGAGCGCGTCCCTGACGAGGGAACAAACAGGCTCAGTTGAATAAAACGGGGGGCTGGACATTGTCAGAAGTTTTTTCACCTTAATGCATAAGAAGCATTTAGGTTAAGGTGACCAGATTTTTAAAATGAAATCCAGGGACATATTTTTTGTTTACTATTAATGGCAACAATCAGCGACTCTCTGCCCATTGCTGCCCGCCTCACAGCCACTCAAGTCTTACTCTTTGTGCCCTGGCTACTACTGGATGGGGAGCGGAGGAAGATCACTCCCCCCGGGAAGGCAAGGAGATAAGCAGGTGGCTGGTCAAGATTTGTGCCAAGGCAGAAGAACATGTGAGCGAAGCTAAATGGGCATGCGCCTAAAACTGAAGAAATATTCCCTCCACTCCGACCAGCACATGATCATCAGAAAGGGGCACAGATAATGGGAAAAATACAACCCCCCCTATGCTAGTAGGCACGGCGGAGCGGGGGTGTGTAATTCAATTTTTTTTTATTTTAATTCTGCACTGACTGTCTTTGAAATTGCCCCTGCCCCCTATTAAATCCAATCTGGGGACAAAACCAGGGACAGACTTGGTCCAGGGACAGTGTCCTCAATCAGGGGACTGTCCCCTGAAACTGGGGATGTCTGGTCACCCTAATTTAGGTGAAAAAACACAAGGGTTTACAACCCGCATTTTTCATGCGACTTTAAACTCTCAAGTCACATGACAAGTCGTGGCAGTGTGAACCGAGCGTTGGCCCTACCAACAACTGTGTAGTGCTAGGGCCTACCTGATTGAATAACGATTGATTGGATAATTTAGGAGGGGCTTGTGATGCCTCAACCTATGGTTTATGGGCTGTACTATCTCACATCTTACCAGATAGGTCAGAAAAACCAGTGGCATTTGCCTCCAGGCCCAGGACACAAGCAGAAAGCAATTACTCACACATTGACAAAGAAGCTCTTGCACTCATATGGACAATTAAGAAGCTTCATCTGTACCTGACAGACCATAAACCACTCCTTCAGATCTTTGGCCCTGACACAGGCATCTCTCAGACGACGGCCGCGACCCGCCTCCAACGCCAAGCCCTACTCTTGGGAGCATACAGCTACAAAATCCAATATACCAATCAATGACATTTTCCTGCTGGGCTCTGCGAGTGCTTTTATCCAGGTGGCAATCCACTAAATCTACATTTGATTGGTGTGATCAGATTGTAACATGTATAGTAACCTTAAAGTGGAGTTCCACCCAAAAACTTCCATTGTCCAGATTTCTACCCCCCTCCGTTGTCACATTTGGCACCTTTTAGCAGGGAGGGGGAGCAGATACCTGTCTAATACAGGTATTTTCTCCCACTTCTGTCAAAAGATGGCCGCAGTATCTGCGGTGATCTACACCATGTCCGGCCCCTCCTCTGTCCTGCCCCCGCTGTCTTCTGGGAGACAAACAGGTCCCAGAAAATAGCAGGGACCAATCAGAATACGCGTGCGCAGTAGGGAACCAGGCTGTGATGCCGGGAGGCTTCACTTCCTGATCCCCTTACTATAAGGTGACCAAATTTTAAAAATGAAATCCAGGGACATATTTTTTCTTTACTAGTAATGGCAACAATCAGCGACTCTCTGCCCGTGGCCGCCGCCCGCCTCACAGCCTCTAAAGTCTAAGGCCGCGTACACACCACTAAATTAACCACTTAAGGACCCCCGCACGCACATATACGGCCACAGAATGGCACGTACAGGCACAAGGGCGTAAATTTACGTCCCCGCCTAAGTGCGGTTCGGGGGTCCCATCGGGACCCCCTCCGCGGCGTGCGGGGGTCCCCCTGGCTCCGGGAGCGATCCGGGATCTGGGGGCGGATGTCGGCGAATACCCGCCCCCCCGCGATCGCTCCCAGCCAATGGGAGCGCGCTCCCAACCTGTCACTTCCTCCTCCTGTGTTTACACAGGAAGGAGGAAATGATGTATTCTCTCATCGCAGCGCTGTTTCCCAGCGCTGCTGATGAGAGAAGACATCACAAGTAAGTGTGCACCAACACAACACTGACACACACTCACATAGGCATATTAACCCCTTGTGATCGCCCCCCCCCCACCCCCCTGTCACAGTGTCACTGAATGCAGTGATCTAATCACTGCATTTAGTGTCAGTGTGACAGGCAGTGTAAAAAACAGTTAGTGTTAGGTTCAGGATAGCCCCCCCACCCCCCCGAATAAAGTTTTAACCCCCTGATCACCGCCCTAGTTAACCCTTTCACTCCCTATTGCCAGCGTCACTAAGCGATAATTTTTCTGATCGCTGTATTAGTGTCGCTGTTCCCGCTAGGTAGCTATTTCTTTTTCTTGCGATTTTTTTTTTTTTTACTAAAGACATGTGGCTAAATAAATTTTGGCCTAAATGTTTGACTAAAATTTAGTTTATTTGATTTTTTTTTAAACAAAAAGTAAAAAATAGTGTTTTTTTTTTTAAAATTTCGCTCTATTTTTGTATATAGCGCAAAAAATAAAAATCGCAGAGGTGATCAAATACCACCAAAAGAAAGCTCTATTTGTGGGAAGAAAAGGACGCAAATTTTGTTTGGGAGCCACGTCGCACGACCGCGCAATTGTCTGTTAAAGCGACGCAGTGCCGAATCGCAAAAACACCTTGGGTCATTTACCAGCGTATTGGTCCGGGTCTTAAGTGGTTAATCCGATCAAATCAGTCTGACAGACCATTTTGATCGGATTTGTCTGCTGGGATATATTGGTTTGATTGTGTACACACGATCAAACCAAAATCCCCGCCGGCAGACAGCGCGGTGACGTTGACTCCGCCACGTCACCTAGGGTTGCCACCTCATCCCTTTAAACCCGAACACATATGAATTACACAGGTTCTGTGGCAGATTAGGGTGGTAATTAAACTCACTTGGTACCTTAGCTGCATTAAATTAGCCTCAGAACCTGTGTAATTCATATGTGTTCGGGTTTAAAGGGATGAGGTGGCAACCCTAACGTCACGCAAATCCATTCGACGCATGTGCGAGCAGATATGTCTGCTGGTCGCAAATCCATTAGACGCATGTGCGAGCAGATATGTCTGCTGGTTAGTGTACTAAGCAGCAGACATGTCGGACGGACGGGTTCCCAGCGGACAGATTTTAAAGCATGCCCATACACACGATCGAATTTGTCTCCTGAAACGGTCCGTCGGACCGTTTCCAGCAGATAAATTTGATCGTGTGTACGCGGCCTTACTCTTCGAGCACTGGCTACTACTGGATGGGGAGCGGAGGAAGATCACTCCGCCAGGGAAGGCAAGGAGATCGGCAGGTGACTGGCCAAGATTTGAGCCAAGGCAGAAGAGCATGTGAGCGGAGCTGAATGGGCATGCGCCCGAAACTGAAGAAATATTTCTTCCACTCTGACCAGCACATGATCATCAGAAAGGGGCACAGATAATGGGAAAAATACAAACCCCCTATGCTAGTAGGCACGGCGGAGCGGGGGGGTGTAATTCAATTTTTTTTATTTTAATTCTGCACTGACTGTCTTTGAAATTGCCCCTGCCCCCTATTAAATCCAAATCTGGGGACAAAACCAGGGACAGACTTGGTCCGGGGACAGTGTCCTCAATCAGGGGACTGTCCCCTGAAACTGGGGATGTCTGGTCACTCTACCTTATTAGCAATGCCTGCTCCTCCATCCAAAGCTGAGGGACGGGCAGGGGCGGACTGACTATTGAGGAACTTGGGCACTGCCCGAGGGCCCCATCAAGGTTACCAGGCTCATTAAAACCAGGGACAGTGTGTAAAAATCTGTGTTTTTTTTACATCTGTCCCTGATATGTCCAAAACCTACATGCTTTTGATGTGAAAATCCCTAGATTTTAGCTGCCCCGCCTCTGTACTGCCACCTGGCTTGGTGGCCATCTGTAAGGCTGGGGCCCCATAATCTTCTATTGCCTGGGGGCCCCATGAGTTGTCAGTCTGCCCCTGGGGACGGGTCTGCTTCGGGTGAGGACATTGCGGGCGTCCTGGACAGGTAAGTGTCCTTATTTTAAAAGTCAGAAGCTGCAGTCTTTGTAACTGCTGACTTTTTTTTTTTTTTAGGCAGAACTGCGCTTTTAGTACAGGAGAGGAGCCTCTACAATTGCACAGAACTGATGGTAATGCGAGAAGGAGCACATTTTCCAATGACTGACATGGGACTGACAGGTGTCATTGTCCTCATATGGACTGCAATTGAACAGCCCATACAGGAGCCAGCGTACCGCGTTTCTTGCCTGTGTGACACGGCGGACAGCTCTGCAGATTGAAGGGTTAATTTAGTTCCAAGCCGCAATGCTTCACCGATCACAAAGTTAACTCATCGTACTTTCTAATTCCGAGAGTAACCCACAGCATCCAATCACACATCACCTTTCATGTTATCAGACAATGAAGGGTAATTAGTGGCGGCTTGTTCTGGGTCACTCTACTCTGGACACTGTCATTGCCTAATTAAATAATACTGCACAGTAATGTCACATGTCACCGGTGTCGCTCTGCGAGTTGGGGTAATGCCAATGGAATGATCACAGATGCAGGCGCACCGAGAGATCTACATGGCTTGGCAAGACATTCACAGGGAGGGTCAAAGGGATTTAAATAGTGCCCATGAATTAATAATGGAGCTGCAGCAGAGAGGAGTGCAGGCAGCAGCCCTATGTCTTCCCTGCTTCAAGGGGCATCTTACCTGCTGATGGTGGTACAGGTCCTTGTCACTGGGATGGAGCAGGCATCCACTCCTTGGTGTAGAAGAGATGTGTAAAGAGGAGACAGAGGGAGGAGGAGGAGGAGAGATCCAGGGAGGGAGATGTGTAGGAGAAAAGGAGCCCTGCCCCTACAGGAGACTCACAGCCAAAGGGGAGGGGGAGTGACACAGAGGAGGGGAGCCAAGGATGCCACTCATGGATTGGAGAGCAGAGGATGGGCACCAGGGATCAATGTGTAGGGAGGTTCAGGGGGTGACACCAGCCATGACACCACTGCTTGTACAGCACAGCCTACACTAATGGGTTAATACACAGCCTGCACACAGGAAAAGGGGAAGTCTGTCATCATGTGCGGAAGTCAGCAGTTCAAGTTAATTTTTAGACAGTGAAATCTGCAGCCTCAGACAATCTGCCACTTGTTCTTATCGGCTGAGCTGGAAAATGCTATTTGACCCAATAAAAAGCCTGAGCTCAAGTCCCTTTACGGTGACCGAGAGCCAGGATTAGGAACCCCAATGGCAGGCTTGGGGCACCCCCTGCTGATGCCAGGTGGAGGTGCATGTTTCCGTGTGAGGCCCATTCAAACTGTCGCCATAGAAGACACACATGGCGTTTCCTCAAAGTGCATGATGAGTTTTTTAGCGCATTATTTATGGCTCATTTAGATCACATGCAGTCAAACGCATTTTAAACGCAGGTTGAACGCACATTCAAGAAAAAAATGCCAATAAAGCTAGTTTAAAAAAAAGGTAGAGCATGCTCTTTTTATACATACTGCAACTCAAGTGAACACACTGCAAACACATTCACCGTAAATGTAATGCCACGTACACACGATCGGTTCATCCGATGAAAACGACTAATGGATTTTTTTCATCAGATATTCGATGAAGCTGACTTTCACCAGTCGTCCCTACACACCATCAGTTAAACATCCGATCGTGTCAGAATGCGGTGGCGTAAAACACAACGACGTGCAGAGAAAAATGAAGTTCAATGCTTCCGAGCATGCGTCGACTTGATTCTGACCATGCATGGATTTTTGACCGATGGATTTCCCCACAGACGATCGTTTTTTTCTATCGGTTTTTTAACCATCAGAAGATTTTAAAACAGGTTCTAATGCTACGTACACACAATCGGTTCATCCGATGAAAACGGAATGATGGATTTTTTCATCAGTTATCCGATGAACCTTACTGATGGTCAGTCATGCCTACACACCATCAGTTAAAAAAACGATCGTGTCAGAACGCGGTGACGTAAAACACAATGACGTGCAGAGAAAAATGAAGTTCAATGCTTCCGAGCATGCGTCGACTTGATTCTAAGCATGCGTGGATTTTTCTCCTATGGATTTCCCCACAGACGATCCTTTTTTTCTGTCTATTTTTATCCATCAGATAATTTTAAAACAGGTTCTAAGTTTTTTCCCCGATGGGGAAAAAAAACGATGGGGCCACACATGATCGGTCCGTTTTCATCGGACGAACCGATCGCGTGTACAGGGCATTACTCGGTAAAAAAAAAAGAAAGAAAAAAACATATAAAAAGGGTCGCATTCAGAGCTTTTTTTCTCAGAAAATAGGTACAGGAACTCAACCACGACCCGTTTAGATTTCACAAACAGTAGAAGGGTCTTAAAGGGGCATTAAATACCAGAATTGCATTACATACAGAGTGCAGAGTTCAGGGGGTTACAAAGCTGTCACTTGTAAACACAGAAACCAGACTTCTGTGTTTACAAGTGATTGTGGTGAGCAGGCACTAAAGGGTCTGAGCCAAAGGTGGTGGAACTGAGTTCCCCCAAGTTCCCCCAGAAAAAAAGCCCTGGTCGCATTTACACCACAATCCCTTTATGCAGTACCGCATGCACGTTTATATGCACATAAAATGTATGCTCAGTAAGTGTGCCTCATGTTTGCAATGCGTTTTTAGGCATTTTTATTATTATCTACTGAGTTGCATTCACATAAGTTCCGATACATTTACGTGTGAAAAAATGCAGCTTGCTGTACTTTTTTTTTAAATGCACATGAAAGCACCATAATCAGTCCCGGCAAGTTCATCCAGTGCCAGAGGTATAACTAAAACCTTTAGGGCCATGATGCAAGAAACCATAAAGGCCCCCCCTGACCCCCAGGCAGGGCTCTTCCCTCCAAGCTTGGGGCCCTTCCCATTGATCCCGGGGCCCTTTACTCCTGTCGGGCATTTTTTTTTACAGTCCCGCAGCCAGTGGCGTATCTAGGGTATGGCAGCCATGGCAAGTGCCATGGGCGCCCAGGGGGAGGGCGACAAAAAAGCCCCATGATACTCTCCTGGTCCCCCCACAGTGTCCCCACACCAACACGATTCCCCCTGACATCCCCCAGTTTCCCTGTCCGCACTTCATCCCTCTCTGTCCTCCTCATCACACTGCATCCCTCTCTGTCTGCCCCAGTGTCCCTCCCTGTCCCTGGCATCCCTCTCTGTACTTGTTGCATTTCCTCCCTCTCTGTCCTCATCACACTGTGTCCCTCTGTCTGTCCCCAGCGTCCTTCTTTGTACTTGTCACACTGTATCCCTCTCTGTCCCCGCTGTCCCTCTCTGTCCCCGGCATCCCTCTCTGTCCCCGTCATCACACTCTGTCCTCATCACACTGAGTCCCTCCGTCTGTCCCCTGCGCCCCTATCTGTTCTTGTCACACTGCGCCCCTCTCTGTTCTCATCACACTGTGTCCCTCTGTCTGTAGCCAGTGTCCCTCTCTGTCCCCGGTGTCCCTTTCTGTCCTCATCACACTGTGTCCATCCCTGTCCCTGGCATCCCTCTCTGTACTCGTCGCACTGTGTCCCTCTCTTTCCTCATCACACTGTGTCCCTCTGTCTGTCCCCAGCGTCCCTTTCTGTCCTCATCACACTGTGTCCCTCTGTCTGTCCCCAGCGTCCCTCTCTGTCCCTGGCATCCCTTTCTGTCCTTGTCACACTGTGTCCCTCTCTGCCCTCATCACACTGGTTCCCTGTGTCTGTCCCCAGTGTCCCTCCCTGTCCCTTGATTGTGTGTTAGTTTTTCATTGATTTTGTATGAGTTACCGTGTGCACCAATGTATTTTGATGAGTGTGAGTGTGCCAATGTGTTGCCATCATCAGTGATTTATGTATCAGTGTGTGCCTGTGGACCATTGTTAGCTGTTTTGTGTTTCAAATATTTTGATAGGGGCGCAGTTTCAGTGCTTGCCATAGGCGCCATTTTCACTAGATACGCCTCTGCCCGCAGCGGGACCCTTTCACATACCGTGTACTTTATTGTCAAAAGTATTCACACATGAACTTTAGAGTTGAAAATATGTTTATTGGAATTTCAACATAGTAAACATGGACAGCATGAGGTGTCACAAACAGGGAATAGTTACAGATACGTGGCAATAAGGAGTCAGCCAAATGGCTATCGCCCACAGCCGGACTCCCATCAACGTAAAACATAACGAACAGTTATAACAAGAACCCTGAAACAAAAATTGCGAGCGGTCAGGAAGACCATTTAACAGGTGACAACATTGCAACCAGAGTCTCCAGGAAGGAAACAATATAATCAAAATAAAAAAATAATAAAAAAGGACAAAGACCAGAAATAAAAAAACAATAACAAGAAAAGGTAAAATAAAAATAAAAATTGGAGGTCAAGAATCAGGGAAGTGAGAGGGTGGGGAGAAAGAGAGAAGGAAAGAAGGAGAGGAGAATGGTGGGAAAGAGAAGAATATAGGAAAGAGAGCTAGAGGGCCATCACAGAGTAGAGTGAGAGTTGCCGATATAGGAATTGGGAAAGACAGTATAAAGTCAGCGGGGGAGGGGAACCCAGCTTGCCTCTAGGTGGTGTTACAAATGAAAGCGATCAGGAGTGATCATGGTTGGGTGGACAACATGTTCGCCAGAGCGTCAGAGGAGGAGAAGTGGAGCCAGACGAGCCACAGCAATGTATAATTATCAAAAGTATCGTTATCACGGGCCAGCATCTCCTCCATTCTCATGGTGTCGTTCATAATAGAAACCCAACGTGACAATGGGGGAGTTGCGGTCGATTTCCAATAGGAAGGTATGAGCTGCCTCGCCGAGGACATAAAGAAACGGAGGAGACCTCGTTTCTGCGATTTAACAGAACCTGGTAGTATAGAAAGAAGAGGAATTTTAGGAGAGGGAACTAATGAGTCACCGTGGATTTTGTTGTAACATTCAAATACCTGGGTCCAGAAGGGGCGGATCCTCTCACAATCCCACCAGACATGTAGATAAGTCCCCACAGCAGCGGAGCATCGCCAACAGGATGCTGGGGTGGACGGGAATATTTTGTGCAACACGGAGGGAACCCTGTACCATCTTGACAGAATCTTGTAGTTCTTTTCCTGTGCGTAGCAGGAGATCGTGGACTTGTGAGTAAAGTAAAAAGAGGTCTGCCAGTCCACCTGCTGGATGTCCTCGCCCAAATCTGCAGACCACATCCCAGTGTAAGAGGGTAGTTCGGTGTGCGTAAGTGTTTGTAAGAGGCTATATATGGCCGAGAGTAGATGTCTGGGCGTCTCCGAGAGGGAACACAGTTGTTCAAACTCTGTAAGAGGGCGGTGTATCTGAGAGGAGGAGTGCAGGTGCCTTGTGAGTGTGGACAAGTGTAGTGTAGTAAGCCAGTCATGAGAGCCTGCCGGTGTCACTGGCGACCCCAGCGTAGGATGCACAAAGGAGCGTCACACATGAACTTTAATGACATCCCAGTCTTAGTCCGTCAGGTTCAATATTGAGTTGGCCCACCCTTTGCAGCTATAACAGCTTCAACTCATCTGGGAAGGCTGTCCACAAGGGGTGTGTCTATGGGAATATTTCACCATTCTTCCAGAAGCGCATTTGTGAGGTCGGGTGCTGATGTTGGACGAGAAAGTCTAGCTCCCAGTCTTTGCTCTAATTCATCCCAAAGGTGTTCTATCAGGGTTGAGGTCAGGACTCTGTGCAGGCCAGTCAAGTTCCTTCTCCCCAAACTTGCTTATCCATGTCTTTATGGACTTTGCTTTGTGCACTGGTCCAAATCATTTGGTGGAGGGGAGATTATGGTTTGGGGTTGTTTTTCAGAGGCTGGGCTTGGCTCCTTAGTTCCAGTGAAGGGAACTCTTAAGGTGTCAGCAAACCAAGACATTTTGGACAATTTCATGATCACAACTTTGTGGGAACAGTTTGGGAATGTCCCCTTCCTGTTCCAACATGACTACGCACCAGTGCACAAAGGAAGATCCATAAAGAGATGGATAAGTGAGTTTGGGGTGAAGGAACCTGACTGGCATGCACAGAGTCCTGACCTCAACTTGATAGAACAACTTTGGAATGAATAAGAGCGATGACTGCGAGCCAGACCTTCTTGTCCAACATCAGTGCCTGACCTCACAAATGCCTTTCTGGAAGAATGGTCAAACATTCCCAAAGACACACTCTTAAACCTTGTGGACAGCCTTCCCAGAACAATTAAAGCTGTTATAGCTGCAAAACGTGGGTCAACTCAATATTGTAAAATATGGAAAAAAACTGGGATGTCATTAACCGCTTAACGCCCGCCGCATGTATAGCATACCTCCCAACCGTCCCGGATTTCGCGAGATCGTCCCGCAATTCGCGAACAGGACTAGTCACGCGATTCCGCGGCACCCCCCCCATTACCGCGATTCATGTTAACCCCCCCGCTCAACAACTCCGATACGTGAAATACCCCCCCCCCCCCCCCCCCCCCGCTCAACAACTTTGAAACTTTGATCTGCGGAAATTATGGACATGTGACTTTAAATCACACTGACGAGATTCCTGGCAACATTTTCTTGCCGGCCGAGTGTACACACTTATGATTCAGTCGAGAATCACGACCAGAAAATAGAGAGCAGGTTCTCTATTTTTCTTGTCTAGATTCTGGGCAGTCTTCTCGACGAGAAACCTCAAAGCCTCGTACACACGCGGTTTACTCAGCAAGAAAGCTCTGTCAGCTGTTTCTGGCCGGGAAAACCGAGCGTGTGTACGAGGCTTCAGGCCGGGTTCACACTATCGCCACATGCGGTGCACAGCAGAGGTCCGGTGCATGCTGGTTCACCGGTTCAGGTCCGATTTTAGCCCGTATTTTGGGCTGAAATCTAACTTGAAACGCACCAAAAAAGGCACGCCATTTTCCAGCACACCACACCGGACACGCAGCGGAGTTATGTGAACCGGCTCCATAGAGAGCCAGTCACATTCTCCTGCTATGCAAATTGAATGCGGGGAAACGCGTATTAATTTTGCATAGGTGTAAACCCGGCCTCATTAAAGTGTCTATTGCATTTTTAGTGTATTTTTCATGCATTTCCATTGACTAAACAGCAATGCATGTTTTTAAAGATGCAGTAAGCAGGATTTTTTTTTAAACGCAACGCACTAATGTGAACAGCTTCATAGATTATAATAACTCGTTTTCATGCCTTTTTAGCACACTATGATCCAGCATTGTAGTACGCAAAAAACACAATGGTGTGAATGGACTCTAAGCATTCACATCTGCACATTGTGGTACGCTGTAGATGTGTGTTGGGATTAGTGTTGCTCACGAATATTCGCATTGCGAATATTCGCTACGAATATTGCATATTCGAGTATTCGCGAATAACACGAATATCGCGGCGAATATTCGCTATTTCGAATATTCGAATGTTTTCAATTTTTTTTTTAGAACAGATCACATCCTAGAGATCCCCATCGTTGTCTAAAAGCATTGCTGGTATGATTAGAGACCTTGGGCCGAGTAGCTGCAGCGCTCATTTTATATTGCCGAAAAATCGCAATGCGATTATTCGGCAATAGCGATATCGCGCGATTATTTTATATTGTAATATATCACGAATATTCTGAGCCAATCAGAGTGCTCCATTCCGCATTTTTTCGAAATTTCGCAATTATTTTGTATTGTAATATATCACGAATATTCTGAGCCAATCAGAGTGCTCCATTCCGCATTTCTCGAATATTCGCAATTATTTTATATTGTAATATATCACGAATATTCTGAGCCAATCAGAGTGCTCCTTCCGCATTTCTCGAATATTCGCAATTATTGTGTATTGTAATATATCACGAATATTCTGAGCCAATCAGAGTGCTCCTTCCGCATTTGCCGAATATTCGCAATTATTGTGTATTGTAATATATCACGAATATTCTGAGCCAATCAGAGTGCTCCTTCCGCATTTCTCGAATATTCGCAATTATTTTGTATTGTAAAATATCACGAATATTCTGAGCCAATCAGAGTGCTCCATTCCGCATTTCTCGAAATTTCGCATTCGCAATCGCATTCGCAATAGCGAAAATTCGCAATAATTTCATTTCCAAAAAAAATCACGAATATTCGTATTTAGCGAATATATCTCGAATATTCGACTATATATTCGAGATATATCGCGAAATCGAATATGGCATATTCTGCTCAACACTAGTTGGGATCATCAAAATAGCAGGTTTTTCTTATTTTGGCACTCTTCGCCTTGTTTTGCTACCAAATTTAACCTATTCTTCAGGTCGTAAAGGTTATCCCGGAGGATTTCATTGTTTAAAGATGGCAGAAAGCCAACAAATTATTAAAACAATAAAAATAAAACCTGCCAAAACATTCTGCACAACAGAGAGTTATGTAAGGACTCTGATGCCGCGTACACACGGTCGTTTTTTGCGATGAAAAAAAAACGACATTTTTTGTGAAGTAAATAACGACGTTTTTGAAACGTCACTTTCAAAGACGATGTTGCATACACACCATCGTTTTATTCACAAAAAGCGAGGTTACGTTCACCACACTTTTCCATTGAAGCTCGCTTCATAACTAGCTTCTGGGCATGCGCGGGTTGAAAAACGTCGTTTTAAACGACGTTTTTGCTACACACAGTGACTTTTTGTGAAACAAAAAACGACGTTTTGAAAAGACACAAAAAATTCAAGCATGTTGGAATTTTTTTTTGGTCGTTTTTTTTAAGACAAAAAACAACGTTTTGCCCACCCACGATCAATTTAAATGACGTTTTAAAAAACGTCGTTTTTTTTCATCGCAAAAAACGACCGTGTGTACGCGGCATGAGACCTGCAATACCAAGAACGGGGGATGTAGAGGGGCCTAAAAGGCACTACAGAAGTGTGGCCAAAATGCAGGTGGCTCTAGGCCAGTGGTTCACTAAGGCCCCTTTCACACAGGGCAGCTGAGGTGCGGTGGCGGTATAGCAGTAGCGGTTAGCGGTGCCGTATTAACCACCGCTAGTGGCTGAAAAAGGGTTAATACCGCCCACAATGCGCCTCTGCAGAGGCACATTGCGGGCGGTATTACCGCGGTTTCCCATTGTTTTAAATGGGAAGGAGCGGTGAGGGAGCAGTATACACACCGCTCCTCTTTCTCAACCAGGGTTCCTTCAGAGGTTTCCATGGTTTCCTTCTGGCTCTCATGCCGCGTACACACGATCATTTTTTGTGATGAAAAAAAACGACGTTTTCTGTGAAGTAAAAAATGACGTTTTTGAAACGTCACTTTTCAAAGACGATGTTGCATACACACCATCGTTTTTTTCACAAAAAGTGAGGTTACGTTCACCACTCTTTTCCATTGAAGCTCGCTTCATAACTAAACCAATAAAGTGTTGATGGTGAACCAAAAATCATTAGAAACGTCCTTAACGGGCAGTCCTAGGAAAGAAACATGTGTATATCTAACACCAAAATGATAGTGTGATAAACAGTGGAGGCTTACCAGAAGGCAAGCATAACACGCTTGCGGCTATAACCCAGCCAGGGCCTTTGGGAGTCCACAACAGGTTGATAAAACAGGATAAAGATTGTGGAAGGCTCCAGATGCATCAGCAGTTGATTGCCCAAAAAAATGTTTTTAAATATACATAGTGAAGTACGCCAAACAGCACATAAAAAACGAAACTTAAATTGGGATGTATGCTGTCCTAGATTGTGACTAGATTAACACCACCACCGTGTCACCAAATAAATTGAAGGCTTACCAGAAGCCAAAATAGGAAACCGCATAAAGAAGGAAAGCCTTGATTCAGGGATTAGTGGAGCAGCTAATGACGGGGTGTATTGTAGATCAGGCAAATTGACCATTTTAAATGGGTTCACGCACACTTTAGAAAATGCTTATGGACAAAAGCGGCATCACCCTACAGTCCAATCATGCACATCACAAAAAGCTGTATTAGGATAGTGTAGGATCTTCAAAGTTCATCAAATTGCCAATCATGGCAAAGATCAAAAGTTGTTCAGCCTTGCCTTTCCACTGGCCAAGAGGTCCCACCGCATGGTGTGTCTTCTGGGACCTCTTGGCCAGTGGAAAGGCAAAGCTGAACAACTTTTGATCTTTGCCATGATTGGCAATTTGATGAACTTTGAAGATCCTACACTATCCTAATACAGCTTTTTGTGATGTGCATGATTGGACTGTAGGGTGATGCCGCTTTTGTCCATAAGCATTTTCTAAAGTGTGCGTGAACCCATTTAAAATGGTCAATTTGCCTGATCTACAATACACCCCGTCATTAGCTGCTCCACTAATCCCTGAATCAAGGCTTTCCTTCTTTATGCGGTTTCCTATTTTGGCTTCTGGTAAGCCTTCAATTTATTTGGTGACACGGTGGTGGTGTTAATCTAGTCACAATCTAGGACAGCATACATCCCAATTTAAGTTTCGTTTTTTATGTGCTGTTTGGCGTACTTCACTATGTATATTTAAAAACATTTTTTTGGGCAATCAACTGCTGATGCATCTGGAGCCTTCCACAATCTTTATCCTGTTTTATCAACCTGCTGTGGACTCCCAAAGGCCCTGGCTGGGTTATAGCCGCAAGCGTGTAATGCCGCGTACACACGGTCGTTTTTTGCGATGAAAAAAAACGTTGTTTTTAAAACGTAGTTTTTTGTCTTCAAAAAAACGACCAAAAAAAAATTCCAACATGCTTGAATTTTTTGTGTCGTTTTTCAAAACGTCGTTTTTTGTTTCACAAAAAGTCACCGTGTGTAGCAAAAACGTTGTTTAAAACGACGTTTTTCAACCCGCGCATGCCCAGAAGCTAGTTATGAAGCGAGCTTCAATGGAAAAGAGTGGTGAACGTAACCTCACTTTTTGTGAAAAAAACGATGGTGTGTATGCAACATCGTCTTTGAAAAGTGACGTTTCAAAAACGTCGTTTTTTACTTCACAGAAAACGTTTTTTTTCATCACAAAAAATGATCGTGTGTACGCGGCATTATGCTTGCCTTCTGGTAAGCCTCCACTCACTGTTTATCACACTATCATTTTGGTGTTAGATATACACATGTTTCTTTCCTAGGACTGCCCGTTAAGGACGTTTCTAATGATTTTTGGTTCACCATCAACACTTTATTGGTTTATGTTTGCCACTTGAATACACTGGACTTCGGATCCACATAAAGGGCCAGATTCCGGTAGATGGGCGCTTCTTTACTTTGGAGTAACGTTTCTCATTTACGTTACTCCGCCGACACTTTCGGCGCAAGTACTGTTATTCACATAGCAGTTGTGCGTAAACTTGCGCCAGAGTATCGATAATGCGCTGGCGTAACCCGACGCAAGTGGAAGTGGGTGTGATCATATGTAAATGATGGGCGGAGCCCAGCGCAGAGGCTTACGTTCAGCGCATCATCCACGGAGCATGCGCAGTAAGTGAGGCTTCACTCGCCCCCTTGTGCGCATGCTCACAACTTCCGTCGGCACCACTTCACGGGAAACGTCAGCGCAATGTGTTCCGTTGCGCGTATAAAAGCGCTAGCGGAAACGCCATTCCGGCGCAAAAGTATATCCGTTTCCCCCCACCCCAGGGAAGATACTTTTGCACTGTCATGGCTGCTACCGCTACCCCCAAAGAGAGGAGGAACCTCAATTTTAATGCCCAGGAGGTCTCTGTGATCATCTCGGCTATGGAGACGTTTAATCAGTTCCTCCACGGGAAAAAAAGTAGGAAGACCAGCCGGGAGAGGAAGCAGGGCATCCTGGAGACCATTGCTGCCAGGGTCAATGTGTTAGGGTACTCCACCCGGACTGCTAGCGACATACAAAAAAAAATTAACGACCTGCGGTGCAAGGTCCGTGGCAAGGTGGCCACCATCAGGAGGCATGAGAGGGGCACAGGTGGTGGTCCACCATGTCCGGTCAGCCTGACCACGGAGGAGGAGGTGGTCGCCCGCTGCCTGGACAGGGAGCAGTTGGAGGGGGTCCCTGGCTATGACTCCATGGAGGAAGGCTCCAGGACAGGTAAGTGCTTTTTATACCCTATTTGGTGTGTTGCATGTGGGGGGGGGGAGGGTACATGTGCCAAGTGTGTGGGACCACTAACATGTGTCTGCTTTGTGTCATCCACAGATGACGGAGCTGGGCCATCATCTCTTGCCGGCCAATCCACCCCAACCTCCCAACGGGATGCTGATGACGAGGCCCTGGGTGCTGGAGACACCGAGGTGGAGGAGGAGAGTGCCCACACCACCTCTGCAGAGATGGTTATGGAGGAGCCTGTCCCTGAGCAGGACTTTGTGTTATTTGCTCCTCTGCAGGGCCCTCTGTCATCCCCTCCCCCATCCTAGGTAGCCCCTCAAGGGTGACTCCATCCCCACGGGGACAACCTTCTCCTGCCCCCAGGAAGGCGACCCGTAAGACTAGGGGGTGTCTGATATGGTACAGGACCAGGTGGTGTTGGACCACGCAAAGCAGACCCAGCAGATGGGGGAGATTGCTGGCCACTTAGACCGGGTCGCTGACAGCCTGGGCTCCATGTCACAGCTGCCCAGTCGTGTGCAGGACGTTGTCACCAGCCTGGGGGAGGTGCAGGCTGATGTACGGCACCTGACAGCAGCCGTACAAGACAACACAGCTGCCATCCGGGAAGAGGGGAGGCAGCGGCAACGTGACCAGCGGCATCATATCACCCGCCAGCTGATATATTTTTTTTTTATACTCAGGTTATGAGTTTTTGTTTATTTTTGAATATTTATTTTATACTCAGGTTATGAGTTTTTGTTTATTTTTTTTCTCATGTTATGAGATATGTATTTATTTTTTTACTGCACACGGTCAGGAGTGCAGGGGACAGTGTGAATGGTGTGTGAATGTGAGGGGGTGGCACTCCTGCCAGTAAGGGGTGTCACCCTCGGCCGTGGTGGTGAAGTTAACCCCACGGCTGTATGAATGATGTGTGAAAGGTGTATGAATGGACAGTGACATCATTGGGGCCTTGACGCTGGCGTTGCTGCTCCCAAGTCCTACATGCTGGACTTGGGCTAATCCAATGGAATGTGCATGTGGTGTGTGTGATCTAGGGACATCAGTGGTGTACACGCGTGCATTGTCTGTGTGATAAATGTTTTGGTTTAGTGTCCAAAGATGCCTACGGCGAGGACCTTCCTGACTGCTCTTCCATCAGCAGACTGGGTCTCCTCTGGCAGGTGGGGACTGTGTGGGTCGGGGGTCAGGTCATCACGTATGTCAATCTGCAGGCCTTTTCTCATAGCAAAGTTGTGCAGAATGCAACATGCACCGATGATCTGACACACAAAGGTAGGGGAATACAATAGGGTACCCCCGGACTTATCCAGGCAGCGGAAACGGGACTTCAGGAGCCCGAATGTTTGCTCCACCACTGCACAGGTTTTGATGTGTGCTTCATTGTATTTTCTCTCTCCTCTGGTTTGGGGGTTCCGGAAAGGAGTCATGAGATGGGGTCCCAGTGCATATGCAGAGTCACCTGGAAGGGAAAAGACAGGAGGATGTTAGTCATGCATGTGCCACTTGTGAGGTGTGCATCACGGGAGGGGATAGTCATGCCTGCCACCCATGTCACTCACCAACCAGCCAGCTGTCTCCATACATGTTCGAATTCCGTTGGGATGGGGCTCTGATTGTATATGAAGCTGTCATGGCTGGACCCGGGGTGTTTGGCACGGACGTGCCATATGAGGCGTTGGGCATCGGCTATTACCTGTACGTTGATGGAATGCCAATGCTTCCGATTGCGGTATATGTGCTCTGTGGCACTGGGGGGCTGGAGTGCCACATGTGTGCAATCAATGGCCCCGATGGTGCGTGGGAATCTGGCAATGCTGTAGAAATCTGTCATTGCCTTCAGCCGCAGGTCCTCAGTGGTGGGTCTGATGAACTGGTTGGACATGCATCTGAGGATTGCAGGGACAACCTGGTGCACACATCTGCTTATGGAGGACTGTGACATCCCAGCCACCACTCCACTTGTACGCTGGAATGATCCACTTGCAAGGAAATGAAGTGTTGCCAGTACCTTCACCAGTGGCTGCACTGCTTGTGAGCGGTGTGTCTTGCTGGTGATGTCACCCTGCAGGGTTGTGGTTAGTTCAAGTATTGCATCAGGGCTGAATCTGAAGAGGGGATACACCTCCTCATCCCCCATGCCAAAGAGGCTCATGCGCGTGCGGTATATCCTCTCACGTGCCCGCCTACTCCGTTCCGGGGGACCCAGTACTAGTGCTAGGACCACGATTGCCCCTGGCATGTTGGCACACAGAGGTGTTGTCCTTGCAAGTGTGGTTGTTCAGCTTGCTAGTTTCGTCGGTAACGCTGCTGCTGTAGCTTCTCTCCTGCTGACCTGAGGCCGTCTGGAGTAAAGATAAAGCAGCTATTTGTAGAAATAACTTTGCGCCGGACGGACGAGATACGCGCGGCGCATGTAGCCGGCGTATGGTGCTAATCCGTTCGCGAATTGGGAAATCTCCCTCATTTGCATATTTGCAGGGGAAATCAATAGGCGCGACTGATGCGCCAAACGAAATTATGCGCTGACGAGACTCTGGCGTCGGAAAGTTAGGCCGATCGGAAATGGCCCGTTTTCAGTCGCATCTAGTTTGATGGGTACGGCCACATAGAAACGACGGCGCATAATCAGTTACGCGGCGCATATCGAATTACTCCAGCGCAAGTCTTGCTGAATCTGGCCCAAAGACATTAACTCGCACTTGGTCTTAAACCATTTGTTTATCACTCTTTTTTCTCTACCCAAATTTTTTTTTTTAGCGCAACTCCAATCTTTTCTCCTGCATAATATAGTGTATGTATAACACTTAGTGGTTGCTGCTTGTAGTTATTGTTATTTGTGCATGTTAGCGCGGTAATCTCTTTGCATATATCGCTTCATAACTAGCTTCTGGGCATGCGCGGGTTGAAAAACGTTGTTTTAAACGACGTTTTTGCTACACACGGTGACTTTTTGTGAAACAAAAAACGACGTTTTGAAAAACGACACAAAAAAATCAAGCATGTTGGAATTTTTTTTTTGGGTCGTTTTTTTTTAAGACAAAAAACGACGTTTTGCCCACACACGATCAATTTAAATGACGTTTTAAAAAACAACGACCGTGTGTACACAGCATTAGATGAGTAACCACTGAAAATTAAAAAATGTTTAAGCTATCTGCAAGGGGAGATTTGTCCCAATGACCAAAAATGTAAGGAGCCTACTTTATAGCAACCATCATTGTGCTGTGAGCTGTAGGTATAGTTATTATTAGCAGGGATTCCTTGAGCCTGAAGAGTTTTTTCAAGGGTTCCACCATGTTAAAAAGGTTGAAAAAGCCTATTTAAACCAAAGAATAGGAGATAAAATAGCAATGCTTGAAATATGTAATTTGATGATATTTAGGGCAAACTGCCAACCCAGGTCTGATTCTAGAACATTCAGGACATGTTCAGGACACTTTCCACTGAGTATTTCCTAGGTTCTTTTCTCTCGCTAAGCAATATTAATCTTCAGTGTTTAATGGTAGACCTTACGGCCGGTAGTCTTCCTAGCTTATACCAGGGTGGAAGTTACCAACTCAGAGAAAACCATGACTTCAACAGCCATTCCATTACAGCCAGCAACCTGAGCGATCCGGGATAAGGGGGCGGCTATTCGTTTTTGTCCGCCCCCTCACGATCGCTCCCAGCAAATGCGTGCGCCCCCAACCCCCCCCCCCCCCCCCCCCCCCCCGCTCTGCAATTCCTCCTCCTGTGTAAACACAGGAAGGAGGATGTGATCTCTCCCTCTGCGTTTTTTTCAACCACCGCTGAGGAGAGATCACATCTCACAGTAAGTGTACACAACACTACACAGGACATGTAGGCACATTAACCCCTTGCGATCACCCCCCCACCCCCTCCCCCCTGTCACAGTGTCACTGAATGCAGTGATTATATGTATGATCACTGCAGTTAGTGTCAGTGTGACAGGCAGTCAGTGTTAGGTTCAGGGTAGCCCCCGTACCCCCCCTAATAAAAAGTTTTAACCCCTTTATCACCGCCCTAGTTAACCCTTTCACTCCCTATTGCCAGCGTCACTAAGCGATCATTTTTCTGATCGCTGTATTAGTGTCGCTGTTCCCGCTAGGTAGCTAATTTTTTTTTATTGCATTTTTTTTTACTAAAGACATGTGGCTAAATAAATTTTGGCCTAAATGTTTGACTAAAATTTAGTTTATTTGATTTTTCTTATAACAAAAAGTAAAAAATATAGATTTTTTTTGTCAAAAATGTCGCTCTATTTTTGTATATAGCGCAAAAAATAAAAATTGCAGAGGCGATCAAATACCACCAAAAGAAAGCTCTATTTGTGGGAAGAAAAGGACGTGAATTTTGTTTGAGAGCCACGTCGCACGACCGCGCAATTGTCAGTTAAAGCGTAGCAGTGCCGAATCGCAAAAAGGGGCCTGGTCATTTACCTGCATTTTGGTCCGGGTCTTAAGTGGTTAAGAAAGAAGATCCAATCGATCTTGGAGAACCTATGGGGTATCAAAGTTTGAGCAAAGAGGAGTACCACATCTGCCTAGGACAGTTTGGAGCTATGGGGAGCTCTGGAATACCCTTCCCAATCCTGTAGCTTAGAAAAGGAAGGTGTTACTACGAAGGAAAGACATAGATCAGGCTATACTGATTCCACAGAACCACCAGAGCATCCACTGATTCCACGGAACCACCAACCAGAGCATCAGAAGATCCATGTTTTTGTAAATAAACCTATTCTGACTATGGCTGAGCCTGGAAGCCAGGAGGTCCATATCTAGTGTCTTGGAACATGTCAGAATGTAAGGACCTTTTCTCCATATCTAGACGCTGCTGGCTGAGGTAGCATACTTTCCAGCAAGCCTTCTGGTTCCTCACTGATGATTGATGTATGCTGCTGCCTTGGCATTATCCAACTGAATCCGAAGACCCTTCAGTCAGAGCATCCCACATTTCAGGGACGACCAAATTGCTCAGAGTTCCAGAATGCTGATTAGGAGACAGGATTCCTCTGAAGTCCCCTGTAGTAACAAGGTGTGTAGAGCGCCTCCCCAGCCCTTCAGGTCAGCATCCATAGCTAGGATCTTCCAAGACCAAAGAAAAACTCCAGAACTAGATTCCATAACACCAGATCACAGATAACCTGGTTCTCTGTATCAAGCAAATTGGTTTGTCAGAGATTGAACTAATGTGCTCCAAGCCAAAAGAATGTTATTTTGTAGACCAGGGTTCTCCAAACTTTTCAAACAGAGGGCCAGTTTACTGTCCTTCAGACTTTAGGAGGGCCGGATTGTGGCCTACTCGGGTAGAAAGGGTCCCAGCATCAATGAGACATTGCCTCAAGGTTGGTGGTCAGTAGGAGGAGGAGTAGTGCCCCATCGTTGGTATTAGTGGCAGGAATAATACACCATTATTGGTATCAGTGGAAGAAATAGTGTCCCACCATTGGGAGGAATAGGTCCCAGAGGGCCAGATAAAAGCTAGCAAAGGGCCGCAGTTTGGAGACCCCTGCTGTAGACCAACATTTCAGCTAGAGAGTTACAGACAACACTAGTATCAGCTTCAGGCTGTTTTAGGTTTAAGCTGACACTCGCCGATAGAAACCAATATGTTATCTTATGTTGGGAATAGCAATAGCAACATTTTTTAGTAAGAGTGATCTTCTTGGAGGTTAGAAAAATGTGTCTTAGTCCCTTAATGCATCTTTCTCTGACTAGACATCTTTTCTCCCATCAGCCTACTGGCCTCAGCTAAACTCTACCCAGACCATAAAGAGGAACTGCAGTCTGCTCACATAATTTGTAATAAAAACATCTTTGCCATTCTGAAGCTTCCCTCCAACTGCTTTGCATATTATTTTATATATACTGTAATTCTGTACTTGCCAAATATGCTGCAGAAATCTCCCTCCACTGAGTCTGGCTGCAGTAATTTTAACTGTGGGCAGCTGAAGCTGCTGCCTGTTAACTTCCTGGATTTACACAGAGGCACAGCTCCAGCTCTGCAGCTCTCATTGGCCCTCGTATGACTCCCCCTCCCTTTCTGGCAAACACTCAGTGAGAGAGAGAGAACTGCGCATGATGTCATTAGCCTAGACTTTTTACCAGACAAGAAACAAGAAGTGGTCTGTATAAGGTATTTACTGGCAGAAAAAAAATGTTTTACTATCCAAAGTTAAAACAACAAGAGCAGAAGATTTAATACATGGAAAGAATGTCTCCCCTGCACAAATCGCCATAGCTGTACGGTGGCCGTTTTAAGGGGTATAGGGGGCACACGTGTCCCCGCCGCGTCACTGAGGGGCCAATGTGCGTGCCCGGCAGCTGCAATGTCCCCCAAAGGACAGCTTCCCAAAGGAGTCCTATGATTATCCCATGGTCATTATGACCGCTTCTAACCAGAGGGTCAAAGTCTTTTGGTAAGCGGCTTTGGGGTTTTGCACACGTGGTGGATATATACAGCGTTCTCTTCATTTCGGGAGACATGTTCTATTTTCTTTCAACTTTTACTGGGATATTGTCACTCTGCAATTGGGTGCACGGTTCACAGTTTGGATGATTTTCTACACATTTTCTGTGTAACACATAGACTTATGTTTACACAATAATTGATTATACACGATTTATGGGCTTTGAATCACTATTATGAATTGTATTGGACTGCACAAATATCGCTGACATAGCGTCGCCTATATTCACATTTGGGATGAATTGTTTTGTGTACTTATTAATGTACTTTTTTTATAATTTTTTTTATTTGCACATTATCTGTGTATTATACATTTTTAGGTTTGTATAATGTTAGGACTAAAGCGCTGCCTACATATACACATGTGATGCATATACCTGCAACAGTAATGCTGTTTGTGAACTAAAAAATCTAAAATCATGCATGGTATTGAATACACTGTTTAATTGGATCTAATGAAACACAGCCTGCTCCCTGTGCTCAGAAGATCCTGGTATCACTACAGAGCCATCTTTTATCAATCAGAATCATTCTTCTACTTTTGATCATAACAAAGAAGGCACAGCAGGATCACAAAATGTGAGAATGAAGCTGCTGATGTAGTACTGCTGCCCTCTAGTGTCAGATGGACTAACTGCTGTTCTAATTGATAGCTAAAGCTGAAGCTTAGGCATGATTTTCATTGTTTAGTTTAATTTGTCCAGCTTGGGCCAACGTAAGTATGCATACTCTGTCTTATACCGGAGCAATCCCTGTGTAGGCTGCAATAAAGATCATACCTTAGAGTGGTAGTTAAGTTATGTTTTTTACTTTTACCTACAGGTAAGCCTATAATAAGGCTTACTTGTAAGTAAAAAAAAATATCTCATAAACCTTTACGGTTTAGGAGATATTCCTCTCGCAATGAGCCGCTGAATGCAGCGGCGCATGCGCACAGGGGATTTTAGTCTTAAGGCCCAGCAGCCGCCGGACCTTGCCAGAAAGAAGTCTGCCACTCAGAGCGCTGGAGCCGCGATACCCGGAAAACACTTTGAGGCAAAATGTCAGCTGCCTCGACGTGGAACAGGAGGGACACTGACGCCTCGTTCTAAGGTAAGTGGTTCATAATGAGCTAGTATGCGGTGCATACTAGCTCATTATGCCTTTTTCCTTACAGGTGTAAAGGAAAAAAAGTCAGCGGGTTTACGACCGCTTCAAGTTCAGCTTTGTAGCAGCCTGTCAACCCCTTACACACCCCTTACCCACGATCGGAATTTCCAATGAAAAAAGTCAGATGGGGCCCATCGGATTTTTTTTCCGTCGGAGTTTAGAAATAGAAACATGTTTTATTTTTTCCCGATGGAAAAAACTCCTATCGGAAATTCCGAACGTCTGTGTGGAACTCCGATGCAGAAAAAAACACGCATGCTCAGAATCAAGTCGACGCATGCTCGGAAGCATTGAACTTAATTTTTCTTGGCTCGTCATAGTGTTTTACGTCACCGTCTTTTGGATGGTCGGAATTTGGTCTGACAGTGTGTATGCAAGACAGCTTGAATGGAATTCCAACGGAAAATTACATCCACCTGCAGGCCACTTTATTAGGTACACCAGTCCAAGTGTTTGGTAACACAAATTGTTAATCAGCCAATCACATGGCAGCAACTCAATGCCTTTAGGCAACTAGACGTGGTGAAGACTACTTGCTTAAGTTCAAAACGAGCATCAGATTTGGAAAGAAAGGGGATTTAAGTGACTTTGAACATGGCATGGTTGTTTGTGTTACAGGTGCTTATCTAATATTTTTTTGAAACTATCAATGCCCCCTGCTGAGACCACCGCCTGTGGAAGGGAATTTAACATCCTAACCGCTCTTACAGTAAAGAACCCTCTCTTTAGGGTTAAACCTCTTTTCTTCTAATTTTAATGAGTGGCCACGTGTCTTATTAAACTCCCCTCTGCAGAAAAGTTTTATCTCTATTGTGGGGTCACCAGTATGGTATTTTTAAAATGAAATCATATGCCCTCTCAAGCGTCTTTTCCAGAGTTCAGTGCTTGCAACCTTTGCTCATAACGAATATCTTCCAGACCCTTTATTAGCTTTGTTGCCCTTCTCTGTACTTGCTCCATTTTCAGTACATCAGGACTGGTGCCCAGAACTGGACAGCATACTCCAGGTGTGGCCGGACCAGAGTCTTGTAGAGTGGGAGATTTATCGCTTTATCTCTGGAGGTAATCCCCTTATTTATGCATGCCAATATTCTGTTTGCTTTGTTAGCAGCAGCAGCTTGGCTTTACATGCCATTACTAAGCCTATCATCTAATATGACCCTCCTTTAAATTCCCCCAGAGGTTCTCCCCCCCCCAGTGAATAGATTGCATTCATTTTTTCCCACTCAAATGCATTATTTTACATTTTTCCACATTAAACCTCATCTGCCATGTAAGGCAGTTCTGTGGAGGAAAATGCCTTGTCAGAGGTCATAGGAGAATGAAATGACAGAAAGGCAACAGCAACTCAAATAACCACTCATTACGACCAAGACTAAGGTATGCAAAATACCATCTCTGAACGCACAACACATCGAACCTTGAAGCAGATGAGCTGCAGCAGCAGAAGACCACACAAGGTGCTACTACTGTCAGCTAAGAACGAGAAAATGAGGCTATAATTTGCACAGGCTCACCAAAATTGGACAATAGAAGATTGGAAAAACGTTGCCTGGTCTGATAGGTCTCGATTCAGCTGTGACATTCAGATGGTAGGGTCAGAATTTGGCGTAAATAACATGAAAGCATGGATCTATCTTGCCTTCTATCAACGGTTTAGGCTGGTGGTGTAATGGTGTGGGGGATATTTTCTTGGCCAACTTTGGGTCTCTTAGTACCAATTGAGTATCATTTAAAGGCCACGGCCTACCTGAGTTCTGTTGCTGACCATCCCTTTATATTCTGATGACTACTTCCAGCAGGATAATGCATCATGTCACAAAGCTCAAATCATCTCAAACTGGTTTCTTGAACATGACAATGAGTTCACTGTAATTCATTGGTCTACACAGTCACCAGATCTCAATCCAAAAGAGGACATTTGGGATGTGGTGGAATGGGAGATTTGCATAATAGATGAGCAGCTGACAAATCTGCAGTAACTGCGTGATGCTATTATGTCAATATGGACCAAAGTCTCAACACCTTGTTGAATCTATGGCATGAAAAATTAGGAAAGTTCTGAAGGCAAAAGGGGTTCCAACCCAGTACTAGCAAGGTATGTACCCAATAAAGTGTCTGGTGAGTGTATGTGTATATATATATAAAATGGGATTCTTGATGATGAGCATTGTAGGGCTTTAAATGTCTGATATAATCTGGGGAATTAGCAAAGTAGTTTTCTGGTGAAGGAAACTGGCGTGAGACCACATTAACAAAGCGATGGACCTATTTCAGAACAGAAGGATGCAGGCAAAGCCTCCTTTCTTAGTGGTTCTAAAGGCTCAAAGGTTTTTTCCCTAATGCACGACCTCCGGCAGTCACTCAGCCGACAAGGAGCTGGCAATGGTAAATCTGTCTGCAGAAGTAACACTCACTTGCTGAAGACTCCCCCTGCTTTCCAGGCTGCGGCGCCTGCTCACATCCCCAGAGTTGCTGGGTCCCTGCTCTCAGCTGTAGGCCGTGGTCCCAAGAGGAAGAGCTCCTCCCTGGACTAGGCTATTTATGTCCTCACTAAGCTTTCTTATCTCTCTCAGCCAGCTGGAACTTGTAGTCTACAGCAGCACTGGCTCCAATGTAAATCCTGGCTCTCTGGACCACATATACCACAATCCCCTGCTTTCAGACACAATATCCAGGCTGAACACTAGAGGCAAACAAGCTTACGGTGACCGTTGTTACAGAATGTCCCAGGAGGACACAGGCAAGTTAGCCAACACCTGGCTACACAAAATTAACCACTTCCCGCCCATAGGACATCATATGATGTCCTGGACTTTCAGTGGCTGTACTGACATGATGTCTACAGATTCAGGCATCATCCTGGTATGTATTTTTTTTTTCAGCCATCGTTTCTCTGTAATGTAAAGCCATCGTATCCGCTAATTAGCCGCTAGATTGCTTTTGCAGGCAACAAGAGGGGACGTTCTTTCCCTCCCACCAACCACCAGTTCCTCTCCATGCTCTCCTATGTGTCCCCGACCATCTCAATGGTCCTGGGAGGCTGGAAGCAATGTCATGATGTCACTTCCATTTTTGACAGATGTAAACACAGATATTTTATTTTTCTCGAAAGCATGAGATCTTATTTTGATTTCATGTTTTCCAGGGTAGAGGAGAGTTTAAGGGGTTTCATAAAGAGGATCCGTCATGCCCTATTTCTTTCACAAGGGATGCTTACATTTTTTGTGATAGGAGTAAAAATGATTAAAAAAGTTGAAGGGACAGTGTAAAACAATTAAATAAAAAAAATGTTTATTTAACGCTCCCCTGCCCCCCCTGCATCACTGCGAACAATAAGACCAATAATTATAGCGAAAGACCGCCTTGGTAACCTGTAAAAAAGTTTAAGGCTGGGTACACACCTATGGGCATTGGATGTGGGTTTTCTCCGCATGCAATTCACATAGCAGGAGAATGTGATCGTGCTCTATGGAGCCGGTTCACATATACAGTATCCGGGGCGGCTGCAGAGCACACTGCACAGAAACTCTGTGCGTCTTTGGCTCTGTTTCATGGCCAATCTCAGGCAAAGATTCGGCCCTGAAACAAAGAACAGGGACACACAGCGTTCCTGGGCAATCCGCGGTCGGTTTTGGTGTGAACTGAGCCTCAAGCGTTGCCTATTTCGATTATAAAGTATCATAATTTTGCTCCATTCCACAAGCGTGCACAATTTTTTAGCGTGACATGTTGGGTATAAATTAACTCACCGTAACATCATCTTTTATATTTTACAAAAAATTGGGATATTGTGTTTTTTTGCATTAAAATTCATTAACTGCTTGCCGACAGTATACTGTAAATATACGATCCTGCACTCCGCGTCACGCGTGCGTGCCGTCGGTGAGTGGACACAGCAGGAGCCAATCAGTGGGTCTGCCGGTACCCGCCGATCATTCGGGACAAAAGCAGAACGACCGTAAACAAGGCAGATAACTGTTCTGTCAGTAGGGAAGGCATTGATCCTGTGTTTCTGCAAAACAGGGACACAAAGCTCTGCCTTCCCATAGTACAATAACCTCCCACACAGTAACCAAGCACGGGCTAGGCACAGTTAACCCCTTGATTGCCCCTGATGTTAACCCTGCCCAGCCAGGGTCATTAGTAAAGTAACAGTGCATATTTTTTTTAGCACTGATCACTGTATTAGTGTCACTGGTCCTCAAAAAGTGTCACTTAGTGTGCCTTTTATCCACTGCAAATGTCTTGCTATAAGTCGCTGATTACTGCCATTACTAGTAAAAAAGTGCCATAAATATAGCCCATAGTTTGTAGACGCTATAACTTTTGCACAAACCAATCAATATATGGGATTTTGTTTACAAAAAATATGTAGTAGAATACTTATTGGCCGGCGGCAAAGCGCGATGGCGTGCACGTGAGGACGTGACGCGCCTCAAGGTGGAAGGGACCGGGGAACGCTGGGAGCGAGGACGGAGGAGACGCTGCAGTCCTGGAGAGCTGAGCGCACCGAGGATCCGAGGAGAAGCGGCGGTTGTTGTCCCTGCCATTCGACCGGGATACTGCCGCCGACATCACCGGTCCGGGAACCGCAGCGCAACGGCCTGGATGTCAGCCCAGGCACCCAGGAGTACGGCATGAAGCCGGGGAGTTAATCCTCCATACCTCCATCTCCACCCCTGAAGCTTCTACCTTAAACATCGGCCACCGCATCCCTGCAGACAAGGGTGACCATCAGCCCAGGGTGTTCATAGGCTGCAGGCAGCCGAAGAAGCAGGTACCTTGTTGGGATGAGCAGGTAATATAAAAGACCTGTAGTACAGTGGCCAGCTGCAGAAGGTATGGTGTCTAACTAACTATACAGATGAATATAAAGGCTGTTTCTGATAGACACTATGTATTACCATAACATGCTATGATTACACACCCTGAGACATATGTTTACCCTCTCTGTTCAGTATGTTACTTGGTGTCATACCTCCTTGTTGTGAAAGTTATGGACGGAGAAGTTTTCTCACTGAATTATGTTTAATCTGAGTAAACCGGATTGAGAGCTTAAGCCCAGCTGGGGGTCCCAATGGTGCTATTAGGAGACTAAAATATAATGAGCGGCAATCCCTAAACAGGGATCCATCTTGTCTCTCTTATACTCCAGTATTTTCCCCACAACCGGTGGTTAAGGAGGATTAATAAAGTGTTGCCACTGAAAGAAATAAAAAGGGAATAAAAGAACGCTTCACACGGTAGATAAACCTGCAATTCTAGGTCAACATACAGATTCCTGGAAAGTGTGAAAAACCTGTATCATTAGAAGTGAACCCTATATCACAGGCTGGGCAACAGGGAGACAGACCCCCTGGGGGGGGAGAGATGGGGTGCCCCACCTAGAGAGAACGATTGAAATTCTTTGGGCGAGCTATACCTCCGAGCTATACCCCCCGGGTCTAACCTAGTTGACCAGAGGGGCGGGTGCTCGTACCGCAAGAAAGCACTGGGTTCAAAAATTTGTCTTCTGTTTTTTTTTTTCTTTTTGGACATCATTGTCTAAAGTTAATATAATCAGAAGGAAAAGGGGAAAGATAAAAAGGGGGAGAGAGGGAAAAGGCCCCCTAAAGAAGAAAGTAACCAAGAGGGGTACGGCAGAGGTCCAAGAAAAGGCCCAATGGGATTACTAGGCAACCCCCCCTTAGGGTTAAAAACCCCACCCATTTTTAATCTGTCCTCCGTCTGTCCCCCGACTGGATATCTCACACAAAAAGAAAAAAAAAAGAAAAAATATAGTGAGAATTTGAAGCCGAAGTGGAAGGGAAGATAACAGGTTGCCAAACTGGGGAAAAGAATCAGAAAAGTGAAGGATACTATGTCCAGGATGTCAAGTAGATCAACAAAAGGAGGAACTCCAAAAACGCATGTTGGACCTGCACCTACAAGCTCTATGAAATCATATATGTCCAAAAGAGATAGCCCAAAAAACGTAGGATCGCCAAAGACGCTATCAGCTAAAACAGATGAGAAGACAGATGATAAGAAATCCCGGAGCCCAAATCAAGGAGGAATATTAGAGGATTCAAGAGAGGAAGGAATCAGCGGGATGGATGCTGAACCAGATAGAATGGAGGAACAGAGATCCGAAGAAGGAATTCCTACCAAAGGGGACATGGAAAAGATGCTGATGCGACTTGAGAAAGCGATTAAGGGAGAAATACAAAATTTAAGAACGGATCTTGGCCATCTTCTCACCCGGGTGGAGGCAATAGAAGAACATTCAAAGAAACAAGAACAGGAGTTAAACTCGCTAAAGGAACAAGTGGCCCAGCTACATTTACAACAGAGGAACATACTTTATAAATTGGAGGACCAAGAAAGCAGATCAAGAAGACAGAATCTGAGAATTAGAGCAGTCCCAGAAGAAGAGGGGGATAACCTGAAGAAAACAATATGGACAATATTGAATCCAATACTGGGGAAAACATCTGAAGATCCAGTTAGGGTAGAGAGAGCCCACCGGGTAGGGAGATTTAAAAGAACTGACAGAGAACGGCCTAGGGATATCATGGTGAGGTTCCACTCTTTTTAAGAAAAATACTAAATCTGGAAGAAATTGAGGGGACATCCCCCCCTCACCTATGATGGGGCCGTCCTACAGATCTTTGCGGATCTGGCTTCAGAGACTCTCGCTAGACGACTACTAAAGCCCTTATTGGAACAACTAATAGCCAAGAAAATTAAGTACACTTGGAGGTTTCCGGCGTGCTTAGTAGGGATGAAAGAGGGGAAATCAGCAACACTACGATTTCCGGAGGATTTAAAAGAATTCTGCAATAGGTTGGACTTACAGATCCCAGACCTGCCTGGATGGGCCTAACGGGGGGGGGGGGGGGTGGGGGGGAGATGGCAGAGGGGGGATTTATGGAGGAAAGTGAGGAGAATTGATTTAATTAGATATCCCCGCTATCCCAGAGAAGTATTTAGTCTTTCCCCCATTCTTTTATGATGGGGGACTTGAAAAATAGGTCCCACCTTGGGGAGATTGAACCAAGGGTTGACCATTGGTTTAAAGGCCGATAGTTGGCCACTGGGGGGAGGGAGGATAAGGGAGGGAGGGGGGGATGGGAGGGGGAGGGAAGGGGGTGGGAAATGGGGGAGGGAAGCGGGAGGGGTAGGGGGGGGAGGGACCCACTTCACCTAATTTGAAAAAAGAAAAACGGAGGAGGTTAAACCCGGAAATAAAGCAAAGGGGGCAAAACAAGATAGGATGCCGATAATAAAATGTGTATCATATAACGTAAAAGGCCTTAACTGCCCTGCTAAGAGGCATAGAATCCTAAAAGAATTAAAAAGAGTTAAAACGGACATAGCGTTTATACAAGAAACACACCTTACCCTAGGAACTAATATTAAGTTATATTCGACAGATTTCCCTATCTGGTTCTATGGGGATACTGTATCAAAATGTGCGAGGGGCGTAGCTATAGGGATAGCCAAGGGGGTTAGATTCCAGTTGATTGAAAGATTAACAGACCCCGAGGAGAGATTTCTCTTCCTAAAAGGGAAACTAGAAGAGATGGAATGTACCCTAGTAAATATCTACTCCCCCAATACACAACAGATAAAATACCTATTGGAAATTTTAGGAAAGTTAAGAGACTTCAAAAAAGGTAGGATTATCGTGGGCGGGGATTTGAACCTTTGCATAGACCCAACGGTAGATAAGACCGCTAGGACGGGGGGGGGGACAAATAGTACTCAGCTAACAAAGCTAAAGAATAGCCTACACAGAAATCAACTAGTAGATACATGGAGAGTCCTAAACCCAGAGACACAAGATTATACCTTTTACTCCCCGGTACACAGATGCTATTCTCGCATCGATTATTTCCTAGTCGATCATTGCCTATTGGAAAAACTGATTGAGGCAAAGATAGAACCTAGGACTATATCGGACCATGCCCCAATAAGCATCTGCTTAAATATTATAGGAAATCAGAAACCACCCCAAATATGGAGACTTAATGAGGATTTAGTACTAGACGATACAAGCTTAACTAGAATTAAAAAGGAGTTGGAGGAATACTTCAAAATAAATGATACAAACGAAGTATCAAAAGCTACACTATGGGATGCCCACAAGGCCCTGATTAGAGGTATTTTTATATCAGAAGGAGCAAGAAAAAAAAAGAGAAGAGTCTCCTGAAGAATAAAGTGATTGCAGAGATATTTAAATTAGAACAAGAACATAAAAGAGATGAAAAGCGACAAGAACTATATCAGGAATTAGTTAAAACTGAAAACAATTCTATTTCAAGAAACAAAAAGAGAATTCCAGATAATTGCTAAAG
This sequence comes from Rana kukunoris, assembly GCA_029574335.1. Lineage (NCBI taxonomy): Eukaryota > Metazoa > Chordata > Amphibia > Anura > Ranidae > Rana > Rana kukunoris. The sequence continues at coordinate 221,712,188 of CM056059.1, read as the reverse complement.
AAATATACATGGGGGGCAATAAAATTAGCAAACACTTGGCCAGAATGGTACAGAAAAAGAAAACCAGGAATTATATTGACAAAATCAAAAATAAGCAAGGAGAGGTGGTTTATACAACAAAAGACATAGCTGAAACTTTCCGTGATTATTATGAGGACTTATATGCGGTGAAACAGAAAAAATGGGAAAAAGGGGAGAAAAAAAACAAAACCCTAGATTTTCTTCAAGAAGCAGGTCTTTCAACAGTTAACCCAAATGACGCAGTAGTAATGGATAGACCATTCACCAAAAACGAAATACAAATAGCCTTATCAAACACAGCAGCAGGGAAAAGCCCAGGCCCAGATGGCCTCACTTCACTATATTATAAAAAATGTAAAGAGATACTGTTACCACGTCTATGCCAATTTTTTAATGGCATAGGAGAGGGTTACACTTTAAGTAGAGAAGCCGCTGAGGCAACCATTATCCTAATTCCAAAGGAAGGTAAAGACGCTAAAATATGCTTGAGCTATCGGCCAATATCTTTGTTAAACACAGACCTAAAACTGTTTGCAAAGGTATTGGCCGAGAGAGTAAAACCAGAGATGGTCCACCCCAACCAGAAGAGAAGGGAGAGACAACGGGGTAAGCGCACTTCTCCTTTTCCATAAAATGAAGGGAAGTGGGCACCCCGGTCTACTCCTGTCGATCGATGCTGAAAAAGCGTTCGACAGGGTAGACTGGGGGCTCATGTTACAAACCCTGGAAACTCTGGGTTTTGGGAAGAGGATGTTGGAATGGATTGGAGCCCTATATCAAGCCCCAATGGCCAGGATAAAAATCAATGGGGACCTGTCCTGCCCTTTTACAATGAAGAATGGTACCAGACAGGGGTGCCCCCTTTCACCGCTATTTGTCCTATCTTTGGAACCCCTCTTATCAAAAATACGTAAATGTCAGAAAATAGAAGGAATCACGATAGGCGATGACGAGCATAAATTATCGGCTTTCGCGGATGATGTGCTCTTCTATATAACCAATCCCAAAACCTCAATCCCAAATTTATTAGACTTATGTAGACAATATGGAGATATCTCTCATTTTAAATTCAACATCCAATAAAACTGAAATACTTAACATAAATGTACCTAAAAAAGATGCACAAATCTTAAAATTAGAATATAAATTCCCATGGGTGAAAGAACTCAAATATCTACGAAACTAATTACATCCCTCTGTTAGATGAAATTAAGAAGGAAATTACCAGAATAAAAAACAGACCAATCTCATGGTTAAGACGAATAAATATCTGTAAAATGGTATTGGTACCTAGGATCTTATATAAGATGCAGATGATCCCCATTAAACTCCCAAAACAACTGTTTCGAACCTTGAAAAACCTGATTATGAACTATATATGGGGATATAAAAAACATAGGATTTCATTTCAAACTCTAAAACAAACAAAAAATAAGGGGGGGCTGGCCGTCCCAGATATCAAAAAATATTATGATGCAATTATCCTGTCGAGAGTAGTGGAATGGGCCAGATCTAACAAAGAAAAAAGATGGGTCAGTGTAGAAAACGCACTAACAAAGGTGAGATTAGATAAAGTAATATGGAACCCTCCACAATTTAGGGCTTTAGACATCGACACACATGAAATAACAAAAAATGCACTTAAAATATGGGACACAACACAAAAAAAAATGGGCATGAATTTTAATTCACCACTCATTTCACTAAAGGATAATGATTATTTCCCACCAGGGAAAGTAAAGGTGGCGGGAAATTGGATTAAAAAGGACACGGCCCAGCTAAGAGATATAATGCACCAAGGTCACCTACTAACATAAGAGGAACTCAATAAAAAAAAAGATAATAATTATTGGACATAGAAAAATTGTGTACCACGGAAAGTGCCAAAGGAACTATATCGAAGATATACAAGATCCTATTACAGCTAGACGAGCTAGAGGTACCTCCATTTATTAAAAATTGGGAGAGGGAGCTAGGGACACACCGAGATAGGACCACAATAGAGAGAATTTTAAAATTGACCCATACCTCGGCAGTAGATAGCCGGACGGCGGAAATGAATTTCAAATGTTTATCAGGCTGGTATATGATCCCAGTAAAGTTAAGCAAATTCAAGAACGGACAGTCAGCCGATTGTTGGAGGGGTTGTAACTCCCACGGAACGATGGCTCATCTATGGTGGGAGTGCCCCAAGGTTAAAACTTACTGGGAGAACATTTTAAGGTTAGTTGAGGACATCACAAAGATAAAAATTAAAAGAGATCCATGGACGGTTCTCTTCCATGGGGGAGAAGGGGGGATAAAAAAATATAAAGAATCCTTGGTCCCTCATCTATTGAACGTGGCCAAGAGGTTGATACCCAGGAAGTGGAAGGAAACAGAATGCCCCATGGTTTGGGAATGGATCAATTCCGTGGAAGAAACATACATGATGGAAGATCTTAGAGATAGCCTAGGAGAAATTAGTGGTAATAAAAAATGGGAAAATTGGAAAAGTTTTAAAAGAACATGGAGTTACGCAGAGAACTTACGAGCAGACGCTTAAAGGGTGTATAGAATTAATTAACAAAAAAATAAAAAATAGAAAGAGTAAAGTTAAGGGTGAGGTGGGAAGGGGAGGGGGATGAGGGGGGGAGGGATGAGAAGAAAAAGTAGTATTGTTCTTCTTTAAAGGAAATAAAACAAGATGTTTTTCTCTTGGTAATATATTTAATAATATATATAAAAATAAAAAAGTCACTGAAAAGAAAAGAAAATCATCTCAAATCAAATAGTACCACAGATGATGCAAAGCTGGAATAGAGACGAAAACAAGCATCACTCTGTGAGCTGGTCTCTCGTGTGCGGTTTAAGCTGAATGTGGGAAAAAAAACAAAAAAAAACACTTATTGGCCTAAACTGATGAAGGAATTCAATTTTTTTACTGGATATGTTTTACAGCAGAAAGTCAAAAATATATATATTTGTTTTCAATATTGTCAGTCTTTTTTTGTTTATCACATAACAAATTTAAACCACAGAGGTGATTAAATACCACCAAAAGAAAGCTCTATTTGTTGGGGGAAAAAAGGATATCAATTTTATTTGTGTTAAGCGTTGCACGACCGCGCAATTGTTAGTTGAAGTAACACAGTGCCGTATCGCAAAAATTGCCTTGGTCATGAAAGGGGGTAAACCTTCTGGAGCTGAAGTGGTTAAAGTGTATTTTTTCTAAAAACATTATTCTGTAGGGACCTCTGCTTAAAATGTATATTATGTTTTGGGGGTTCTGAGTAATTTTCTAGCAAAAAAATATATGTTTTTTTAACCATTAAAGGACCGCCACAGACTATATACGTCGACAGAATGGCGCGGCTGGGCACATGGACGTATATATATACGTCCTCTTTAAGAGCCCAGCCGTGGGTCCTGAGTGAGCTGCTGGCTGCGTGCGACCAGTCTGAAGCTCCGTGATCGTGCCCACAGACCCGATCGCCGCGGGTATCCCCGCGTTTGGGTCACAGGAGCTGAAGAACGGGGATAGGTGAGTGTAAACACACCTTCCCTGTTCTTCTCTGTGGCAGAGTCAGTGATCGTTTGTTCCCCGATATAGGGAACAACGATCACTGATGACACACGTCCAGCCACGCCCCCCTACAGTAAGAAACACACATTAGGTCACACTTAACCCCTACAGAGCCCCCTAGTGGTTAACCCCTTCACTGCTATTGTCATTTACACAGTAATCAGTGCATTTTTATAGCACTTTTCGCTGTGAAAATGACAATGGTCCCAAAAATGTGTCAAAAGTGTCTGATATGTCCGCCATAATGTCACAGTCAAGAAAAAAATTGCTGATCGCCGCAACTAGTAGTTAAAAAAAATTATTAATAAAAATGCCATAACACTATCCCCTATTTTGTAAACACTATAAATTTTGCGCAAACCAATCGATAAAGCTTATTTTGATTTTTTTTTTACCAAAAATAGGTAGAAGAATACGTATCGGCCTAAACTGAGGAAAAAAATGTATATCTTTTTTGGGGATATTTATTATAGCAAAAAGTAAAAAAAATATATATTTTTTTCAAAATGGTTGCTTTATCTTTGTTTATAGCGCAAAAAATAAAAACCGCAGAGGTGATCAAATACCACCAAAAGAAAGCTCTATTTGTGGAAAAAAAAGGACGTCAATTTTGTTAGGGAGCCACGTCGCACGACTGCGCAATTGTCAGTTACAGCGACGCAGTGCCGAATCGCAAAAAGGGGCAAGGTCCTTAACCTTCATAATGGTCCGGGTCTTAACTGGTTAAACATAGGAGAATGTCAGAATTAGCTTGGGCAGGAAGTAGTTTTTTATCTAAAACTAGTTGTCATATCAGTAAACTGCTCCAATATCAGTAAATTGCAAGAAAATATATACTAGAAGGTAGCAGAGATTCCTTCACAGCCCTACTATGCTGACAGAGAGCGAGGGGCATGCATTTATCTTCCCCACTCCTAACAGCAGGTAACCTCTCACACAGATACACTCACTCATCGCTTCCATTTATATCACTAATATAGAGTCAGCCGACTCAGCCCCCAAGACACGTTCTACAAAATCAAACCAATCTCTAGCAGTCAGTCCCACTTCACCCCGCCCCTTTCTGTCATCCTATCCAATCGACGCGAGTATATGGCGCTGCCCTCACCTTGTGTTATCAGTCAGGGCGGAAACAAAAATATATATTTTTTTCACATCTTTCAATAAACTTGATTGTACGCGGACATTGCCATCGCCAGTGAGTCAGGTAACACGAAGTGCTGTGTAGAGAGTTCTGAGCGGCTCCCAGCATGGCATGTTGTTGTAATGATAATATAGGACACCCCCTGTTCTGTGTGTACGGAGTGTGTGGTGGGGAATTACGTTCCCAGTGGCTGTGTGACGTGCAGGGGTTCTGTATGTAATGAGCGCCCTCTCCAGTCACGGCTGTGTGTAGTGGCCATGTGGAGGAGGACTGGCTCTGTGGGACGTCATTAGACGATGGAGGAAATAGGACTGGCTACTGGGTGTTCCATGTTACAAATACTGACATTTCTGTGCCATATAGAAAATAAATAACCTCTTTATCAGCTCCTAACCTGCCACCCATACGTGTCCGTGGATGGTTTGTGTTTCCTGAGAGCGTGGTCCCTGCATGGAAGGCGAGTGCTCACAGCGTGCTCAGTCCAGACCAGTAGCGGCTGGTGATCCAAATTTTTGGGGGGATGCAAACAAACTGAACATTTCTGGAAAAACACCCTTCAAATCAAACCACTGTGCCCCCTGCCCGCTCGGCACTCGCCTTGCCTCGTGGGGAGCGGTGCCGTCCATGCTCCTCTGCTATGATTGGACGCCTCATAGATGTCCAATCACAGCGCCTCTCGTTTCAGCCAATCAGGTGACAGATAACAGACTCAAGCACCTGATTGGCGAAGAGACGGTTCAGTATTAGGAAAGCGAATATTAATTTATAGTAATGATGTCACAAATGTGACCCATATTTTGCAGTGATTCTGCCTGTGATCGGGTGTGAATACTGCCTATTAGGGATGAGCTCCGGCATGTTCGCACGCTCCACGTGCAGAGCCGCCAGGAAGTCAGCACTGCGCTAATCCACAGGCAGTGAGACATTTCCCGATCTCTGCAGCCGTGCATCGGGAAATGTCTCACTGCCTGTGATTAGTGCAGAGCCGACTTCTTGGCAGGCTCTGGACGTGGAGCGTGCGAACACCCCTGGAGCTCATACCTACTGCCTATACACATAAGGGATGCTTGTAGATAAAAACAAACTGTGCAGCTCTAAACAATGTTGAATAATACGCTTGCTATAGGTGTAGGACATGTGTCAAACACAAGGACCGTAGGCCGAATCTGGCCCTCCAGGCCATTTCTTGTGCCCCTAGCACCTCTCTTGCAGCTGGGGCACCCCCCCCCCCCTCATCTCTGCCCCCACCTTGTCTCATCAGTCAGCAGCAGAGAGGTGAAACGAACTTCTCCGCCAGATCCTGCTTTTCTCTGTGCAGCCCTCGACAGGCTCGTCTTTGCCCCCCAGCTCAGCAGGCGGCAGCAGAGAAGAGGACAGAACTCTTCCTACAGATCCTGTGCAGCACAGCACCCCCTCATCTCTGCCTCCCCTGGTCTCAGCATTCAGCAGACTCAGGCAGCTGACTCCAGCTATCCTCTGGCCCTCCTCCAGACCCTGTCACTTTCTGATTCTCAGTTCCCCCCTCAGCTTCTTCCTGGCAGCAGCACAAGGGGGTGCACTGTGGTGTAAGGGAGAGTGGAGGATACTTAACCTCTGATGGTGGGGGGCCCTCTCAAAATCTGATGTAAGGGGGGGCATGCTGCTTATAATTATGAAAATAATACTATTCTATGCCAGTTGAAAAGGAGGGTTGAATGCCTCTGGTATCATCCACAAGCAACTTTATTGGAGACTGCTCGGACAGAACACCATGGTAGAACCATGCTCTGTCTGAACAATCGCCAATAGTTTTTTGTGGATGATACCAGCGGTGTGCGGCCCTCCTTTTCAGATTTGTATCATCTTCTACAGGAGTGTGAGTGGGCTCCGTTCCCCGTCTGCACCTCCCCTTTAGGCCGGATTTACACCTATGCGAATTGAGTGTGGCTTAAAACGCATCCAATACGCAGAACATTTCTAAATACATTGTTTTCAATGAGACTGGTTCACATATGTGCGATGCATTGCAGAAAAAACGTGTGCGTATTTTATGCCTTGCGGTGCGGCTCAGGTGCGAATTCAGTCCCATTATCTTCTATGGGTACGCAGCTGATTCGCAGATGTGTTCAGTTCTCTTCAGGAATTTTCTCTCATTCAGCTCAATACACTTCTCCCCCACTCTCCTCTCACCCGTAATTTCGCCCAGGTCTCCAAATTCGCAGCTAAAACGTTGCTAATCTGCTGAACACTTCCCTTATCTATCTGCAGAGATAGGAGAGCTGAAATTCACACCGCACTAGTGTGAATCTAGAGCCTTACAGCTTAAAGTGGTTGTAAACCCACTCTGACAATTTGCACCTACATGTAAGCCTAGATTAAGACTTACCTGTAGGTGCAAGAAATATCTCCTTAAAGCGGAGTTCCACCCTTAAAACCACTTTCTTTCATCCCATCCAGCATACTGGCGTCAGCGCCAGTATGCTGTTTTTTTTTTTTTTTTTTAATCCATGTACTTACTTTATAATGGATCATTTAATTTTGGGTGCACCGCGGTATGTCGCCGCTATAAGGCGTCACGCCTTCCGGAAACAGCCGACTAGCGTTCGGCTCTTCTCGGCGCCTGCGCACAGACCCAGGAGCTGACTGCGCAGGCGCCGTAAATAGCCGGTCCTAGTTCGGCTTTTTTCGGAGGGCGTGACGCGGCTATATACGGCGCCTGCGCAGTCAGCTTCTGGGTCTGTGCGTAGGCGCTGAGAAGAGCCGAACGCTAGTCGGCTGTTTCCGGAAGGCGTGACGCCTTATAGTGGCGACATACATCGCGGTGCGCCCAAAATTAAATGATCTATTATAAAGTAAGTACATTAAAAAAAAAAAAAAAAAAACAGCGTACTGGCGCTGACGCCAGTATGCTGGATGGGATGAAAGAAAGTGGTTTTAAGGGTGGAACTCCGCTTTAACCTAAACGGTTAAGGAGACATTTGCAGGAAACACTGCACCGATGTCTACGGCGCAGGCACACTGAGCGTCCCTTTTTTATGAATGGGATCATGCCGGGATTATGCTAGTCCCGTGCGCATGCGCAGGATCCTGCCGGTCCCGCGCAGGAGTGACGTCATCGCCGCTCCGGCCAGTCACAGCACCGGAGCGGCAATACCGGAAGACGCTTGGAGGGGACATGGCAGAGGAGGGGAACGAGAAACGTTTCAGGGCTTCGATCTCAGGTAAGTCATTCATAATGAGCTAGTATGCTATGCATACTAGCTCATTATGCCTTTCTCTTGCAGGTTTTTTTTTATTTTTTTCAGAGAAAAAAAATAAGAGGGTTTACTTCCTCTTTAAGTCTTAAAATGGAAGTAAACTCCCCTGGCTTACTTAATAGGTACTGTAAATATCTCCTAAAATTGCACCAGAGATGGGCAGAGTGCTGGGAGAGATGTGAAAGGACTGAACTATTTCCTGCTGGGAAGAGCAGAGTTCTATTGAAGAGTGCAATATAGCTAGAGAGTGCTGGAAAATGCAGTATAGCGTTCTCACTGCTGCCCCTGGAGGATGGGGATTACTGGGGGCTCAGAGCCCTCCTGGGGATCAGACATATAGTGGGGTAAGCAGAGTTCTGTCTTCCAACCCCTCCCCCCCAACACAGTCACATGACCTGACACACCGCTCTGTACACCTGTTGCAGTTAAGGCACTCGGGCTCAAAAAGGTTTGCCACTGGCCTAGACTTTTGTGCACATTGCAGGATCACAATGGGGCTAAGGTAAATATCTGAGGGGGCTGCTGCACAGGGAAGGTTTTTTGCCTTCATGTATAGAAACCACTTGGAGCCCAGGTTCACACTGGGTACGATTTAGTTCGATTTGAGATGCGATTTCACATGTGAAATCGCATCACAAATCGGCGGCATTTGCCGGCAATGACACCGTCCTAATGGGTGCGACGCCGCATCTGCGGCGCTGCACCGATTTCAAAAAGTAGTTCCTGTACTACTTTTTGCGTTTTCAGGACGCAATTTACTTTGACATCTGTGCAGAAACCTGCACAGATGTTTCTTAAATCGCAGCCAAAATCGGGACTGCCAGCGGGAGTGAAATCCTGCGAGTTCAGCTGAACTCGCACGATTTCACTCCCGCAGCCCAGTGTGAACCAGGGCTAAAGCTGAGTTCCATCCAAAAATGAAACTTCCGCTGTCCGGATTCCTCCCCCCCCCCCCTCAGGTGTCACATTTGGCACCTTTCAGGGGGGAGCAGATACCTGTCTACAGATATTTCCTCCTACTTCTGACAAAAGATCGCTGCAGTATACGCGGCAATCTATGCCATGTCTGGCTCCTCCTCTGTCCCTCGCTGTCTTCTGGGACCACTAAGAATGCGCAGAGCGGCATGCGCATTAGGAACCAGGCTGTGAAAGCCACTAGGCTTCAAGTGATATTAAAGGTTCCCGTTTAAAAAGAAATAAATAACAAAAACGTCATACTTGCCTCCACTGTGCAGTTTGTTTTGCACAGAGTGGCCCCGATCCACCTGTTCTGAGGTCCCACGGCGGCTCCTACCCACATTAGGCCCCTTTCACATTTATACGACTTCAAAGTCGGGCGATTTTGCCACAATTTTGCGGCCGCGATTTTGCCGCATCGATTTGGGATCAGTACAACTTCGCCACAACTTTGGCATTAGCCCTGGTTCACACTGGGTATGATTTCACATGTGAAATCGCATCCCAAATCGGCGGCATTTGCCGGCAATTGTCGGCAATGGCACAGTCCTAATCGGTGCGACGCCGCATCTGCGGCGCTGCACCGATTTCAAAAAGTAGTTCCTGTACTACTTTTTGCGTTTTTGAGGCTGTGATAGAGCCCAGGTTCTCACTGGGCTGCAGGAGTGAAGCCGTGCAAGTTCAGCTGAACTCACACGATTTCACTCCCGCTGGCAGTCCCGATTTAAAGGGGTTGTAAAGGTAAAAGTTTTTTTACCTTAATGCAGGGGTGTCAAACTGGCGGCCCTCCAGCTGTTGCAAAACTACAAGTCCCATGAGGCATTGCAAGGCTAACAGTTACAAGCATGACTCCCACAGGCAGAGGCATGATGGGACTTGTAGTTTCGGAACAGCTGGAGGGCCGCCAGTTTGACACCCCTGCCTTAATGCATCCTATGCATTAAGGTAAAAAAACATCTCACAGCACCGCCAAAGTCCCCTCCCCCCGAGTCCCCGTTTTACTAACCTTACCGTTCGAAACTCCCGGGCGCGTCCACGTCATCGTCTTCGGTTCCCAGCCTGGCCGTTGATTGGCTAGGCTGGGCGGATTGATAGCAGCGCAGCCATTGGCTGGCGCTGCTGTCAATCACAGCGGATGACGCGGCGCGCCGGGGGGCGGGGCCGAGTGATACAATCGGCGACTATGGCCGCCGTTGTATCACGGGAGCGCGCTCGCAAAAGCTTTCCACCGTGCAAGCGCCCTCGCATGAAGATGGAAAGCTTTTGCGAGGAGGAGCCCAGACAGCTGCCGAGGGACCCCAGAAGACAGCTTTCCGGGCCACTCTGTGCTAAACGAACTGCACAGTGGAGGTAAGTATAACATGTTTGTTATTTAAAAAAAAAAAAAAGTCCTGACTTTAGTGTCCCTTTAAGAGACATCTGTGCAGGTTTCTGCACAGATGTCAATGTAAATCGCGGGCTGAAATCGCAAAAAGTAGTACAGAGACTACTTTTTGAAATCGGTGCAATGCCGCAGATACAGCATCGTGCCGATTAGGACAGTGCCCTTGCCGGCAATTTGCGTCAAAATGCACCGTTGTGACATGCGATTTAACGTGCCAAATCGCATGTCAAAACGCACCAGTGTGAACCAGGGCTTACATTGACATCTGTACAGATGTCTCTGAAATTGCGGCCGAAATCGGGACTGTCAGGCGGGAGTGAAGCCGTGCGCACAGCTTCACTCCCACAGCCCAGTGTGAACCTGGGCTTACCAATGAAAACTTACATGGTGTGAGGCAATTCCTTTTCCTGCCATTGCTGCAGTAGCAGTGCATGAGGAAGAAGAGGAGGAGAAGCGGAGGCGGAAAAAATTTGGATATTGGGTACATCCCATCATTGCCAATCGTAAAGATAGGGGTAAATTTTGGGTCCTCTATAATAAAGAATGATCCTTACATTGGTGGTCAGTGGGAAGGATGTCCCTTACATTGGTGATCAGTGAGAAGAATTCTCCTTACATTGGTGATCAGTGGGAAGGATGCTCCTTACATTGGTGGTCAGTGGGAAGGATGCTCCTTACATTGGTGGTCAGTGGGAAGGATGCTCCTTACATTGGTGGTCAGTGGGAAGGATGCTCCTTACATTGGTGGTCAGTGGGAAGGATGCTCCTTACATTGGTGGTCAGTGAGAAGAATGCTCCTTACATTGGTGGTCAGTGGGAAGGATGCTCCTTACATTGGTGGTCAGTGGGAAGGATGCTCCTTACATTGGTGGTCAGTGGGAAGGATGCTCCTTACATTGGTGGTCAGTGGGAAGGATGCTCCTTACATTGGTGGTCAGTGGGAAGGATGCTCCTTACATTGGTGGTCAGTGGGAAGGATGCTCCTTACATTGGTGGTCAGTGGGAAGGATGCTCCTTACATTGGTGGTCAGTGGGAAGGATGCTCCTTACATTGGTGGTCAGTGGGAAGGATGCTCCTTACATTGGTGGTCAGTGGGAAGGATGCTCCTTACATTGGTGGTCAGTGGGAAGGATGCTCCTTACATTGGTGGTCAGTGGGAAGAATGCTCCTTACATTGGTGGTCAGTGGGAGGAATGCTCCTTACATTGGTCAGTGGGAAGAATGCTCCTTACATTGGTGGTCAGTGGGAAGAATGCTCCTTACATTGGTGGTCAGTGGAAAGAATGTCCCCTTACATTGGTGGTCAGTGGGAAGAATGTCCCCTTACATTGGTGGTCAGTGGGAAGAATGCTCCTTACATTGGTGGTCAGTGGGAAGAATGCTCCTTACATTGGTGGTCAGTGGGAAGGATGCTCCTTACATTGGTGGTCAGTGGGAAGGATGCTCCTTACATTGGTGGTCAGTGGGAAGGATGCTCCTTCATTGGTGGTCAGTGGGAAGGATGCTCCTTCATTGGTGGTCAGTGGGAAGGATGCTCCTTCATTGGTGGTCAGTGGAATCTTGTCTTTGTAGTTTATCTTGTCTTTGCAGTTTGGGTCACTCAAATCATAAATAGCTGGTCACGGATAAATCTAATGATTTGCTCATTATCGAGGACATCTTTTTTTTTGACCTGTTTGGAGCCAGGAAGTGATTGTGTGGTGGAAAAATGTGCTTGGGAGGGGCTACTATGCTGAAAGGATTGGGTGGGACAAGGGTCAAAAAGCTGCTTGTGCTTACAAAGTTGTACTGAAATCGTGTCTATATTATTCAGGTACGATTTGCATGCTACTTGAGGGTTTAACATTGAGGTCTATGGACATCAACGCGCATGGAAGTTGGACCAAAGTAGTGTAGGGACTACTTTGAAGTCGGCACGACTTAGGCCTCGTACACACGATCAAATCTGTCTGCTGGAAACGGTCTGCTAGACCGTCCGAGCAGACAGATTCGATCGTGTGTACGGGCGAGCCGACGGATTTGGCCACCCGACAGATTTCAAAGCATGCTTTGAAATCTATCGGGTGGGAATCCGTCCGCCTGACATGTCAGCTGGTTAGTACACTTACCAGCAGACATGTCGTCTCGCACCGGCGCCGAATGGATTCGGCGCATGCGCGGAAGTGTTTTACTTCCTGGTGCGGTGACGTGGCGGCGTCAACGTCACCGCCATGTCACCGACACGTCAGCGCGCCGTCTGCTGGCGGGGATTTTGGTTTGCTCGTGTGTACACGCGAGCAAACCAAAATCCTAGCAGACAGATTTGTTCAAATTGCTCGGTCCGACCGATTTGAACAAATTGCCTCGTGTGTACGAGGCCTTAAAGTCGTGCCAGTATGAATGGTAGTCATTGAATATAATGGAGAATGACTTGTCATACGATTTTGCAGTCCAAAATCGTGAGACAAGTCGTATAAGTGTGAAACTTGGATAACCCGCTCTGGGAAGCTCTCTCCTGAGGGGGTTACCTTGCACGTTTGCTTCTGTGTCATACACTCAGCGACCATAGACGCCGAGTGTATGGCTCGGCCCCACCCCCCGGTGCCTGCATCATTGGATTTGATTCACAGCAGTGGGAGCCAATGGCTGAGCGGACACTGTAAGGCGTTTTTTTCACCTTAATGCATAGGATGCTTTAAGGTGAAAACACATGTAGCTTTAGAACCCCTTTCACTTCCTGATTCCCTTACTATAAATGCCAACGCCTCCACCCGGAGCTGAGGGATGGGTTGGCTTCAGGTGAGGACATCGTGGGCACCCTGGACAGGTAAGTGTCCTTATTTTAAAGCCTCATGCACACTGGACGTTTTTTTGAAATTTTTACAGCAGCTGTTTTTGGCAATAGACGTTTTGTTCTACAGTCATTAAACTCCCCATCATGTAATCCTATGTGTTCATGCACACATAGGCTGTTATCAGCAGTTTTGGGCAGTGGTGTTTTTGAGCAGTAAAAAAATAAATAAAAAAAAAATAGTGGGTTCTGAGAGACGTATTTGAGCTGTAAAAACGCTCTAAGGCTCCATGCACACTGGATGCTAAAATTATGTTATAAAAACGCCAGTAGCATTGCAGGGAGTCTTTTTTTTTTTTTTTTTTTCTATGGATCAGAAATGCTAAAAAATGCTGGCAATCCAAGTATTGGTGTTTGGCTGATTTTAGCGTTTTTTGAGTAAAAAAAAACTTAACTTTAAACGAGATTTTCGGGCGTTCAGAAAAAAGCCCATAAACTTCACTGCTCATTAAAGCTGAAAAACATCCATGTGTGCATGGACACATAGGCTAACATAGAGTGGAGTAGAAAATATTATATCTCTATCTCTCCACCTCCCAGAGAATACAGAACCAAGTATCATTTTGTGCTGATAAGTAATTTGTATTGAATTTGTTAATAACAAGAGAAGCAGTAATAGACCCTTCCCAGCAACAATAGATTCACCCACCAACAATAGACCCTGGCAGCAACAACAGATCAGAACAGCCAAGCATCAATAGACTCTTCAGCAGCCAGCAAGAATAGACAACTCCCTCAACAGTAGGTCCCTTCCAGCAATAATTGACCCCCCCAGCAACATAAGCCCAACCAACAATAGTTCCCCCATCAGCAACAATAGACTGCCACACATAAATTGATGCCTTCCGGCAGCAATAGACCCCTCACTCAACAGTAGATCACTTCCAGCAACAGCTGACCTCACTAACAACATAATCCCTCCCCCAGCAACAAAAGATCCCCCCGCCCCAGCAACAATAGAAGACCTCCACAATTAAAAAAAAATCCCCTCCAGGAACAATGCATCCCCCAGCAGCCATCAACAATAGACCCTCCAGCACACCCCTTGCCATTACATACATTCAGTGTGGGAGGTGCCGTAGCTGCGCTTCCCCATGTTCCTGCTAAAAAAAGCTCTCTGTCTCATATATATATATATATATATATATATATATATATATATATATATATATATATATATATATATATATATACACACCCACACCGTATCTCACAAAAGACACTTTGCTACAATGTAAAGTAGTGCGTGCACAGCTTATAACAGTGTAAATGTGCTCTCCCCTCAAAATAACAATGCACAGCCCTAATGTCTAAACTACTGGCAACAAAAGTGAGTACACCCCTAAGTAAAAATGTCCAAATTGGGCCCTATTATCCATTTTCCCTCCCCGATGTCATGTGACCCTGAAACTGAGCTGCAGCAAGGTGGCCAATACCATATAGCGGTTTAACAGGACAGGTTCCACTCAGAACAGGCCTCGACTAAGTGCATGTGCTCAGCATCATATCCAGAGGTTGTCTTTGGGAAATACATATGAGTGCTGCCAGCATTGCTGCGGAGGTTGAAGGGTGGGCAGCCTGTTGGTGCTCTGACCATACATTGCACACTGCACCAAATTGGTCTGCAAGTCTCCCAGAAGGAAGCCTCTTCTAAAGATGATGCACAAGAAAGCCAACAAACAGTTTGCTGAAGACAAGCAGACTAAGGACATGGATTATTGGAACTATGTCTTGTGGTCTGGTGAGACCAAGATAAACGTATTTAGTTCAGATGGTATCAAGCGTGTGTGGCAGCAACCAGGTGAGGAGCACAAAGACAAGTGTGTCTTGTCTACATTCAAGCATGGTGGTGGGAGTGTCATGGTCTGGGGCAGCTTGAGTGATGCTGGCACTGGGGAGCTGCAGTTCATTGAGGGAACCATGAATGCCCCAACCTGTCCTGTGACATACTGAAGCAGAGCTTGATCCCCTCCCCTGACCCCAAACACACCTCCAAGACAACTACTGCCTTGATAAAAAAGCTGAGGGTTTAGTTGATGGACTGGCCAGACATATCTCCAGACCTAGACCCTGTTGAGCATCTGTGGGACATCCTCAAATGGAAGGTGGAGGAGCGCAAGGTCTCTAATATCCACCAGCTCTGTGATGATGTTATGGAGACGTGGAAGAGGACTCCCGTGGCAACCTGTGAAGCTCTAGAGCAGTGGTTCTCAGCCTTTCTAGTAACCCCTTGATAAAATTTCCCAAGTTGTGGGGAGCCCTAACAGTAAAATAATTTTGTAGCATAGGTTGTCGGCACCCAAGGCAAGACAAGTAATTTGCACCCCTAACTCACTAATATTTACCGCTCCCTGAGTCCCTTCAACTCGTACACTATTAAAACACCTTATGGTACATTTTAGGATGTACCACTTTTTTTCTTTGTTCTCCTTTCTTTCCCTTTTATCTCCCTCTATCCTAATTTCTTGTTTTTTTTCCCCATCCCTCGCTTAAGCTGTCTTTCTTATTCTTTCTCTCCTTTTTTCTGTGTTCCTCCACCTCTTTTTCTCTCCCTTCCATGTATTCTCTTTTTATATTCCTTCTCTTAGTCCTTGGTGGGGGGAGGGGGGAATGGGATGAGTAGCAGTGCTGGCGGGAAGTTCTGATCAGCCAACTTGGGTGCTCTTGATCAAGGTCATCTGCTGATCTGAGAACTGTAGTGGGGACTTTTAATGGCAACTATAATCACAGGTAATGTTACTCACTGTGTCTCCGGCTTCACTGTGTCTCTGACTTTGTGGTGTCTTGCAGCAGTGACACCTATGCCAAAATCAGGAGATCACCTTTAGACCCTCCCACTTCACATTCCTCACCAGTCAGCTGACATCTAGTCTCTGCCCCCCAGCCATGCGGGGAACTGAATGGGTGGCAACAAAGAGGCTGAGTGGGCAGCCGTGGGCTCCAGGGACAGCCCTGTTGGGCGGCCGCGAAAAGGCTGGGAGAACGGTGCAGGCTTCAGGAACAGCCCAGGATTCGGTGACCCCTGGAAAATTGTCATTTGACCATGAGGGGGTCCCGACCCCAGGTTGAGAACCACTGCTCTAGAGAGATGTGGGGGGTGGGGCTGGGTCCTGCTGTCTGTGTCAATGGACACAGCAGCAGGACACAGGAGCATGCCCGTCCATTTTCCTCAAAGGGAGAGCGGCTCCCCACTGGGGAACTCAAGAAGAAGAGACAGGAGTGCCGCTGAGGGACCCCAGAAGAGGAGGATCGTGCCACTCTGCAAACCAACTGCACAGAGGAGGTAAGTATGACACGTTTGTTTTTTTAACCACTTAATCACCAGGCCTATTTTGGCACTTCTCTCCTTCATGTAAAAATCTAATTTTTTTTGCTAGAAAATTAATCAGAACCCCCAAACATTATATATATATATTTTTTTTAGCAGACAGCCTAGAGAATAAAATGGCGGTCATTGCAACTTTTTTTCTCGCACGGTATTTGCGCAATCATTTTTCAAACGCCTTTTTTTGGGGAAAAAACAGTTTTATCAATTAAAAAATAACAAAACAGTAAAGTTAGCCCAAATTTTTTGTATAATGTGAAAGATAATGTTACGCCGAGTAAATGGATACCCAACATGTCACCTTATAAAATTGCGCACACTCATGGAATGGCGCCAAACTTCGGTACTCAAAAATCTCCATAGGCGACGCTTAAATTTTTTTTACAGGTTACTATTTTTTAATTACAGAGGAGGTCTAGTACTAGAATTGTTGCACACACTCTAACGCACGTGACGATGCCACACATGTGGGGTTTGAACGGTGTTTACATATGTGGGCGGGACTTGCATGCGTGTTCGCTTTTGCACGTGAGGGACAGGGGCATTTTAATATTTTTTTGTTATTATTTTTTACTTAATTTTTTTACTTTTACACTTTAAAAAAAAAAAAATTTGATCAGTTTTATTCCTATTACAAGGAATGTAAACATCCCTTGTAATAGGAATCACTGTGACAGGTCCTCTTTATGCAGAGATATGGGGTCAATAAGACCCCACATCTCTCCTCCAGGCTGGAAAGCATTAGATTGTGAAAACAAATTCACCAATCTAATGCTTTCAGCCGCGATTGCGGCTTTGTTTACATTCCGGGTACCGGGCGTGACGTCATAATGTCGCGCCTGGTCCTCCGATCATAGAGATGAATGTGACCATCTGGTCACCAGTCATCTCTCTCTATGGTTCTGCAGGGAACGCCGGCCGATTCGCTCTCCGGGCCCCCGATGGCACGGGAGAGCCCGGAGAAGCACCGGATGGCGGCGGGAGGGGGGGGGGGACGTCCCCTCCCGCCGCCTATAAGAACGATCAAGCGGTGGAACCGCCGCTTTGATTGTTCTTATGGTGCACAGAATCGCCGGCTGAAGACGGCGATATCTGAATAATGCCTGTGGCTGCAGGCATCATCCAGAAATAACCGCGCAAATTGGAGGACGTGTGATTAAGTGGTTAAAGTGGTTGCATAGCATACTAGCTCATTATGTATTTCTTACCTCAGATCGAAAGCCCCCGCAGCTGTCCTCGACCGTCCCTAGCCATAGCTGCTCACTGTATCACTTGGCCCTGCCCCTCGGCGCACCGCGTCACTGGATGTGATTGACAGCAGCGCCAGCCAGTGGCTGCGCTGCTCTCAATCCATTCGCTCTAGCCAATCAGCAGCCAGGCTGAGCGACGAAGAGAATCTTGGGACTTTCGAGAGGGCATCATTAGATGTTTTTTTACCTTAATGCATAGATTGCATTAAGGTGACATTTTTTTTCCTTTACAACTCCTTTAATATAGGCTTACCTGTAGCATAAAGTACCGTATTTTCCGGCGTATAAGACGACCTTTTGGATGCAAAAAAATGCATCCAAAGTCGGGGGTCGTCTTATACGCCGGGTCTGACTCCGGTCAGGCTGCGGGCACGATCTTCCTACCTTATTTCTGGATTCCAGGCTGCGGGCATCCATAAATCAAAAGCCGCGCCTCCTCCTCAGATTGTTCGGTGATAGGCGGAACACAAATTTTCCCAGCAGGGCCTCTGTTCTGTGTTCCGCCTGTCACAGATGCCTTCTCATCCTCGGACGAGAGGACATCCGTGATATGCGGAACACTGAACAGAGGCCCTGCTGGGAAAATTTGTGTTCCGCCTATCACGGAACAGTCTGAGGAGAAGCACGGCACAGTGGGGGCAAGTGATGGCACAGTGGGGGCAAGTGATTGCACAGTGGGGGCATGTAATGGCACAGTGAGATTTGAAAAAACCCTGTTTCTGTCAGCGGTTATTCCTGTCAGCGATTGTTCTTGATACCCCTCAGGTTCCAGAAAGATTAGTAGGAAGGGGGTAGTCTTATATGGTGAGTATATCCCGAAACCAACATTTTTCTTGCAAAAATAGGGGGTCGTCTTATGCGCCCAGTCGTCTTATACGCCAGCAAATACGGTATGTTGTAAGGGTTTACAACCACTTTAATGGCGTTGAGTTATTTTGAGGGGACAGCAAACTTACACTGTTATACGAGCTGTACACTCACTACTTTACATTGTAGCAAAGTGTAATTTCTTCAATGTTGTCACATGAAAAGATATAATAAAATATTTACAAAAATGTGAGTGTGTGTATGTATGTGTGTATATATATATACATACATACATACATACATACATACATACACACACATGTGAAACTCTGAAAAATTTAAATATCGTGCAAAAGTTCATTTATTTCACTAATGCAACTTAAAAGGTGACACTAATATATGAGATATACTCATTACATGCAAAGCAAGATAGTTCAAGCCGTGATTTGTCATAATTGTGATGATTATATGGCTTACAGCTCATGACAAACCGAAATCCACAATCTCAGAAAATTCGAATTTTGTGAAAAAATGCAATATTCTAGGCTCAAAGGGTCCCACTATAATCAGCTAATTAAGCCATAACACCTGCAAAGGGTTCCTGCGCCTTTAAATGGTCTTTGGGCTCTTTCACATGGAGCGTTCGTTTAGGTCCACCTACCATTTTTTTTTTTGCGGACCTAAATGGGCGCTCCATGCTCCTCCTATGAAGCCGCGGATGTCAGCGGTGACATGCCCGCTGACATCCGACCCGCTCCGATCCGCCAAAGTATGACGAAGGAAAAAACGACTTTTCCTTCCGTCTGGCGGATCGGATCAGATGAACACGGACAGACGGTCCGTGTTCATCCGATCCCCCCATTGGGGAGAGCGGAGAAAAGACCGGGCGGTCCCTGCACAGTGTGCGTGGACCGCTCTGTCTTCCGCCGGCTCAGCAGGGATCAACAGAGCGATCCCCGCTGAGCATACGAAGGTGCACAGGGCAGATAATTACTGATTCGCCCTGTGTGAAAGAGCCCTTTAAGTCAGGTTCAGTAGGAATCACAATCAAGTGTAAAACTGCTGACCTGACAGTTGTGCAGAAAACCACCATTGACACCCTCCATAAGGAGGAAAAGCCTCAAAAGGTAATTGCATAAGAAGTTGGATGTTCCCAAAGTTCTGTATCAAAGAATATTAATAGAAAGTTATGTGGGAGGGAAAAGTATGGAAGAAAAAGGTGCACGAGCAGCAGGGATGACTGCAGCCTGGAGAGGATTGTCAGGAAAAGGCCATTCAAAAGTTTTTGGACTTTCACAAGCAGTGGACTGAGGCTGGAGTCGGTGGATCAAGAGCCTCCACACACAGGCGGATCCTGGACTTGGCTTCAAATGTCGCATTCCTCTTGTCAAGCCACTCCTGAACAACAAACACGTCAGAAGTGTCTTACCTGGGCTAAAAATAAAAAACAGACATGGTCTGTTGCTCAGTGGTCCAAAGTCCTCTTTTCTGATGAGAGCAAATTTTGCATCTCATTTGGAAACCAAGGACCCTGAGTATGGAGGAAGAATGGAGAGGCAACACACTGCAAGATGCTTGATGTCCAGTGTGAAGTTTCCACAGTCTGTGTTGATTTGAGGAGCCGTGTCATCTGCTGGTGTTGGTCCACTGTGCTTCATTAAGTTCAGGGTCAACGCAGCCGTCTACCAGGAGATTTTTGAGCACTTCATGCTTCCTTCCACAGACGAGCTCTATGGGGATGCTGATTTCATTTTCCAGCAGGACTTGGCACCTGCCCACACTGCCAAAAGCACCAAAACCTGGTTCAATGACCGTGTGATTACTGTGCTTGATTGCCTGGAAACTCGCCTAACCTGAACCCCATTGCCAAGAGAAAGATGAGACACGAGACCGAACAATGCATAAGAGCTGAAGTCCGCTATTGAAGCATCCTGGTCTTCCATAACACCTCGGCAGTGCCTTCCATGCCACGCCACATTGAGGCAGTAATTGCTGCAAAAGGTGCCCAAACCAAGTACAGAGTACATATGCATGCTTCTACTTTTTAGAGGTCTGATATTATTCTTTTACAAAGATTTATTAGCAAGATAGCCAACTTATCAGGAATGCAGATAGATGGTTACATAATGTAATGAACACACGAAAATTATAAAAAAAAATACAAAATCTTAAGATATCACTGATCCTATCAGAATCATTCCTGTCTTACCAGACAGGGATATGCAGTCAATACAGTAAACAATATATACTGGTAAAAAGAAAACAACCAAATTTAAAAAGAGAGAGTCCGAATGGAAAAAGGGAAATAAGAAAGATAAAGAGAAGAAGAGAGAGTCCACGAATGTAAGCCAGAAGAGCCCTAAATCGAAAGGAGCATGCTGACAAAACAGGAAGGCTGAGCATACGCAATCCATGGCCACCAGACTTTAAGAAACTTATTGTGCGTGTCAAGCAAGATGGCTGTTAATTTCTCATTCACCATGACATCATTCACACGGTTTTTGACCGCCTCAAAACTAAGCACAGGGGTTTTCCAAGCCCTAGCAATTTTCATCTTAGTTGCAGTAAAAATATGTTGTGCTAGCTGCCTCTCTGGTCGTAACAATTCAACAATAGGTGTGCCTAAAAGGGCTTCATAGGGGTCCCTCTTGAGGTTAACATGAAATAAATTCAGACTAATAGCATAGAGCCTAAACCAAAGCCTGCAAGCCCTCGGGCATGACCACTAAATATGCGCCAATGGAACCCTCCTGTGAACATCCCTAAAAGCAGAGAGGAGAGTAAGTTGGTAGAAAGCGGGCTATTCTAGCGGGCGTCTAATACCATCTGTACACTTTATAAGCGTTCTACAAAATAAGAAGAATGTTTTTTGAGAATTTAGAGATGGCTATAGTCATAGCCTGCCAGTCCTCATGGTCAAGCTGTCTACCCAATTCTTTCTCCCATTGAAGATGATAGTGTCTAAGTGGGCGTTTTCTTGCCGAGATTATAGAAGAATAGATGAGAGAAATAAGGCCCGGAAAGTGGGGTATAACTCTACATACAGTCTTAAAAGAGGTCAGAGTATATGGGGTCGGACTAGATTTAATGAGTTGTTTAAGAAAATGTCTAAGTTGTAGGTAGCTATAGTGTTCACGCAGGGGGATATGATGCGAGGAGCGTAGGGCATCGAATGACAGAATCTTAGTAGGAGTGAACAGAGAGTGGATGTCGGTGAACCCATTCCCGGTCCACCATGACAACTGTGCCAGGTTTTCACAGCCTGGGGGAAACCGTGGGCAATGTAGAAATCGCAGACGTGGGAGGTGAGGGGAGATCGGGCCCACAGAATATTTGAGTCCCATGATCGTAAAGAGTGGGCCAGACAAGGTTCTATTTCAGCTGGACGGTGAATAGAAGGGAGCCAGGGCACAGAGGAAACAGGTATAAGGTTGGAGTCGACAAGGTCATTCGTGGCCCACAGCGGCATCTGGTATGTGTCATGGAGACAAGAGAGCGGGGCTATGTTTGCCGCTGTGTAATAAGCCTGCAAGTTAGGGACCGAAAGGCCACCGTTAATCCGTCGGGCATACAAAATCTGCTTATTTATTCGAGGATGGTTGGAACCCCAAACAAACTAACAGTTTACGTTGGTGTATTCACAAAATATGCAAAGGGACTAAAACAGGCAAAACCCGGAAAAAATAAAGCAGTTTCGGAAGATAGGACATGCGGATCGCAGTTATTCTGCCAAACCAAGACAATGGTAAATGGGACCAGGAAGAAAGTGTGTCAGACAATCTTTTAAATGAAGATGGGAAGTTGGCCTGATACAATCTGCATATGTTGGAGTAAGGCGAATTCCCAGGTAAGGTAGTGAGGAGTACCATTGAAAGGGGAAGGCCGTTTTTAAGTCTTTCAACAATAGGGGAGAGAGATTGAGAGAGCCTTAGATTTGAAGGAGTTGACACCGAGACCCGAAAAAGAGCCGAAGGTGTCTAGGAGGGATACTATATTTGGCAAGGAGTTCCTAGGGGAAGTTAACCACTTCAGGCCCGCGCTACCGTCGGATGACGGCAACAGCGCGGGCCTGAATATCCAACATGCCGTCATTTGACGGCATGTCATTCTGGCGTTCCCAGCGCGCGCTGTAGTGCGCGCTGCGGGGAAGCCCTGTGTTGTCCGTGTCCCTTGGACACGGCCAATCACAGATCGCGGCAAACGGCCAATCAGAGTGGCCGTTTGCGATGCGATCTGTGGGCGAATGAGATGATCTCTCATAGATCATCTCTCATTGCCGTTTTACACAGAGACAGCGTCCTGTCTCTGGAGGGGAGGAGCCCGATCTTTGTTCCTTCCTACATAGGGACACAGATCGGTCACCCCCCCTCCCCCCACAGTTAGAACACACCTAGCATACACATTTAACCCCTTCCTCACCCCCTAGTGTTAACCCCTTCAATGCCAGTCACATTTATACTTTAATTAGTGCATATTTATAGTACTGATCGCAGTATAAATGTGAATGGCGCCAAAGATGTGTCCGCCATAACGTCGCAGTACCAATAAAAATCGCAGATCGCCGCCATTTCTAGTAAAAAAAAAAATAATAAAAAATAATAATTCTCTCCCCTATTTTGTAAGCGCTATAACCAGTCGCTTATTGCGATTTTTTTTTTTTTTTTTTTTTTTTTTTTTTACCAAAAATATGTAGAAGAATACGTATCGCCCTAAGCTGAGAAATTTTTTTTTTTTTTTTTTAATTGGGATATTTATTATAGCAACAAGTAAAAAATATTGTATTTTTCTTCAAAATTGTCGCACTTTTTTGTTTATAGCGCAAAAAATAAAAATCGCACAGGTGATCAATTACCACCAAAAGAAAGCTCTACTTGTGGGGAAAAAAGGACGTAAATTTTGTTTGGGAGCCACGTCGCACGACCGCGCAATTGTGAGTTAAAGCGACGCAGTGCCGGAAGCTGAAATGTTACCTGGGCAGGAGGGGGGTGTAAGTGCCCAGTATGCAAGTGGTTAAAGTTAACAGGATATCGCCGGAAAAATGGGATATTTTTTGGGAAGTGCCTGCTATATCTATATCTTTTATATCTGGATGGGAGCGAATCGCCTCCGCCCAAGACTCTAAAGCTAAAATTAAAAAGGAGTTGTGAGAGTGGGAACCCCTGGCGCGTGCCTCTCCCAATGTTAAAAAGAGGTGACTTAAAACCGTAGTATTTAATTTTAGCCCGGGGGAGTCATATAGAACTGACACCCACCGCAAAAAGAGGCCCCAAATCAATAATGGCACAGTACGGGCGTTAAATAAGGCCATGACAAAGTGTCAAAGGCCTTGAAAACATCCAAAGACAAAAGCATTGATTCTAATGAGCAGCTGTGGGCAATATATTGTAATTGCAGTATTTGCCAGATAGCTTACACAGCCTGTCTCTGAGGTACAAAGCCAACTTGATCCCTTTTGATTAAACGAGGAAGAAAAGAATTCAAGCAGTTGGCCAGAATTTTGGTGAGAATTTTTATATCTATATTAACCACTTCAGGCCCGCGCTACCGTCGGATGACGGCAACAGCGCGGGCCTGAATATCCAACATGCCGTCATTTGACGGCATGTCATTCAGGCGTTCCCAGCGCGCGCTGTAGAGCGCGCTGCGGGGAAGCCCTGTGTTGTCCGTGTCCCTTGGACACGGCCAATCACAGATCGTGGCGAACGGCCAATCAGAGTGGCCGTTTGCGATGCGATCTGTGGGCGAATGAGAGATGATCTCTCATAGATCATCTCTCATTGCCGGTTTACACAGAGACAGCGTCCTGTCTCTGGAGAGGAGGAGCCCGATCTGTGTTCCTTCCTACATAGGGACACAGATCGGTCACCCCCCCAGTCACCCCCCCCTCCCCCCACAGTTAGAACACACGTAGGATACACAATTGACCCCTTCCTCACCCCCTAGTGTTAACCCCTTCAATGCCAGTCACATTTATACTGTAATTAGTGCATATTTATAGCAGTATAAATGTGAATGGCGCCAAAAATTTGTCAAAAGTGTCCGATGTGTCCGCCATAACGTTGCAGTACCAATAAAAATCGCAGATCGCCGCCATTTCTAGTAAAAAAAAAATAATAAAAAATAATTCTCTCCCCTATTTTGTAAGCGCTATAACTTTTGCGCAAACCAGTCGCTTATTGCGATTTTTTTTTTTTTTTTTTTTTCTTTACCAAAAATATGTAGAAGAATACGTATCGGCCTAAACTGAGAAAAAAAATGTGTTTTTTTTTTTTTAATTGGGATATTTATTATAGCAACAAGTAAAAAATATTGTATTTTTCTTCAAAATTGTCGCTCTTTTTTGTTTATAGCGCAAAAAATAAAAACCGCACAGGAGATCAAATACCACCAAAAGAAAGCTCTACTTGTGGGGAAAAAAGGACGTACATTTTGTTTGGGAGCCACGTCGCACGACCGCGCAATTGTCAGTTAAAGCGACGCAGTGCCGGAAGCTGAAATTTTACCTGGGCAGGAGGGGGGTGTAAGTGCCCAGTATGCAAGTGGTTAATGAGAGAGATATGGGCCTACAATTGGCCCAGGAGGAGTGGTCACGATCAGGTTTGGGGATCATCACGATTTTGGCAGTCAAAAGATCTGGAGTAAAAGATTGGCCTCTAATAACAGAATTATGCATAGCCTTCAGGTGTGGAACTATAATATCGGCTAACTTCCTAAAGAAAAGCGCAGTGTAGCCGTCCGGTCCGGGTCTCTTGCCTACCTTAAGATCTTTAATACATTAAAGGACTTGCGAAACCTGAATGTACCCGGCCCTTCAGACGCTGACTACAGCTTAGTAAGACGGTGACGGAATTCCTCAAACTTTCATTGGGTTAACGGTGAGCACGTTATGTCGAGTTCGCAATGTAATAGGGGTGGGCTTAGGGGTAAAAGTGCGGAGCCTATTTGGCAACATACGACTCAGTTTATTTGCTTTAGCATACCACTTCTGACAAGACCAACCTAAAACACACTCAGCGCTATCGGTAAGACAGAGATCCAACTTTGAGTGGGCTTGGTCTATAAGTTTATGATTAACAGGGGTGGGAGACTATTTAAAATCGTTTGAACGTATTTCCAGGCAGGTCTCTAGTTCACACTGCTTTAAACAGCGTTCCCTTTTACGCTTCAAAGCCAGCTGTATAATATGCCCCCTAATAACCACCTTATATGCCTGCCAGAGAGTTACAAGAGAGGAGACCGAGTCCGTATTAATGCAAAAATAGTCCGCAGAGGCTTTTAAAATATCCGCTCGAACCTCTTGGCAGGATAAGAGCGAATCATTCAGCACCCAGGACGAGTAATGGGGTTTATTAAGAATGAAACTACAAACCACCAAGACAGGATCATGGTCCGACCAGGGAGTGGCCAAGATGGAGGTAGAAACCGCAAGTGGGAGATGTTTCGTCGGCACAAAGACATGGTCAATTCTAGAATGAGAAGTGTGGGGATGCGAATAGTGTGCATAATCTCTACCTAGGGGATGACATTCTCTCCAGAGGTCAACCAGATCATGGGTTTGCAATGATCGAACAAATTTCTTGGCGTCGGAGGAGAGGGCCACGCTTTCCGAGGGATATTTGTCTAGAGAAGTGTCCAAGGCCAAATTAGAGTTTCCCGCAAGAAGAAGAGTAGCCTTTTGGTGGGATGCTAGCAGGCTGCAAACATGTGTCAAAAAAGGGCCTGGGGCACAATTTGGAGCATAAGAAGTCCTAATACTGACTTCCGTGTCTTGGATGGTACCTTTCAATAATAGCAGACCCGGATGGTAGATATTTATCTGTTTGATACCACTGAAAGGAAATGACTTACGAAAGGCAATGAGCATCCCCCTGTGCTTAGTCAAGGCGGAGGCCAAGAAGACCTGAGGATATTGAGCGACAAAGTATTTAGGACAAAAGGCCGTCGAAAAATGCACACTTGCAGGCATGCTATATCGATCTGATGTTTTATGAGGTATTTAAAAATTTTAACTAGTTTTTGGGGAGAGTTCATGCCCTCAACATTCAAGGACAACCAATTTAGCGTCCTATTAAATGCAAAAAGGAAATTAAGCTGGTTCGTTCGGGCCCAAACCCTGCAGACTCAGAAGAAGAAAAGGAGATAAAAAGAAGAAAAAGATAAAGTATGAGACAAGAAAAATGGACTATGTAAAGAAGCTGAAAGACACAGAAAAACCTTTGAAGCAAAGGATAATGATACAACCTGGTTGTATATAGTAGTGGGACAAGGGCCCACTAGGGAGGTCGGAGATTGATCAGGACAATCGCCCAGATCAAGTTTCGGCACAACTAGGGGAGCAGTGGTCCGACGGAACCACCTGACATTTTCCATAACAAAAATATCAACTGTGTATAATAGAAAAATAGACACATAACATAACTTTTAAAGGCACAACTGAAAAATAGTGAACTACATCACCATGACAATACTGTCATACTGTCATCCGTATAACATTAGTCAGTCACCAGCAACAGGGTACCCCCATGTAAGTGAGACCCACAGGGGGGTGAGCACCAACAGACAACAAAGAAACCTACATTGGTAGCCAAAATAAATGTAGACCATCACATCAAACAGAGGAATATTTCAAATGCAGTATAACATTAGGTTCTATAGCACAGGGTCACCAAACCCTGTCTATTAAAGATGAGGGTCGTAACCCACTATAGGCGGGGGTTTCCCAAAAACCCAAAGTAAAATAAATAAAAAGTTCAAGTTTCCAGGACCCAGCGCTGCCATCTCACAATTGGGGCAGCCTAGAGCAAGAGACCATCAGGGAGCGAAATAACCAAAAACAAGGGAGGGTGGGATTAGGGGTGGCCAGGGGAGCAGCGAGTGAACATGAGAAGCCTATGAAAGGTGCGAAACTAAAGTACCAAGGTTGATTGGGCCATAACTAAGTGGGAGCAGTAACGTGATGCAAAACAAGCCACACATTGAACAGTGAGGCCGCGTACACACGATCGAACATGTCCGATGAAACTGGTCTGCAGACCAGTTTTATCGGACCAGTTTGATGGTGTGTACCTGTCCGATAGAAACCTGTCCGTCGGTTAGTACACAAAAACGCATGCTTGGAAGCATTGAACTTTGTTTTTTCATCACGTCGTTGTGTTATACGTCACCGTGTTCTGGTCTGATCGGATTTTGGTTCGATGGTGTGTACGCACATCAGACCATCAGACAAGTTCAGAGTTGTCTGATGAAAACGGTCCGTCGGACAAGTCTCATCAGACATGTCTGATCGTGTGTACAGGGCCTTAGAGTCATGAAATTGAGTTAAGCATCAAGTTCAAAGTGGAATGGGTAACAAATTATATATGGGGTTTCCCAAGTGAACCCAATCAGCTGTCAGCCGTTGGAGACATCTTGGAAGCGTTAAGTTTGGAGAGAGCGAAGGGCTTGGGAGCCTTGCTGGGACATCTGACAGGGCCTACGAAGTTGCTGAGAGGATCTCGGGCGGGCAGATGTGGATGGCGCTTCCTTTTGAGAGGGGGGAGGTCGAGCTGTAATTCCTGAAAGTGCCACCACAGGTCCGGCAGGGAAGAAGCGTGGAATTAGACGCCATTATGAGTGAACGAAAGCTTAAAGGGGAACCCCTTTCTGTACCGAATCCCCTGAGATTGCAGGACTTGCAGATAAGGCTTTAAATTTCGCCTCTTAGCAATAGTAACAGGGGAGAGATCTGAAAAAAGTTGAAGGGTGCTTCCCTGGAATGAGAGGTTATAGGTGTCTCTTGCGGCTTGTAGGAGTCTCTCCTTAGTACTATAATGGTGAAACTTTATGATAACATCTCTGGGAGGATCCTCGGTTGATTTAGGAGCCAGAGATCTATGTAAACGATCAAATTCTAGGCATTCAAGGGGGATATCGGGTGCAAGCTCCTGAAAGAAGGCAGTGTCGGTTCCCTGCAAGTCAGTGGTGGTCTCAGGGATTCCAAAGATGCGGAGGTTATCCCTGTAGGCTCTGTACACCCGGTGGCAATGGCGGGTGTGAGGGGGGGCCTCCCACTCACCCCGCCCTACCTGCTCCACTTGGGAGCCTTCAGAATCCTCCAGCTTATCCTGCATGCTCTGAAGTTCTGACTGTAGTTTATCAAACTCCTCTTTGTGTCCCTCTAACACAGTAGTGGCCAGGTCCAATGCGCTGCTCCAATTAGTGCAGTGGCCTAGCTCTAAAAAGACCTTAGACAAGATAAGCAGAGAGCTTGCGGGAGGCCACAGTGATTTCATCCCGCACTATGGAGCGGAACTTACTAAGTAGTGCATCAGAGTCTGTAGTCAGGGGGCTGAATAGAGCAGAGGGGAATTGGTGCAGGCTGTCCTCTGCGTGGCGTCATCTGGCTCCGGAGGCTCAGACACCATCTTGCCGCTACCGTTCCCCTTTCCTGGGGTTGGGGAAGCCTTCTACTGTGAGCGGTAACGCTGCCTGTTTCTTTTTTTTTGTTCAAAGTGTATTTTGTGCGTGAACTCGAGAGAGAGGAGCCGGACTGCAGGAGTTGGGAGTAGGCAGACCCTCCCCCCGGAGGCAATCGCCATCCTTCTCCATGCCCCCGGTGGCAATGGCGGGTGTGAGGGGGGGCCTCCCACTCACCCCGCCCTACCTGCTCCACTTGGGAGCCCAACTGGGGCCCAACAGGACCCCATCGGGGCAGAGGGACTCCCCCTATGAGGGAGTGAGGGGGCCTGACCCACCAAGCCAGCCCCGTAGGTCCTTCGCCTCTCTTTAGGAGACCGCATGGCCAAAGTGCGTGCGTATTAAACCAATTTTGTGTGCGTGCAAGTGTGGTGTTTTTTTGTGGGGGGGGGGGGGGTGGGCGTACTAAGCACAGGCGTACCTTGCATAGCACACCCACCGGGAGCCGGGCTGAGACCACCAAACTCAATTCACATGTAGCCGAGACCGGGATCCGAACCCTTGGCTGCAGAGGTGAACGGCTTGTCAGCGCAGTGCCAATCACGTTGAGCCACCGCTGCCTGTTTCTGCGTCTGCAGTGCATACCCGCCGGATCCAAGTGTTGTCTGCTATCCCGGGAGCTGTTTCAGCTGTGTCGGCGAGCGTTCTGTGCCTTGTCAGCCGGGGAAAGACATTCCGTGTGCACGGAGCGAGGAGCCTAAGCGGTCATCGTCCTCGGTCCCACGCATGCGCCCCCAGAGGTCCGATATTGTTCTATGTACAATCCTTGTTTTATTGATTGCATGTAATCTAATTTTCTGAGATTGTGGATTTGGAGTTTTCATGAGCTGTACGCCATAATCCTCTTAATTATGACAAATCGCGGTTTGAACTATCTTGCTTTGCACCTTTTAAGTTGCATTAGTGAAATAAATGAGCTTTTCCACGATATTCACATTTTTCGAGT
Organism: Rana kukunoris; assembly: GCA_029574335.1. NCBI lineage: Eukaryota > Metazoa > Chordata > Amphibia > Anura > Ranidae > Rana > Rana kukunoris. The sequence continues at coordinate 221,682,267 of CM056059.1, read as the reverse complement.
TTCACCTGTCATTAGGGTTGTCCCGATACCGAGTATTTGCGGGAGTACTTGTACTCCCGCAAATACCCCCGATACCAGAATAGAATACCTTTTCCGTCCCCCCCCCCCCCCGCCGCTGCCGCCGAACGCCGCCGCCGCATCGAAACCTGCCGCCGCATGGGTTAAACATTGTGCGGGAACATCACATCATTCATTTTAATTAGCTGTAGTGTTCCCTCCTGTATAGACACTCCCCCTTGCTCGGGATTGGATGGGTGATCGTGATCTGTCCAATCCCGAGCAAGGGGGAGTGTCTATATGGGCGGGAACACTACATCTATTCAAATGAATGCTGTGATGTTCCCCGGGCGGCGGTGGCTAGGTAGGGGGCTGCATATATGGGTGACATGTCTGCATATGTGGGTGACATGTCTGCATATGTGGGTGACATGGCTGCATATGTGGGTGACATTTAAAAAAAGTATCGGTACTTGTACTCGGTCCTAAAAAAGTGGTATCGGGACAACCCTACCTGTAATAACATTGGCTGGGAAGGGGTTACAATCTAGGGGCAATCAAGGGTTTAACTGTGTGCCTAACAAGTGTAATGTGTGCTGCTTTTACTTACTAATCTGGCTGTTTTTTTCTCCCTGCTCTTTTTCAGGTAGAACAAGGAGTCCTGTGTGTTTGTAAACACAGAATTCTGTATGTGTGTAATTGGACACAGGCGATCAGCGGGTTTCAGCTGAAATCGGTGGCTAAAGTCTACTGTAAAACTCGTGCTGTGTCCAAGCAAAGCACAGGTCGGCAAGGGGCGCACCCATGCTCCTGCACTCATTGCCCGCTCACAGTATATTTAATACCAATTTAACCCCTATTATGCTGGGAGGACATCATATGATGCTGCAACATGATCTGTCACCCACTGTGTTCACTGGACACGGCCGATGACAGATCATTGTACAGGCATGCTGGCGTTCGCTGTGGCCAATAACAGCATGTCACATGACAATTGTACACAATGAACAGCACTGTTTCATGCCATCCATTGTGCACTATTGTAAGGAGCTCTGTGATTGGTCACCATGATTATATTGTACAGAAAATCATAGCTCATCTGTACCATTTGATTAGCTGTGGCCAATCACAGTTCATCGCAATAGTAAACACTAAATTAATAGTTTGTAATAAAATAAAATGGTTGCTTATAACTGTAAAATTCACAGTTATAAAGAACCTTGGTGTGTGTATAAAAAAAAAAAAAAAAGATTGCCTCCCCAGAGTAGTACAGTGTTACTATGGTAACACTTTATTGCTCTGATTGCTGTATGTAAAGGAAAGAAAAAAAAAATTTAAATAAAAAAATATATCATTTTTTTAATTTACATCCTGTCACCAGTCGGTGTCCCTGATCATCGCCACATCAGTTATATGATGACACTGTACTGCACTGGTCAGAATATGTAATTATTATTATTATTATTATTATTTTTTTTTTAAACTGTGAAACATTTTTATTTTTTTTCCATTTCTTTATTTCTCCAAAAAAGTGACAAATAATTGCAACTTCAAAAAACTTGTATTGATGGATAGACTGCGCTTAGGAAGTGTACTAGGGGGTATTGGTACAATTGTTATATACAACTCCAGCCCCCCCGTATATATAACTCCCCTAGAGGAGTATATTGGAAAAATGTAGAAAATGGTGGGGGTTAGTGGTGCTGTTGCTGATAGGTTGTGTTGTTGGGCCAGTAGATCACCCAGATGGGTGGAAATAGGGCTCTGATGGGGTAACCTTCCCCTAAGAAGTAAGGCTGTGTTACCCCAAAAATGATGTGCACTCAAGGGCAAAATAACCTAGTTGCTGTGTTAACCAAGTAAAAGTGTCAGCAGTAGTGCTTCATTAAGTGCATAATAATAAACATAAAACATAAACTTAATAGCTGTGCTTAATTGCTATAGTGAACTCAAAATGCATACCCACCGCATGAATTGAAAAAATGAAAAATGAATAAAAGCAAGGGTAAAAAAATATATCCAATGGAAACAGGTGTCTATTCTATATCATGTGAGACTACTACAAAGCCTCTGCCTAAACAAATAAATTGACAATGTGATCGAAAAGTAAAATATAAATATAATGTAAAAGTCCATAAACATGAGTCCAATCAAGATGGTTGCAATAGTGTAATCCAAAGTGCACCAAAGTGAATAAGTGATCATCAAGGTATGTCAAACGTGCTGGTCGCAGTGAGTCCGGTGCTCCCCCTTATGGGTCCCCACTCACCAGAGACATTCACCCCTGCTGGGGTAGAATGCGTGTCAGTAAAACCACAGCCGTTCCTCCGTGCAGTTCCCCCGTCCCTGGGTTCCTGATCGCTGTCCTTGGCACAGGTGATTGGGTTCAATTCGGTTTTACAAGTCCTCCAGGAGAAAAAAACACACTCCCATAGCGTAGCACGTTTAAAAACTTTTTAATAGCACTGCCACTAAGGCGTGCATAAAACAGGTTAAAAATACAAAGGTGCAGAGAAAAAATGACGACAGCCAGCTGAATAAGGCAAAAGGAGATCCTAACAGCCAGTAAGATAAAAACTAAATAAAAGACTCCAGTATCCTATCTTCTAAGGTGATAGGTAAAAATCCTCCACTGCACTTAGTCCAATGGCCGTACCAGCATGGAAACGGCGTGCGTTCCACAGGCGATCAGCTGATAAACCCGGAAGTGCGTGGGGGTGTGCGTGTATCCGCTTTACGCAAGTTTCGTATTGTTTACGTCTTCTGAAGCGCAAAAAACTTGCCATGTCTCCTACTGAATATCTTGGACCGTCTACTTTCCAAAAAGGGGTCACTTGGGGGATATTTGTACTGTCCGGCTTTTTCGAATCTCAAGAAATGACATTCTTAAATGCCGTCTGTATATCAGGACTGATCAATTTTCAGATATACTGTATACATACCATAGTTTTTAGACTCTATAACTTTCCTACAGACTAAATAATATACACAAATTTTGGGTTATTTTCACCAAATTGGCGGTATACATTTTCTCCTAAATTTATGAAGAAAGACTATTTGTAAAATGTTATAACACAAATTAAGATTTTTTTATTTATTTTTTCTCAAAATGTTCTGTCCTTTTTTTTTTTTTTTAGCAAAAAACAGCAGTGAATAAATACCACCAAAAGAAAGCTCTATTTGTGTGATATACATTTTATATGGGTACAATGTTGCATAACCGCGCAATTGTCTTTGAAATTTGTGACAGCGATGAAATCCGAAAAGTGTCCTGGGCAGGAAGGGGATAAAAGTGTCCAGTATTGAAGCGGTTAAAAACAGTGTATGCAATAGGAGTTGATATAGGAGGTCTATTTTTTTATTTTTTTTTACCTCTGTTGTTGATAGGTTCACAAGAGCTTACACATGCATGGAACATTTTTTTATTATTAAGTTTTTTGATTTTTATTTATTTTTAAATATAGTTCAACCTTTTGTACCTGCAGAACATTACCTGCAATAATAAGCTGAACTGTTCATTAATTAGTGTCTGCTCAGAGATAAATGACTTGCTGTGAATGAATTCCAGTTCAGAGGAGAAGCGTGTCCTTGCTTCCCGGCCTGGTTTGCTATAGAGCTGGACAGCCACTGCTTGTGGAAATGAAGGGTCGGATGATCAGACATTGCCTCCAGCTCTGTGCCAGGCTCCCTCCCACACTTCAGTAGCAAAACTCACAGCTCTGGTTAGTATCTGCTGTGTCACTTTGTACATTCTCTTGTTGCAGTGAGTCAGCTTTGAAAAAGATGAAACTGCTGTATGTTCTGCTCGCGGTAGCCGTCGCTTGCCAATTGGCTGATGCCACTTTGTCGAAGAGTGACTCAAAGAAAGCATCTGCAAAGAATCTGGAGACAAAGGTAAGGTAACAAATACTGAGATGTCTCTCAGTGTGTGATAAAATAAACACTAGCAATGCAGAAATTTCACTGCCAGAACGTACTTTCACATTATGTACAGTACCTGTGCAATAAAACATTGGTTGTCTTTCAAAACAAAAAAATTCAAAAGTATTTGTTTAAGAAACTGTTCATAGAAGTAATGGTTCTCTTCTGTAAAAGGGTTACCGATGTAAACTGAGGATGTAAATGTTGTGCTTGCTTGCTTTTTGCAGCTAAAATAATCCAATTTGCCTTTTTGTCAAACGTTGGATAAAGTGACACCAAACAACATCCCTAGTTTCCAAAATAATCCATATACATCCACCACTTGATGGCCCTGTAATCTTTTTTTCATGAAATAGTTTTTACTGTGTAGCCACCCTCTAACAGAAAGTAAGATCAGAGCAGCAAAAAGGTAAGTTGCTTATTTACTGATAGAGATAAAGGGAATTACACAGGACCTACCAAGACAAACGCTCAGTGAAAAACCAAAACTGCAGTGTTTATCCTCATGACGCATCACAGGAAACACCCTCCTGGCTAAGAGAGGACAGAATCAGAATTGGACATGGAAAACTTAACATTAAATCACCAGGACCAGATTGCTTGCACCCAAGGGTATTCGGGGAACTTGGTCAAGTAATTTCCAGACCATTGTTCCTAATTTATACTGACTGGAATGGTACCAGTAAAATGGAGAAAAGCCAACATCGCACCAATATTTAAAAAGGGCCAAAAATACATTTCTGGGAATTACAGACCAGTTAGCCCAACATTAATACTATGCAACCTCTTGGAGGGGATGATAAGGGACTATATACAAGATTTTAGTAATGAAAACTGTATCATTGGCAGTAATTGGCATGGATTCCTCAAGAATTGTTCTTGCCAAACCAATCTATTAACCTTCTATGAGGAGGTAAGTTGCCGTTTAGATAAAGGCAGGCCTGTAGACGTGGTGTATCTGGATTTTGCAAAAGCATTTGACACAGTTCCCCATAAACCTTTACTGTACAAAATAAGGTCCGTTGGCATGGACCATAGGGTGAGTACATGGATTAAAAATTGGCTACAAGGGCGAGTTCAGAGGGTGGTGATAAATGGGAAATGGTCAGGGGTGGGTAGTGGGGTCCCACAGGATTCTGTGCCGAGACTAATCCTATTTAATTTGTTCATAAAAGACTTGGAGGATGGGGTAAACGGTTCAATCTCTGTATTTAGGGCCGATACTAAGCTAAGCAGAACAATAACTTCTCTGCAGGATGTGGAAACCTTGCAAGAAGATCTGAACAATTAATGGGATGGGCAACTACATGACAAATGATGTTTAATGTAGAAAAATGTAAAATAATGCATTTGAGTGGCAAAAGAATGAATGAAATCTATATACTAGGGCACCCCAGATGTTTTGGAACTACATTTCCCATGATGCTCAACTACACTGCAGAGTGCAAGAGCATCATGGGAAATGTAGTTCCAAAACATCTGGGGTGCCAAGGTTCCCCGTGACTGTACTGGGGGGAGAACCTCTGGGAGAATCTAGGGTGGAAAAAGACTTGGGGGTCCTAGTAGATGATGGGTTCGGAAATGACATGCAATGCCAAGCTGCTGCTAACAAAGCAAACAGAATATTGGCATGCATTAAAAAAGGGATTAACTCCAGGTATAAAGTGATAATTCTTCCACTCTACAAGACTCTTGTCCGGCTGTACCTGGAGTATGCTGTCCAGTTCTGGGCACCAGTCCTCTGGAAGGATGTACTGGAAATGGAACGCAGAAGGGCAACAAAGCTAATAAATGGTCTGGAGGATATTGGTTATGAAGAAAGGTTGCAAGCACTGAACTTATTCTCTCTGGAGAAAAGACGCTTGAAAGGGCATATGATTTCAATTTACAAATACTGTACTAGTGAATAGCATTTTTTTGCGAAAAGGAGTTTAATAAGACATGTGACCACTAATTAAAATGAGAAAAAGAGGTTCAACCTAAAGGGGTTGTAAAGGAACAATTTTTTTTCATAATAAGCATCCTTTACCTGCAGACATTCCTCTTTTCACTTCCTCATTGTTCGTTTTTGCTCAGAAGTTGTTCTGTTCATTTCCTGCTTGTCTGATTTTACTGACCACCGTGAAGGGAGACTTTACTGCGGTGGTCAGTAACGTGCTCACCCCCTCCTGGGAACTACATCTGTGTGGCAGGATGCTCTCTACGTGTTAGGCCTCGTACACACGATCGGACATATCCAATGAAAACGGTCCGTGGACCATTTCCATCGGATATGTCCGATCGGGAGTTTGATCCGATGGCGTGTACACACCATCGGATCAAATTCCCCGCCGCCGGACGTGGCGGTGACGTGGCGGTGACGCGGCGGTGACGTGGCGGTGACGCGGCACCGCCATGTCACCGCACCAGGAAGTTAAACACTTCCGCGCATGCGCCGAATCCATTCGGCGGCGGTGGGGGACGACATGTCTGCTGGTAAGTGTACTAACCAGCAGACATGTCGGGCGGACAGATTCCCACCGGATAGATTTCAAAGCATGCTTTGAAATCTGTCGGGTGGAGAAATCTGTCCACTAGCCCATACACACGAGCGGAGATGTCTGCTGAAACGGTCCATCGGACCGTTTTCAGCGGACATATCCCCTCGTGTGTACGAGGCCTTAGAGACTTCAAGGAGGTGTGAATTACTGGGCTTGCCGCAATTCATACTGGGAAATGTAGTTCTCTCATTCACTTCCCGGTTTGCATCACTTGTTTATGTAAGAACAGAAACTAGGACGCCGGAGGTGATATAGATGAAGGAATTTAATGGGTATTTACTCGTTTGTTAACAGAATCATTACACTATTCTGTCTGTCTACCTTGCAGACATTCATTTTAGGCAATTTTTTTTTCTTTTAAACTATGTAGAGGGTTCTTTACTGTAAGGGCGGCAAGGATGTGGAATTCCCTTTCACAGGCAGTGGTCTCAGCGGGGGGGGGGGGGGCATTGATAGTTTCAAAAAACTATTAGATAAGCACCTGAATGACCACAACCTACAGGGATTTGAACCTCACCTACTATGTAACTGCTATACAAGTTTTATTATACAGTGAAATATAACAAACAAGTAGTAAAAACAACAACAATGAAATCATAAAACAACAATGGCTCTAAAAGTGAATTGGACTCTTTGGATAAGTAATGGAGGACATTTTATGTTGGATGTTTCTTTTCTTCCAACAGTGGGACATAATAAGCTTAACCAAGAGCTTGAACATTATATAAAATGATATTTTATGATTGTCTTGTATAACTTTCAAAAGCAGGTGACTTTATGGATAGCCTTACTGAGTAATGAGGTTGAGGATGCACACTGATTGTGTAGAGGGTAAGGCTTCATGTACAGGGGACGCTTTTACAACTTCTCCTAAACGATTTAACGTGACGGATATTGACCGACTTTTATAACATCAGTTTTTCCGCGTTTACATGCTGCGTTTTGCGTTTTTTAGATTTACATTTTTTTTTCAAAATAACTAAAAAAGAAAAATGACTTGGGCCTCTTTCACACGGAGCGGTCCGTTTTTTGGTCCGCCCATTGTGTGTCCGTCGGCTCAGCGGGGGGCCCGCTGAGCTGTCGGCAGACAGGGCGGTCTCCGCACACTGTGCAGGGACCGCCCTGTCTCTCCTCCGCTATCCCCTATAGCAGGGGTGGCAAACTCGAATTCATCGGGGGCCTGCATCAGCAGTTTGGTTGCCCTCAAAGGGCCGGTTGTATCTATGCTTACACCAGTGGCGTAGCGTGGGTTGTCAGCGCCCGGGGGAATTTGCCCCCCCGACTTACCCCTTTTTTTAGCTAGCTCCAGTCTGGTTACATGATCCCCTGTGTGAGCCAGCGGCGGCTGCAGGGGAGAGTGTGCTCGTCAATGGCTGGAAAAGCCTGGAGTGGTGACATCAAATATAGATTCCTATGTCCCATCTGTTGTTGGTGCTCCCTCCTCTTCCCTGCATACACCACTGGCTCACACAGGGAATAACATGACCGGACAGCCTGAAAACAGGGGTTTACATCTTTTCTACACAGGTTAGCCATCATAGGCTTTGGGAGTGGGATTTTAAATTTCTGTTAATGGAAGCTACATATGTCATATTCACACTATAATACTTGTTGCTGCACTGTGCAGCTGGGATCAATACCCAGTAGGGTTTTGTATTTAACCTTTTTGAAAATGATATTGGGATCACAGAGACGGTGGAGCTGAGGGAAAGGGGGAGGAGGAGAGGCTGAGAGATGATGAGAGAGACTGCTAGCCCTAACTTACATGCCTGTGTGTTTCCTTTGATCCTACCAGCTGCTCCCTGGCAGCGTGCCCGTCCTCTGGGTCCCCATCAGTCTGTTCCCTGGGCCTCATTTCACTGAAGAGGATGTAAGAGCAATCCCTGCTCTGGAGGCACAGGAGATGCTGCACCCGCCGCTTCTTGCCTCTGGGGGGGGGGGGAGAGGTCGAGGAGGCAGCCGGGGGTTGAACTATTTTCCCGACTACCAGGCTCTCAGGCCTATCTGTCCTCGGCCCCTCGCTGATTACTGCCAGAAGAGGGATCCCCTTGCTGATGGGGGGCCGCTGCGTGGGCCACATGACAATGCCTGGCGGGCCGGATTCGGCCCGCGGGCCTTGTGTTTGCCACCCCTGCCCTATAGGGAATCAGATGATAACGGACCGTCTGTCCGTTTGCATCCGATCCGCCGGACAGAAGAAAAATAGGGTTTTCTTCCGTCCGCAAAAACGGATGCGGACGTTAGCGGATGCATCATCCGCTAACGGACGCGATCCCATAGGGGCCCATTACAAGTCCGTAAACGTGATAAGCGGACGAACGGTCTGCTCATGTGAAAGGGGCCTAAGAGTTACTGCGCTTAGAAGTGTTTGGCGCTTGAAATGCCTGTAAGCTCATCTTCTGAACCCATTTTTTTTTTTTTTTGCGTTCCAAATTTTTTTGTCTTAATAAATGTGATAATTTTTCTATATCCTTCATTGTTTACTGTGCCTTCAAAGTCCGACCCTGGGTCACCTTCTGGGACCCTCCTTTTGTGTTTCCATAATTACTTATGGATGTGGCAATGTGAGTGCTTCCCTTTCTTATTTCTGTATGTGTGTAATTGCACACAGCCGATCAGCAGGTTTTAGCTGAAATTATTGGCTGAAATCTGCTGCCAAACTCATGCTGTGTCCAATCACAGCACGGGTTAGAAGGAGGTGTGCGCGTGCACCTGTACCTCCTGCCCGCTTGCAGTATATTAACTGTGAGGGATGACAGGAGGTTAATACCACTTTAAAGTATAAGTTTAACTTTTGTAACATGTTATACTCATATTCAGGGTGTAATATGTAACGTTGCAGATGCACCAGCCCCTGATTTGCCATTTCTGACAACCATTTTAACTGCGGACAGCTAAAGCTGCTGCCTGTTTACTTCCTGGATTTACACGGACACAAAAAGGCACACCTCCAGCCCTGCAGCTCTCATTGTCCCTCTTATAACTCATCCCCCTCCCTTCCTGGCAAACTCTCTGAGAGAGGGAGAGCTGTGCATGTTGTCATAAGACTATGCTTTTTGCCAGACAAAGAGAAAGTGGGTTGTATAAGGTATTCACTGGTAGAATTTTTTTCTTTTCTTATCGCCCATGGACGGACACCGCTCCTTAAATCTTGACAAGTGGGTTATGTTCCCTGTTTACAGGAGAGGACTAGGCAGAAACATGTTAAATAGTTAAATACATGTTACATTAACAAAGTTGAACAGCCCCGCCCAGGGGGCGGTCACTCCAGACATAACCCTCCTCACTGTAGCGTGCAGCCTCAGTTTCGTTCTGCCTAGCAAGGAGAAGGACGTATGGCTCCCTTTTGGGCCCAGCGCTCTGAGGAGAAATTTTATTTTATTTTACTTTTTCTTAAAGAATCTTCTTTCAACTGTCGGCTGAGAGACAGGCTGGATAATATAGATCCTTGTAGTCTACTCAGTCCGATCAGCAAGCATGGGCACACCTTTGCAAAGAGGCTGGTTCTGCCACGCCATACTCCATGAATCCTGGGGTGGCCGGTGAGCTTTGCTCCGAGGTCCACATATGACTGGGCTGTGGTGTTGTCTTACTCAGTGGACCGGGCAGACAGCTACCTCCATTGCGGTTGTAGTTCTGTCAGGAATGCGTCAGCGAGTCTTCGCGCAGACGGGTAAGTACAGTACCTCCCAATTCGGTGGGTTGGTACGGCTGGGCATTCCTGGGATTCGGGGGTCCTCTTCTCCTCCCTTTCCTGCTCCTTTTCCCTTGCTGCATTGCTAACATTGTCGCTGTCATGGGGGAGCGAGCCTTCCTGTGTTATCTAGCCTGTGTTTTTTCTTTTTTGTATGGGGCTTTCCTGTGAGGGGATTTTCACTGTTAAAAACCCCTAGGAGGCTTTTCCTGTTTAAACGCTGCATATTGGCGCCATTTGGCACACAGGTCCCTGCAGATGCCGCACAGTTACCTCACAGGTTCCTTTCCTCACACACTATGTGCTGAGAGCGGACGGCAGCACTGGGCAGTCTCCTCTTGAGGTGAGTCTCCTGGGTACCCCTGATCAGCGCAGCAAGTGGGTGAGAGGCCCTGAATAGGGCTCTAGGAGCTTTTGTTTATTTGTAAGGACAGGTGTGTATATTATACATACACACTATGTAAATATTATTAATATTTGGAGTCAGTATCTGGGTCCTTCCCCCAACATGCTGGTGATGGTAGCAGGTGTTGGCACCTGGGATTCCCACAGAGGTTTTATTGTTAGTCCTGGACACGTTTGTGCCAGGGTGGGGGTGGACTGCGGACGGGTGGTAAAAGAGTGCCCCCTTCCCCCGTTATCCCCTAGGGAATGTTATGGAGCCATGGACCAGGTACCTGGGTAGTAAAAAAAAAAAAAGCAGATAAGGCATTTATGGGTGCACTTCTCACTGCTGCAAGGGACTCTTAAGCTGGATAGTGCAGCTGGGTTTCCGCCGAGGTCTTTTTTGGATCACACAAATCAGACCGCTCTGTGTAGGTTTTTTCCTTCTGTGCCCTCCTTTGATGATTTCTTAGAGGTGGAATGAGAAAAGCCGCTGAGGTAGACTTCTTCTCCGGTGGTGCACCCTTCGGGTGTCCTGTATAGGTGACCACTCTCCCTATTGCGGGAACCCCCGATTGTATGGATCTGACTGATAGAAGATCCAAAGTACTGACCCGTTCCATGTTTACCATGCTGGGGTCTGATTTGCGGCATATTGTGGCCACTGATATATGGAAAGGCTCCTGCGCTACCGAGGGGGATGGGTTGGGGGAAGTTGGGCTGGGAGGTGGACTGGGGATACTGCAGCAGACCCCTGACACTCTGTCCTGGGCAGAGAGAAAATAGCATATAGAAAGGGAGGGGGTGGTGTCTGTGCTGAAATGGTGAAGGGGGAGGGGGGAAAGGTATGTGGGTGGGAATGGGGCAGGTGACTGGATGGGTGGATAGTGGATGAAGGTGAATTTAGGACAACATAATAACCAACATTATGAAATGGACAATGTGAATAGATATACACAATAAGGGTGATTACCAATAAATACAAAAAAAGGTGACAACAAAAAACACTAGCCGGTGCAATGTGAGACCAATGGAGAACCTTGAATTAAACACAATACTAAATCCAAATAAACTGTAAGACCAGAGAAAATTCCATGGGGAAATGCCTCTGGATCCACAAAGTTATGAATTAATGAATAAATAAAGTCTCTGGTGAAAAAAAACAAAATGTCCAGGAAAGTCCAGAGTGAAATAGTGGTGCCAGGAAAGGGTGACAGCAGAAAACACCTCAGGTGGTCCCCAGCTCCTCACCTCAAGGCTATTGCACGGATAGCCCAAAAAAGCACCTCCCGGTGGAGGACAGTGATCCCTCAGCAGGGCAAGCAGCAGAAGCACTCCTCAGCAGTAAATAAATAAAGCAGATAAAAGCGGGTGAGTGACAGTACAAAAACGTCTGTGTGGACAGCTAGTGTCACTCATACATCCACTCACCGCGGGGTGATGAATGATGGGCCTATCTCCCACGAACAGCGAGTTCGTTCTTGGTCTGGAACTAGTAGCAGGTACCCTCTTCTAAGATTGGCCAGATAGTCACTCAAAGCAATGGAACTCTCAGGTGGCATACATGATGAAAGAGAAACGGACCATAGCGCAATCCCGCAAGATAAAAACACATTTATTCAAAGAATAATACTCACATTTAAAATGATCCAATGGGGCATAAAACAAACGGACGTCAGGTGGAACACTCTGCGTCAGGCGTATGGACTCTGTGGCTCCTCGATCCCTACGCGTCTCGTCACACCACATGACTTCCTTAGGGGATGATGCTGGTGAGACTTCCTTATCTTAAATACACTGCCCGAATGTCCGCTATACTGGGCGCATGGCGGCCATTTTCCCGTAGCCCGCACTCGTGATTGGGTGATGGATGCATACTATGATGATCGCCATCTTGCCTGTGACACTTCCTATTTGCAAGTAGGAGTGGCTCCAGGGATGGACGTAGAGTGATAGGGTGTAGAGCGGAATGGGCGGATCTGTATCTGGTGTAATAACACCAGAGTGACATAGGCATATAAATGCACTGCCCGGATGTCCGCTGTACTGGGCGCATGGCGGCCATTTTCCCGTAGCCTGCACTGGTGATAGAGTGTTGGATTTACATCCTATAGTGGTCACCATTTTGCCTGGGACACTTCCTATTTATAGGTAGGAGTGACTTCAGAAAGGGGCACACTGGTGATAGGATGTGAGGCGGAGTGGGCAGGTATGGGTCTGGTGTAATTTTCATATAATACCAGCAGAGTGACATAACCAAATAACCAATTTCCAATCGAAGACTGGAGAGGTATGGCAAAATATTAAAATCTAAAAACCGAGAGGAGGAAATGAATGATCTGAGATCGATTCCTTAATTCTAAAATTAGAGATAAATAAAATAAAATAGAATAAAATTGGAATGTAAACGGATGGAAATAGATATATATTAGGAAAACCATATATAGCAACCTGCCCCGCAGATAGGGCAGGAATAATGACATGGATTTAAATGGGTATCCCTTGTGGCATACTACAGAAAATAACTGGGCTCTGACAGGAGCTGCAGAGACAACACGCATGACACATATTGGGCGGTTTTGCTATAACCGTCGGCCTGGTTGGTATGAGCATATACATATAGACTACGGATGTATGCAAGGTATATACATATAATATGCTCATATATATATAAGAAACGGAACTGGATCTAGCATATAAGGAAAGGGGGAAAGGGAAGGCTGGTCCTAAAAAGGAAAGTGCTCTTAAGCCCCGTACACACGGTCGGACATCCAACAAAACTTCCCTTGGATTTTTGTCCTAATTGATTTGTCCGATCACACCCATAGCATACACACGCTCGGACTTTTCTGCAAACTTTTCTAAAACTTTCCCATCATCACGTGGTTGTTATGCTCTTTTCTGCTCTTTACTGCCACCCTTTGGTTAACTTCTGCCATTGTTGGTTGATTTTAACATTGGTTCTGAGCATGCGCATTTGTAATTTGTCCAAAAGTCCGATGGTTTGCTGTACACACGATCGGACTTTGCACCATCGGACTTTTGTTGCCTGAAAGTTGGTCCGTTCGCAGACCCAACTTTTTGTCCGATGAAAGCCAAAAAAGTTGGTCCGATGGAACGTACACACGGTCGGACAAATGCGAAAAGTGTCGGATTTTGATGTTGGTTGGGCAAAAGTCCGACCGTGTGTACGGGGCTTTAGAAGTCATTAAGAAAGCAGTTCAGATCAAAATCTATATTGAGTCCTCTTGGGGCAAAGGTATCCATGGAGAAGATGAACTTTGATTCTAGTTGGCTAAGAGACCTAACTTTATGACCCCCCCGCCAGGGTCTATTATAGGGTGCTATCCCCCAAAAAACGGATATCAAACTGGGAATGATTCTGCCTGAGAAGCCAAAATGTATCTACAAGAGGGCTCCCACCCTTCGAGACCAACTTGTAAAGGGAGTTATCAACCCGCCCAAGAAACAGCTCACGTTCTTCACCGGGAAAGGATTTTACCCCTGCAAGCGATGCTATATCTGTACACGCACAAAACGCCCCAATGAAAAGAAAACACAATTCATATCCAACAGCAACGGAACAGAATATGAGATTAAGGACTTTGTTGGATGCAACACTTTGGGGGCAGTGTACGTACTAGAGTGCAGCTGCGGTCTACAGTATGTAGGTCGCACTAAACGCTTATTGAGGATACGGTTAAAAGAACATGTGCAAAATATTATTAAAGGCTTCGATAAGCATAGTGTCTCCAGACACTTTGAGGCAGTTCACAATAAAGACCCGTCCCATCTTAAATTTTGGGGGATAGCACCCTATAATAGACCCTGGCGGGGGGGTCATAAAGTTAGGTCTCTTAGCCAACTAGAATCAAAGTTCATCTTCTCCATGGATACCTTTGCCCCAAGAGGACTCAATATAGATTTTGATCTGAACTGCTTTCTTAATGACTTCTAAGAGCACTTTCCTTTTTAGGACCAGCCTTCCCTTTCCCCCTTTCCTTATATGCTAGATCCAGTTCTGTTTCTTATATATATGAGCATATTATATGTATATACCTTGCATACATCCGTAGTCTATATGTATATGCTCATACCAACCAGGCCGACGGTTATAGCAAAACCGCCCAATATGTGTCATGCGTGTTGTCTCTGCAGCTCCTGTCAGAGCCCAGTTATTTTCTGTAGTATGCCACAAGGGATACCCATTTAAATCCATGTCATTTTTCCTGCCCTATCTGCGGGGCAGGTTGCTATATATGGTTTTCCTAATATATATCTATTTCCATCCGTTTACATTCCAATTTTATTCTATTTTATTTTATTTATCTCTAATTTTAGAATTAAGGAATCGATCTCAGATCATTCATTTCCTCCTCTCGGTTTTTAGATTTTAATATTTTGCCATAGCTCTCCAGTCTTCGATTGGAAATTGGTTATTTGGTTATGTCACTCTGCTGGTATTATATGAAAATTACACCAGACCCAGACCTGCCCACTCCGCCTCACATCCTATCACCAGTGTGCCCCTTTCTGAAGTCACTCCTACCTATAAATAGGAAGTGTCCCAGGCAAAATGGTGACCACTATAGGATGTAAATCCAACACTCTATCATCAGTGCAGGCTACGGGAAAATGGCCGCCATGCGCCCAGTACAGCGGACATCCGGGCAGTGCATTTATATGCCTATGTCACTCTGGTATTATTACACCAGATACAGATCCGCCCATTCCGCTCTACACCCTATCACTCTACGTCCATCCCTGGAGCCACTCCTACTTGCAAATAGGAAGTGTCACAGGCAAGATGGCGATCATCATAGTATGCATCCATCACCCAATCACGAGTGCGGGCTACGGGAAAATGGCCGCCATGCGCCCAGTATAGCGGACATTCGGGCAGTGTATTTAAGATAAGGAAGTCTCACCAGCATCATCCCCTAAGGAAGTCACGTGGTGTGACGAGACGTGTAGGGATCCAGGAGCCACAGAGTCCATACGCCTGACGCAGAGTGTTCCACCTGACGTCCGTTTGTTTTATGCCCCATTGGATCATTTTAAATGTGAGTATTATTCTTTGAATAAATGTGTTTTTATCTTGCGGGATTGCGCTATGGTCTGTTTCTCTTTCATCATGTATGCCACCTGAGAGTTCCATTGCTTTGAGTGACTATCTGGCCAATCTTAGAAGAGGGTACCTGCTACTAGTTCCAGACCAAGAACGAACTCACTGTTCGTGGGAGATAGGCCCATCATCCATCACCCCGCGGTGAGTGGATGTATGAGTGACACTAGCTGTCCACACAGACGTTTTTGTACTGTCACTCACCCGCTTTTATCTGCTTTATTTATTTACTGCTGAGGAGTGCTTCTGCTGCTTTCCCTGCTAAGGGATCACTGTTCTCCACCGGGAGGTGCTTTTTTGGGCTATCCGTGCAATAGCCTTGAGGTGAGGAGCTGGGGACCACCTGAGGTGTTTTCTGCTGTCACCCTTTCCTGGCACCACTATTTCACTCTGGACTTTCCTGGACATTTTGTTTTTTTTCACCAGAGACTTTATTTATTCATTAATTCATAACTTTGTGGATCCAGAGGCATTTCCCCATGGAATTTTCTCTGGTCTTACAGTTTATTTGGATTTAGTATTGTGTTTAATTCAAGGTTCTCCATTGGTCTCACATTGCACCAGCTAGTGTTTTTTGTTGTCACCTTTTTTTGTATTTATTGGTAATCACCCTTATTGTGTATATCTATTCACATTGTCTATTTCATAATGTTGGTTATTATGTTGTCCTAAATTCACCTTCATCCACTATCCACCCATCCAGTCACCTGCCCCATTCCCACCCACATCCACATACCTTTCCCCCCTCCCCCTTCACCATTTCAGCGCAGACACCACCCCCTTCCTTTCTATATTGTGGCCACTACTCTGGGGTCTCAGTCTGGTGCCATTTTATGGGAGGTTTCAATTAGATTGAGAACTCCTATTGGCGGCCATCTTGTCATAGCTGCGCTATGGCGCAGCTTACATTGCCGTCGGCAATTTTCCTGTGGCCGCGTTCTGAACGCTCGACAGCCATCTTGGAGTAGCCCTGACCCCTAGTGCTGTATACAAGTCACCGAGTGAGCATTTTGCACCAGACAGTGGAGGAGCACCGACTCTCTCCCGAAGTTATTAGGCTAGCAGACCAGCTGGTCCAGGGCCTCATATAGGTCTGTGATACTTCAATGAATGCTGCGTCCTTGTTATCCAGAGCTTCTGTTTCAGAATGGTTTTATGCACACGGTGGTGTAGTGGTTAACTCCATTACTTGGCAGCAAGAGACTCATTGGTTTGAATCCGGACACCGACGCCAATCTGCCTGGCGCTTGCATTGTCGCTCCATGTGTCTGCGTGGGTTCCTCGGGTACTCTGGTTTCCTCCCTGTCTCTAGGTGGCTTGCAGGTTCACAATTCAGGGTTTCTTCCTATCCCCAGAAACAAAGATCTTTCCTCGTGTCTTCCTCTCCTGGCCCGTCGGTCTGCCTTGGACAGTGTGGGACTTGCTAAGCTGCGGGGTAATTTTACCTTTTCTTGCAGGACGAGAGGTTTGGGGTTTTCTATGGGCCTCAGGCCCTAAATACCTTTTGTGAACGTCGGGTAGTTCCGCACGGTATCCATTCGTTCAGTGGTAGCCCACGGACACATACAGTGCAGAAAATAAGTATTTGAACACCCTGCTATTTTGCAAGTTCTCTCACTTATAAATCATGAAGGGGTCTGAAATTGTTACCGTAGGTGCATGTCCACTGTGAGAGACATAATCAAAAAAAAATTCCAGAAATCGCAATGTATGATTTTTTTAACCATTTATTTGTATGATACAGCTGCAAAGAAGTATTTGAACACCTGTCTATCAGCTAGAATTCTGACCCTCAAAGACCTGTTAGTCTGCCTTTAAAATGTCCACCTCCACTCCATTTATTATCCTAAATTAGATGCACCTGTTTGAGGTCATTAGCTGCATAAAGTCACCTGTCCACCCCATACAATCAGTAAGAATCCAACTACTAACATGGCCAAGACCAAAGAGCTGTCCAAAGACACTAGAGACAAAATTGTACACCTCCACAAGGCTGGAAAGGGCTACGGGGAAATTGCCAAGCAGCTTGGGGAAAAAAGGTCCACTGTTGGAGCAATCATTAGAAAATGGAAGAAGCTAAACATGACTGTCAATCTCCCTCGGACTGGGGCTCCATGCAAAATCTCACCTCGTGGGGTCTCAATGATCCTAAGAAAGGTGAGAAATCAGCCCAGGACTACACGGGAGGAGCTGGTCAATGACCTGAAAAGAGCTGGGACCACCGTTTCCAAGGTTACTGTTGGTAATACACTAAGACGTCATGGTTTGAAATCATGCATGGCACGGAAGGTTCCCCTGCTTAAACCAGCACATGTCAAGGCCCGTCTTAAGTTTGCCAATGACCATTTGGATGATCCAGAGGAGTCATGGGAGAAAGTCATGTGGTCAGATGAGACCAAAATAGAACTTTTTGGTCATAATTCCACTAACCGTGTTTGGAGGAAGAAGAATGATGAGTACCATACCAAGAACACCATCCCTACTGTGAAGCATGGGGGTGGTAGCATCATGCTTTGGGGGTGTTTTTCTGCACATGGGACAGGGCGACTGCACTGTATTAAGGAGAGGATGACCGGGGCCATGTATTGCGAGATTTTGGGCAACAACCTCCTTCCCTCAGTTAGAGCTTTGAAGATGGGTCGAGGCTGGGTCTTCCAACATGACAATGACCCGAAGCACACAGCCAGGATAACCAAGGAGTGGCTCTGTAAGAAGAATATCAAGGTTCTGGCGTGGCCTAGCCAGTCTCCAGACCTAAACCCAATAGAGAATCTTTGGAGGGAGCTCAAACTCCGTGTTTCTCAGCGACAGCCCAGAAACCTGACTGATCTAGAGAAGATCTGTGTGGAGGAGTGGGCCAAAATCCCTCCTCCAGTGTGTGCAAACCTGGTGAAAAACTACAAGAAACGTTTGACCTCTGTAATTGCAAACAAAGGCTACTGTACCAAATATTAACATTGATTTTCTCAGGTGTTCAAATACTTCTTTGCAGCTGTATCGTACAAATAAATAGTTAAAAAAATCATAAATTGTGATTTCTGGATTTTTTTTTTTGATTATGTCTCTCACAGTGGACATGCACCTACGATAACAATTTCAGACCCCTCCATGATTTCCAAGTGGGAGAACTTGCAAAATAGCAGGGTGTTCAAATACTTATTTTCTGCACTGTACATGGACATCAGGGACACATACATGCATGTCCCGTTTTGCGCATGTCCCAGTGTTTTTTCTGTGCTTTGTGATGAGAGAGGGTCACTGTCAGCATGTGGCCCTCCCTTTTGATCTGGCATCAGCACCATGGGTTTTCAGCTGGGAGCTCGCACTTATCCTAACTTTGTTGGGACAGCGAGGCTTTGCCTCATTGGCTATTTGGACGACTTTCTTCTGAGAGCAGCTTCTGTCCTAGTGGATGCGTTATTCCCATTCAGACCCTCCGAAGATTCGGGTGGGTGTTAAGCGTTTAGGATAGATGGTGTAGCTCAGTTGCAGCAAGCCTGCCCTCCATGTGTGCGACCCAGGGTTCAAATCCTGGGCATGCTAGGTTCTGACTCAGTGTTGGAGTATCTACAGTTGATCCGGACTCCTCAGTGGCGAAGGTCCTTCTTCCCCTCGAGAAATTGCAGACTCTTTAGTCTGCGGTGAAGGTATTGGCATCACGCAATCTATCTTCTCTCTGGGCGCCTGTGGGTAGCCTCCTTCGAGGTGGTATTGTATGCCCAGTTCCACACTCGGGTTTTCCACAAGAAATACTGTCCAGGTGGTAAAAATCTCTTGTCTCTGAAATCATCAGATTCCGGTGCGCCACCTAGTCAGAGTCTGAGTTGGTGAAGGAGATCCCTGACTCTTCGGTCCGGGAAGTTTGTTTTTTTCTTCCAGTGGTCGGTGTTTACGACGGATGCCAGTCTCATGGGTTGTGAACCTAAGGGGTCCAGTCGGCCCTGAGTCGCTGGACATGCGTGGACCTGCGGCCACACCTCCCTGAATGTGCCTGCTCTTGTCTGTTCTCGGTAGCTACCCAGGGTCGGGCCTAGCTAGTACCTGGGTGGGAGACCGCCTGGTAATACCAGGTGCTGTCTACCGTTCATTGTCCTACTATTTTAGGCGATCAGGCTATGCTTCTCCTAGTGGTCAAGGAGGTTGCAGTGTTGTCCGATCTGGTTTCAGCCGGACAACGCCACGGCCGTAACTTCGGTCTACCATCAAGTATACCGGAAGGCGGACTACTGGAGTCACCAGATGCTGGACCAGGGTGACTGGTCTTTGTGCTTGGGGTGTTTTGGCTCCCTTGCGGGAGGTGAGCCTCACAGGGCATGAATCTCCTGGCCGCTCGTCTCCACCGCAAGGGTGTTGAAGTTAGTGGCCAGGTCTAGTGATCTGGTACAGACGCGTAAGTCGCGCTGGTGGCCCTGTGGGGTCTGTATCCGCGACTTTTTGCCGTTCGTCCATTGTAGTTGCTTCCTCGGCTGCTCCACAGAGTGGAGGCTGAGTAGATCCTGATGATTCTAATCGCTCCAGATTGACCTAGGCATCCTTGGTACGCCGATATCGGGCGCCTGGTAGTGGAGGTACCCTGTCGGCGCCTGGTAGCGGAGGTCCTCGGTGGGAGGTCCCTCTGTCTCGAGGTCCCATACTTCCTCCTATTGTACAGTCACTGACTTGCTCAACATGGCTATTGGAAGCCAGACTTTAAGTGACCGGGGTCTGTCCGACTCTGTCATCTCAACAATGCTGAGGGCACGGTAGTCTTCTTCCGGAGGATCTACCGTCGTACATGGCAGACCTACATCTCTTGGTGCAAAGGGATGGAGTGACGTCCACAGACGTACTCTGTGTCCAGGGTCCTGCTGTTTTTACAGCTTGGAGTGGATCTAAAAATTGCTTAAAGCACAGTTTGGGGGCAGATTTCAGCCTTGGCTGTGTTTTTTTTTTTCAGTGGCCTTTTTGCAGCCCGTTCCCTGGTGGGTCCCTTTTTGTGTGCAGGGGGTTTGTCATATACTTTCCCCTCTTGGCCCATCTTTCCCCCCATGAGTTTTGACTCTGGTGCTCGCGGTTCTTCAGGAACCTTCCTTTTGGAAACATCATAGAGATTTTCTCTTGACACTATCTCAGAAGGTGGCCCCTTAAATGGCCTTTACCTCTGTTAGAGGGGTTTCTGTGTTGGCGGTCTTGTCTTGCAAGCCGCCATGCTTAATCCTCCATAAGGATTAGGTGGTGCGCTCGCAACCTTCCCTTCTTCCGAAGGTGGCTTCGGCCTTTCGCCGCAATAAGGACATTTGTTCTTTCATCCTTCTGTCCTCGGCCGGTGCATCCTACAGAGGTAGCCGATCATACTTTAGGAGTGGTACACACTTTGCGGGCATACCAGCCTGCTACGGCTCCGTTTCGGAGTTCTGACTGTCTTTTGTGTCGGTGCCTGGCGGTCTCGTCGACCACCTTTTTTCGGTGGATCAGGCAAGCTGTCATACAGGCTTATGTTCTTAAGGGGCGGGTCCCCCTTTCAGGTCACGGCACTTTCGACCAGGGCAATTGGTGCTTCCTGTTTTTTTTTCCGACATCATGTGTCGGTCTAACAGGTGTGCAAGGCGGCGACTTGCTCGTCCGTTCGCGCTTTTTCCAGAATTTACATGGCTGCTGTGAGTGCATCTTCTGTTGCTTTTTTCGGCCGCTAGTTTTTGCCGGCGGCTGTTTAAAGTTGCACCTCCTCCGTTGAGGAGCTCTGCTCGTTTTGGGGTGAAGTTAAAATTGGTTTTACTGATATATTTCCCACCCCTCGTTTTTGACACTGCTTGGGGACGTCCCATTCGTCAAGATTTAAGGAGCTGTGTCCGTCCATGGACGATAAGAGAAAATAGGATTTTTTGTACTCGCCGTAAAATACTTTTCTCTGAGTCCATGGATGGACACAGCTCCCACCCCTCCTTTTTAGGTTTGTACTGCTTGTTACGAACTGAGGTTGCATGCTACAGTGAGGAGGGTTATGTCTGGAGGGACCGCCCCCTGGGCGGGGCTGTTTAACTCTGTTAATGTAACATGTATTTAACTATTTAACATGTTTCTGCCTAGTCCTCTCCTGTAAACAGGGAACATAGCCCACTTGTCAAGATTTAAGGAGCTGTGTCCGTCTATGGACTTCAGAGAAAAGGATTTTACGGTGAGTACAAAAAATCCAAGTTAAAACAACAAGGGCACAAGATTTAATAAATGGAAATATGAAAAAATTACCGAAGGTCCGCTTTAATTGTCCTAAAGGCCTCATGCACACCAGACGTTAAAATAACGTTATAAAAACATCTGTAGCTTTGCAGTGTATTTTTCAACGTTTTTGCAATAGTGTGTGTTTATTAGCGTTTTCCGCGTTGGTGGCTTTTTTTCTTCAATGGATCAAAAATGTCCAAAAATGCTGCCGAGCAGCGTTTGTGAGTGTTTGTTGATGTTTATCAGCGTTGGAGAACCCACTAGTGTTGTTTTTTTACTGCTCAAAAACTGCTAACAGCCTTAGGCCCCATACACACGGCCGAGGTTCTCGCCAGAAACCAGCGAGAACCTTGCTGGGAGCTGCATTCCAGCGAGAACCTCGGCCGTGTGTACGCTCTCTGCTTGCCCCGCCCGTCTGGAAACCCGTCGAGCAAATAGAGAACAGGTTCTCTATTTGCTCGACGGCCCGTCGGGATGAATGGCTGGTTGCCATTCCCGACGGGCGGGTCGCAGATTCTGACGGCCGGCAGAGAACCTTGACGGGCGGAACGATGTGTTCCGCCCGTCGAGGTTCCCTGTCGTGTGTACGGGGCTTCATGTGTGCATGGACACATAGGATAACATGGAGAGTTTAATGATTGTAGAAAACCGTCTACTGCCATAAACAGCTGCTGTAAAAATGTCCAAAAACATCCAGTGTGCATGAGGCCTAAAGTTTAATCTCTAAGATTAAGCCCAGTGTGGGTGAAACATATCCGTGGGATTTGAGCTGAAGCCTGTCTTTCGTTTACTTCACACCGAAGTTAAATACGTTTTCAGCAATATTTATATGCTAGATTATATCTTGGAGTGAGATGTGCTCGGTTTCTGCCAGTATCTGAACACACAGTGTAAACCTAGGAGACTGATACTGCAGGCTTCGATCAGCGTTAATCTGTTATATTTGTGAGCTTTCCATATATAGTTTCATTCCCCCCAGCAGCCATGTATTTGTACATACAGTTCACAAAAAGCAACTGTACATGCAGTCTCCCCCCCCCCCCCCCCCCCAGCAGCTGTTCTCCCTGGCTTTATATGCATCACAGTGTCAATTGATTAATGCAATTTCTTTCATTGCCTGGTCATAGTGTAATCATTAATTACAGAGCCTTAACTTTGCAAATGAGCTTCTCAGATGGCTGTCTAATTTGCACTGCTTTTATCCCCTGCAATGTGTGTCATGTGACTAATATGGTCTACATACTGTAACAGGGCCACATGACACCAAGTGCAGGGGATAATAATAATAAATCAAATCGATTACCACTATGCCTGGCTGTTGTAAGACATGGCAATAATCACTAAACACTAGTCCATCCACAACAGTGGTGGCACTGGCTGTCAGGAAATAAGTAGTGGGAATTCTCACCAGTCGGGACATAGACCAAATTAAAAACATTTTTAGTCAAGTGAAGAAGGGTTCGAATTTTAGGTAATGATTTTTTTTTTGGCTGTCTGTACCTCCCTGTCCCAGTGAAACGTGCTCCTATGCTGGTGTCACAAGCACAGAAGGTAAGGGAAATCTTGCCAGTGTGGTCACAGCCAAAATGGCACGGCTGGGCACATGCACGTACAGGTACGTGCTGTGCTAGTACCCAGCTGTGGGTCACGGGCACGGGCCCGTGGCGTGCTCCCGGGACCGCGTGACTCGCGGACCCGATCGCCACTGGAGTGTGGCGATTGGTCCCCGGAGCTGAAGAACGGGAAGAGCCGTGTCTAAAAGCGGCTTCCCTGTTCTTCACTGTGGCGGCAGCATCGATCGTGTCATCCCTCTTATAGGGGGACACAATCGATGACGTCACACCTACAGCTGCACCCCCCTACAGTTGTAAACACACTTCAGGTCACACATATCCCCATCAGCGTCCCCTGTGGTTAACTCCCAAACTGCAACTGTCATTTCAACAGTAAACAATGCATTTTAAATGCATTTTTTGCTGTGAAAATGACAATGGTCCCAAAAATGTGTCAACATTGTCTGAAGTGTCCGCCATAAGGTCTCAGTCATGAAAAAAATCGCTGATCACCACCATTAGAAGTATAAAAATGCAATACAACTATCCCCTATTTTGTAAACGCTATAAATTCTGCGCAAACCAACCGATAAACGCTTATTGCGTTTTTGTTTTTTTTACCAAAAATAGGTAGAAGAATACGTATCGGCCTAAACTGAGGAAAAAACATTTTTTTTATATATTTTTGGGGGATATTTATTATAGCAAAAAGTAAAAACGATTGCATTTTTTTTTCTAAATTGTCGCTCTATTTTTGTTTATAGCGCAAAAAATAAAAACCGCAGAGGTGATCAAATACCACTAAAAGAAAGCTCTCTTTGTGGGGGAAAAAAGGATGCCAATTTTGTTTGGAAGGCACATCGCAGGACCGCGCAATTGTCAGTTAAAGCGACGCAGTGCCGAATCGCAAAAAGGGGCAAGGTCCTTTAGCTGCATTTTGCTCCGGGGCTTAAGTGGTTAAGCCCAATTCCACTTTGTAAAAAAAAAAAGCTTTGCCAATACATACACTTAAAAGTGAATCTGTGCTTTGTCTATGCAGGACAAAGTAACAGGTTCACTTTAATAAAGCCCTCTACATCTGCAAATACTTTCCTCCTATTTCTCCCCAGTCATTCTGTTCAGCAGCGTGGAGTAAAGGTCAATCCAGTGTAAGGTATGGGTAGTAAGAGTTGTAGCTTACACAGGACATTGGGCTTACTGTATGTGTGATTTGCCCAGCAGTGTCACATGAAATGGGTGGTACTTCCACTCCTGGCTCTGAATAGAGCCGTGGAGTAGTGATGAAAAGATGCATGTATGCTGGTGTATATTAAATTAAGGCAAAGCTGTTGGGCAAATAGCAAATTGTCTTTAAATACATTTTGGTCAGTTTTATGAGGTGTAAACCAGATGTTTTCCACTTTATATACCATTCTTTCTCTATATTGCAGACAAACCTTTCTGATCTTCCTGTCCAAGCCAGAGGATTAGTCTCCACTGATGTTAAGGCCAAGGACATAGTGCTTGATCACCAGAGTTACTGCATCAAAAATGTGAAGGAGCGTCATGTTACTGCGGATGTACTCGGATATGTAACACCTGTAAGTCAGTATTTTATGTACTTTGCAATTAAATGTACTAGGCTTACTTTGTATTCCTTTTTTTCTTTCTTTTCTTAGGACTTGTTCACACCAGGTATGTTGGGACTGCACTAGTCAGTCCCAGTGCAAGACGAGACAAAAAGCCTTGTACTCTATGGTTTCTGTTCACATCACTGCAATGTAGTGGTGTGTACATAGAAACAGTAGTGCATGCAGTATTTTTCCAGTGTAGCAGGTTGCTATGTAAACGGTGTGGTGCTGCTTATTAAATGTCACTTTAACATCTCGATTAAATTTGGCCAAAGAAAATCTGTAAATGGGGTTTGTCCCGAGATCGTCGCATCAGAACTGATCTTGCCAGAGAATGCTACAAATCGCAGCTGTCTGGTGTGAACAAGCCCTTGGTGTACTGCAGGGGTCAGCAATCTGCCGCCCGCCGCCACTAAATCTCTGGCCTGTCAGTGGCAGTGATTAATTCACGGGCACCTGGCCCTGCGGACAAGTGGTTGTCTGTTAAAAAATTTCATCTGCAAAAGTGTCTTTTATATAATAAAATTGCAGCTATATAACTCATTAAGAGCGCTGCTCGGGGCTCAGATGACTCGCCGCCTCCCCTCCTCCTCTTCTCTATTCCCCTCCTCCTCCTTCTCTATTCCCCTCCTCCTCTTCTCTATTTCCCCTCCTCCTCTTCTCTATTTCCCCTCCTCCTCTTCTCTATTTCCCCTCCTCCTCTTCTCTATTTCCCCTCCTCCTCTTCTCTATTTCCCCTCCTCCTCTTCTCTATTACCCCTCCTCCTCTTCTCTATTAATGAATGAATGAATGAATGAATGAAGAACTTGTATAGCGCAGCACATGCGAACTAAATCGCCTCTGGGCGCTTGTTGTTCCTGTCTCCTTTGAGATCAAAAGAGATGAGTCTTAATCTTTCTCCTGAAGACTAAGTAGTTCTCCTCCAGTCGAATGCTGGCTGGTAAGGCGTTCCATAGTCTGGGACCTTGGACAGCGAATCTCCTGTCTCCTTTGGACTTGTATCTGGCTTTCGGTATCTGAAGCCGATTTTGATTGGTGTCCGGGACGGAATCCTGATTGCAATGGGTCGAGTAAGTTGTGGGTATCTAGATGCTGTTGCAGCTGCTGTACCACTGCTTTCTCCATTACCTTGGAGAGAACATTTAGGCCTGTTATGGGGCGCCAGTTGAGTGGATCCTTAGGATCCAGGGTGGCTTTCTTCAAAATGGGTTGAATGAAGCCCTCCTTCAGCTGGGAGGGCATTTTGCCCTCCCTGAAGGATTGGTTAATAAGCTGCATGACCGGAGGTGCCAGGATGTCGGCGCATTCCTTCAGCAGTTTGGTGGGGATAATATCATTTGGCGCAGTGCTGTTGCGCAGAGTGCCAATGATATTTTTAGTGGTTTGAATGGAGATGGGTTCCAGCGTGAACTCACCAGACTGTGGTGAATTGCTGCCGGTGCTGTGTAAATGACTACGGGGGGGGGGGGGGGCTGGGAGAGCAATTGTTTTGCTGAATGCTTTGCCAGATTGCCATAATTTTGTTAATGAAGCAATCCGATAACTCATCGCAAAATTCTTGTGTGTCCAAGTTGGGGGCTTCAAGACATTCTGGATTCATGGTCTGAGTGACCAGCTTGAAGAGTTTGCGGGGGCGATTTAGGGCACCGTTGATAGCCTCAGAAAAATAGTTTTTCTTGGCTTCGAAGATTTGCTTGTAGTATTTCCTGGTTATTGCCTTGTAGGTCGAGAGGTTCTCATCTGAAGAGTTTATTTTCCAGGCTGCTTCTGCCCTTCTGCGCTCTTGCTTCAGTAACGCCAGCTGATTGTTGAACCAGCCGGAGTTATTTTTCCTGATCTGGGTCTTTCGTTTCGGCGCTATCAAGTCAGCTGACTGCAATAGTGCTGTGTTTATGGCCTCCAGTGTTTCTGCCGCTGTTTGGTGCGGCTGAATTGTGTTTAACTTTTCCCCTAACGTGGCTTTGAAGAGTTCCGAATGGAGCTTCTTCCGACATCTGGTCCAGTGTGTTGTCACTGGATTTGATGTGTTTGTTAAGGGGGGGAATTCGGAAATAATGAATTTAATTGCATGGTGATCTGACCATGGCAATGGTTCATTATCCAAGATTTTTATTTCCAGATCTTGTCTGAAAATAAGATCGAGCGTATGACCTGAAGCATGTGTGGGCCCACATACTAGTTGCTGAAGCCCTAATCCTTCCAGGTGGTCGATGCAGGCGTCGGCAATGGGGTCTTGCGGGGAGTTGGCCCAGAGGTTGAAATCCCCGAGCAGCAAAAGGTGTTTGCTATTCAGGGTATAGGTGGAGACAAAGTCCGTCAAAGATGGGAGCAGCTGCGACTTAGGGCCAGGTGGCCTATAGCAGAGTAGAATCCGGACGGTCTCCTGGCCGTTTACTTGCAGTTGAAGAGTAAGGGTTTCCATGAACGGAAGAGGGTTTTGGAGGCTTGGTTTTGTGATCGCAAGACGCGTCTTATGGATCACCGCCAGTCCTCCTCCTCTTTGCCCTATTCTGTTTTCCGTAATAATACGGTAGTTTTCTGGCACCAATTCTCCTAGAATGGTGTTACAGTCGGCTGTGAGCCAGCTCTCTGTAATGAAGAGGCAGTCTAGGTCGTGTTGTAGAATGAAATCATGGATTTCAAGTCGGTGTTTTACTGCCGATCTTTTGTTGATCAGAGCACATGAAATGCGCTTAGGTTGGGGTAAACGGCTAAAATTTTTGATCGTCGATCGATCCTCAAAAGGTGCTCAATTCTTAGGGTCTTTTTGGTGATGGCTGGCAGTATTGCGGCGAAACGCCTCAAATTCCAAATGATTTCTGCGGAGTACCGCAGATTAGCCATGGTTGCCATTCACCGGAGGAAAAGTCGTTCCTTCTGGTGTCGATGAAGAGAGGATTCAGTGAATCCTCCCGGCTTGGTCCAGAGGAAGGCAAAAACCCCCTAACCATGCTATGCCAATTTGCATTTGGTAGGGGAAAAAATTCCTTCCTGATCCCTGAAAGGCAATCGGGCGAACCCCTGGATCAAGTACTATTAGGTTGTGAAAAGGGGGGTGGGGAAGCTAACACTGCTGCTGGGTGTACCAAGATGGCCGCCGACCAGGAGCAGGACATGGGACCCAGGCTGGTGTGTAGCCAGCTGGGTGGATTGGTGAGCCAGGGGGGGGGGGGTTGGTTGTTGAGGCCAGGGGTGGATGAGTACCTACAGGGCTGGGGGTGAGCTCCTGGGGGCTACTACAGGTGATTTGGCCGAGAGTGCGGCGCGCCGCTAGGCCGCGGATGAAGCCGCGGCCTTTCCTAAGATGCGGCGGCCGCGAATCAGTAGTGGCTGGCGCGGTTCAGGGGAGAAAACGGGGAATCGCGGGGAGGCGCCGGGGGGAAGGTTGCATTGGCAGGTGGGTGGTAATGTGGGGTAAGGAGAGGGGAAGAGGCCCCAGCGTTCAGCCGATTCGGCGGCTTATCCTGATAAGGACGGCCGCCAATCGGTTCCAGGGGAGGTGATGGAAAGTAGGGCCTACCTGGGGAGGATGTCTGGAGAAGGAGAGAGCTGTGAAAAAATCCTGCCTGCCTAGCTGATGCTGTCCCTGGGGAGAGCCGACTCGTTTGAGAGCGTCCTGCTCTCACTATCCCTAAGGTGAGCAGACTAAGGTGAGAGCGTCTGCTGCACGTCTGCTGCACACCCTACTGACACACCTGAGCAGGAGGGACCTATTACCCCTCCTTCTCTTCTCTATTACCCCTCCTCCTCTTCTCTATTGCCCCTCCTCCTCTTCTCTATTGCCCCTCCTCATCTTCTCTATTGCCCCTCCTCATCTTCTCTATTGCCCCTCCTCATCTTCTCTATTGCCCCTCCTCATCTTCTCTATTGCCCCTCCTCCTCTTCTCTATTGCCCCTCCCCTCCTGACTGATGTCATTCTCGGCCCCCACCCTCTGCAATTGTCAGGAAAAGAGAGAGGCGGCGGGTTAAGTGAGCAGAGAGCTCACAGCTGTCCAGAGCCACCTCTGTGTCCCGTCCCCCCTGTCCAGAGCCACCTCTGTGTCCCGTCCCCCCTGTCCAGAGCCACCTCTGTGTCCCGTCCCCCCTGTCCAGAGCCACCTCTGTGTCCCGTCCCCCCTGTCCAGAGCCACCTCTGTGTCCCGTCCCCCCTGTCCAGAGCCACCTCTGTGTCCCGTCCCCCCCCCAGTGTCCAGAGCCACCTCTGTGTCCCGTCCCCCCCATGTCCAGAGCCACCTCTGTGTCCCGTCCCCCCCGTGTCCAGAGCCACCTCTGTGTGCCCCCCCCCCCGTCCAGAGCCACCTCTGTGTGCCCCCCCCCCCCCCGTCCAGAGCCACCTCTGTGTCCCGTCCCCCCTGTCCAGAGCCACCTCTGTGTCCCGTCCCCCCCCCGTGTCCAGAGCCACCTCTGTGTCCTGTCCCCCCCCCCCGTCCAGAGCCACCTCTGTGTGCCCCCCCCCCCCTGTCCAGAGCCACCTCTGTGTCCCCCCCCCCCCCCGTCCAGAGCCACTTCTGTGTCCCCCCCCCCGTCCAGAGCCACCTCTGTGTGTCCCGTCCCCCCCTGTCCAGAGCCACCTCTGTGTGTCCCCCCCCCCCCCCTGTCCAGCAGAGCCACCTCTGTGTGTTCCCCCTGTCCAGAGCCACCTCTGTG
The DNA here is from genome assembly GCA_029574335.1 of Rana kukunoris. Taxonomy (NCBI): domain Eukaryota; kingdom Metazoa; phylum Chordata; class Amphibia; order Anura; family Ranidae; genus Rana; species Rana kukunoris. Next base: position 221,652,596 of record CM056059.1, on the reverse strand, counting down.
TCCCCCCCCCCTGTCCAGCAGAGCCACCTCTGTGTCCCCCCGTCCAGCAGAGCCACCTCTGTGTCCCCCCCCTCCCCCCTGTCCAGGGTGGAGAAACTTGACTGGCCTGCACAGAGTCCTGACCTCAACCCGATAGAACACCTTTGGGATGAATTATAGCAGAAACTACAAGCCAGCCCTTCTCGTCCATATCCGTGCCTAACCTCACAAATGCCCTTTTGGAAGAATAGTCAAACATTTCCATAGACGCTCCTAAACCTTGTGGACAGACTTCCTAGAAGAGTTGAAGCTGGTATAGCTGCAAAGGGTGGGCCAACTCAATATTGAACACTACAGACTTCAGCCTCGTACACACGCACGGTTTTCTTGGCAAAAAAGCTGCTGGTAGAGTTTTCTTGCCGAGTAAAGCATGTGTGTGTACGAGGCTTCTCGTCAAGGAACCTGCCCAGAATCTCGATGACAAAAATAGAGAACCTGCTCTATATTTTCTTGTAGTGAGATTATCAGCAGTGTTTTCCTGTCGAGAAACCCGAGCGTGTGTATACTTGCCTCTCCATGGAAATGCGTGCATGCTTGAAATGACTTTGACGCATGCGCGGTAGCTTCCAAAGAATAAGTAGGGTGAAGCAAGATGGCGGCAACGGCGGCATCAAATGTGACGAGCGCATGCTCGTCGTACTCGATGACATCACCGTGTTTGTGCCATTCAAAAAAACAGCGGTTCTTTTGAATTTAGTGTGTGTACACTTGGCGCCAAGAGAATCTTGCCAAGAATCTCGTCGGGAAAAAAAAAAACGTTTTTTTTTTTTCTGACTAGATTCTGGGCCGTATGTACAGGGCTTAAGACTGCCATTAAAGTTCATGTGCGTGCAATGGCAGGTGTACCAATACTTTTAACAATATAGTGTATATCAAAACACTTTCAAAAACCCTTTAATGGTATATTTAGCAGATCAGAATGAGAGAAGTTCATTGTTGGGGTTCACACGAACTTTAAGAATCTTTGAAGCAGAATTGCACTTGACCAATATGTTAAAAAATATTGGGTTATTTGTGTTGAAAATTAAAACTCTAAAATGCATTTAGGTTTGATGCATTTGTAGGTCAAGAATGTATTTTACAGAAATTCCAGGAGATGTCGCTGTTGTTCCATGGAAGATTAGTTTGTTTGCTTCAGTTTAGTTGAAGTTGTGGGGGAAAAAAAATTATTATTTACCTACAAAAAGGAACACACAGCAAATCATATAGCACCAAAAAGAGTTAGAAAAGTTGCATTTTTTTTATGAGAAAAAGTTATTCAGTAGGTCAATCTGTGAAGTGCTTTTCTAATATATTAATTACTTGAATCTTAGTACTGTGTTGAAGTTGAACTCTAGAAATTAGTCAAAATACCCCCCCCCCCACACTGCAAGAGTTAGGTCTGGGTGGGCATGAATAAAGAGTAATGCTTACCTTATTCCTCGCACTCTGGCTGCAGTCGCACTCCAGCCTCCTTCATGTACGGGGCTGTAGCCCGGCATCGTACATAAGGATGTTGAGGGACTGGAGCTTTAGGGAGAAGAAGTGGAGTGCCTGAGAAGGGGTACGGTGTAAGTACTACATTCTGTTTCTCTTCCACTTAGACTTACAAAAATGTAACTCTTGCAGTGCAGGGAGGCTCCCACAGCAAGGGTACATTGTGGGTAATTCCCAGAGATCAGCTTTAACATGGTAATCCTTGTTAATTTCTTATCCATTTGTCCTGGACTCGCTTCCCGTACTCCCGGAGTCTATGGGTAGCTATCTAGGCAGATGACCTTTCTCTGCGCACACAATAATAGACTGCTGTTTCTTATCTTGTGTCTTTATTGGCACGTTGCATATTTGAATATACATGTGGATGACACACGTGATATGCGGTAAAACTAGAAATAATAAGAATGGTATAACATTACCATACGATAACAATAACATCATACAAACATTATCAGAGATGGCTAGCTATCTCCCTAAGCTTGTGGAAGAAGAGGAAAGAGATTGCTTACCTCCGATGCCATGGGTGGGGACAGATTGCATGCAGGCCTTGCTGCCTTGATCTTAAACATGGAGATACTGAGACCTTCACTTCCTGGCTAAAGAGGAAATGATGACTTTGATGTCACAGCCTATCAGAGCTAACTAATAAATTCACTACATTCTATCAACTATATTCATGTTTGGCCAGTAGATGGCGCAAGCATAACAGCTAACCTGAGACAACATACCTCTGGCTTACTAATGCAATAATACATTGTACACACAGTGAATTGTCCTTTTTGAGCCTGAAAGGTATCCTGGAGGCACAACACTCCCCGCCTGGCGTTAACCAACGACACTACCGGCGTCATTAGACACAAGTAAAATCAAGTCCGATATGGGTCTGAAAAATGACTTTGCTTCACCCTGTTTGGAAGTCTTAACTTCGACCTTTCTGACATGTCCATCTTTGCTTGGAAATGTCTGTGTGATAAGTCCCAAAGGCCAGTCATTCCTGTGTGCTTGACAGTCTTTAATGAGCACCACATCTCCTGACTTCAGGTCTGGTTTGTTAACTTGCCACTTATTCCTGGGTTGTAGGGTTTGGATGTAATATCTCCTCCATCTGTCCCAGAAGGTGTTGGCTAGACATTGCACCTGTCTCCATTGACGTCTGAAAAGGTCTTTATCTGTAAACTCTCCACTTGGAGCACTGACCGTATTGGTTTTCTGAGTGAGTAGAGTTGCAGGTGTCAGCAGCATGGGTTCCTCTGGATCGTTGGTAAGTGGTACCAGAGGTCTAGCATTTATGATGGCTGAGACTTCGGCCATAAAGGTGGACAGGCATTCATGCGTGAGTCTAGCATTTCCCATTTGAAGGAAAATAGAATCCAAGATCTTGCGGGCTACACCTATCATTCTTTCCCACACACCACCCATATGAGAAGAGTGAGGAGGGTTAAATGTCCAAGTACATCCCTGTTGGTTGAGATACCTTTCTACGTTGTTGTTGTCTAGATTGGAAAGGATTTGAAGTTCCTTGACCGCGTCTATCAAGCTGAAAGTCTCTGATTCAGAAGTGCTCTGTTCTGAATTGTCCAGGAATGCAGGGCCTGTAAACCATGTTGTGTCCTTAAGACAGTTGGCTGGGACAGCTCTGGTCGCTAGGTCTGCGGGATTGTGTTTAGTTGGAACGAAGTGCCACTGTTTTGGGTGTGTGGATCTCCTAATCCTCAACACTCGATTACTGACGTAGACGTAGAAGCGTCTGGTTTCGTTGTAGATGTACCCCAGGACTACTTTACTGTCAGTGTAGAACTCAGTGTCTTTGATTTCTAGGTTCATCTCTCTAGTGATAGTGTTGGCTAACTCCACGGCTAACACTGCAGCACAAAGTTCTAGCCTAGGTATTGTGTGTTCTGGGAGTGGGGCAAGTTTTGCTTTTCCCATGACAAAACCTATATGGCACTGTCCTTTCTTGTCCCTGATCTTGAGGTAAGCTACAGCAGCGATTGATTTGACAGAAGCATCACAGAAAACACAAAGTCTTTGGTCTTGGACTTCTGTAGACGGTACAGGAGCATATGGTCGAGGGACCTTTAAGTTAGACAAGGTTGTCAAGGAATTTTTCCACTCTGTCCACTGATCTCTTTTCTCGGGGGGGAGTGGATCATCCCAGTTGACTGTCTCTTGAGTGAGATCTCTGAGAATTGCTTTACCCTCAATGGTGACTGGAGCTACAAACCCAAGAGGGTCATACAGACAGTTTATGGTTGACAGAACGCCTCTGCGTGTAAAGGGCTTTTCTTCCCGACTAACCTGAAAGGTGAAGGTGTCTGACCTTAAGTCCCAGAGTAGTCCAAGGCTACGTTGCGTTGGCAGAGAGTCAGAACCTAAGTCTAAGTCTCTGAACTCACCAGAGTGGTCTTGAGAGGGGAAGGCCTTCATCAGTTCTACGCTGTTAGAGGCGATCTTGTGGAGCTTCAAGTTAGAACAGGCTAGCATCTCCTGCGCCCTCTTGAGGAGACTGATAGCTGCTTCCGCGGTGGGTAGGGATTTTAAGCAGTCATCTACATAAAAGTCCTTTTCTACCAAGTGTTTCACATCAGGCCCGTAGATGGATTCACCTTCATGAGCTGAGCGTCTAAGCCCGTAAATGGCAACTGCGGGGTAAGGGCTGTTCCCAAATATGTGGACCTTCATGCGATACTCTACGATTTCTTTAGAAAGGTTGTTATCTTTAAACCAGAAAAATCTCAAAAAGTTCCTGTGTTCCTTTTTAACGAGAAAACAGTGGAACATCTGCTGGATGTCCGCCATGAATGCAACAGAGTCTTTGCGGAAACGGAGGAGCACCCCAATGAGTCTGTTGTTCAGATCCGGTCCTGAGAGGAGAACGTCATTTAGTGACACGCCTTCTTCTCTAGAGCTAGAGTCAAACACCACTCTAATCTGACCTGGTTTCTTGGGGTGGTAAACTCCAAATATAGGTAAGTACCAGCACTCTTCGTTGTCTTTAAGGGCAGGAGCTAACTCTGCGTGATTATTCTCAAATATCTTACCCATGAAGGTAAAGAAGTGATCTCTCATGTCTGGTTTTCTCTGGAAATTACGTTTAAGCGAGGCAAAGCGTTTAAGGACTTGTTCCTTGTTGTTAGGTAGACGCTGTATATGGGGTCTAAATGGGAGAGGGGCGACCCAATTGTTTGTCTCCTCCTTGGCTGTCTCTTTTTCCATTATTTGCAAGAAAAGTCTATCTTCAAAGGACATTGCTACCTGCTGATCTTCCTTTGTTCTATGAAAGACTGTACATCCTAGGTGGTCTGGGTCACTGTCACAAGCGTGGTCCTCTGTGTCTGGGTCTACAGAGGAGCAGGGCATGTGAGTACTACCTGGAAGTTCCTTTGTGATGAAGCTGTTGTGACATGGTTGCAAGGAGGAAGGGCGTCCTTTGTCAAGTACGTTGGTGAACATGCTACTGACCGTGGCGGGTCTGTGCACAGACTTTAGGCAGACGTCCCCTACGATGACCCACCCCAGGTCAAGTCTTTGGGCAAAGGGAGCATTGCGGAGACCATTAATCTGTTCCCTTACTTTATGAACCTGCAAAATGTCTCTTCCCACGAGCAGCATTAGCTGAGCCTGCTCGTCATATTCTGGTAGAAGATGGGCTATGCGTTTTAGATGAGGCTGGTGAATTGCTGCGTCAGGTGTAGGGATTTCTGACCGGTTATCTGGGATCTGGTTGCACTCTATTATGGTGGGTAAAGGTAGACGAGTCCGACCATCTATGGACTCTACACAAAAGGCGGTAGCTCTCCTCCCCGCCGTCTCAACAGTACCCGCACAAGTCTTTAAAGAGTAAGGGGAGCTTGGACCCCTAACATCGAAGGTGTCAAAGAATGCGGATCTAGCCATAGAGTGGTTGCTTTGGTCATCTAAGAGTGCATACATCTTGACAGCTTTGTTTCTTTGACCCATTGGATAAGCTCTAATAAGACAGATCTTTGAACAAGACCTACCGCCTGCAGGATCTTTGCATACTTCAGTACACTGTGTGGTAACCATTGAAGAGTCTGTACCAGTGTTCTCTTGCTCCCCGCCATGCTCGTTGGTATCGCTAGCTCGCTGGGCGATCCAAGGAGCAGGGCCTGGATGTAGTGCTGAGTTGTGGTCTGATTTGTCACACTCTGTGCATGATACACTAACCTTACAGTCCTTGGCAAAGTGTGATATGGATGAGCAGCACTTGAAGCATATGCGGTTCTCTCTTAGGAAAGCTTTGCGATCTTCCAGAGACTTCTCCCTGAAGGTCCTGCATTTTAGTAGAGGGTGCGGTTTCCTGTGTAGAGGGCATTGCTTGCTAGGGTCTCCGACTTTGTCCTCTAGGCGAGCGATGTTGGAAGATCTATAGGAGAAATCTGTAGAGGAAACATGAGACTTGTTCACTGTCACTGGCATCCTATGCTGTATGAAGCTAGGGGGCGTGGCTGATGGCAGTATAAAGTCGAAGCTGTGATCATTCAGGAACTTGGCTTGCTTTGTAACAAAGTCTACAAAAACGTTGAATGGTGGAAATGGTACCTGGAACCTTTCCTTGTGTTTAGAACCATATGTGACCCACCTTTGTTGTAGGTCATAAGGAAGCTTCAGAATCAAAGGTTTAATCCCTCTGGCTGCATCCAGGGAGGCGAGACCCGGCAAGTCTCCCTCTTCTTTAGCAAGAAGTAGTTCTTCTAGCAAGTCGGCTAATTCTCGTAGTTTGTGATAACCTTTGCTAGGTATTCTGGGAAAGTCCTCAATCCTTTTAAAAAGTGCATGCTCCATAGCCTCTGTTGAACCATAGCACTCTTCTAATCTGCTCCAAATCTTTTTGAGACCAATCTTTGGTTGTTTTATGTTAATGTTCCTGATTCTACTGGCGTGTTCGGCAGAGTCTTTCCCAAGCCATTGGACTAGGTAGTTTATTTCATTGTCAGGAGACATGTTTAGACCTTTTATGATGTTTTGAAAGGACGACCGCCAGGCTCTGTAATTTTCTGGCCGATCGTTGAACTTTACAAGTCCCTTTATGATTAGATCGCGACTGGCGAAGAACTTGGCAAAGTCTGTTATAACTTGGTTGGTGTCAGAGCATGTTGGCGATGTACTACTGTAGTGGAAGTGTGGTGTGCAACCATACCTGTCAGAAGCTTTTGCTTGGGGCCTTCTTGTCTCGTACCGTTGTGTAGTAGAGGGGTTGTCCTGATGTTGGTTTGGAGGTTGAGGGTCATAGCGTGCAGAGACATAGGCTTGATCTGTAGCGTGCTGACCAGGGTTCTGCTGCTTGCAGCTCTGAGGAGTTTGGTTGCTCTCATGCTCTGTTACCTGCTGTGTTCGGTTTGTTTCTTCTAGGACACCGTCTATTCCCTGTAGAGGAGAGGTATCGTAGGTTGATTTGAAGTGTTGGTGCAAGTACTCTGACGTGTATTGCGTGGGATTCGGCTCTCCTTGTTCTGAGCCAAGCACATTGTTGCGTTCACCACTGAGGCTCATGGCTGCTTCCAGGGCTTCTGCTTCAGCTATGGCGGTTGCGGCTTCCCTTTCTGCGGTGAGCTTCTCCAGAGTGACATCTAGGAGGGCTTCCTCGGCCTCTAACTTTGCCTGTTGCTGCACTTTCTCTGTCTTCAGCCTCACTTTCTCCTTTTTAATCTGCATTTCTTGCTCAGCGAAGGCTGCTCGGGTCTTTGCTGCTTCGGCTTTCCCTCGGGCAATGGCGGCTGCGACGCTGGCTGTCATCGACTTGCCGGAACTGTAAACTTGTGATCGCGTTTTGAGCGAGGATGAGCTACTGCGTGACATTGCCGTTTGACTGAGTAGCGGCCTGTGGGAGCAGTAAGCATATAAGGCTGCAGTCTCTGTATGCTGCTTGGCTGTATGGAAGTGGCTGTATAGTCGGTTGCAGACTGTAGCTCTTCCGTGCGGCTAAACCTCTTCCCCTCTGCACTATCCGTAGTGTTACTGGACGGAGTTTTACTGTCCTGGACTCGCTTCCCGTACTCCCGGAGTCTATGGGTAGCTATCTAGGCAGATGACCTTTCTCTGCGCACACAATAATAGACTGCTGTTTCTTATCTTGTGTCTTTATTGGCACGTTGCAGATTTGAATATACATGTGGATGACACACGTGATATGCGGTAAAACTAGAAATAATAAGAATGGTATAACATTACCATACGATAACAATAACATCATACAAACATTATCAGAGATGGCTAGCTATCTCCCTAAGCTTGTGGAAGAAGAGGAAAGAGATTGCTTACCTCCGATGCCATGGGTGGGGACAGATTGCATGCAGGCCTTGCTGCCTTGATCTTAAACATGGAGATACTGAGACCTTCACTTCCTGGCTAAAGAGGAAATGATGACTTTGATGTCACAGCCTATCAGAGCTAACTAATAAATTCACTACATTCTATCAACTATATTCATGTTTGGCCAGTAGATGGTGCAAGCATAACAGCTAACCTGAGACAACATACCTCTGGCTTACTAATGCAATAATACATTGTACACACAGTGAATTGTCCTTTTTGAGCCTGAAAGGTATCCTGGAGGCACAACACCATTTCTTTTGCATCCTGCAACACACCTCACCACATGAAAACGTGTCATTTTCAGTGTGTAGTGTGAATGGGCCCTAACTTTAAGAAAGAACACTGATTTAGTATTATCGGTATATGGGTGACAAATAAATGCACCATGAAAAATAAATGTATTTAAATGTGACTATTCTATTCTGGAACATTTAATAAAAATTTAATAAAAATCTTGTGTCAGATGTTTTTTCAAAATGTATTTGTCAGGACATAAACACAAATAATGCATTGATGCTTCCCTTTACCCACAGTGGAATGGTCATGGATATGATATTGCAAAAATATTTTCATCCAAATTTACCCTCATTTCACCAGTATGGCTGCAAATTAGAAGAAAGGGCAGACAGTCCTACCAGATGACTGGACTGCATGACATAGACCAAGGTATGTACCCAACTCCTTAACTTCCTTTCAGTCTTCCTATTTTAGCTGGAGCTCATGCTAGGCCTCGGTATATACTGTATGAATTTTGCACTAAAAATGGAGTTCGCTATACCTGGGGCCCAACTCTTTAGTAAACAGGAAGATCCTCTGTTCCACACTTGTTTGTGGCAGAATGAACGCTAATTTAAAAAAAAAAATCTGCACTGCGCTACTCAACAGATTTAGGAAAAGCTGCAAACACTACAATCGGACAAATTGAGTGGATAGTGGTAATATTACGTGCAGCGCTAATCCATATGGTGTGTGTGTATATGTATGTGTGTGTGTGTGTGTGTGTGTGTGTGTGTATATATATATATGTGTATATATATATATAATGCAAACAGTAGGTATAACACATTGACTGTGCAAAATAAAATAAAGTGCTAGGTGCAAACGGCAATAAATGAGTATAAATACAATTCATAAATTGAAATCACTAAAAAGTCTGTATATGTGAAATGGCATTGTGAATAAATAACCCATGAGAGAAAAACAGGTGAAATTAAATCACAAGTGTTTAGGTAGAAATCAATGTTGAAATTGAATATATATTTGACCTCTGATGGATAGGCCACCATCCAGTAAGCAAATCGCCATAGATTGTGAATCCACCATCGATGAAAAAAATTGTATAGTCTTACCGCACTCAGTGGACCCAATGACAGCGGCATGGAGTCAAACAGGCATGGAACTGGGAACGTGGTCACTCTCAGGAAAGAACATGTGAGATCAGCTTCCGTTCAACCTTGTCGCCAGACCCGTTCATGGACTCATTCATAAAAGAAAAAGGCCGCCACATAGTGTAAAATCATCAACTAAGGGTTTTTCTGTAAAAGGTAGAACACTTACCTTATCTCGCCTGTTATCATCATTGATGTATGTGATAACAGATACATCCAAGAAGCGCAGTAACGTGGGGCTAGTTCAGTTTACCCAGTTCAGTTTTGGGAAGACTGAACTAGCTGCACAAATACTGTGTGACATAAAAAGTTGTAACGACCACCATTTTATCCCCTAGGATGTCTGTTAAAACAATATATATAATGTTTGGGGGTTCTGAGTAATTTTCTAGCAAAAAACGTATGATGGTTGGTAAGTGGTTACCGTATTTTTTGCTCCATAAGTTGCACCTAGGTTTTAGAGGAGAACAACAAAAAAAAATATTCTGAACCAAATGGTGTACTAAAATATTTACCAGTGCCCATCAAAAGCAGCTTGACGATTACCAATTAAATGCAACCTTACCAGTCCCATGAAATGCAGCCTGACCTGTGCCAATGCAATGCAGCCTGACCAGTGCTGTAAAATGCAACATTACCTTTCCCATTTAATGCAACCTGTCCACCTCGCACCAGGGTTGCCAACTTTCAGTAAATTTACAAACAGTTTGTAAAATCTGTACTTTTTGCATCTGTCCTTGAATGTCCATTACAGACATGTAGGCTGCATGTCTGTAACTGACATTCATGGACAGATTCAACAATTTTGGATTTTACAAACTGTTCGTAAATTTTCTGAAAGTTGCCAACCCTGCCATGCACAGATTGGCATTTCCATGCAAGGACATCATCACATCCGATCTGCCTGTCACTCAGTCAGAAGTAAGAGCAGCCAGAGCATTCGGCCTCTCTACCTCTCTCGTCTGCCATTATGTAACATGGCGGGGGTGGTCCTGGGCAGAATTCGCTCCACAAGACGCAGAGACATTTTCCCCTGTTTTTTTGGGGTGGAAAAAGTATGTCTTTAGGAGCGAAATATATGGTAATTACCACTGCAGCATTGGCAACAAGTAGCATGCATGTTTGTGTGCCAAAATGCTTTAAGGGCTTGGCTGTAGAAAAGTTCTGAGAGACCATGGTTATCTCGACCATGCTTTAAAGCGCATAAATCTACTTCCCAAAGCATTTCTCAGCATATGTGAAAGGCTTTTTTTTCGATTGGTTTAAGGCTTTGGGGTCTATATGTATTTTTTGGTAATCTGTGCTCCTCTTGTTTGGCCCCCATCCAATTCTTGAACTTAAACATAGTGCTTTTGTGCTTAAAAAAATAGCTGGGCGGTGAAAAAAAGTTCTGAAAACTGCATCTTTGGGGCGTGTTTGGAGCGCTTAAAAAATTGCATCGAAAATGCCCCTGCCCATGGAATTGAATGGGAAGCACTTCAAAAGCCATATGCCATAAGTTATTATTCATTGTGACCATCACTTTAGCTTTCTGAGTTATCAGCATTATCCTGTAAAACGGCTTTTCCCAACTTTTGAGGACTCTTGAAGTAACTTTCTGATCTCCGGAAGCCCCTGTTAATAATTACAATGTCTAAAGCTTACTGTAAATGAGTGTGATGGCCACTGGGAAAAATATCCCTTACATTCGTAGTCAGTGGGAGGAATCTCCTTGTTTATAGATGGCTAAAAAGATCATGGTTGCCAGTGGGAATTATTCGAGAGGCAGAAATTGCTCCTTGCGCAAGGAACCCCAAACAACCTCTGGAGGAATACTAGGGTTCCAAAGAACCCTGGTTGAGAGAGGCTGCTGTAAGATGTGTCATTTGATCTTGCACAAATACAAGGTTGTTTTGAGACCAAGTTTCGTCTCTGCTTATAACCTAATCTCCCCCACCCACCATATAGACTAATGATGGCACTCTCTTGTTCTAGGACGTCATAGTGCGTTGCCCCAGTCTCCCCTTGCTTGTGTGCCTGCGGGGGCATGCAGCGCGGTGTCCCTGGGAAACGGCACAACCCCGATCTCGTTAAATACTCGATGACTAGGCTCTTTACCCATGTGATCAGCTGTGTCCAATTACAGCTGATCACATGTAAACAAGGAAATGCCGGTTATTGGCTCTCCTCACACTGACTGCTTGAGAGGAGAGCCTGATCAGCGCCATTTCTTCACAGGGAAGACCGGTACAGATAATCAGGCGACTGATTATCAGTGCAGCCCCAACAGTGCTCATCAGTGATGCCAGTCAGTGTTGCCTTTCAGGCCCACCCATCAGTGCTGCATATTGGTGCCACCTATCAATGCCCATCAGTGCTGCGTTATCTGCACATATCCGTGAAGGAGAAAAATTACTTATTTACAAAATTTTCTCCAATCGCCTTTCAGGACAACCTCGGAGAGAGCGCAGCTCCGCCCATTTCTTAGGAAACACCCATGATCCTTTAAGATCCCTCCTCTTCCACCATGGCCTCAGTTATTGTGTTTCCTCCGCCATGGTGGAAGCATCATAGGGAACCAGGGAGCTGTCTCTCTCCAGGCGGGGGGTTTTAAGGCTTACCTTGTTTGTGCATTTTGGCGGCGACCATCCCGGCCCCCCTCTACGGGGAGGGGGCGTTCAGGAGTCCCCAGGCGCTCCGGTTCAGTGGAACTTTCGGCTTCCCAGGTGACGGGGTCTTTGTGCCCAGGAACTGCGGTAGGGTCTGGTGGCCGAGCGGTAACCGGCGCGGGTCGGCGGTGTTCCGCATTTTCAGTTCCAGGTCCCGGCTGGCAAGTGCGTCATGCACGGTGAAGCCGTTTTACGGGGGGGGGGGGGCGTGGCGCTGTTGGTTCCCAGCACCTGGAACGCAGCGTCTGTGGGGCAGGTCAGGTGACCGGTACTTCCGTTTCCGGCCCCCGATGATGACGCGGGAGGCTGGGAAAGTTTAAAATTGAGTTTTCTCTCCAGCTACTAGTGTGACTGCGCTCTACAATGGAAGAGAGACAGACAGCACCAGCGGAAACAGGCGCTGCAAGCACCGGTCAGGCCCAGGTAAGAGGGGTACAGCGGTGCCTTTTATTCTTACTGTGTATGGGCCTAAGTTTGTTTGTTGATGTTCCTCCCTGAGGGTGCCTGTGGTTACCAGTCCAGGTTAACGCTCTTGGTCTGTATAGCCGTTAGAGGTGGTGGCACTTAGTTCCAGGCCTTTTGTTTGTTGCTGGTGGTGGCGGCACTGGGTGTTTAAAAAAAAAAAAAAAAAGAGGAGATGGTAATTTCTTTCTCGTACATCATGGGACACAGAGCGGCATATTCATTACTATATGGGTTATATGGAGTACCTTCAGGTGTGGACACTGGCAATCTCAAACAAACAGGAAGTCCCTCCCTATATAACCCCCTCCCCTAGAGGGAGTCCCTCAGTTTTTTCGCCAGTGTCTTAGGTGATGGTCACGGAATAGCTTTGCTCCACATCCTTGGGATTAAGGGCGGGCTAACCGGATCTGTCCAAGGAGCCTCAGTGCCAAAGTGGACAGTACCCGGGCCCCAAACCGGGGGTTTTGCCTATAATGCTCCTCTTTGGAGGGCTGGACCCTGGGCCCAGGACTTGGAGTTTGTAAAGACCATAAGTTCCTGTTTGCCGGGGTGCTATATAGGTCCAGGACAGTGGGTACCTTCATAGGACCCCAGGGCCTGAAGGTCTACTACGCTACCCACGGAGATGGGAGAAGATTGGACCGTTTTGCAAAACGTCCTGCGGCATGGAGCAGGTAAGAGGGGAGCCTGCGGGACTTGGTTCGACAGCAGGCTCTCCAGGGGAGATCTTAAGGGGGGTAGCCTGAGTATGCTCTGCATTGGCACCATGGTCACTATGTCTGATAGACAGGATGCCCTGAAATGTTTCCCCCCATAACTTGATCCCCCTACCTATCTATGTATGTTTGCTAGCTACCTGCTGCTCGCTGGTTGAAGATCTTTTAAAAAAAAAAAAAAAAAAAAGATCTGTCTCTAGGCTAAAGGGACTCCTTAGGGGCCTGTGTTAGCCTTACCTTGCCGGGATTCAAATCTGCCGCCTGATGCGTCCTCCAACCTGCATTCCTGGGCTCCAGAGTGCGTCTCCTCCTGGGCTCTCCTCCCCCGACAGTCGCGCGCGCGCGTGCACGCGCGCATGCATATAGAAAATTTTCGCGCCGTTCGGGAGGGGGGGGGCGGGGAGTGTGACTGCAGTGTAGAATGGGCGTGCCTTTAATTGCTGTTATACACAGCAGGCGCGTTCTTAGCTCAGTTCAGAGCTGAGCTGGAGAGAGAGAGGTGGTAGAGCTGGCAGCACAGTGACTCCCGGTGGCGAGAAGGGGTACTACATACTGGAGTCAGCTCCAATACTTTTTGTTAAGCCAAAATCCCCTTGGCAACAGGTTGAATGCTGGCAAACATGTTGGGGGTGGGGCTGTATGTGGTGAATAGTATATAAAAGAAAACATACTGAGCCCCACTGGTTTTGGGGCATTAGTGATCCTATTGTCCCCTAAACCTTATTTTTTTGTACTCCTGGCTATAACAGTCTGTTGTTGTAAGCGGAGTCCTTCGGTTTGGTATTATGGCTTCCAAGGGTTCAGGATAAAAAATAAATAAAAAATAAAATAAAAATAAAAATAAAGAGAAAAGGCAAAGACAAAGGGGTTCCTCCTCTGGTTCTGATAATATGCCAATACTTTCCCCACAGGTTATTCCTATAGGGGTCACCCTGGATAAGCCATTAAGGGGGTCTGGTGCTGAGGCTGGCCCAGGTCGGCCCAACCCTGTGTTATCACAGAGGAGATGCTAGCCGTCACCCTAGGGGGGCTAGAGAAAAGAGGTTAACAGCTATGATCGCTGGCTCTTTTTCTGGCAAGAAGCGGACTAGATCCCCATCGCCAAAAGGGACAGAACCTAGAGGATCTACCACTGTAGAATCGTTTTCAGCCTCCCAGGCGGAGAGTCTGTGGGTCCAGTCTTTGACAGACATGGTCCGCTTGGCATTCAATTTGCCATTTCCAGAGCCTCAGGTTCCTGCGGTATCCTCTTTGGGTTCTTTTAAAAGCGCCTTTAAGCAACGCAGCTTTTCTGGCCCATCCTCTGTTAGAGGAATTGGTTTTTCCAGGATTGGGACGACCGGACAGAATTTTTTCTGCCGCCTAAAGCTGACGAGAGGGTAGTCTTTATGCACGTCTGCCAGGAAATATTTGTGCTTGCAGGCACTCTTTCCCCTGACCAAGTGCTCTTTAAAAGGGGCCCGGATGGCTCAGTTGGTAGAGCATCGGACTTTTGATCTGAGGGTCCAGGGTTCAGGTCCCGGTTCGGGCACTGCTTTTCAACTACCCGTGAGGTCCTTAAGGCCGCATCTCCCGGAAAGCGCCCGATCTCGTCTGATCTCGGAGGCTAAGCAGGGTAGGGCCTGGTTAGTGCCTGGATGGGAGACCACCTGGAAGGTTTTCTGTTATTTACCCTATGGAAAAGACATTTTTCTAAAGAAAGGGGGCGCTCCCAACGGTGGACGCAGCCATCTCATGGGTGAATAAATCATTAACTGGCCTAAGGGGAAACATACAAATGTTTAAGGTCCCGGTCGATAAACGTTTAGAGACACTTTTTCCAGCATCCCTGGCTACAGCCAGCAGTGGCTACAATTGGAGTTTTTTTTCAGGCATTAAGGAACCAGACAAAACAGATGCTTAGACATCCCTGCCCGATAGGCAGAGGAGTTATTGGATATTCCCAGAGCTCTGTGCTTTGCGGTAGAGGCTATAAAAAGACTCCATCCAGCAGGCGTCTCGTTGTCACTATTTTTAGTGCATATGAGAAGGCTCTTTTGGTTGAAGAACTGGGCGGCCGAGCCCCATGTAAAAGACTGCTGGCAGGTTTGCCCTTCCATGGAAAGATCTGGATAAATACATTCAGACTGTTTCAAGTGGCAAAAGTACCCTTTTACCAGTCAAAGGAAGTTCCGGGGTCCTGCGTTTAAAAGGGCAGCTCCCCCCGGTTCCAGGGCCCTCAAATTTCAGGCAGTACGGTCCTCCTGCGCGATCAAACTTTTAACAATGGATCGCAAGGACAGGCTTCTGGGGATCGGTCCCCGACAGAGGGGGTCCGATCATCTGTGGCCGCAGGCTACAGATTAGAATTTCTAAAATTTCCTCCACAAGGAAGGCCTCAATGCGGGCAGCATTGGATCACCTGCTTTACCAGGGCATAATGGTAGAGGTACCAGCCCAAGAACAGGGGCTAGGTTTCTATTCCAATCTGTTTGTCATACCAAGGCTCATCGGCAATGTCAGACCAATTTTGGACCTAAAAGGTTTAAATGCTTACCTAAGGGTTCGCTCTTTTCCGGATAGAATCCGTTTGGCCAGCAGCCGCCACACTCCAGAAGGATCGGGCTTCTATAGACATAAAGGAGGGTTACCTTCATGTACCAGGTCTTTCAGCCACATCAAATATTTTTGTTTTTACGCTTCGCAGTGATACAGCGTCACTTCCAATTTGTGGCGCCCCCCTTCGGGCTGGCTACGGCCCCCGGGTATTCACGAAGGTCCTAGCTCCTATTCTAGTCAGTCCAAAGGATCCAAGGGATCTCGGTCCTAGCATACCTGGACGACCTCTTAATCATAAGATCACTCGCTTCCTTGGTGGAATGCGTAGTAGCCCTCATGGTTCAGTACCTCGAGAGGTTCGGCTGAGTCCTAAACCGGGGAAAGATCAGCATTTCAACCTACAAAGCAGTTGGAATATCTCGGCACGAGATTAGACACAGAACAGAAGATGGATGTTCCTGCCCCTGGTAAAGGTCGAGGCTATCAAGAGACTGATTCAGTTGGTTCTAAGCAAAAAAGAGCCAACTATTCGCCTATGTATGCGATGGCCATGTTCGAGGCAATACCACACGCTTCCACGCTCGTGTCCTACAGGCAGCAATTCTAGCAGCTTGGTTCTGCCCAGTGGTCTGGAAGGCTGGAGAGCGGTCTTGAACAAGTTCACTCGCAAAGGAACTTGGGCAGAGGCGGAGAGGCAGCTGCCCATCAAGGTCTGGGAGTTCTGAGCGGCTCAGCTAGCCCTCCTGGCATAGACATCCAGATTACAGGGGTCCTCGGTGAGAAGTCATTCAGACAAGGCCACAGCGGTGGCATATAGGTGAACCACCAAGGGGGAACCAAGAGTCAAGCCACTCAGAGTGAGAGGAGCTTGGTTTTTCGGTGGGCAGAGGTTTATGTACCCTGCATATCGGCGACATTCATTCCCGAGGTGGACAACCTGCAGGCGTACTTCCTAGGTCGCCAAACCCTGTCGCCGGGGGAGTGGTCTCTGCATCCACAAGTTTTTTCAGACAATCTGCCCGAAGTGGGGAGTGCCAGACGTGGAGGTCATGGCATCAGGATTCAACAAGAAGCTAGACAGGTTCATGTCTCGAACGAGGGACCCTAGGGCCTACGGAACCGATGTGTTGGTTTGCCCTTGGCATCAATCATAACTTCTATATGCATTTCCCCCACTGCAGTTACTACCCCGCCTGCGGCGCAGGATCATACCACAGGCTGGGTATCCTGGTAGCCCCAGCTTGGTACCGGAGGGCATGGTACTCACTAGTCCTGAAATTGGCAGCGGGAGGCCCTTGGACTCTTCCTCTAGGGCCAGACCTACTCTCACAAGGTTCGATCCTCCACCCTGCATTACGGCGTCTAAATTTGACGGCCTGGCGGCTGAATCCCTGATTCTCAGGGGTAGAGGTCTGTCTAGGCAGGTAATCCCTACCCTCATTGAGGCTAGAAAGCCGGCCTCCAGGGTAATTTTGTTACAGGGTTTGGAGGGCCTACGTAGGCTGGTGTGAGGCTAAGAGATGGGTTTCCCGCAAGTATACCATTGATAGAGTATTACGTTTCCTCCAGCTAGGAGTGGATAAAGGCCTGGCATTAAGCACGATCTAGGGACAGATTTCAGCCTTATCAGTGTGATTTCAGAGGCCGCTGGCCGCCCACTCGCTGGTTAAGATCTTCATACAGGGAGTCTTACGTGTTAATCCTCCGGTCAAATCACCACTTTGTCCATGGGACTTAAATCTTGTTCTGTCAACTCTACAGAAACAACCCCTTGAGCCGTTGGCTGAGGTACCTTGGTTTTACTGACTAGAAAGTCGGTATTTCTGATCACCATAGTTTCGGCCAGGAGAGTATCGGAATTGGCAGCCTTATCTTGTAAGGAACCATATCTCATTTTACATAAGGATAGGGCGGGGATCCGTCCTCATTCTTCCTTTCTACCAAAGGTTATATCCATTTTCCACCTGAACCAGGATGTGGTACTTCCATCCTTCTTCCAAAACCCACCTCTAGAAAGGAGGGGTTGCTGCATACGTTGGATATTGTCAGGGCCATAAAGGCCTATCTTAAAACTACAGAGAAGGTTCGGAAAACAGATGTGGTGTTCGTTTTACCGGAAGGGCCCAAGATGGGTCAGGCAGCTGCTTGATCCACCATCGCAAGATGGATTAAACAATTAATCGTTCAGGCCTGCGGTTTGAAGAGGTTGCCTCCTCCTTTGTCGGCAAAGGCCCATTCTACCAGGGCCATGGGCACCTCCTGGGCAGCACATCATCATCAGATCTCTATGGCTCGAATATGCAAGGCAGCAACGTGGTCGTCAGTCCACATGTTTACAAAATTTTATCAAATGGACGTAAGAAGGAATGCGGATACAGCCTTTGGGCAGTCAGTACTACAGGCCGCGATTCAAGCTCCTCAGGATCTGAGGGGGCTCCCTTGATTTGATTTGAGATTTACATTTCTCGTTTAAGTTGGATTTACTAGTATTTGAGTATACCTCTAAATTAAATCCTTCTTTGGAAGATGTCTCCCTCCCCTCATTAAAGCATTGCTTTCGGACATCCCATATAGTAATGAATATGCCGCTCTGTGTCCCGTGATGTACGAGAAAGAAAAAGGGATTTTTAAATACAGCTTACCTGTAAAATCCTTTTCTTGGAGTACATCACGGGACACAGAGCTCCCACCCCTCTTTTTGGGAACATTTTGGGAGGCATACTGCTTGCTACAAAACTGAGGGACTCCCTCTAGGGGAGGGGGTTATATAGGGAGGGACTTCCTGTTTGTTTGAGATTGCCAGTGTCCACACCTGAAGGTACTCCATATAACCCATATAGTAATGAATATGCCGCTCTGTGTCCCGTGATGTACTCCAAGAAAAGGATTTTACAGGTAAGCTGTATTTAAAAATCCCTTTTTTGTTTCATCTCATTACAGGAAAAATGTACAGCCAAAGCTACAAAGCTAGGCACTTGGATGCACCCAGGAAATGCCCATCTTGCAAAAATCCTACAACAGTATAAGGACCTCTTTTCCTCAGTTCAAGAACTGGCAAGCTCTTTAGGCTCAGTTAAGGATCTGATCACACAAGGCTCCGCAAATTTGGGGGAGCCCCAGCAGCCACCACCTAGCCTGAAAATCCCGGTTTCTAGGCAAACAGATGGGGATTCGGCAGATGAAGGGACTAGTACTCTCCCCTCCCTCAGGGATTCAGATGAGGAGGAGCAGGAGGAAGAAGATAGTAGCAAAAGTTCTAAGTTTAAATTGCCCTTAGACGAAGTGGAGGACTTAAGGCAATTTACGCTACCCTGGGTATCCAGGAAGAGAAGATTCAGTTATCCATACATGATAAAATGTATCAGGGATTGGATGAATCTAAAAGCCAGGTTTTTCCGGTCCACAAGGTCCTTTCGGACACCATCAAAAAGGAATGGAAAGACCCTGAAAGGGCCCCTTTTTTTTCCAAGACCCTTAAAAGACGGTTTCCATTTGAAAACGGTGAAACAGAGGTGTGGAACAAAAAGCCTAAAGTAGACGCGGCTTTCTCGCAGGTGTCTCGTCATACAGACCTGGCTTTTGAGGATATGGGGGTCCTAAAGGACCCGATGGACAAGAGGGCGGATTCCCTCCTAATGAAGGCCTGGGTTTCCACTGCAACCAGTTTGAAACCAGCCATGGCCACCACAATAGTCGCCCGCAATCTAGAGTGCTGGGTTGAAAAATTAAGAAATCATGTAGAGGGAGGCACCTCAAGAAAGGATCTGTTTGAGTCCTTCCCCTTAATTTTGAAAGCCATCAAATATATGGCAGATGCTTCTGCTGAGTCCATTAAAATGGCTGCAAGGTCAGCAGCCCTGGTAAACTCAGTCAGGCGAGCGGTTTGGTTAAAGACCTGGTCGGGCGATACTCCCTCTAAGGTCAAGCTCTGTGGTCTACCCTTCTCAGGGGACCTTCCGTTCGGTCAGGACCTGGAAAAGGTTCTCGACAGAACGGCTGATAAGAAGAAGGCTTTCCCCCCTAAAAAGGGTCAGAACCCCAAAAAGAATTTTCGTCCTTTTCAACAATCCCATAAGAGTAAGGAAGAAAATAAAAAGAGATGGGGGGGTCCCAAAGAGGTAGAGGAGGTATCCTATTTAAAAACCCCTCAGAACCAACTACCAAAAGTAAGTGACGATCTGCTTCCGGTGGGAGGAAGACTGGCTGGGGCCAGGATATATGGCATCTTCAGTTCAGGGCCCTCCCTTTCGGGCTGTCCTCCTCACCCAGGATTTTTACAAAGATCATGGCGGAGGCCTTGGAGCCACTGAAGCTGAAAGGGATTGCGGTCATCCCATACTTGGACGACCTACTGTTCTTCGCGGACTCCCGGGATCAGCTTGCGACGAACCTTCAGGTGTCGCAGGTCCATCTCGGGGGTCTCGGCTGGTTACTAAACCGCGAGAAATCAAATCTGATATCTGAGACAAGGTTTCTGGGGTATACCATAGATTCGATCCTTCAGAAAGTCCTTTTACCTCAGGAGAAGATAGAGAAAGTCTTGGTTGCTGTAGCTCAGGTACAGACAAACCAAGGGGTGGCAGTCTTGGGGCTGCTCACAGCCTCAATTCCGGCAGTCCCATGGGCAAGGTTACATTCTCGTCCTCTTCAGATGAATATCCTTCAATCTTGGTCACACCAAGAGTCACTAGAGAAACGTTTCAGATTGACATCAAACGTAAAACGAGCACTCTGGTGGTGGAGAAACCCGGTCAATTTGAACAAAGGTCTTCCCTGGGTATTCCCGGTAGGAAAACGTCTAACAGACGCGAGTTCCTGGGGTTGGGGAGCCCATCTAGAGGGACAGACTGCTCAGGGCCACCTGGTCCAAAACAGAATCCAGAAGGTCCTCAAACTGGAGGGAGTTGAAAGCTATATTCCTGGGGCTTCAAGCCTTTCATCAGATAGTGAAGGGTCACCACGTGCAGGTCTTGTCGGACAACACCACGGCGGTGGCGTATGTCCTCAAGCAGGGGGGGACCAGAAGCAGAGGCCTTATGCAGTTGGCCAACCATCTCCTGTCCTGGGCAGAGCGGAATGTAGCATCCCTGTCAGCGGTGCACCTAAAAGGGTCTCAAAACCTGTTAGCGGATCTGCTAAGCAGGAGATGCATAGTAGAGGCAGAATGGAGCTTAAACCCAGAGGTTTTCAGGAATGGGGCCAGCCACAGATAGACCTGTTCGCCAACCAGCAGAATACGAAAGTGCGAAGGTTCTTTTCTCTCCACAGAGAGGACCAGGCAGTAGCCATAGACGCGCTGGCCCAACAGTGGCACTACCAGCTGTGCTACGCCTTCCGCCTCTTCACTCTGATACCTCTAGTCCTAAGAAAGTTAAGGGAAGAAAAATCCAGTCTGATCTTAATCACTCCATACTGGCCAAAAAGGCCGTGGTTTGCATCTCTTCAGAATTTAGCCACAAAACCACCGTGGAAACTTCCACTCAGGAAGGACCTACTGTCTCGGGGTCCTGTGAACCATCCGGAGGTAGAACGTTTACATTTGACGGCCTGGTTCCTGAATAGGACCTCTTAAGGGCAAAGGGACTCTCTAATAAAGCGATAAAAACTTTGCTAGACAGCAGGAAGGCAGTGACCAGGGCAATTTATCTCAAGGTTTGGCGAAAATTCAACTCCTGGTGTACGTCCTAAAAATTTCCAGATCAACAGCGGAATTTCGGTTGTAGAGTTTCTTCATGCAGGAATGGAGAAAGGGTTAGCAATTAGCACCCTAAAGACGCAAGTGGCAGCTCTTTCGGTTTATTTAGAAAAGACTTTGGGCCAGATTCACGAACACTTGCGCTGGAGTATTTGGATATGCGCCGCGTAACTGTGCTGATGCGCCGTCGTTTCTATGTGCCCGTACCCACCAAACTAGATGCGCCCAATAACGGGTCATTTGCGACCGGCGGAATGTTCCGACGCCAGAGTATCGTCAGCGCTTATTTTCGCTGGGCGCATCAGTCGCGCCCATTGATTTCCCCTGCAAATATGCAAATGAGGGAGATTTCCCAATTCACGAACGGATTAGCACCATACGCTGGCTACATGCGCCGCGCGTATCTGGTCCGTCCGGCGCAAAGTTATTTCTACAAAAGGCTGCTTTATCTTTACTCCAGACGGTCACAGGTCAGCAGGAGAGCAGCTACAGCAGCGTTACCGACGATAGGAGCTTGCTGAACAACAACACTTGCAAGGACAACACCTCTGTGTGCCAACATGCCAGGGGCAATTGTGGTCCTAGAACTACTGATGGGTCCCCTGGAACCAAGAAGGCGGCCACGTGAGAGGATATACCGCACTCGTATGCAGGGCTGGTGCAAGGATTTTTGACACCCTAGGCAAAACCTAATTTTGCCGCCCCCATAGGCTCCGCCCCCACTGAGATTTTTGCGGCGCCTCTTCACCTATTTTTTCAGCTGTGGTCCACAGGCCTGCACCTGTGCCTCTGGATCCGTTCCGAAGACAAATAGTGGATGGTAACGGCTCGTTCCTCACACCAGCTGTAGCCCACAGGCTAGGACAGTATACAGACAGACTAACTGTGTACAGTAACTGCCTGTCTGTACGAGCGACAGATACAGTGACAATGTTTTACAGGTTCCTACTAAAAATAATAAAAAAAGGAAACATTTTTGCACCTGCAAAAATATCTGCATTTATTTATTTTACAAAGGTGGACTTTAACCTTCACACCGCAGATCGCCCCAATTCCTGTATTTTTAGGTCTCAGATCACCACTATTCTTCCACCTTCACACTTCAGATCACCCCATTACTGTATCACCCTAAATACCTGTTCCCCTCCGGTCCTCTGTTACCCTCTGCACCCCCCCTCCGCACCTCTGCACGCCCCTCACACCTATCATTTCCTCTTTGTACCTCCTGCACGTCTGTTCCCCTCCCCCCTACACATATATCCGATCCCCCTCTCTAACCCCTCCCACACACATCTGTACCCCCCTGCACATCTGCCCCCCCACACATATATGTGGTCCCCCTCTGCCCCCCACACATATATCTGGTCCCCCTCTGTAACCCCTCCCACACTCATATCTGTACCCCCCTGCACGTCTGCCTCCACACATATCTGTCCCCCTCCCACACACATCTGTAGCCCCCTGCACATCTGCCCCCCCACACATATATCTGGTCCCCCCTGCACATCTGCCCCCCCACACATATATCTGGTCCCCCCTGCACATCTGCCCCCCCACACATATATCTGGTCCCCCTCTGCCCCCCCACACATATATCTGGTCCCCCTCTGTAACCCCTCCCACACACATCTGTACCCCCTGCACATCTGCCCCCCCCCACACATATATCTGGTCCCCCTCTGCCCCCCCACACATATCTGGTCCCCCTCTGCCCCCCACACACATATATGTGGTCCCCCTGTGTAACCCCTCCCACACTTATATCTGTACCCCCCTGCACGTTCTGCCCCCCACATATATATCTGCCCCCCTCTGTAACCCCTCCCACACTGATATCTGTAACCCCTGCACGTCCCCCCCCCCCCCCACACATATCTGTATCCCCTCTGTGTACAGTGCAAAGAACTATAAACAGCACAGCAGAGTACATTTTTTATTTCCTATGACAGCAGGCTGCAGCACAGCTTCCATACCTGAGCCATCGGCGGGTGAAAGCTTTTCTCCATGATAGCCGCGCTGCTGCTGCTGCCTGCATGTCCTCTGTTGTGGCACTGAGAGATCCCGGAGCGACCAGGAGGAGGGGGGAGCGGATATCGCGGCAAGCCCGTATGCAGGGCTTCCATCGATCATGCAGCACAACACTTCCGGTTGGTCGGCTGCTTCTTGTCCTGGCTCTCTCCCCTCATCTTCTCATTGTCAGGGCGGCTCTGCAGAGCGGTCCGGGATGTCTTCACAGGCGCAGACAGTCGCCCCCTAGCCTGGCGGCTGGCGCATTAAGGCAGCATGCATTTAAAAAAAATCAATCCTGGAGGTTTTTTTAATAATCCGAATCCCCAGCGGATTTTGCCGCTCCCCTTACCCTGGCGCTCTAGGCAGCCGCCTGATCCGCCTATTGCTAGCGCCGGCCCTGCTCGTATGAACCTCTTTGGCATGGGGGATGAGGAGGTGTATCGCCTCTTCAGATTCAGCCCAGATGCAATACTTGAACTAACCACAACCCTGCAGGGTGACATCACCAGCAAGACACACCGCTCACAAGCAGTGCAGCCACTGGTGAAGGTACTGGCAACACTTCATTTCCTTGCAAGTGGATCATTCCAGCGTACAAGTGGAGTGGTGGCTGGGATGTCACAATCCTCCGTGAGCAGATGTGTGCACCAGGTTGTCCCTGCAATCCTCAGACGCATTTCCAACCAGTTCATCAGACCCACCACTGAGGAGCTGCGGCAGAAGGCAATGACAGATTTCTACAACATTGCCAGATTCCCACGCACTGTGGGGGCCATTGATTGCACACATGTGGCCCTACAGCCCCCCAGTGCCACAGAGCACATATACCGCAATCGGAAGCATTGGCATTCCATCAACGTACAGGTGATAGCCGATGCCCAACGCCTCATATGGCACGTCCGTGCCAAACACCCCGGGTCCAGCCATGACAGCTACATATACAATCAGAGCCCCATCCCAGCAGAATTTAACCAGAACATGTATGGGGACAGCTGGCTGGTTGGTGAGTGACAAGGGAGTCAGGCATGACTATCCCCTCCCGTGATGCACAACAGAAATCGCACATGCATGACTAACATTATCCTGTCTTTTCCCTTACAGGTGACTCTGCATATGCACTGGGACCCCATCTAATGACTCCTTTCCGGAACCCCCAAACCAGAGGAGAGAGAAAATACAATGAAGCACACATCAAAACCCGTGCAGTGGTGGAGCAAACATTTGGGCTCCTGAAGTCCCGTTTCCGATGCCTGGATAAGTCTGGGGGGACCCTATTGTATTCCCCTACCTTTGTGTGTCAGATCATCGGTGCATGTTGCATACTACATAACTTTGCTATGAAAAAAGGCCTGCATATTGACATACGTGATGACCTGACCCCCGACCCACACAGTCCCCACCTGCCAGAGGACACCCAGTCTGCTGATGGAAGAGCAGTCAGGAGGGTCCTCGTCGTAGGCATCTTTGGACACTAAACCAAAACATTAATAACACAGACAGTGCACGCGTGTACACCACTGATGTCCCTAGATCACACACACCACATGCACATCGCATTGGATTAGCCCAAGTCCAGCATGTAGGAGTTGGGAGCAGTAACGCCAGCGTCAAGGCCCCAATGATGTCACTGTCCATTCACACACCTTTCACACGTCATTCATTCAGCCGTGGGGTTCACTTCACCACCACGGCCGAGGGTGACACCCCTTACTTTCAGGAGTGCCACCCCCTCACATTCACACACCATTCACACTGTCCCCTGCACTCCTGACCGTGTGCAGTACAAAAATAAATTAATAATATCATATCCTGATAAATAAAATAAACAAAATCTCATAACCTGAGAAAAAGAAAACATAAACTCATGACCTGAGTATGTCCAAACCAAAAATATAAAACAAGAAAAAAAAAAAAGGCCTCATCGGGGATGCCGGGGGCTTCTTCTGGGGGCCCCTCTCTGGCTCCGCAGCTGCCTGGATGGAGTGGGTGGGGGTGGGGGGGAATCTGGAGGTGGCTGATCCCCAGGTGGGCCACTCCTGACAGGTGTGGCCTGCATGCCCTCCAAGTCCCTGGCTATCCGTCCAAGGTAGGAGTTCGTCTGGGCCTGCATCCGGAGCTGACGGGTGACCTGGTAGTGCTGGGCCCGCCGACTCAGCCTCCCCTGGTCCCGGATGGCAGCACTGTTGGCCTGGACGGCTGCAGTAAGGTGCCGAATATCCCCCTGCACCTCCCCCAAAGTGGTGACCACTGCAGCGCAGTTGCAGCTTATATCCTGCACTGCGTTGCTGAGGTTGGCAACGGAGCCCAGGCTGTCAGACACTTTCTGTAAGTGCCCAACTATGGCCCCCATCTGTTCCGTCTGCCTGGCGTGATCCCTCGCCAACTGGTCCTGGACACCATCAGACACCCCCCTGGTCTTCTGGGTCGCCTTCCTGGGGCCAGAAGATGGTTGTCCTCGGGTGGAAGGAGTCGCCCTTGAGGGGCTTCCAAGGATGGGGGAGGGGACGACAGACGGCCCAGGAGAAGGGGAGGAGACAGACAACACTAAGGTAAAGTCCTGCTCTGCCACAGCAGGATCCTCTACAACCACCTCGGCAGGTGTGGTGTGGCCACTCTCCTCCACAACCTCTTCACCACCCAGTGGCTCGGGCACACGATGGCGTGGGGGGGATGGGGTGGAATGCACGCTGACAGATGATGGCCCAGCTCCGTCATCTGTGGATGACACAAAGCAGACACATGTTGGTGGTCCCACACACTTGGCACATGTACCCTCCCCCCCCCAAATGTAAAACAACAAATAGGGGATTATAAAACACTTACCTGTCCTTGTGCCTTCCTCCACGGAGTCATAGCCTGCGACCCCCTCCACCTGCTCCCTCTCCAGGCAGCGAGCAACCACCTCCTCCTCTGCGGTTAGGGTGACAGGACATGGGGGACCACCACCTGTGCCCCTCTCATACCTCCTGATGGAGGCCACCTTGTCCCTCACCTTGCGCCGCAGGTCATTAATTTTTTTTTGTATGTCCCCAGCAGTCCGGGTGGAGTACCCCAGGACATTGACCCTGGCAGCAATGGACTCCAGGATGCCCTGCTTCCTCTCCCGGCTGGTCTTTCGGCTTTTTTTGCCATGGAGAAAAGCATTATCCGTCTCCATTGCCGAAATGATGAGCGAGACCTCCTGTGCATTAAAATTCAGGTTCCTCCTCTCTCTGGGGGTAGCGGGAGCAGCCATCACCAAACAAAAGTATCTTCCCTGGGGTGGGGGGAAGCGGAAATACTTTTGCGCCGGAATGGCGTTTCCGCCAGCGCTTTTAAGCGCCCAGCGGAACGCATTGCGCTGACGTTTCCCAGGAAGTGGTGCCGACGGAAGTTGTGAGCATGCGCACAAGGGGGGCGAGTGGAGCCGCACTCACTGCGCATGCTCCGTGGATGATGCGCTGAACGTAAGCCTCTGCGCTGGGCTCCGCCCATCATTTACATATGATCACACCCACTTTCACTTGCGTCGGGTTACGCCAGCGCATTATCGTTACTCTGGCGCAAGTTTACGCGCAACTGCTATGTGAATTACAGGACTTGCGCTGAAAGGGTCTTCAGAGTAACGTAAATGAGAAGCGTTACTCCAGAGGAAAGATACTCTCATCTACCTGAATCTGGCCCTTTATCTAAGGAACATTTAAAGTCGAAATAGACCAATAGCCTTTAGAACCTTTCCCAATTGGGATTTATCAATTGTGTTACAGGGTCTCACGGGGGCCCCGTTTGAACCCATAGGGGATATTTCTTTGAAGAATTTAGTACTAAAAACTATTTTTTTGGTGGCCATCACGACCGCAAGAAGGGTCAGCGAAATCCAAGCTTTGGCAGTTACAGAGCCTTTCTTAAGAATTTTGCCGGACAGAATAATTCTTCAAACTGATCCAGCCTTTCTTCCTAAGGTCTCATCAACCTTTCACAGATCTCAGGAGATAATCCTTCCTACTTTTTCTTCAACTCCCTCTAATGCAGGGGAAGAAACCTTTCATACTCTTGACGTAAGAAGATGTGTACTTCAATACCTCTCTGTCACCAAGGTTTTCAGGAAATCAAACGCCTTGTTCGTAATATTCTCAGGGTCACGAAAAGGAGAGAAGGCTTCCAAGAGTACGTTGGCTAGATGGCTTAAACAAGCCATTGTTGAAAGTTATCAAGCCAGAGGAGAGGTGCCTCCTTCGGGAATTACGGCCCATTCAACAAGATCTACAGCAGTTTCCTGGGCCGAAAGAGCCGGTGCCACGCCTGACCAAATCTGCAAGGCAGCTACGTGGTCCAGCTATTCGACCTTTCTGCGGCACTACAGGCTAGACTT
Source organism: Rana kukunoris (assembly GCA_029574335.1). NCBI lineage: Eukaryota > Metazoa > Chordata > Amphibia > Anura > Ranidae > Rana > Rana kukunoris. The sequence continues at coordinate 221,624,934 of CM056059.1, read as the reverse complement.
ATTGTCCGCTGCGGATCAGGCCTTCGGCAGGAAGGTACTGCAAGCAGTGGTCCCACCCTAGGGTAAGTTATCGGTTATCCTCTCCGAGGTTGTCCTGAAAGGCGATTGGAGAAAGGCCTAGTTAGACTTACCGGTGACGATATTTCTAAGAGCCTTTCAGGACAACCGCTATTTTCCCTCCCTAGGTATTTGAATAAAAGGATGTTTTAAATGTCTATCATGGTTTGTTGTGGTTGTTCTGTGCTTTATTTTCCAGTGGGCGGAGACCACAATAACTGAGACCATGGTGGAAGAGGGGGATCTTAAAGGATCATGGGTGTTTCCTAAGAAATGGGCGGAGCTGCGCTCTCTTCGAGGTTGTCCTGAAAGGCTCTTAGAAATACCGTCACCGGTAAATCTAACTATGCCTTTCTAACAGAAACTAAGATTTTTTTTTTTTTTCAACATTTTTGGGGATCTTTTTGTTTTTGTAGCAAAAAAAAATCCAGTTATGATTTAATACCACCAAAAGAAAGCTCTATTTGTTGAAGAAAAATAACCCGATAAAAACGTAATTTGGGCACAGCGTTGCATGACCACGCAATTGTCATTCAAAGTTGACAGCTGAAAATAGGCCTGGACAGGAAGGGGGTAAAAGTATTAAAGTTGTTGAAGATATTGTGTTGCCTTCATTGTGTCCATCTCCTGTTCACCCCAAGGAGATTTTTCTTCATTGTTTGAATGTCAGGAGGGCCATCAGGGATTACGGCTTAGTCATTGCTCCGGTTTGTTTTGTGGCTTCAAATTCACATTTTTTCAAGAGGAGTCAATAGGTCGATAGGTTGTTGTACACACCTACAGTATCTCACAAATTTAGTACACCCTCACATTTTTGTAAATATTTGATTACATATTTTCATGTGACAAACAGAAATGACAGTTTGCTACAAAGTGAAGTAGTGAGTGTACATCTTGTTTAACAGTGTACATTTGCTGTCCCCTCAAAATAACTCAACACACAGCCATTAATGCAAGGTTTGTGTCACCGGCGCAAAAAAATATATAACATTTTAAAGTGATTATTTTAGTGTATTCCTTCAAGTTGGTGTATCGGGTTTGCTGCAGTCATGGGTTCCCTACCGTTGGTGCGGGACAAACAATGTATTGGTGTAATTTGACAACTGCGCTAGTACTAGTAATGGCGGCGATCAGCGTTTTATTTTATTTTATCGTGACTGCGACTTTATGGCGAACATATCGGACACGTTTGACACCATTTTGGGACCATTGTAATTTTTACAGTAATCAGTGCTATAAAAATGCACTGATTACTGTAAAAATAACACTGACCGTGAAGGGGTTAACCTGTAGGGGGGTGCTGAAGGGCTAAATGTGACCTAGGGAGTGTTTATAACTGTTAGGGGGCATGGCTTGCCATGACTCATCACTGATCGCTGTTCCCGATGACAGACTATCGGTGACAGTGTCACTAAGTAGAACAGGGAAAGGCATGTTTACACTTGCCTCTCCCCGTTCTGCAGCTTTGTGACCCGATCGCAAGACACCGGCATATTAAAGGGGACGTTTATATACGCCCATTAGCCCAGCCGTGCCATTCTGTCTACGTAAAATTGCGTGCGACGGTCGGCAAGTGGTGAATCAACCACTCCTTTCACTAGGGTATGTCCGTGGTTTCCCAACCGGTATTCCAATATTCATTCCATGTATCTCCACATTAGTTAATCTTAAAAACTCATATGAAACAAAGACCAACAGCATTATTTACTTTATTATATTTAAAAATATTATGTCTTTCCAGCAATGCGTTTTTAGAGTCTGTGTGTGCTGTTCCGTCTCTGTGAACCGGTGTACTCCACAAGCTTAGAATCTGTGCACGTTGGGGACAGAACGTGACTTCAGCATTACCCAGAAGTCTATACGCGTTTCACCTCCAATAATGCGTCTTCAGGAAGCATCAATGTCTAAATCGCTGGCAACAAAAGTGAGTAAACCTCTAAGTGAAAATGTCCAACTTGGGTCCAAAGTGTCAATATTTGGCCTTAACCCTCTTGGGCATGGAGTTCACCAGAGCTTCACAGGTTGTCACTGGAGTACTTTTCCACTCTTCCATGACGACATCACAGAGCTGGTGGATGTTAGAGACTTTGTGCTCCTCCACCTTCCGTTTGTGGATGCCCCACAGATGCTCAATAGGGTTTAGGTCTGGAGACATGCTTAACCAGTCCACCACCTTTACCCTCAGCTTCTTTAGCAAGGTTGGGGCCATTACCATGCTGGAATACTGCCCTGGGGCCCAATCTCCAAAAGGGAGGGGGATTATGCTCTCTCATGGTTCCCTCAATGAACTGTAGCTCCCCAGTGCCGGCAGCATTCATACAGCCCCAGACCATAACACTCACACCACCAAGCTTGACTGTAGGCTAAGCACTTTGACTCCTCACCTGTTTGCCGCCACACACGCTTGACACCATCTGAACCAAATGGGCCAGATTCAGGTAGAGTTACCCCGGCGTATCGGTCATACGTCGGCATAACTCTGAATCTGCGCCGGCGTATCTGTTTTCTGTATTCAGAAAACAAGATAGGCCAGATTGCAGCTAAGATTCGAGTGGCGTAATTGTATTACGCCGTCGTATCTTAACTGCAATTTTAAAATGGACGCTAGGGGCGTTTCCGCTGATTTACGCCGAGAATTTGTAAATCGGCGAGGTACGCCAATTCACGAACGTACGCCTACCTGACGCAGTGACTTTACGCCGTTTCCGTAAGGGGTTTCCCGGCGTAAAGATAAAGCACCAAAAAGCAGGCGCATCCTATGTTAAGTATGGACGTCCTGACCGCGTCAAATTTGAAAGTTTTTACGTCGTTTGCGTAACTCGTCCGTGAATGGGGATTGACGTAATTTACGTTCACGTCGAAAACACTGTCATAATTTGGACCATGCGCACTGGGATGCATTAAAGGCCGGTGCATGCGCAGTACGTTCGGCGCGGGATCGCGCCTAATTTAAATACTACACGCCCCCTACCCGCCGAATTTGAATTACGACGGGCCATTTACGCTACGCCGCCGCAACTTTAGGAGCAAGTGCTTTGTGAATACAGCACTTGCGCGTAAAGTTGCGGCGGCGTAATGTAAATGAGAAACGTTACGCCAGCCAAAAGTACCGCTCGCCATCCTGAATCTGGCCCAATATGTTTATTTTGGTCTCATCAGACCACAGGACATGGTTCCAGTAATCCATGTCCCTAGTCTGCTTGTCTTTTGCAAACTGGGACGGCTCTACACTGCTCTCTACCACCGTGGACACATGCCACAGATGAGCTTGTGAAAAAGATACACAAGACAGAGGCATTTGCCTCTGTATCCAAAGCTCCAAGCAGATGTTGTCCAAACCCAATAGCTGCTGGTGGTGTGTGTGTGTGTGTGTATATATATATATATATATATATATATATATATATATATATATATATATATTCTCCAATCGCCTTTCAGGACAACCTCGGAGAGAGCGCAGCTCCGCCCATTTCTTAGGAAACACCCATGATCCTTTAAGATCCCTCCTCTTCCACCATGGCCTCAGTTATTGTGTTTCCTCCGCCATGGTGGAAGCATCATAGGGAACCAGGGAGCTGTCTCTCTCCAGGCGGGGGGTTTTAAGGCTTACCTTGTTTGTTTGTGCATTTTGGCGGCGACCATCCCGGCCCCCCTCTACGGGGAGGGGGCGTTCAGGAGTCCCCAGACGCTCCGGTTCAGTGGAACTTTCGGCTTCCCAGGTGACGGGGTCTTTGTGCCCAGGAACTGCGGTAGGGTCTGGTGGCCGAGCGGTAACCGGCGCGGGTCGGCGGTGTTTTCGCATTTTCAGTTCCGGGTCCCGGCTGGCGAGTGCGTCATGCACGGTGACGCCGTTTCCGGGGGGGGGGGGGGGGCGTGGCGCTGTTGGTTCCCAGCGCCTGGAATGCAGCGTCTGTGGGGCAGGTCAGGTGACCGGTACTTCCGTTTCCGGCCCCCGATGATGACGCGGGAGGCCGGGAAAGTTTATAATGTAGTTTTTTCCCCAGCTACTAGTGTGACTGTGTGACTGTGCTCTACAATGGAAGAGAGACAGACAGCACCAGCGGAAACAGGCGCTGCAAGCACTGGTCAGGCCCAGGTAAGAGGGGTACAGCGGTGCCTTTTATTCTTGCTGTATATGGGCCTAAGTTTGTTTGTTGATGTCCCTCCCTGAGGGAGCCTGTGGTTACCAGTCCAGGTTAACGCTCTTGGTCTGTATAGCCGTTAGAGGTGGTGGCACTTAGTTCCAGGCCTTTTGTTTGTGCTGGTGGCGGCGGCACTGGGTGTTTAAAAAAAAAAAAAAGAGGAGATGGTAATTTTGTTTCATCTCATTACAGGAAAAATCTACAGCCAAAGCTAGGCACTTGGATGCACCCAGGAAATGCCCATCCTGCAAAAATCCTTTAAGGGATTCTTGGCAAAAACCAATGTGCAGGTCCTGCATCAAAAATCTGGTGGAGGAGGAAACTTCACAACAGTATAAGGACCTCTTTTCCTCAGTTCAAGAACTGGCAAGCTCTTTAGGCTCAGTTAAGGATCTGATCACACAAGGCTCCGCAAATTTGGGGGAGCCCCAGCAACCACCACCTAGCCCGAAAATCCCGGTTTCTAGGCAAACAGATGGGGATTCGGCAGATGAAGGGACTAGTACTCTCCCCTCCCTCAGGGATTCAGATGAGGAGGAGCAAGAGGAAGAAGATAGTAGCAAAAATTCTAAGTTTAAATTGTCCTTAGACGAAGTGGAGTACTTGCTTAAGGCAATTTACGCTACCCTGGGTATCCAGGAAGAGAAGGTTCAGTTATCCATACATGATAAAATGTATCATGGATTGGATGAATCTAAAAGCCGGGTTTTCCCGGTCCAGAAGGTCCTTTCGGACACCATCAAAAAGGAATGGAAAGACCCTGAAAGGGTCCCCTTTTTTTCCAAGACCCTTAAAAGAAGGTTTCCATTTGAAAACAGTGAAACCGAGGTGTGGAACAAAAAGCCTAAAGTAGACGCGGCTTTCTCGCAGGTGTCTCGTCATACAGACCTGGCTTTTGAGGATATGGGGGTCCTAAAGGACCCTATGGACAAGAGGGCGGATTCCCTCCTTAAGAAGGCCTGGGATTCCACTGCAACCAGTTTGAAACCAGCCATGGCCGCCACAATAGTCGCCCGTAATCTAGAGTGCTGGGTTGAGAAATTAAGGAATCATGTAGAGGCAGGCACCTCAGGAAAGGATCTGTTAGAGTCCTTCCCCTTAATTTTGAAAGCCATCAAATATATGGCAGATGCTTCTGCTGAGTCCATTAAAATGGCTGCAAGGTCAGCAGCCCTGGTAAACTCAGTCAGGCGAGCGGTGGTCTACCCTTCTCAGGGGACCTTCTGTTCGGTCAGGACCTGGAAAAGGTTCTCGACCGAACGGCTGATAAGAAGAAGGCTTTCCCCCCTAAAAAGGGTCAGAACCCCAAAAAGAATTTTCGTCCTTTTCAGCAATCCCATAAGAGTAAGGAAGAAAATAAAAAGAGATGGGGGGTCCCAAAGAGGTAGAGGTAGAGGAGGTATCCTATTTAAAAAACCCTCAGAACCAACTACCAAAAGTAAGTGACGATCTGCTTCCGGTGGGAGGAAGACTGGCTGCCTTTCTCCCACAATGGAAACAAATGGCCATAAGCCCCTTTGTGGAAAAGATCATCGCGGATGGGTACAGTCTGGAATTTTCAGAGTGTCCCCCAAAGAGGTTCTATATCACAAGCCTTCCCCGGGACAAAGAAAAAGCTACTGCAATGACGAGCCTGTTACAGGATCTGATGAGTCAGGGAGTGATTGTTCAGGTCCCAGAACATCAAGAGGGTCAGGGGTTCTATTCCCACATTTTTTTGGTCAAGAAGCCCTCAGGCAAATTCCGCCTGATCTTGAACCTAAAGTTGTTAAACAAGTCGATCAGGTACAAACGTTTCCGTATGGATACGATTTACTCAATAACAAAGCTACTGACACCCGGTTGATTCATGGCATCCCTGGACCTCAGGGATGCCTACTTACATGTCCCGATTGCCCAAGCATCTCAGCAATTCCTCAGACTGGCAGTGAATCTAGGGGCCAGGATATGGCATCTTCAGTTCAGGGCCCTCCCTTTCTGGCTGTCCTCCTCACCCAGGATTTTTACAAAGATCATGGCGGAGGCCTTGGAACCACTGAAGATGAAAAGGATTGCGGTCATCCCATACTTGGACGACCTACTGTTCTTCGCGGACTCCCGGGATCAGCTTGCGACGAACCTTCAGGTGTCGCAGGTCCATCTCGGAGGTCTCGGCTGGTTACTAAACCGCGAGAAGTCAAATCTGATACCTTCTCAAGAGACAAGGTTTCTGGGGTATACCATAGATTCAATCTTCAGAAAGTCCTTTTGCCTCAGGAGAAAATAGAGAAAGTCTTGGTTGCTGTAGCTCAGGTACAGACAAACCAAGGGGTGTCAGTCAGGACAGCAATGGCAGTCTTGGGGCTGCTCACAGCCTCAATTCCGGCAGTCCCATGGGCGAGGTTACATTCTCGTCCTCTTCAGATGAATATACTTCAATCTTGGTCACACCAAGAATCACTAGAGAAACGTTTCAGATTAACATCAAACGTGAAACTCTGGTGGTGGAGAAACCCTGGGTATTCCCGGTAGGAAAACGTCTAACAACAGACGCGAGTTCCTGGGGTTGGAGAGCCCATCTAGAGGGACAGACTGCTCAGGGCACCTGATCCAAAACAGAATCCAGAAGGTCCTCAAACTGGAGGGAGTTGAAAGCTATATTCCTGGGGCTTCAAGCCTTTCATCAGATAGTGAAGGGTCACCACGTGCAGGTCTTGTCGGACAACACCATGGTGGTGGCGTATGTCCTCAAGCAGGGGGGGACCAGAAGCAGAGGCCTTATGCAGTTGGCCAACCATCTCCTGTCCTGGGCAAAGTGGAATGTGGCATCCCTGTCAGCGGTGCACCTAAAAGGGTCTCAGAACCTGTTAGCGGATCTGCTAAGCAGGAGATGCATAGTAGAGGCAGAATGGAGCTTAAACCCAGAGGTTTTCAGGGCAATTACTCAGGAATGGGGCCAGCCACAGATAGACCTGTTCGCCAACCAGCAGAATACGAAAGTGCGAAGATTCTTTTCTCTCCACAGAGAGGACCAGGCAGTAGCCATAGACGCGCTGGCCCAACTGTGGCACTACCAGCTGTGCTACGCCTTCCCCCCCTTCACTCTGATACCTCTAGTCCTAAGGAAGTTCAGGGAAAAAAAATCCAGTCTGATCTTAATCACTCCATACTGGCCAAAAAGACCGTGGTTTGCATCCCTTCAGAATTTAGCCACAAAACCACCGTGAAAAATTCCACTCAGGAAGGACCTACTGTCTCAGGGTCCTGTGAACCATCCGGAGGTAGAACGTTTACAGTTGACGGCCTGGTTTCTGAAGAGGACCTCTTAAGGGCAAAGGAACTCTCTAATAAAGTGATAAAAACTTTGCTAGACAGCAGGAAGGCGGTGACCAGGGCAATTTACCTCAAGGTTTGGGAAAATTCAACTCCTGGTGTACGTCCAAAAATTTCCAGATTAAGAGCGTAATTTCCGTTGTAGAGTTTCTTCATGCTGGAATGGAGAAAGGGTTATCAATTCGCACCCTAAAGACGCAAGTGGCAGCTCTTTCGGTTTATTTAGAAAAGACTTTATCTAAGGAACATTTAATTTCAAGGTCGAAATAGACCAATAGCCTTTAGAACCTTTCCCAAATGGGATTCATCAATTGTGTTACAGGGTCTCACGGGGGCCCCGTTTGAACCCATAGGGGATGTTTCTTTAATGAATTTAGTACTAAAAACTATTTTTTTGGTGGCCATCACGACCGCAAGAAGGGTCAGCGAAATCCAAGCTTTGGCAGTTACAGAGCCTTTCTTAAGAATTTTGCCGGACAGAATAATTTTTCAAACTGATCCAGCCTTTCTTCCTAAGGTCTCATCAACCTTTCACAGATCTCAGGAGATAATCCTTCCTACTTTTTTCTTCAACTCCCTCTAATGCAGGGGAAGAAACCTTTCATACTCTTGACGTAAGAAGATGTGTACTTCAATACCTCTCTGTCACCAAGGAGTTCAGGAAATCAAACGCCTTGTTTGTAATATTCTCAGGGTCACGAAAAGGAGAGAAGGCTTCCAAGAGTACGTTGGCTAGATGGCTTAAACAAGCCATTGTTGAAAGTTATCAAGCCAGAGGAGAGGTGCCTCCTTCAGGAATTACGGCCCATTCAACAAGATCTATGGCAGTTTCCTGGGCCGAAAGAGCCGGTGCCACGCTTGACCAAATCAGCAGCTACGTGGTCCAGCTATTCGACTTTCCTGCGGCACTACAGGCTAGACTTATTGTCCGCTATGGATCAGGCCTTCGGCAGGAAGGTACTGCAAGCAGTGGTCCCACCCTAGGGTAAGTTACTCGGTTATCCTCTCCGAGGTTGTCCTGAAAGGCGATTGGAGAAAGGCCTAGTTAGACTTACCGGTGACAGTATTTCTAAGAGCCTTTCAGGACAACCGCTATTTTCCCTCCCTAGGTATTTGAATAAAAGGATGTTTTAAATGTCTATCATGGTTTGTTGTGGTTGTTCTGTGCTTTATTTTCCAGTGGGCGGAGACCACAATAACTGAGGCCATGGTGAAAGAGGAGGGATCTTAAAGGATCATGGGTGTTTCCTAAGAAATGGGCGGAGCTGTGCTCTCTCCGAGGTTGTCCTGAAAGGCTCTTAGAAATACCGTCACTGGTAAGTCTAACTAGGCCTTTTTGGGGGGATGTGGCGGCAAACAATCCACCCGCCACCACCCCCTGGTCGCTCACTGGCCCTGCACTTACCCTATCTAGGTTGCAGGCATCGCTACCTCAGTGTGACGTCTCCTCCACCCGGGGCTTCACGGTGGTCTCCCTGTGTCTCCTCTCTCCTCCTCCATAGCTGGTGAGCTTTTCTTCTGGGGGGTTGTGGCAAACAGCCAGTAGATACCAGGGAACACTCTGTGCCCCAAGCCCACCCTATTTTGAAGCCTAGTAGAACCTCTGGCTCTAATCGGGTGCTTCAAAAAACACACCCGCCATAGGAATTTATGTGCCCTGGCATCCTGAAAGGGGCCAGGCACATGGATAGTGGGGATGGCGGAGGTGGTAGGGGGTGGCGGCACCTGTGCTTTTGCAATACATGGGCCGCCCCTGCAATAGGATCACTTCTCCTCTTGGCCAATCGTATGACCCGCTTCCTGCTTGTACCGAAGAAGAATCAGGAAGGCAATAGCGAATAATAATTTGCTATTGTCACACAACTGGGTGGACTTGGGGTGCAGAGCTGTGCACCGACTGGATGCGACAGCCCACTGATCTCCCCCCAGGCCAGGCTTTCAGTAGCCATGCTGTTGAAGCCGAGGACAATAAAGCAAGGCAATAGATTGGACCCTGGGACAGGAGGTCCTCCTAAAAAGGCAGCCAACGGGGAGTGTACATGACCAGCTGCACCAAGTCGGTGTACCACGGACACAAAGCTAGTCTGGAACCACCAGAATGACTGAAATCTTTTCTACCTGCATCTTACACAGCAGGCAAAGGGGCAGCTTGAGAGGAGGAAATGCATAAATGAGGCAATTCTGATCCCATGGTGCCACCACAAATCTATTGCATTCTCTAGTTTCGCAGCAAATCTCAGTACCTCCCAAGAGGCAGGACATGAAGGGATCCATATCTGGGATCCTCTAGTGTAGGTAGTATGGACGAAATACGTCCGGTGGTAGGGGAACATCCCCTGATCCAACAAATGGCAACTGAGACAATCTACCTGCCAATTTCAGACTCCTTTCATATGCACAGTGGGAGAAGGCCAGAATGTGCTGTTTCACTCTTACGAAACGAATGCTGTGCATAAGGCCTTCTTTGGGGTTGGAGGTGGTTGGTATTGAACATCATCCACTATTTTAAAGCTGCTCTTTTTGACCTGCTTGGCTCATAGCCAGCTTTGCTATACAAAGGAACTCTCCATCTGCAGTATTGCTGTGAAGAAATTACTTTGTAATAGTTTTTCCTTAGACACATACTATGAATCCACAGCTAAAGACAGAAAGCTTGGTTCTCAGTCAAGCAGAAAATAGCTGAGTGGTGATCTTTTCTTCCATGATTAAAGATTGGTAAAAAAAAAAAATGTAGTTTTATCATATTGGGTGTAGCTTTTTCTACTGAAGATCTCTTTTCTTGGGGTACCACTACAGTAATGATAAAAGGGGTTTCCATATTTTGTTTTTTACCTAAACAACATTTTGGAAAGAAAATCTGTAGTTGGAGAAATCTTGAGGTAGTTTTAATACTGCCCATCTGAAATTGCTAGTGGCCTGGCTTCATCTGACTTCATTGCTTTGGAACCAGCAAACCACAGAGTCAAAGGTCCTGATCTGACTACTTGCTCCAGGTAAATTACCAATATACTACTGAATCCAGTGAAGCCATATCGCAACTAAGCAGCTTCCATTCTAAGGTGAAGGGGTCTACAATTTTATGCCTCCCGTAGAACATGTTTCCTGGATTTTATCTGTGTTTTTGGATGTTTTTATAGAAAGGCATTGATTGTTTTCTATGTTATGATTCCACATTTTGCAATTTATAAATACGATTTGAATGTGTATATTTCCAGGATGGATAAGAGCCATAAAGAAGAATTCTAAGAGCACAAAAATTGGTGAGTATAAGATTGTTCTTCTTAAAACAGTCTCTGATACTGAGAGTGAGAGCCAGTGAGCTTTCAAGTTAACTGTACAGCTTTTGGTTTTAAGCAACAAGCATTTCAAGCTATAGTTGTTATTGGTAAACATGGGTAGTATATGATAAACAATATCATTATCAATATAATTATTGTACATGCAACAATAAAGTTAATTTCCAAACATGTAATGTGTATATTTAAAGCTAGAACTTTTTTTAGTTTTGAGTAGGTAGTGGTTAAAACTGATCATTTTGTTTTTTGGGTTCTGTTTGATTGGGGAGACTTTCCTTCACTTCCTGTGCTGACAATCAAGTGAGAACACTGCTCTTCAAGTGAGAGGAATCCTCTTTAAGAAAAGGTGTCCTCATCAAAAGTTTTTCTCACTATTTCTGCTCATTTAAAACGGAAAATTTCACATTTCTCTTCCGTTCATGGACGGACACAGCAGCATTGACCTTGGGGTTATATATCCTTTTCAGGAGACTAGGCAGAAAAAACAGCACTTCAAGAGTTAAAACACTTTCTTCAGTACATCACCTCTCAGGGGGCGGGTCCCCTGGGTATATCCCACTCTCTGACTCAGCAGCTCCAGTTTTTTTTTCTGCCTAGCGTTAGGAGAAGACATGGCCTTTCTGGAGTCCATGTGCTCTGGAAATATTTTTTTTTTTTTTTTCCTGCATTTTTGGATCCTGGGATCTACAATCAACTGCGGACTGGGTGACAGGCTGGATCCTTGATCCGTGTAATCTCCCCCCCCCCCCCATGTTCGGCCATCGAGCGTGTGCCGGCCTTTAGCTACACTCCGGGCCGTCCACCACATACCCCGTTGCTCCAGGGGTGGCCGGTGAACTACATGTTCCAGGGCACACATATGACTGGTCTATATGGCAATAGTGGATGGGGTCTCGCTGGCCTAGATTAGAAAACATGCATAAAAATGCACCTTATCCCAAAAATATAAAGGAGAAAGTATGGACAATGGTGGGACTATCCCGGTGCTATATATATATATATATATATATATATCAACAATATCACAAAAAGTAAGTTTAATAATTTATTAAAAAATGTAACAAAGTATATAATACACTGTGAAACCAGATGGTTTGATAAGAACTCATATGGTTAAACATGCATTTACAGAATTGTTAAAAAATCCCATTTGAGGTATGAGCAGCAGATTATGTAGACATGAAATCACAACTCAGATGGTACAACCCAATATATTTCGCCTTTTAGTAGCTTCGTCAGGGCCATAGTTGAGATCAAAAATCAGCCAGTTCTAATGGTAAAAGAAAAATACATATTAAAAACCACTATACAAACAGTATGACAGTTATTACATAAATACAATATCGCTTTGCCAATGTGTGCGAAGAATGTGCTAACCTGCTACTCCCGGATGGTGGGATGGGAAGGGGGTATTAAAAGAGATACAGATGGTTAGATTCCCGGTCCTGCCAACAAAGGCTGGGTGGCATGGAGCCGCAACCACATTGAAAAAGTGTCACGGAGCCCTAGACCAATCCGTGCCGCGTGTAAAGGTCAAAAGCCCAACCACAGGAGGGGGGAGGGGGAGGAGACCAGCTAAAAAAAGAGATTAATACAGAACCCTATGAGTATAATATTCCACAGTACAAAGAGATATATTAAAACAAGCATGTAAATATAAATACAAACTCCACTTGCAGGGTTATAACAACCCAGAAAGCAACTGTGAGGATTGACAAAAAGGAGCCAAAGGCTGGAATCAGTACAAGTCCTAAAGAAAAACCAATTAGACTGGTTCAGATAAACAGGTGAGAGAGAAGCAATATTTGATTAAACATTAATTTAGTTTGAGCCTAAGAACCACCCCAGGTCCAAAAAAAGCGGCATCATGTCAAGTTAAATAAACTAGTTCATCTGAGTGTGGCTAGATTCCCAATAAATCAGACAAGTGTTAGCCCAATGCAGGAAGCCAAAACAGCAGACAGCAACAGTGTATTCAATTTCAATAGGGAAAAAAAATTGGACAAATTCGTACCTGATTTGGAGACTCAGTACACATATGTCTCCCCACAGCAAACATGCAGCACAATTGAATCATGGAACGCTGCCTCCTAAAATACCCCCATCGCACCTCCCACATGTCCGAGCGAATTAATTCCTTCGACGTGAGCGGACACACACTGTCAATGCGCATGCGTCAGACGGCGCTACGGTGTCCGCGCCTACAGTCCCCAGAATCCCCTGCGATGGATAGGAGGGGATAAGTGGGGAATCCCTCAAGCAAATGGCGCGTCCGAGGGCAACACGAGACGTCAGGGCAGAGAGACCACCCACTAGATGGACGGGAGGCCTCCAGTGGACCAACACAGGGAGGGGGTGGAGACCAATCGCGTAGACGGCGAAAGCGCTGACAGAAAGCGGGCTAGATGCAATAAGCCCTTGGGTGTCCATACGGAGGGGCAAAGAAAGATTGACCATAAAATCACGCGGCAGGGAGGGAAAAGGGGGCACACACAGCTGAGTGGATAATAAACCCCAGGGGGGATGAGGAGGGAACGGGAGTGTCTAAAAAAGATAGCAAAAACGACCCAAAACCCTTAGGAAAGCCGCCCAGCGGACAACAGGGCACAAAATTCCACACAGTGGCAAAGCAATTTACAGCACAAAGAACAATTAAACAACAAAGGCATTCAAAAAATAATTGACTTAACAAATGGCTAAAGAAGTCATATATGTTTTATAGGGCATAAGCCCATACAGAAAATAGAAAAAGTGATCACATTTATGTGTTAATAGCCCAAAAATATAAAAGAGCTGGGTAAGAGGGAAAGGGAAAGGAAGAGACTGAAGTAACAGGAGAAGGAGGGGGGGGGGGGGGGGGGAAGAGCAAAAACGAGCAAAGGGAGGAGAAAAAAAGAAAAGAGTAAAAATAGTGTTTGGGAGGGGTTTTGATGCAAATGATGTTCCGGCATATAATGGTCAGTACATGACAACCTAAATAAAGCTGAAGTTTCAGCAGGGTGCAGAGAAGGACATTTATGTACAGACAAGTATGTGTCCAGATGTAAAAGACAATATACAAACTACAGAAAAGATTTATAACTTATATACTCATTCAGCCCAGGGTAATAGACGGCATTTAAAGTTTGAATCCATTTGGTTTCTAACTGTAGCAGGGTACGATCTATGCCTCCACCCCTTACATGTGTAGGCACATGTTCAAGTGCAGTGAATTTGATCATTGCAAGTTCAAAATTGTGCTCACGTCTCACATGTCGACTAATGGCAGTGGTTAGTAATTTTTTCCATATGGGTCCTATATGATCAGAAATACGTTTGTGGAAAGGTCTTTTCGTTTTCCCCACATAGAAACATCCACAGAGGCATTTCGCCAGGTATACAACGCCAATAGTTTGGCATAAGACCCGTTGTCGATTAGTATGTGTGTGTCCATTAGGCAATAAGACTGTTGGGCCACTCAAAATGTATGGACACATGTGGCAACCTTTACAAGGGTAACTTCAAGTGGCCAGATACATTGGACCCTCAAAGGGATCATGGTGGCTTTGAACAAGTTTATCCCATAACGAGGGAGCTCTACGGTAGGTAACTTCAGGGCGATTTTTTTATATATTTACTCACGGTTCCATCCGCAAATAGAAGAGGCCAAAACTGGTCTAAGATCTTCCTAAATTGGGGGTGATTGGTAGAATATTGAGTAGCAAACCCGGATAGGTTGCAGAGTGCTTTTGTTTCTGTTAGGAAAAATTAGATCCTTACGATCAGTTTTGGTGGCTCTGTTATATGCCCTTTTAAGGGTTTTGTTGCTATATCCTGTCCCTAAGTCGGGAGTATAAGTTTTTTGCAGCTATTTCAAAATCTTCTCTCAAAACAGTTTATTTTCAATCTGATATACTGGCTATAGGGAATGCTCCTGACAAGAGATTAGGGATGGCCACTAGAGGCGTGGAGAATAGTATTACCCGCCGAGGGTTTTCCATGGGTCCAAAAAATTGATAGACTTTTGACTGCAATCCATAGTAAATTTTAAATGATATGAATTGTCAGCCAATATCGTCATAAAATGTTCAAATTCAGTACCAGACCATAGAAGTAGGACATCGTCGATTTGTATCTGTACCACAAAATGACGTGGGACAGGCTCATTGACGGGTCATCATTTGAAAAAAGTTCCTTCTCCCACCCCCCCAGGTACAGGTTGGCATACGACGGGGCACATTTGGTCCCCATCACAAGCCCCTGCACCTGGAGGTAGTGGGAGAGTCTGAACATAAAGACATTGCGGGTGAGGCTGAATCTGAGAAGATTCAAAATGAAAAGATTATAGGGTTGGGCCTGATCACCTCTATCCCTAAGGATGTTGCCAACGACTTCAATGCCCCTATCATGGGGGATGGCGTTGTAAAGACTCTCAATGTCAATGGCCACCAACCAAGTACTGGGTGGGACTGAGATTCCCTCAATGGTTTGAAGTAAGTCTATAGTATCTTTAATATAGTAAGTGAGGGATACAACATGTGGGCGGAGATAATTATCCACCAATGCGCTGGCATTTTCCGTGAGGCCAGCGCACCCAGACACATTAGGTCTACCAGGTGGGCAAGTCATAGACTTATGTATTTTGGGAAGAGCATACATCATAGGAACCCTTGGTTCCTGGGTGTTCAAGTAATTCCAAATATCCCTATTAATCAGTCCTTGATGAAAAGCCTGGGAGATCAAAGAGTAATACTCACTGTTGAAACCTGAGATCACGGAGTGGGATATGGCACAGTACCAGTCCGTGTTCTCAAGAACTCTGTGGCACATATGTTCGTAGTCATTGACATCCATGACCACGACATTTCCCCCTTTATCAGAGGGTTTAATTACTATTGAACAATTAATTTGAAGATTTTTAAGGACCTGTCGTTGGTTATAAGTAAGGTTGTCCACTTTGGTGTCCAAGGAAAGATTTTGTTTTTCTATTTCCTTAGTGGATTGTTGAACAAACGACCAAATGCTCACATTTTTATTCAATAGCGGAAAGTTCTGCAATTTGGGTTTGTAGGACAACGGTGGGGGGGAGGTCACCTCTGGGGCACAAATTCCCGAAGAGGACGATATCAAGGGCAAATCGTCATCAACATGTCTTTCCTCCCAGAGTTCCATAAGGTTTTCAATGGCCTGGATTTCATCAGCATCCTGTTTGAGCTGTTCAAAGGATGTAGTCCCAGAGTCTAAGGTTGGTTTGTCATAGATGACTTTAAACATCAGCTTTCGTGCAAAGAGGTGCACATCCTTGATCATCTGAAACTTGTCACCCTTCACCAGCGGGCAGAAGGTAAGTCCTAACTTGAGGACATTATCTCATGCTCGCTGAGTTGAACGGATGACAAGTTGATGATTTCAAGATCAGTCGTAGATGTATTTACATCGTTGGTGGCATTGGAGTGGAGGATAGATCCACTGGTTTCCCTAAAAAAAATTGGGGCAATTTTAGGGTCAACACTGCCCATACTGTGAGGAAAAAGTGAAGATAGGTTGAGTTCACTTACCCGTCTCGTCGGAGTGATAAGTGACGAAGAAAGAGGAGACGCTAGTGCCAGAGCCCGAGTGGGGTGCGCAGCTACAGAGTTAGTCACCTGTTGGGTGTCATGTTGCAGGATACGTGAAAGAGAAGAAGGTCGAAAGGTATCTAATGTAGAGGTATTTGTCGGAAAAGACGTTTGGCGATGGTGGAGCCGGCGCGTGACACAGAATCAGATGAAACCGATTTGCGATCATTTTTTAGTTTCTTTTGGAATACGATCATGGGACAAATCCCGATATACTGTCGATTGGCTATATGCTGTGGAAGAGACAGAGGATATGTTGGGTACATTTGGCATATTAGATGGAACATTGCGTGTAGATGGATAGGTAGCTGGTTTATTGTATGTAGGCTGATTCCACTTGTACGCATATTTATTGTCATAAGCCACTTTGTCCCTCAAAAATGTACCTTCCTTAACATTAATTAGATCAGTTGTATATTCCTCCAAATGCTCCTTTAACTCCAACCTGCGCATCGAGTTCTACAATTTCACTATCATGAGAAAAAGGGGGGAGGATGGGAATGGTGAAATAGTTGCTGAAGCTAGACCCAACACATACCCGCCCAGTTGAAGTGTGGACTATCTCGGTACAGAATAGGTCAGGGTAAACAATATGATAAATAAGGAATCCTTTATTAAATAAAATTGTTGCATTAAAAATACTTTTTGTACATCAAAAGATTGGTCGATTCTCGACTAGTCTCGCGGGGTGTCTGCTTCTTCAGGAGAACCAATCTGAAGGACAATAATGCAATGAAAAGTAAAATACAGATAATACAGTTCAGCAGTAAATTAAAAATTAAATAGACATAGAGGTTTTACCCAAAGTGTAACGAAGCAGGCGCGGGGCCAGGTCTGCCCAATAGGTGGTCCCCCCACGGCGAACGTGGGGGATAGTGTGTGGATCTCTGAAAGATTGGCATACACTAAATTGGGGAAGGAGGCCCAGGACATGAATAGAGTTGGGGGTGGGGTCAGGGGAGGGGGGGGGGAAATGGGGGGGGGGGGGGGAAAGGAGGGGGGAGGGCAGCCATGTAAGGGAGGAAAGGAAGGGGGGGAGAGAGAGAGAGGATGGAAAGAGGAGGGGGGAGGGGGGAAAGCAGGAGGGAAGGGAAGGGAGAGGGAATGTGGACAGGTATGACCCTGGGGAGTGGTCGGGGATGAAAACTCACCACAACGATAGTATCCACGGATGCATGGGGGGGCCAAGGCCAAGGTGGTGGCAAAGGATAGGTCCCGATGGTGGGGGGAAGCAAGTGGGCTGGCTGAGGACAGGCGGCAGGGCAAGGAGCTGATACAGGCGTATGAGCGGGGCCAGTAAGGGGACAGGGTCCAGTGTAACTGGTGAATAACCAGTATGTTGTCACTCATGTTGTCACTGTCAGGCGTGTCCCGGTTGGGGATGCTCATTTAATGGGCTCCGGCCCGTTGGATGAGCCAGCGCGGATCTCACACAGGCTGGCTTTTGAGAGAGACCTAGCTAGGCTGCTGCCGATGGCCAAGCGGGGATCCTTATGGGAGCCATATTTGTCCATGCATTACCATGCATTTAGCCACTTACATGCATCCGTGGATACTATCGTTGTGGTGAGTTTTCATCCCCGACCACTCCCCAGGGTCATACCTGTCCACATTCCCTCTCCCTTCCCTTCCCTTCCCTCCTGCTTCCCCCCCTCCCCCCTTCCTCTTTCCATCCTTTCTCTCTCTCTCTCCCCCCTTCCTTTCCTCCCTTACCTGGCTGCCCTCCCCCTTCTTCCCCCCTGTCAGAGAATTGGCCGTGAAAGAACTTGCAGACCTGTCATGCGCGCACATACGAGCACAATGCCCGCAAATACGAGCACCAGGCGCATGCGCGCGCATACAGGCAACAGCACAGTGAATACGCTGTTCTTTACTGTGCACGCGCGCGCACCGTTACGCACGCAATACGGGCGGGACTCCAGGCGTCAGTGCCTATTTAAACCTGGTTGCAGCAGTCACCAAACTGCTGCATGATCTTCAGTCCTTGACCTGTTGCTGATTCCTTGTTCCTGCTTTCTGTGTATGACCTCGGCTTGCCTCCTGACCTGTTCCAGTTACTTCCTGCCTCCAGTGTATGACCTCGGCTTGCCTCCTGACCTGTTCCAGTTACTTCCTGCCTCCAGTGTATGACCTCGGCTTGCCTCCTGACCTGTTCCAGTTACTTCCTGCATCCCGTGTATGACCTTGGCTCGGCTCCTGACTCTGCCCCTGGGTTTCCTGCCAATCTATTGGTACTTCCGTGGTACTCCTGCCGGACTACATATCCTGGTGCTCATCTGTTCTCTGGCATCGCTCCAGCAAGTCTCAGCCGGCAACTCCTGCACCCCTGGGCATCGCGTCCCCTGTCTCACCTCCAGGGGGCGTTCTGCACTCGAGTCGCAAGGGAAGCCCTCTCAGCACTTCAGCCTCTGGTAAGGTACGTGACACCCCCCCTCCCTTTGCCTTCCCTCTTTCCCCACTTCCCTCCCCCCCCTCCCCTGACCCACCCCCAACTCTATTCATGTCCTGGGCCTCCTTCCCTAATTAAGTGTATGCCAATCTTTCAGAGATCCACACACTATCCCACACGTTCGCCGCGGGGGGACCACCTATTGGGCACCTGCTTCGTTACACTTTGGGTAAAACCTTTGTCTATTTAATTTTTAATTTACTGCTGAACTGTTTTATCTGTATTTTACTTTTCATTGCATTATTGTCCTTCAGATTGGTTTTCCTGAAGAAGCGGACACCCCGCGAAACTAGTCAAGAATCGACCAATCTTTTGATGTACACTATTGTTTTTAATGCAACAATTTTATTTAATAAATTATTCCTTATTCATCATATTGTTTACCCTGACCTATTTTGTACCGAGATAGTCCACACTTCAACTGGGCGGGTATGTGTTGGGTCTAGCTTCAGCAACTATTCCCCCATTCCCACCCTCCCCCCTTTTTCTCATCAATACTTTGATGATGGTACCCCATTACCCTTATTATTCCTAATTGAGGCCATACTCGCATTTTTTTAATTTCACTATCATACTGATTCTATACTATATGGCCTTGTCACAGTGTGCCGGGCCAACAGCCATGCCGTTTTGCGGATGTTGGTTCTGTCTGGAATGCCTCCAGCCGGTGGTCGCAGGATGGGTAGTAGTGTCCCTTTGCCCTGGCAAGGTGGTGCGGCTGTTGCGTTCCTGGGGAGGTCGAATGAGGGTTCGCCCTGCTTTCCTCTCTCCCTTCCTCTCCCTCCTTCCCCATTCTGGGTGGCGGCTGTAAGGGGGGGGTCCGCCTGGGGCTTTGTCACTACCGGGGGCTTTGCTGCTGTGAGGTGCTATTGTTTTGTTGTACTGGGGTTGCTGTGTGTGCTGGGCTGTGTTTTCTGCTGTGTGTCACTGTTTTTAAAACACATGTATGGCCGCCATTTTGCCGGAGGCGCGGTTTTATATGTCGGCGGCCGTTTTCTTGTGGCCCGCATGCTTTTTTCTGCATTCGGCGGCCATCTTGTAAAAGTCTTTAGTGCCTGGAATAGCGTCGCAAAAGCCCACAAATCGCTTCCTGATGGACGGCGCAGCACGGACAGCACTCTCAGCACTTCAGCTAGCACTATAGCACTGGTCGGGTGGTGAGTCTCCTGGGAGTTCCCAGCTCTCTGTTTTGCGGCCAGGAGGGTGGCTTGTGGGTCTCTGCCTTGCAGTACTAGGGCGGCATAGCGGTGGGTCAACATGGAGTCTGAACCAGAGGCTTCTACCCCAACCATGCCTGAGTTAACCCTTAGTGCCCCTGCGGTCTCTGTAGAGGCTATGACGGCAGTCCTTGAGGCGTTTATTGCCTGGATTGAAGCGACAAGTGGCCAGAAGGGGGGTAAAAAGTGCCCCCTTCCTGCGCCTGCTTCTGGAGATGGCTCTGACACGGAACCAGACCCTGCTACTGCGTCTGGCTCTGGTTCTGTCATGTCAGATGATGCAGGCTTAGCCCACACGGACAGTGAGGATGACTCTGCTTCAGGGTCAGCGCATGATAAGGCGTTTGTTGGAGCTCTTATCACTGCGGTGTGGGATACTCAAAAACGTAAGGATTTGGCGGAGGCATCGGATATGCTGGTCCCTTTTGGGTTCCGCAACCCCGCACCGCAAAAATGTTTCCTTGTGTTCCATATCTGGACAAACTGTTGTACAAGCCGCAGAAAGTTTTTGCTGTTTCAAAATATTTTGCGGTCCATTACCCCTTTGAGGAGGACTTTAAAAAAAAGTGTGTTTCTCCTCCATCAGTGGACCCCCCTGTGTCCAGACTGAGCAAAGCCACCACGTTGCCTGTGGAAGGGGCTCCCGCCTTTAAGGACCCTGCAGATAGGAGAGCTGAGGCTGTGGCCGGCTCTATGTTCACAGTAGTGGGTTTGGCAGTGAGACCGGTTTTGGCTGGGGCTCTGGTGTCGCAGACAGTTACTGAACAGGCAAAGGTCTTGCTGCAGGAGTTGGAGGCGCAAAATGCTTCTGAGACCTGTGTGAACCTGGCTGACCAGTTAGTGCAAGGCCTAAAGTTTGTAAGTCGGCCCTGGATATGCTCCTCTTGCTTTCTAGGGCCTCCGCTGGTACTACGCTGCCTTGTGTGGCTGAAGTGTTGGTCTGCGGACCAGTCCTCAAAAAAGGCCTTGGTGGATTTACCCTTTAAGGGTGAACGGCTTTTTGGGGCGTCCCTGGATGACACCATAAAGGATGCCACAGGTAGTAAGAGCACACTGCTCCCACAATCTGGGAAGGGTAAGGAGCTTCGCCATAAGCAAGGGCCCTCCTTTACTGCCCCCAAGCGTTTTTTTTTTCGCCCGCCAAATGCAGCAAGAAAAAGTTTTGATGGTGCTAAGGCACCCGCTGCAGGGCAGAAGCGCACCTGGTACTACAAGCCTGCGGACAAACCTGCTTCCGCGTCTCGGGTGCAGGGCCGGCTTCGCAAATTCGTTCGCAAAGTCTCTTCTTTCCGACCGTTGGGTTTGCAAATTGGTTTCCTCGGGGTACAAGATAGAGTTTCTCTCTTGTCCACCAAACAGATTTTTTCCTTCTAACCTCCAGCTTCCTCCAGATCGCCGGAAGGATCTGTCAGGGGCTGTCCAGGATCTACTGGTCAGGGGAGTGATTGTGCCAGTTCCCTCAATGGAACGGTTTCAGGGGTTTTACTCCAATCTGTTTGTAGGCCCCAAGAAGGAGGTCCTCAAGGCCCTCAATTGTTTTGTCAAAGTACAAAAATTCAGAATGGAGTCGATTCGCTCGGTAGTGGCAGCGCTCCATCAGGGGGACTTTATGGCGTCCTTGGACATCATGGGCGCATACCCGCATGTTCCCATATGCACAAAGCACCAGAGATTTGTGCGCTTTGCGATCGGAGAGGACCACTTTCAATTTGTAGCCCTCCCGTTTGGCCTGGCCTCGGCACCATGGGTCTTCACCAAGGTGCTCGCTCTGATTCTGGCCCTGCTGAGGCAGCGCCTGAGAGCTTCCACAAGCTCTGAGTTAGAAGAGGATGTGTCCATCACCTGCCAGACCCTCCGAGAATTCGGCTGGCTTCTGAATATCCAGAAGTCAGCATTGGTACCGTCTCAGTGGCTGGAATACCTGGGGTTAGTCCTGGATTCCTCGGAGGTGAGAGTTTTTCTCCCAACGGAATAACTTTAGACCCTACAATCTGCGGTGCAGCGGTTGGCGACCCAGAAGTGGTCGTCTCTTCGCTTCTGCATGAGGGTTCTGGGTCTGATGGTGGTCTCTTTCAAGGCAGTTCCATATGCCCAATTCCACACTTGAGTGTTACAGAAAGAGATTCTGTCACGTTGGGACAAGCTCCCTTCGTCTCTGGATTACCAGATTCGTGTGGTCTCCGGTGCTTCGGACCGGGAAATCGTTTCTGCCGTGCCATTGGACAGTGGTCACGACGGATACCAGCCTCTCCGGGTGGGGGGTATCTGGGGTGCCCAGTCAGCCCAGGGGCGCTGGACTCAGGAGTCCCGCCTTCCAATCGATGTACTGGAGTTTCGAGCCATCAAGTTGTGCCTCGCCAAGTGGTCCCTGGGTCTGCAGGACCGACCGGTTAGGATCCAGTCCGACAACGCCATGGCTGTGGTGTACGTCAATCATCAGGGAGGCACACAGAGCTCGGCTGCAGCGACGGAAGTCGCGCACATCCTCCGGTGGCCCGAAAGGTACATTCTGGCTCTGTCGGCCGTGTACATTCGGGGGGGGGGGGGGGACTGAACTGGCAAGCCGACTACCTAAGTCGACAAACACTAGACCAAGGAGAGTGGTCACTACACCCGGAGGTGTTTCAGAGTCTCTGCCGAAAATGGGGCACTCCAAACGTGGAACTTCTGGCGTCCTGTCTCAATCGGAAGGTGTCATGGTTCGTGGCCAGGTCAAGAGACGAGTGGGCAGACGCGTGAGACGCGTTGGTGGCACCATGGGGCCTCTACGCTTTCCCTCCTCTGAAACGTCTTCCTCGCCTGCTGCGCAAAGTGGAAGCTGAGGCGATTCCAATGATTCTAATCGCCCCAAATTGGCCGCGCCGTCCTTGGTACGCGGACCTGGTGCGTCTGGTGGCAGACGTCCCTTGGCATCTACCCCTGAGAGAAGATATTCTGTCGCAGGGTCCGATCTTTCACCCTGCTTTACAGTCGCTTGTTTTTAACAGCGTGGCTGTTGAGAGCCAGGTGCTGGAGAACCGTGGCCTGTCGGGCTCAGTGATCTCTACCATGCTACGAGCACGGAAGTCTACTTCACAAAAGATTTACCATCATACGTGGAAGACCTACATCTCTATGTGTGAAGAGATGCAATGGCACCCCCGTACATACGTGATGTCCCGGATTCTGCTGTTCTTACAGCGTGGAGTGGATCAGGCTCTCGCCTTAAGTGCGGTTAAGAGTCAAATTTTGGCTCTAGCTGTTTACTTTCATGGGACTTGAATTTAGTCCTCTCGGTGCTTCAAGACGCTCCGTTTGAGGACATTCGAAAGATCCCTTTGTTGACTCTGTCCCAGAAGGTGGTTTTTCTGGTGGCTGTTACCTCTGTCAGACGGGTATCTGAACTGGTGGCCTTGTCCTGCAAGGCTCCCTACTTGGTCATTTATAAAGATAAGGTGGTGCTGCGGGCACGGCCATCATTTCTCTCAAAGGTTGTTTCGGCTTTTCACATTAATGAGGACATTGTGTTACCATGCTTATGTCACTTTGCATTCCTTGGACGTGGTTCGGGCCCTACGGGTGTACTTGTCTGCTACGGCTCCTTTTCGGAAGTCGGACTCACTGTTCGTGTCGGTGACTAGTCCTAAAAAGGGTCTGGCGGTCTCGTCGGCCACCATTTCTAGGTGGATCAGACAGGTCGTGCTTCAGGCCTATGCCCTAAAGGGGCGGGCGCCTCCCTTTCAGGTTACGGTGCATTTGACCAGGGCGATTGGTGCCTCTTGGGCTTTCTGTCATCAAGCGTCTGTTTTACAGGTGTGTAAGGCAGCGACCTGGTCGTCAATCCACACCTTTTCAAAATTTTACAAGGTGGATGCGAGTGCATCTTCGGATGCCTCCTTCGGCTGCAAGGTTTTACAGGTGGCAGTTTAAGGTTGGAGTTCCTCTGTTGAGAAACTCCGGTTTTTGTTTGGGGTGAAGCTTGGTTTGCTGTGTTTTCCCACCCCTCGAAAAAAAATTTACGCTGCTTGAGAATGTCCCTAAGGTCAATGCTGCTGTGTCCGTCCATGAACGGAAGAGAAAATAGGATTTTTGTACTCACCGTAAAATCCATTTCTCTGAGTTCATGGACAGACACAGCACCCACCCCTCCTTTTTTGTTTGTACTGCTTGTTACGAACTGGAGCTGCTGAGTCAGAGAGTGGGATATTCCCGGGGGACCAGCACCCTGGGAGGTGCTTTACTGAAGAAAGTGTTTTAACACTTGGAAGTGCTGTTTTTTCTGCCTAGTCTCTCCTGAAAGGAAGGAAATATAACCCTAAGGTCAATACTGCTGTGACTGTCCATGAACTCAGAGAAATGGATTTTAGGGTGAGTACAAAAATCCTATTTTCCTCTCACTTTCGATCCCAGTGAAAATAATCACCAGAACAGAAAAGAGGAATCTTCCCAGCAGGGCCACATAAATCGGTAAAAGCCTAATAGGGCTCTATCCTTAAAGAAAAAAAAAGTTAGACACACTTTTAATGTTGGTATGCAATTAAAATTAATATAGCGCATTTGAGGAAATACAGGCTGTATGAGTCTTTTACATCTTAAATGGGCCTTTCCTTTTTATGTTTTACGTGTTACTTCTGCTATATATGCATTGCATATCTTGATCCATTATTTCAATATATAAAATGAGAACAAGTTCTGTCTCCTCCCTTTACACTTGTTATTTTTAGCAGCAATTCCTTACCCTTATAATGCCTGTATGTGGTAAACTCCTTATTTAGCATGGCCACATGTATGCTGTTTTAAAAGTTCTGACACATATGTGAGTGTCTTATTTATAACACCTTCTTTCTAGTGAAGTCCAAACAGTACATCCAGCTGCAGGACAGGATTTTAAATCATGCACAATGGCTTCTAAATGTCGGCTTGTGAATGCCAAACAAAAACCATCAGTGCCGGCCTGCAGCACACTTGTGGCCACATACTATCTTGTCACCAGCCAAGGACATACAGTAGCTCTTAGTGGTTGATTTTACTTCCATGGTGACAGTCCTGGACTTCTAGCCTACTGTACACAATACAAATAAGCTCAGAATTTGCTAAATTTTGCCAGATTCTGCCAAAAAACAGCAGCATTAATTTGGTCTTAAAACCAGGAGTTGTTAAAGTTACTAAACCAGTTAAAGCATACGTCAAACAAAAACAGAATTGCAATTTCTTTCCTTTTTACGGTCCACAGTGACTAGGCAAGAGTGAAATCTTCTGCACTCCTGGAGCCTCCTGGTATATGCGCACTCCACATATCCCAGGGGGCATCATGTTCAACATAGCATAACTTTTGGTGTGTCATCAGAGGGCAAGCTGTCTGAAACCAGGAAGAGATAACTAGCCCCTGATGACGTTAGAAAGCAAGATGGCGGTGTGAGACCCGGCTTGCAGCAGAAGCTAGGCAGATTGCAGCATGGCAACGCTGGATTTGTTGGAAGAGTGAGCCCATTTTTTGAGGCACCCTAGTGGACAAGGTAAGATAAAACTAATAAAAGGGATACGGGAGTGAAGTTCCTCTTAACTTTTGTTAACTTCTTTCCTGTCATTGGAATAGCACTGCTTGTAGGAGTTTTTTTTTTCACCTTGTGCTGTTGGTTTGTGTCTAGATGTTGTCCATAGTATGATCAGTGCGAAATGTAAATTGTAGTATTGAGACAATGAAAAGACTAGTTATGTTTACAGTAAAACCTAACCTACACATATTTAGGTTTATTTTCTCAACCAATTGTGTTTTAGTTCCACGAGTCTTATTTGATGGATGGTCTTACCAGGATTTCGAGAGTGTGTTTAACAGTGAAGATGAGATTGAAGATCTTGTAGAAGCCATGGTACAAACTGCAAAGGTTAGAGATGTTACCTTTCTTCATTAAAAAGGGATTCCAAATACGTGGAACTATGGGTAAAAGTAAAATAACACACATTGTAGTTTTAAATAGACTTTAAATTCCAACTCTGGGCAAAAACGATATCCTTACCATACCTTGCTTTGAAGGCATCTTGCCAGCCCAGGTGTTTAGATTTTCTTACCTAGTGAAGTAAAGCCCGGAGTTCCTCTTTGAGGACATTTCCACCTGCAGGGGCCACTAATCCAGCATCACAAATTAACCCTCATGGTCTGGTCTTTCACTCCCCTCAGTCTTACATCAGTAGTCTTTGGAATCCTGAGAGTACCTCTTTTGTGGACAGCCATGCCCCTGCTCTTTCCTTTATTAACACAATTTGAAAAAACACCCAGCATGGAGTACCACTTTAAGTAAAAGGCAAACCAATTGAAGTTCAATTCAAGCTAACACATTTTTGTATAATCAAATTTTATTGTTTTACAACCAAAATATAAGGCTTAGGCCTCGTACACACGAGGCAATCTATTTGTTCAAATCGGTCGGACCGACCGATTTGAACAAATCTGTCTGATAGGATTTTGGTTTGCTCGCGTGTACACACGAGCAAACCAAAATCCCCGCCAGCAGACGGCGCGCTGACGTGTCGGTGACGTGGCGGTGACGTTGACGCTGCCACGTCACCGCACCAGGAAGTAAAACACTTCCGCGCATGCGCCGAATCCATTCGGCGGCGGTGCGGGACGACATGTCTGCTGGTAAGTGTACTAACCAGCAGACATGTCGGGCGGACGGATTCCCACCCGATAGATTTCAAAGCACGCTTGGAAATCTGTCGGGTGGCCAAATTCGTCGGCTCGGCCGTACACACGATCTAATCTGTCTGCTGGGACGGTCTAGCAGACCGTTTCCAGCAGACAGATTTGATCGTGTGTACGAGGCCTTAAAGTCGTCGGCCACGCAGGGCCAACGAGCATTACACGAACATTGATCGTATCAAACAGAGATACTCTTATCTGAAATCATCACAGCAGCAAAAAGAAGCCTGCCATAATATCAGCATGGTTAAGACATCAGCAAAACCCAAAAAGTAATACTTAAAATAAAGAGAAATAAAGAAAAAAGAACTTAAAGATGAGAGTAGAGAAAAAGGAGAAAAAGAGAAAAAAAAAAGGAGGGAGGGAAGGGAAGTGATTGGATGATGGGGGGGTAGTGCCTGTGGGAGAGCCACCTCCGACCAGAGGAGGAAAACCTATAAGGGGTGGCCCCTGCGGTTCGCGACGGGGAGGGGGGGGGGCAAACAGCCTCCAACTATCCACCCCACTCCCCAGGGCGAACCAGGGCCAACCAAGCCCACAGATATAAACCCAGGCGGGCACGCCAGTACCCCACGAAGCCTGGGGCCGTCCCACGGGTTGCGGAGTTATACGAGCCAGTAGCTCCGGGCAGGCAAGCATCCACCATCAGATGTCATCTCAAATAAAAAAAGGGGGGGATGGAAGGGGGGTATAATAAAGAAAGATGGGGGACTCACAAGAGAGGGTGAGAGATGGGGAGGAAAGGAAGAAAGGCAAGGGAGGGAAAGATGAAGGGAAATGGGTCACTGAAGCCAGGTCACCTGTAAATTGGCTGGGAGCCTCTTCTGGGTCCACACCGAGCGCACCATGATGGAAGTCCGAGACCCCCAGGCATACTCCGATCGCTGGTTAGCTAGGTCCCCGTCCCCCGCCCACCGGCCAGCCTGAGGGCTTTAAGTGTGGGATCTGCCAGCTCCAATAGAGCAACGTCTAAACTCAAAGGTACAAAGGCGGGGTCCGAAACATAGCCAGACCAGGGTGCCCAAACGGCTCGTGAACGCTCCTCAGTCCCTTTGCAAGTTGCTACCCAATCCTCGGCCTCACGGACCGCATTCACTCTGCTTATCCACCCTTCCCTAGTGGAAATCCTAGGCGTTTTCCAATAAATCGGAATCAAGCGCCGTGTCACATTCAAAAGGTGCGGTAACACACTTTTTTTGTATTGACTAAGCGGGATCACAGGGACGTGGAGAAGAAAATGCTCCGGAGAAAGAGGAACGTTCATGCCTGTCACTACCTCTATTTGGTCCCGCAGATCTTCCCAGAAGGGCCTAACTAGGGGGCAATCCCACCAGATGTGGACTAGCGTTCCCCGGCCTCCACAACCCCTCCAACATGATTCTGATGCTGAGGGATAGATACGTAGTAGTTCTGCGGGCACCCGATACCACCTGGACAAAACCTTAAAGTTTGTCTCCTGAGTCCTAGAGTCCACCGAGGACGAGTGGGTGATATAGTATAAGTGGGATAGCTGCTGGGCCGTGAATGTCAGCCCTAAATCTGACTCCCATCGTCTGACATATGGTGGTGTAGCCAGGGGGGCAGCTGCCCCCAGGAGGCGGTATAGTTCCGATATTAGGTGGGGGTCGGTTCATCTGCAGTAAAAAGACGCTCAAATGGAGTGAGAGAGGAGTGGTCTCGAATCGAATGGCCGTGTATCTGGTAGAAGTGATGTAATTGTCTGTATTTCCAAAAGTTCAAGTGTGTGTTATGTAGTCCCGTGGGTAAAGCATCGTAGCTCATTAGTCTGCCATCTTTCATAAGTTTACTGCAACTGAATGAATGAATGAATGAATGAATGAATGAAAAACGTATATAGCGCAGCACATGCAAAGTAAATCGCCTCTGGGCGCTTGTTGTTCCTGTCTCCTTTGAGATCAAAAGAGATGAGTCTTAATCTTTCTCCTGAAGACTAAGTAGTTCTCCTCCAGCCGAATGCTGGCTGGTAAGGCGTTCCATAGTCTGGGACCTTGGACAGCGAATCTCCTGTCTCCTTTGGACTTGTATCTGGCTTTCGGTATCTGAAGCCGATTTTGATTGGTGGATCGTAGAATACGATTGGGATTGTGAACTTTTAATTTTTCGCATAGATAATGGGGAGCATTCCCATGGATACATCTATGCGTTAGACAGAGTGCTTTAAAGGTGATTCTGTCTTTGACTGGTAGCCAGTGAAGGGATCTCAGTGAAGGTGAGATTGATTCCCAGGGTTTTTTCCCAGTCACAAGTCTGGCGGCCGTATTTTGAACGACCTGAAGACGAGCGATTTGGTACTTGGGGAGTCCGAGGTAAAGGGCATTTGCATAGTCCAGTCTGGAGTTTACAATCGCTCCCACCACGACCGCTATGTCTTTCTTGGGAATGAAAGGCGTGAGTCTGCGTAGTAGGCGCAACAGATGGTGAGATCCGCTGACTACTGACCCTATTTGTGCGTTCATTGTCATGTCGGAGTCAAAGATGACCCCAAGACTTTTGACTTTGGCGCTAGGGGTGATGATTTTGCCCAGAATGGGCGGGGGGATCCAGGTTGTTGCCGATTGATTCCTGCGCTTGGCGTGAAACAGAAGAAGTTCTGTTTTCGCTCCGTTGAGTTTGAGATAACTCCTTGTCATCCAGTCCTCTATCAAAGAGAGACAAGTCTCTAGATTGAGGTGGTGATCCTTTTTATTGCAAATGCGGAAGTACAGTTGCGTGTCGTCTGCATATGAATGATAAAGCAGTTTTCTTTCTCGTACATCACGGGACACAGAGCGGCATATTCATTACTATATGGGTTATATGGAGTACCTTCAGGTGTGGACACTGGCAATCTCAAACAGGAAGTCCCCTCCCTATATAACCCCCTCCCCTAGAGGGAGTCCCTCCAGTTTTTTCGCCAGTGTCTTAGGTGTTGGTCACGGAATAGCTTTGCTCCACATCCTTGGGATTAAGGGCGGGCTAACCGGATCTGTCCAAGGAGCCTCAGTGCCAAAGTGGACAGTACCCGGGCCCCAAACCGTGGGGTTTTGCCTATAATGCTCCTCTTTGGAGGGCTGGACCCTGGGCCCAGGACTTGGAGTTTGGCAAAACCATAAGTTCCTGTTTGCCAGGGTGCTATATAGGTCCAGGACAGTGGGTACCTTCATAGGACCCCAGGGCCTGAAGGTCTACTACGCTACCCACGGAGATGGGGGAAGATTGGATCAGTTTGCTGGACAAACATCCTGCAGCATGGAGCAGGTAAGGGGGAGCCTGCGGGACTTGGTTCGACAGCAGGCTCTCCGGGGTAACCTAAAAGGGGGGATAGCCTAAGTATGCTCTGCATGGGCAACCTTGCTCACTATGTCTGAGAGAGAAAGGATGACACCTTTTTTCCCCCATCACTAGGTTCCCCTGTCTAAGAATGTGTTGCTAGCTAACCTGCTGCTTTCTTCCTAGGACTAGTAAGGATCCCTAGGGGCCTTTTTTGAGAGTCCTACCTGGCCGGGGGTTTGAATCTGCCGCCTGTTTCTGCAGTCCTGGGTCTCCAGCAGCGCGGCTCCTCCATGTTCCTCCTGTTCCGGCATACGCGCGCGCTCGCGTGCGCGCGCACGTCTTATAGACGTTTTTCGCGCCGTTCAGACAGGAGGGCGGGGGGGGGGGCGTGCCTGCGGCGTCATACAGGGGCGCGCCTTGTGCTGTTATAGATCAGCAGGCATTGTCAGTGCTAAGTCTGAGGCTGATTTCAGAAGGAGAGGACGCAGAGCGGCAGAACAGTGACTCCCGGTGGCGGAAGAGGGGTAGTACATGCTGGACTTTGTTCCAATGCCTTTTTTGTTAAGCCAAGAAATTCCCCTTTTTGCAGCAGGTTGGAGGCTGGCAAACTAAGTTTGGGGTCACTGTATGTTTTAAAAAAGAAAATATATATAATATATATTTAAAAAAAAAAAAAAAAAAAAAAAACACATACGGGATCCCATCAGTTTTTGGGCATTAGTGATCTATTGTCCCCTAAGCTCTGGTTTTGTACTCCTGGCCACTACAGTCTGTTGTGTGGGCGGAGTCCCTCGATTTTGTATTATGGCTTCCAAAGGTTCGGGGTCAAAGGGTACAAAAAAGACCAAAAAAGCAAAGGGGTTCCCCTTCTGATTCTGATGATATGCCGATACTTTCCCCGCAACTTATTAACATAAAGGGCGCCTTGGATGAGCCATTAGGGGGATCTGGTGCGGAGGCTGGCCCAGATCAGCCCAGCCCTGTGTTTATCACAGAGGAGATGCTAGCCGTATCCCTAGGGGGGCTAGAAGAGAGAATAGCAGCATTAATCGCTAGAGCTATTCCTGGTAAGAAACGGGTTAGATCCCCATGACCAATAGGTGTATCCTCAGATGCTGAGATTCTCTCTCCGGAGGAATTGGAATCACAGGAGAATCAACTAGACCTGAACCAAGAGGGTTCAGGGATTGAGGGATCTGCCTCTGAGGAACCATTTTCAGACTCCCAGACAGAAAGACTGTGGGTACAGTCTTTGACGGACATGGTCCGCTCGGCATTTAGTTTACCATTGCCAGAGCCTCAGGTTCCTCCGGTATCCTCTCTGGGCTCTTTGAAAGCTCCGTTAAGCAACGCAGTTTTTCCGGTCCATCCTCTCTTGGAGGAATTGATCTTTCGGGATTGGGTACGGCCGGACAGGATTTTTCTGCCACCGAAAAGATTTGCGGTCATTTACCCCATGGAGGAAAAATTCTCCAAGAGGTGGAGGCTCCCAGTAGTGGATGCAGCCATCTCATGTGTGAATAAATCACTAACTTGCCCGGTGGAAAACATACATATGTTTAAAGATCCGGTTGATAAAAGGTTAGAGACACTTTTAAAAGCATCCTTTGCTACGGCAGGAGCAGTGGTACAGCCAGCTGTGGCTGCGATTGGTGTTTGTCAGGCGTTAAAAGACCAGACAAAAGAAATGTTAAAGGACATGCCTACCCAACAAGCAGAAGAGTTTTCTGACATTCCCAGAGCTCTGTGTTTTGCTGTAGATGCTATAAAAGATTCCATCCAGCAGGCCTCTCGTTTATCACTATTTTTGGTGCACATGAGAAGGCTCTTATGGTTGAAGAACTGGGCGGCGGAGCCCCCATGCAAAAAGCTTCTGGCAGGGTTTCCCTTCCATGGAGGACGACTCTTCGGAGAGGATCTGGATAAATATATTCAGACTATTTCAAATGGCAAGAGTACCCTTTTACCGGTCAAAAAGACATTCCGGGGTCCTACATTTAAAAGGCAGCTTTTTCCTGTCTCGGGGCCCTCAAATTCCAGGCAGTATCAACGGCCGCCTGCACGATCCAACGTTAACAGTAGATCGCAGGGACAGGCCCCTGGGGGTAAGAGGCCATGGTATCGCAAGCCGACAATAACAGCCCCTAAGTCTGCCTTATGAAGGGGCGCCCCCACTCTCGCGGGTGGGGGGAAGGCTTTGTTTCTTCTCAGAAGTTTGGGAAGCCAAGATCCCCGACAAATGGGTCCGGGCATCTGTAACCACAGGCTACAGACTGGAGTTTCTAAGGTATCCTCCGCCTCATTTTCAAGAATCAAGGCTACCAATGGATCCAGCAAGGAAGGCCTCATTGCTGGCAGCTTTGGATCACCTGCTCTGCCAGGACGTAATAATAGAGGTGCCAGCCCAAGAGCAAGGGCTAGGTTTCTATTCCAATCTCTTTGTCATACCAAAGTCCAACGGCGATGTCAGGCCAATCTTGGACCTAAAGAGGTTAAACGGTTACCTAAGGGTTCGTTCCTTCCGGATGGAATCCATCCGGTCAGCAGCCGCCGCGCTTCAGAAGGACGATTTTCTGGCCTCCATAGAAATAAAGGATGCTTACCTTCATGTACCAATCTTTCAGTCGCATCAAAGATTTTTACGCTTCGCGGTAGGGCAGCGACACTTCCAATTCAGGGCGCTCCCCTTCGGGCTGGCCACGGCCCCCCGGGTATTCACGAAGATCCTAGCCCCAGTTCTGGCCAATTTAAGGATCCAAGGGGTCACAGTCCTAGCATACTTGGACGACCTTTTAATCATAGATCACTCACGGCCGGGTCTGCAAAAGGCAGTAAACCTCACGGTTCGGTACCTCGAAGAATTCGGCTGGGTCCTAAACCGGGGAAAGTCAGCGTTCCAGCCTACAAAGCAGTTGGAATACCTCGGCATGAGGTTAGACACAGAACAGCAAAGGGTGTTCCTGCCCCTGGTAAAGATCGAGGCTATCAAGGGGTTGGTTCAGTTGGTTCTAAACAAGAAAAAACCAACTATTCGCCTGTGTATGCGAGTACTAGGCAAGCTAGTGGCCACGTTCGAGGCAGTACCATACGCTCAGATCCACACTCGCGTCCTACAGGCAGCCATTCTAGCAGCCTGGGGCAAGAGGGCACATGCCTTAGAGTCCCCTTTGACGCTATCATCAAGGGTCCGACAAAGCCTGGCCTGGTGGTTGAACCCCCAGAATCTTCTAAAGGGAAAATCCTTCAGCCCTGTTGTCTGGAAGGTAGTTACCACAGACGCCAGCCTGGCAGCCTGGGGGGCGGTCTTCGAGGGGTTCTCTCGCCAGGGAACTTGGGTGAAAGCAGAGAGGCAGCTCCCCATCAATATCTTGGAGATCAGAGCTGCTCGCCTAGCCCTTCTGGCATGGACCTCCAGATTAAAGGGGTTCCCGGTGAGAATCCAGTCAGACAATGCCACGGCGGTGGCATACATAAACCACCAAGGGGGAACCAGGAGTCGGGCCGCTCAGAGGGAGGTGAGCTTGATTTTTCAGTGGGCAGAGGTTCATGTACCCTGCATTTCAGCGATATTCATTCCCGGAGTGGACAACCTGCAGGCAGACTTCTTAAGTCGCCAGAGTCTGTTGCCAGGGGAGTGGTCTCTGCATCCCCAGGTCTTTCAGACAATCTGCCAGAGGTGGGGAATGCCAGACGTAGATATAATGGCATCCAGGTTCAACAAGAAACTAGACAGGTTCGTGTCTCGAGCGAGGGATCCTATGGCCTGCGGAACCGATGCGTTGGTTTGCCCTTGGCATCAATTCAAACTTCTATATGCATTCCCTCCGCTACAGTTACTCCCTCGCCTGTTGCGCAAGATCAGAGTGGAGCACAAGCCAGTCATTCTAGTAGCTCCGGCTTGGCCCCGGAGGACTTGGTACTCACTAGTCCTGAAGATGGCAGTGGGAGACCCTTGGACTCTTCCTCTACAACCAGACCTACTCTCACAAGGCCCGATCCTCCACCCTACATTACGGCGTCTAAATTTGACGGCCTGGAGGCTGAATCCCTGATTCTCAGGGGTAGAGGTCTGTCTAGGCAGGTAATTCCTACCCTGATTAGGGCTAGAAAGCCGGTCTCCAGGGTGATTTATTACAGGGTGTGGAGGAACTACGTAGGCTGGTGTGAATCCAAAAGATGGAATTCCCGCAAATATACTATTGATAGGGTGTTAAGTTTTCTCCAGCTAGGAGTGGATAAAGGCCTGGCACTAAGCACAATCAAGGGACAGATTTCAGCTCTGTCAGTGTGGTTTCAGAGGCCGCTGGCCACCCACTCGCTGGTAAAGACCTTCTTACAGGGGGTCTTGCGTATTAATCCTCCTGTCAAGTCACCAATTTGTCCATGGGACTTAAATCTTGTCCTGTCCACTTTACAGAAACAGCCCTTTGAGCCGTTGGCTGAGATTCCTTTAGTCTTACTGACAAGAAAGTTGGTTTTCTTGGTCGCCATAGTTTCGGCCAGGAGAGTGTCAGAATTAGCAGCCTTATCGTGTAAGGAACCATATCTCGTTCTGCATAAGGACAGGGCAGTTCTCCGGCCCCATCCTTCCTTTCTACCAAAGGTTATATCCAAATTTCACTTGAACCAGGATTTGGTACTTCCATCCTTCTTTCCAAAACCCACATCTAGAAAGGAGGGGTTGCTGCATACCTTGGATATTGTCCGGGCCATGAAGGCCTATCTTAAAGCTACAGAAAAGATCCGGAAAACAGATGTGTTGTTCGTTCTACCAGATGGCCCCAAGAAGGGGCAGGCAGCTGCAAGATCCACCATCTCGAGATGGATTAGACAATTAATCATTCAAGCCTACGGTTTGAAGAGATTGCCTCCTCCTTTGTCGGTAAAGGCCCATTCTACCAGGGCCATGGGCGCCTCCTGGGCAGCACACCATCAGATCTCTATGGCTCAGATATGCAAGGCAGCGACGTGGTCATCAGTCCACACGTTTACAAAGTTTTATCAACTAGACGTGAGAAGGAATGCAGATTCTGCCTTTGGACAGGCAGTACTACAGGCTGCAGTTTGAGATCCTCGGGATCAGAAGCACCCTTGGTTGTAAAAAGAAAAAAAAGTTTTTTCGTGACTAAGTTGGAATTATTATTATTATTTGAGTTTACCTCTAAATTGAATCCTTCTTTGGAAGATGTCTCCCTCCCCTCATTAAAGCATTGCTTTCGGACATCCCATATAGTAATGAATATGCCGCTCTGTGTCCCGTGATGTACGAGAAAGAAAAAGGGATTTTTAAATACAGCTTACCTGTAAAATCCTTTTCTTGGAGTACATCACGGGACACAGAGCTCCCACCCCTCTTTTGGGTGACCATTTTGGGAGGCATACTGCTTGCTACAAAACTGAGGGACTCCCTCTAGGGGAGGGGGTTATATAGGGAGGGGACTTCCTGTTTGAGATTGCCAGTGTCCACACCTGAAGGTACTCCATATAACCCATATAGTAATGAATATGCCGCTCTGTGTCCCGTGATGTACTCCAAGAAAAGGATTTTACAGGTAAGCTGTATTTAAAAATCCCTTTTTTGGCTGCTGATGATTTCGAAAAGAGGACGCACATAGATGTTGAATAACATTGGCGATAGGGGAGATCCTTGAGGGACCCCGCACGATAATGTGCGTTGTTCAGAAGTGAAGGGTCCTAGCTTTACTATTTGCGATCGGTTTTCCAAAAAAGAGAACCAAGATAGATCGCTTTCTGCGACTTTGGCTATTTTGGCCAGTCGAGTCAATAACAGCTTGTGATCTACTGTATCAAAAGCTGCGCTTAGGTCCAGCAGAACCAGAAGAGAAGATTCTCCTTCGTCTGCGGCCTCGAGAACGTCGTCCCATATCTTAAGCAATGCTGTTTCCGTCCCGTGTCCGGGACGGAATCCTGATTGAAATGGGTCGAGTAAGTTGTGGGTATCTAGATGCTGTTGCAGCTGCTGTACCACTGCTTTCTCCATTACCTTGGAGAGAACATTTAGGCCTGTTATGGGGCGCCAGTTGAGTGGATCCTTAGGATCCAGGGTGGCTTTCTTCAAGATGGGTTGAATGAAACCCTCCTTCAGCTGGGAGGGCATTATGCCCTCCCTGAAGGATTGGTTGATAAGCTGCGTGACAGGAGGTGCCAAGATGTCGGCGCATTCCTTCAGCAGTTTGGTGGGGATAATATCATTTGGCGCAGTGCTGTTGCGCAGAGTGCCGATGATATTTTTAGTGGTCTGAATGGAGATGGGTTCCAGCGTGAACTCACCTAACTGTGGTGAATTACTGCCGGTGCTGTGTAAATAGCTACGGGGGAGGCTGGGAGAGCAATTGTTTTGCTGAATGCTTTGCCGGATTGCCTCAATTTTGTTAATGAAGCAATCCGATAACTCATCGCAAAATTCTTGTGTATCCAAGTTGGGGGCTTCAAGACATCCTGGATTCATGGTCTGAGTGACCAGCTTGAAGAGTTCGCGGGGGCGGTTTAGGGCACCGTTGATAGCCTCAGAAAAATAGTTTTTCTTGGCTTCGAAGATTTGCTTGTAGTATTTTCTGGTTATTGCCTTGTAGATCGAGAGGTTCTCATCTGAAGAGCTTCTTTTCCAGGCTGCTTCTGCCCTTCTGCGCTCTTGCTTCAGTAACGCCAGCTGGTTGTTGAACCAGCCAGAGTTATTTTTCGGCCCGTCCGCTGCCTGCGGGTCTGGCGTCCAGCAGATTGCCACGGCTGTGGTGTAGGTAGTCTGGTGGACCCGAAGTCAGGGGAGCCCCTCCAATCAGGAAAATCCACCGGCTCCAAGTCTAAGGAGGCCAGGAAGCGAGGCAGATCATCTTTGTTACATAGCGACTTCGTCTTCCCATCTTTGGTGACCTGGAGGCAGAAGGGGAACCTCCACCTGTATGACAGACCCGCATTCTGGACGACCTCCAGGAGAGGGCGAAGTGCTCTCCCTTGTATGAGAGTGCGTCTGTATATGTCCTGGTAGAATGCCAAGTGAGCACCGTCAAAGTCAAAAAAGGGCCTACCCCTTATTTTCTGCATGATGCATTCCTTAAGTGTATATTTGTGCAGCTTGCAGATTATATCTCGTGGGTTGTTAGCCTCCTGAGAAGGAGGTTTCAAGGCCCGGTGAGCACGGTCAATTTCAATGACAGCTGTGTTCGGAAGCCCCAGTATTTCTTTAAATATACCTTCCAGGGTGGGGACAATGTCCTTAGGGCCAGTGGCTTTAGGTAGACCACGGACCCTAATATTTGCTCTGCGGCTGCGGTTTTCAGCATCATCTAATTGGCAAAGCAAGGCCTCAATCTGGTGGCCCTGAGCCGCACAAACATCTTGCAGATTAGAAATGACAGGCAGGGCCTCCTCAACCCTCTGATCCAGAGTCTCCAGCCTACCCCCTAGGGGCCAGATTCTCATATATTTTCGGCGGCGTAGCGTAAGCCATTTACACTACGCCGCCGCTGCGTGCTAGAGCAAGTGCTTTATTCTCAAAGCACTTGCTCCGTAGTTTGCGTTGGCGTCTCGTAAATCGGCAAGCGTAAACCCGCGCAATCCAAATGGGGCGGCTTGTATTTAAATTAAGCGCGCCCCCGCGTCGAACGAACTGCGCATACGCCGGCCGGGGGAAAAGCCCAGTGCGCATGCTCCAGCTCACGTCGGGAAGCGTCGTTGAAACCGACGTCAAAATGACGTGAGCGTCATTTACGCAAGTCCCTATTCGCGAACGAGTTAGTAAAACGACGTAAGCGACGGAAAAAGCCGACGCTGACCCGACGCCATACTTAACATGGCGTCCGACGGGACACGACGGCATCCGACAGGACCTCGTAAGGTTACTCCACATAGAAGCTGGGGTAACCTTACGCGAACGAAAACGACGTACGCGACGACGGGGCAGCGTAAAAGCGATCGAGAATCGGCGTACTACTTCATTTGCATATGCAAATGAAAAAACAACGTAAAGGCCACCTAGTGGCCGGAGTTGTCATTACACCTACGATCCGAAAGTGTAATGCTTTTACACTTGTCGGATGTAGAAGCGTATCTATGCAAAAGTGATGCTAAGCATCACTCGCATAGATACGAGGACAAAAAAAAGGCGTTACGACGGGGTATCTGAGATACTCCGTCGTAACGCCTCTGAGAATCTGGCCCTAGATGTGTAGTATCAGCTTGGAGCTGAGCAATGTCCTCTTTAAGGGCTTTTTCCACCCGGTCAGCGAAGCGTTCCAAGTCCGCTTTAGTGGGCAGGGACAAAATATGGCGCCTGAGATCTATGTCAGCCAGGGGATCAATGGCAGCGTGGTTGTCAGCCATCGAGGTAGTGGAGCCCGGGGAGGCTGGGGGAGCTGAGTCACTCACCGACTGCGGGGATGGAATCGGAGAGCAGGCCCTCTGCTGCGATCGCGTGGCGGAGCTCTGTGCGGCCTTAGGTGGCTTCTGCACCTTCTCCGTCGGCGCCATCTTGGACACTTCGCGGCCTCTCCCGGTCTGCTTGGGGAAGAAGGATTCTAGCTGGGCTTGCCGGGATCTATCTATTGGCGGTGGCTGGGAGGATGTCATGCTCCTTAGGGACATGACGTGCGGTAGGTAGAGGTATTTTTCTCCCTCGTAGCGGTGGCAATGTGCGGCGGAGGGACGGAGCTAAGGAGACACACGTCTTCACTCCTCCATATCCTGGACACGCCCCAAGCTATCACATTTAAAGCAGTTACAGCAACATGTTTCTTTTGGAAAAAAAATCTTTAAATCTGGCTGCTGTAAATACCCCTGGCAGTGTTCTATGGTTTGTGCTTAACAGATTGGTTTTACCTGGGAGGCCGATAGTGGAGATTATCAATTATTAAATTGGGCATAAGAGTTGCAGAATTGGCATGCAATGTCAGGCATGGCTGTGTGTGCTGTGTCCAACTGTATTGTCATGTTAGATCAACCCATCCAGCAGTTTACCTGATTTATCTGTCCATTTGTTAAACAGTTTATGCTTTAAGATCATCTTCCTCTTTGTTTGTATACCCAAAGCCTCCATAAGTCAAGCTTGGTTGAAGTTCTAACAAAGTGGTTGAAATATTTGTGGGAAAGTTCTAAGGTGCAAATTTGATATATTAATTTGCACTTGTATGCCTGATGGTCCTTCTTCAACTCACTGTAGCAGACACCTTTAGAAACTTCCCTTACATCATGCTTTTGTTGCTCTCTTTGAGTGCATTCGATTGCAGTATGTCTTGAGATTCTATTTAGAAAGAATCATGGACGTTACAGACACCAATGTATTACAAATTTTAATTTTATTAAAGCGGATGTCCGCTCAAAACAAAGCCAGCAGCTACAAATACTGCAGCTGCTGACTTTTAATATTGGGACACTTGCCTGTCCTGGAGTCCAGCGCCGTCTGCAGCAGAGGACGAGCAATCGCTCATCACTCTGCTGCTCCCCCCCCCTTCATCCACGGTGAGGGAACCAGGAAGTGAAGCGCTCCGGCTTCACCGTCCGGTTCCCTATGGCGCATGCGCGAGTCACGCTGCGCCCACCGATTGGCTCCCGCTGTGTGCTGGGAGCCGAGTGTTCCCAGCACACAACGGGGGGGGCGACGGGATGTGACGAAATGCCTGTGTTCTGCCCGAGAATGCTGGGCCGGAAGTGGGTGCAAATACCTGTCTTTAGACAGGTATCTGTACCCCCCTCCCCCCTGAAAGGTGTCAAATGTGACACCGGAGGGGGGAGGCTTACGATCAGTTCACTTTAGGGTGGAGCTCCGCTTTAATAACAAATGTACAATAAATAACCTAAAAACATACAGACATATACAGTACAAATGATTCCGAGTATTTGCGGGAGTACTTTTACTCCTGCAAATACCCCCGATACCTAAATAGAATACCCCCCCCACCGCTCGCCGCCCGCCGCTAATCCCCGTGCAACACAGCGGGCATTACAAGTTTTCGTTGGTAAACTTGTAATACCCGCGGCGCTATGTATAGACACGCGATTGGACGGATCCGTCCAATCGCGAGCAAGGGGGGAGTGTCTATACACGGATACGTGCATAGACACTCCCCCCTTGCTCGCGATTGGACGGATCTGTCCAATCGCGTGTCTATACATGGCGCCGCGGGTATTACAAGTTTACCAACGAAAACTTGTAATGCCCGCTGTGTTGCACAGGGATTAACCCGGCAGCAGCGGCGGCGGAGGTATGGGGGACATGACATGGCTGCAATATGTGGGGGACATGACATGGCTGCAATATGTGGGGGACATACATGGCTGCAATATGTGGGGGACATACATGGCTGCAATATGTGGGGGACATACATGGCTGCAATATGTGGGGGACATACATGGCTGCAATATGTGGGGGACATACATGGCTGCAATATGTGGGGGACATACATGGCTGCAATATGTGGGGGGGACATACATGGCTGCAATATGTGGGGGACATACATGGCTGCAATATGTGGGGGACATACATGGCTGCAATATGTGGGGGACATACATGGCTGCAATATGTGGGGGACATACATGGCTGCAATATGTGGGGGACATACATGGCTGCAATATGTGGGGGACATACATGGCTGCAATATGTGGGGGACATACATGGCTGCAATATGTGGGGGGGACATACATGGCTGCAATATGTGGGGGACATACATGGCTGCAATATGTGGGGGACATACATGGCTGCAATATGTGGGGGGGACATACATGGCTGCAATATGTGGGGGACATACATGGCTGCAATATGTGTGGGACATGGCTGCATTTGGGGACACGTTTAAAAAAAGTATCGGTATTCGGTATCGGCGACTACTTGAAAAAAAGTATCGGTACTTGTACTCGGTCCAAAAAAAGTGGTATCGGGACAACCCTAGTAATTAGCACATCCAACTCTAGTCGCTGGCACCGGGTCACTACGTGTAATGACCACTGGGGGTTCCCCTTAACAGAGGTGGGGCAGAATAACATGTTTTAAGGTTTAACCTCGACATGTTTCACAATAGAACGCTTCTTTAGGAGCTTATTAATATTTTTCACAGAAAGTATGTATGTATACAAAACGGCTGTAAGACTTTGTCCTCTATGTAAGCAATTCAGCACAAAAGGGGAAACTGCGCTATAGAGAGAGCTTATGGCCAGCTCACAAGGTTAGAGTATCATCTCAACAGACATAGTAAGTAAGTGCATGCCATGTAAAAAAGGTGAAGCTCAAAGAGGCTATTGTAATATAAATAGACAGCACTGGTCAGTGGTTCGTTAAATTCCCACAGGTGTCTTGAGTATAGTTGAGTGCAAGTCTCTCAGAGCAAGCAAGCAATCCCGATCAAATTGCTGACATAGAGCTCACAGCTGAAAGGAAAAGTCTGCTGGTGGAGATTCATCAGGTCATTAGGAGAGCAGATTTCAGTCTCCATGGTTTCGATTTGTATTCTTTTCCGGAAAAGTCTGCATAATGCCTTGTACACACGGTCAGACTTTTGACCGTGCAAAAGTCCGCCGTGAGTCCGTCGGGAAAAAAAGAGAACAGGTCCTCTATCTAAGGTCCGTCAGACTTCCGACAGAAAAAGTCAGTGGAGGCTACACACGGCCAGACTTTCCGAGGGGGAAAAAAAGCCAGTCTGGCTTTTTTTCTCGGAAAGTCCAGCTGTGTGTACAAGTCATAAGAGTGACCTGGTGTTAATCCGATAGAAACATCAGTTTAATAGAGGCATTCTGCAAGTACTACAAGTCCAGTTGGGAGAGAAACATATCATCGATCCACAAATATTTACAATGAGAAACCGAATAGAAGTTGAAATCCTTAATAGTAGGAGTAAAAAAACAGGATTCATGGAGTTATGGAGAAGCCAGTTGTAGTTTTATCTATCCATCTATCTATCTATCTTGTGAGGGGGTTAGCTTGGCAGCAGGTGTGTGTGTGACCCCCTGGATAGGTTCACCACACAGTCAGGCACAATAAAGTTGTAGGTGAAAAAAAACAAAGGTGCGGTTTATTTAAACTATATACAGTGAAAAATATTACGGCAAAACAAAAAGAAACATGAAAAGAAATCCTGGTCAGCTTTACCGCTTACTACACACGTGGTTTCCCTATCTAACAACTAGGTGCAAACTTGTGCTGCCCCTGCCTTAGAAGTTTTTGCCACACAACCTTTGTCCCACTGCACAGGACAGATAGCACAGTCCCTATTCTACACTACACAGAACTGGTTCCAGGATGGAGCACCTCCCTTAACATGCTGGGAGTTTTTGCAAAGGTCTCAATGAGCCCACTTACTTCAGCTGGGCTCATTAACTCTTCTCCTGCAGGACTCCCAGCACCCCCCCCCCCCCCCCAGGGGTATAAATTTGCATAAAGCCTGAACCTGGCACATACATATTTCCCTTCCTGGATACAACCAGGCAATTTTTACCTGCCTGCTGTCTCAATACGGAGTATTTTTTATAAATTCTTTGCAAAGAACATGTATTTTTACTACCTAAAATGTACTTCCTTCAGGCTGGTGATAGCTTTAGGTTTTAGTGAGCCACCTATGGAGACAGGAAAAATAGCTCATTACATTATTACATGAGATAATAAGCTTTCAGCAGTTAAATGTTTGTCAGTGATTACACACCAACATGATTTTTTTTTTATTGGAACATCTTTTTCGCACAAATGAAAATGATCTTGAAATATAATAAGACTGCACATGCAATAAACCATGTGGCTTTGTGAATAGAATCTAATATTGCTTATTCAAGAAACCCATTTCATATTTCATCATTGCAGAGTAGCCCGAATAATAAAATAATTCTAAATGACTTTCACGTGTTGCTGTGCTTTTTACCATTGCGGTTTTCGATATTAAATATAGACCTACTTGGCATATTTAATACCCTTATGCAAAGAGCAATTATGTTTTTTTTTTCTCCCACAGCAACTGAGGTTTAGCTTTTTAGATGTTTATTGAGGTAAGACTAATGAAAATCTGTCTTGTGATTGATTACCATAGGTTACTGCTCTTTCCACCGATTGTGGAACACCTTAGTGATATATGGAAATTTGTCTACCAAAATAAGAACATTTTAAAGAATATTTTAAATCTCATTTTCTGATTCATCATGTGTTGCTGGTAACTTAATTTTCTTAATACATTTGTTACCCTTTTAGTGTTGCTTAGTCGCTTTAACAGTCAAACAAAACAAAAAAACAGGTATGATGAGCTTGCCTGCTTTTTTCTACCCCTTCCCCATACATCCTTGTTGTCCTATCACTATAATGGGCTTGCCCACTGAGGAAGGTCATAGGGGGGTAGGCATGCAAGCTTTGACACTACCAGAAAGTGCTGAAGGTTTGCCCAGTTAGAGCAGCCAGCATCTGGGACAGGTTGGGTAACATCTGCTGTTTGTATGGACACCTATAACTACCTGCCTTTAACACCTGTCAGCAGCTTTTTTATTATTAAGTGACAGTTGTAGTGTTTTTTTTTTGGATAGCATTTGTAGTTTACCGATTTATTGTATTCATTTCCAGTTTTTCCAGTATGCTCATCCGACAGAAGTTGGCTGAATGGCCAGCTTCTGTCAGACAAGCTGCCATATACCGAATGTTGGTTAGTTTTTATTGAGCCGGCCAATGTCACCTGACTTTTGGCCTGTGTGTACTACACTTAAGTCTATAACAAATATCTATGTTGAACAAAGTATGTAACTTATTGTCAAGCTCAGATCTTTGTTAGTCCCAGAAGATTATCGTTAACAAAAAATGTCATGCCACCGTGACAGTTCATTAGGACCCAAGGCATTTAATAAGCCTTGTTGTATTCTTTCTTGTTATGAAGCATTCAGGTGACAGT
The DNA here is from genome assembly GCA_029574335.1 of Rana kukunoris. Lineage (NCBI taxonomy): Eukaryota > Metazoa > Chordata > Amphibia > Anura > Ranidae > Rana > Rana kukunoris. The sequence continues at coordinate 221,581,044 of CM056059.1, read as the reverse complement.
TGCTCTTTAATTTTTTTTCAGGATGAACAGTTTGATGGCTTTGTGGTGGAGGTGTGGAGTCAGCTGGGTGGTCAGAAGAGACAGTGAGTAAACTAATTACATTTCTGTTATTTACATATACAGTATAGACATATATATATATATATATATATATATATATAACAGTAGGCGCTACTGTCACGTTGAAGTGGACACAGAGTCTGCATATTGGCTGAATGCAGAGCTGCAGAGGTTAAATTTAAAAAGGGAGAGAACTGCTTTGGCAGTTTTCTTGTATTTTTTCTATTTTCACATGGGTCTCTGTGGCTTGGAGATCCTTCAGAGATCTGGGTGGGACGGGATCTCCAACCTGTGTCCAGGTTTTAAAGACAGCCTGTAAGCTGCCTTCCCAGGTGCAGACAGCTCATATAATGAAGGGCTGGGGAGAGCAGATGAGGGGAGGAAGGTGAAGGAAGTTGGAGCAATGGCTGTTAATGTCTCTGTGTGAGGATAGACGCTGTACGCATTGGAAGGCTTCGTAGCCGTGTGCGTCTAGGACCGTGGGTCTGGAGGAGCTGATGGTTTGGGGAACCATTACCTGTAGCAGCAGTGCTGCTGAAGAGTAGCCAGGTGGGCTGGTATTTTCAGTTGTCGCTGAATAACGTTTAAACCCCCGGGAGGGATTCCTGAATGGACTTTTGTTTTGTTTTTTTCTCCTTTAATAAACGTGGGCTACCAGGCCCTTAATGATATATGCTTGTTTGGTGTTGACTCACTGCACAAAAACGCATCTGCCACTCGAGTTAAATACCCCCAATGTTACAATATATACACACACACAGTGGGGTAAAAAAGTATTTAGTCAGCCACCAATTGTGCAAGTTCTACCACTTAAAAAGATGAGAGTCCTGTAACGGTCATCATAGGTGTACCTCAACTATGAGAGACAAAATGTTGAAACAAATCCAGACAATCACATTGTCTGATTTGGAAATATCTTATTTGCAAATTATGTTGGAAAATAAGTATTTGGTAAATATCAAAAGTTCATCTCAATACTTTGTTATATATAATTTGCTGGCAATGAGAGAGGTCAAACATTTTCTGTAAGTCTTCACAAGGTTGTCACACGCTGTTGCTGGTATGTTGGCCCATTCCTCCATGCAGACCTCCTATAGAGCAGTGATGTTTTGTCGCTGGGCAACACAGACTTTCAACTCCCTCCAAAGGTTTTCTGTGGGGTTGAGATCTGGAGACTGGCTAGCCCCACTCCAGGGCCTTGAAATGATTCTTACGAAGCCACTTCTTCGTTGCCCGGCATGTGTGTTTGGGATCATTGTCATGCTGAAAGACCCAGCCACGTTTCATCTTCAATGCCATTGCTGATGGGAGGATGTTTGCACTCAAAATCTCACGATACATGGGCCCCATTTATTCTTTCATGTACACGGATCAGTCGTCCTGTTCCCTTTGCAGAGAAACGGCCCAAAGCATGATGTTGTCACCTCCATGCTTCACAGTAGGTATGGTGTTCTTTGGTTGCAACTAGGCATTCTCTCTCCTCCAAACACGACTTGTTGTGTTTCTACCAAACAGTTCTACTTTGGTTTCATCTGACCATATGACATTCTCCCAATCCTCTTCTGGATCATCCAAATGCTCTCTAGCAAACCTCAGATATGCCCGGACATATACTTGCTTAAGCAGGGGGACACGTCTGGCACTGCAGGATCTGAGTCCCTGGTGGCAGTGTGTTACTGATGGTAGCCTTTGTGTTTCTACCAAACAGTTCTACTTTGGTTTCATCTGACCATATGACATTCTCCCAATCCTCTTCTGGATCATCCAAATGCTCTCTAGCAAACCTCAGATATGCCCGGACATATACTTGCTTAAGCAGGGGGACACGTCTGGCACTGCAGGATCTGAGTCCCTGGTGGCAGTGTGTTACTGATGGTAGCCTTTGTTACGTTGGTTTCAGCTCTCTGCAGTTCATTCACTAGGTCCCCCTGTGTGGTTCTGGGACTTTTGCTCATTGTTCTTGTGATCATTTTGACCCCACGGGATGAGATCTTGCATGGAGCCCCAGATTGAGGGAAATTATCAGTGGTCTTGTATGTCTTCCATTTTCTAATTATTTCTCCCACAGTTGATTTCTTCACACCAAGCTGCATTCCTGTGTCAGTGCGGGGGGGGGGGGATGGTGTGGTCAGTGCTGGGGGGTAGACACCCCAAGGAAACTGCTGAGATGCATGTTGAGTCCATTGAATATTTTTTTTTTTTGTCCCAAGTGATTGCATAATGACAAAAAAAATATTTTTTTACAAAAAGTTGTCACTAAATGATATGTCCCAGGGTGTCTTTCAGGACAGCACATCGAGAGATAGTGACTCCTCCCTCTCCAACAGGAAACACCTTCTTCACAGACTTTAAAGGGAGGCCCCTCCCAGCATACTTCAGTTTTTGTGTTTCCTCCGACCCGGAGGGAACATCTTCTAAGAGGGGATGTGTTTTTTAATCCAGGAGCCTGGATTGCTTCCCTCTTACCTTTCAGGCATCCGCCTGTGAGACATCCGCTCCCCTTGCTACCCGTTCGATGACGGTACTAGCCGGGCTCCCATTACGCAGGCTAGTGTGCTCAGTGGGGCCATGAATGGCTGGAGATGGCGTCCGGCAGCCAGGTTATTTTTTTTTTCATTTTTGTGCGCGGTCGCCAGGTTATTCCGTCATTTCCGGCGCTTCACTAGAGAAAGGGGCAGGGCGGGAGCTGGTGACGATTTCCGGTCCGGCGCAGCGGCGCTATAGATCTCCGGGAGCAGGTGTGAAAAGCCACAAGGTGAAGCACGGACGCTCTGCGATGGAGACGACAAAGTCCAGTGGTGGGGACAGGCACAGGCACCAGCAAGACCTTGGCGGGAAGCAGCACAGTGAGTCTGTTTTTTCCTTATGAGTTTTCTACCTCTTTCTTTCAGGTGGAGGGTCGGTCTCAAAACTTTTTTGTCTTTACCCCCCCCCAGTGGCTTGGGGGCCTGTCTGGGCACTGGATTGTGTTGCTTTCTTTCCTAGTGCACCTTTGAAGGGGACCTCAAACAGGAACAGGGTTCTCACTAGGGTCCCCCTGCTTTCTTCTGTGTTTTTTTTTTTACAGGTCAAGTCTGACACTAAAAGAAAATGCCCATCATGTAGAGCTAAGATGAGCGAGAGTTGGAAGAAAGCACTTTGTAAAACTTGTATTGCTTCTTTGATTCGGGGGGAATCAGACGCCATGCGGGAAGATCTAATCTCCTCTGCAAAGAAAGAACTATTGGAAACGATTCAGACTCTGCGTGACTCTTTAGTTTTGCCTTCCACCCCTCAGACCTCTACCTCTCAATCCTCTCAAGATTCAGTGATTATTCCAGAGTTAGTCACGGTAACAGATGATTTAGGACCCAGGGAAGGTTCCTCCCAGGTACCCGGTGATAACTCAGAGGAGTCAGATGAGGAAATGGCAGGGCACCCCTCAAAGTTTAAACTATCCCTGGAAGAGGTGGAAGGTTTAATCAGGGCTATACATGTTACGTTGGGCCTGAGCGAGGAAAAAAGGGATCTAACCTTACATGATCGTATGTATGCGGGTCTGGGTGAATCAAAGGGGCGGGTCATTCCGGTCCATTCAGTGATCTTGGAGACCATAATTAGAGAATGGCAGGATCCAGAGAAGAAGCCCTTTTTCCCTAAGGCACATAAAAGGCGCTTTCCTTTTGAGAAGGATCCAGCAGCAGTTTGAAATAATGTCCCTAAGCTTGATGCGGCCTTTTCTCAGGTTTCCAGGTCTACGGACCTAGCCTTTGAGGACATGGGTGTTCTCAAGGACCCTATGGACAAGTGTATGGATCTTTTCCTCAAAAGGTCATGGCAGTCTATTATAAATGGGTTAAAGCCCGCCATGGCTACAACATGTGTTGCCCGGAATCTGGAGTTCTGGACGAATCAATTAAAAACTCATATTGTGGCTGATTCATCTGAGGAGATTCTGTACTCTTTCTCTACTTTAACCGTAGCAATAGCCTACATTGCGGATGCCTCGGTAGAAGCCATTAAGATGACAGCTAGGTCTGCAGCCCTGGCTAATTCTGCCAGAAGGGCGCTATGGCTAAAAACCTGGCCAGGGGATGCGGCCTCAAAGAACAAGCTTTGCGGTATCCCCTTTTCAGGAGACCTCCTGTTTGGTCCAGAATTGGATAGTATCCTAGACAGGACCGCGGATACAAAAAGATCCTTCCCGGTTAAGAGAAAGAGGCAGGCCCCCAGACATTTTTTTCTTCAACAAAGGGTGCAAGACAAGGGCAACCAACCCCAAGGGGGTAGAAGAGGTTGGGCAGCACAGAAGGCAAAAGATAAGAAGGGAATCCTTTTCAATTCTCCTGTGCAGTCCCAGAAATCACAATGACTCGGCGGTCAGGGTCGGTGGAAGATTACAGAAGTTTCTTCCGCGGTGGTCAGACATAACCGACAATCGTTAATTCTGACCATCCTGTCTCTGGGTTACGATATAGAATTTTCAGAGACTCCGCCACAGAGATTTCTGGTAACCAATTCCCCAAAGGATCCAATAAAATCCCTGGCCATGAAATCCTCTTTAAATGAGTTAATTCAACAGGGGGTAATGGTACAGGTGCCCCAGGCAGAACAGGGACGGGGGTTTTATTCCCATGTTTTTTTGGTAAAAAAACCCCCCGGAAAGTTCAGGATGATTTTAAACCTGAAACGCTTGAACAAATCTGTCAAGTACAGGAGGTTCAAAATGGACTCGATTTTTTTTCCGGTCAGGAATGGGTGCTTCATGGCGTCATAGATTTGAGGGACGCCTACCTGCACATCCCGATCTCCCCACAGTCCCAGAGGTTCCTCAGATTAGTGGTAAGGGGAGGAGGGGTGGTTCAACACCTACAGTACAGGGCTCTTCCATTCGGGCTCTCATCCTCACCCTGAATTTTTACCAAGGTGATGGAGGAGGCCTTGGCTCCGCTTCGTCTACAGGTGGTGGTGGTGATCCCCTATCTAGACGACCTGTTATTTCTTGCCCCCTCAAGGGAAAAATTACGGGAAAACTTGTCCAAGGTTCAGGCTCACCTGGAATCACTAGGGTGGATTCTGAATCTTCAGAAATCTTCACTAGTACCTGCCCAGGAGATCCTTTTACTGGGTTATCAGATGAATTCTCTGAGCCAAACAATGTTTCTACCCCTAGAAAAAAAGACCAGGGTCTAGGAAACCATCACTCTGCTCCAGTCAAACCAGCCCATAACCATAAGGCAGGTGATGTCGGCGTTGGGGGTGTTGACTTCAACTATGCCAACAATCCAGTGGGCGAGACTGCAATTCAGGGGCCTACAGAATTTTCTTTTGAGGTCTTGGGATCACAGCCTTAACTCCCTGGACAAGTACATAAAGATTCCATCTTGGGTAAAAAGGTCCCTATATTGGTGGAGGGAGCAGCAGGTCCTCTCAAAGGGTCTGAAGTGGTCCTTTCCAGTGGAGAAAAGATTAACAACAGATGCCAGTGCGTGGGGATGGAGAGCCCACCTAGGGAAAGACTTCATTTAAGGCCGCTAGACAAGAGGAGTCAGTTCGGTCCTTAAATTGGAGAGAATTCAGAGCGATCGCTTTAGCCCTAGAGAGGTCTGCTCCTGATCTTCTAAACCATCACGTTCAGGTGCTGACAGACAATGTTACGGCTGTAACATATGTGAACAAGCAGGGGGGCACCAGAAGCAGACCTCTGCTAATTTTGGCCGAGAGTATCCTGCGGTGGGCAGAAAAGAACCTGCGATCCCTTTTCAGCGGTACATCTGAGGGGATCCCTGAATGAAGTGGCAGATTTTCTAAGCAGACACCAGGTTCGGGAGTCGGAGTGGTCTCTAAATCCCGAGTTTTTTTTGGAGATCTCCAGCAGGTGGGGTCATCCAGAGGTAGACCTGTTTGCCTCAAGAAAGAACTCCCAGGTACCTCTATTTTTTTCCCTAGACAGACTGGACGGGTCCCTGGGGATAGATGCTCTGGCGCATCCCTGGAGATTTCGCCTCTGCTTCGCTTTCCCCCCGTTCCAGCTGATCCCGTTAGTCCTGAGAAAGATTCAGAAGGAGAAAGGCCCAGTAATACTGATCGCTCCGTACTGGCCTAAGAGGGCATGGTTCTCAACAATCCTAGAGATGGCTACAAAACCATGTTGGCATCTACCTCCTAGGTCAGACCTTCTGAGGTAGGGCCCAGTGTTTCACCCGGACGTATCCAAACTCTCCCTTTCAGCTTGGTTTCTGAAAGGAGGCTCTTGAAAGGAAAAGGTTTTTCGGACCGTTTGGTCTCCACCCTGTTAAATAGCAGGAAAAAAGTTACAAGAGCCATTTATTCTAATGTTTGGAAGGTGTATACGTCCTGGTGTAACTCCTCGGCCATGAAACCAAGCAGCCTTATTGCCATCCTAGAGTTTTTACAGGACGGGGCAGATAAGGGGTTAGCGGTCGGCACTCTAAAGGTACAGGTGTCCGCCCTGACCGTTTTTTTAGAAAAATCTTTAGCTTCAGAACCATTGGTTTCCAGGTTCATTAGGGCCCTCTCAAGGGCTAGACCGCCACAGGTTAAGGGCTTCCCGAAGTGGGACCTATCGGTGGTATTGAAGGCTTTAGCTGGAAAGCCTTTTGAACCTTTAAATGATGCTTCTCTTAGGGATGCTACCTTGAAGGTTCTTTTCCTTGTCGCTATAACCTCAGCTCGTAGGGTTAGCGAACTACAGGCCCTGTCAATAAGGGAACTGTATTTTTCTTTATTTCCAGATAGGGTTGTGCTTAGAACAGACCCAAAAATTTTGCCAAAGGTAGCCTCAGCGGTCAATCGCTCTCAGGAGATTGTGCTACCCACTTGTTGTTCAAACCCCTCGGGGGAAGAGGCATCGTTTTTTCACATGCTAGATGTGAGAAGGAAAACAAACAAAACAAAAGAAAGTTGCGCTGCTGTTAATATAAAGTGAAGCTGCCAGCACTAACAGTGAAACAACCTGTGAGTGAACAATAAAGAAAAAATAAGTGCAGCGCTTAAAAATGTAACAAAATTGCGTGAAGCAGTTTACATGAATCTCATCCAAATGGGTGGGATTATATTGTGATGAGTGAACCAAAAACACAATACAAAAATAAAAACAATTAAAGGGATAGTGAAACCCTTGGAGTGCAAACAATGAATTATAAAGTATGGAGGAAGTCCTTCAAAAAACAATGTATAGGTACAAATAGGTCTTCATATAAAACACTCCTGTAGAACACTCCTGTGTTACTGGGGATTCAAATGGTGTGTGTGATCCACTTTAATAAGCATACAGGACAGCCAGACTGGTAAATTAAGAGAATGGGTACTCTTACCGCATGAGGTGGACACCTATGGCAGTGGCACTGTGTCGGATAAGCTTGTGAGAGCTCCTCGGATGGATGGCTCTATGGAGAGTGACGGTTGGAGGAATGGTAGATCCTTCCCAGGGATCCCAAGGTCCAAGATAGAGAGTGGCTCCAGGCTTTCAGATGGAACAACACTTGTGGGTATCCATATAAGAAACAAAAAAACTCCACATGGTGTAGTTTGTTTGAAAAGGGAAGCCTTTATTAGGCTGGTAAAATACAGAGCAATAAAAAACAAAAAAAGAAGAAATGCCAGTACTCTGGAAAAGATCTGGCACACGTGATCACATGAATGTAAAAAGAGCGTGGTAGTTGGGTATGTAAAAGAGCTATGTACCCGACATGTTTCGAGCTAATGCTCATCGACAGGGGCATGGCTCCTTCACCCACTCCACGCCATATATATACTGAAAAGGCAATTCACTGTGTCTCAAAACAGCTGCAATCAATTCATTTGGATAAACTGCACTAATTGGCTACGCCCACTGGTGTCTGCAGGGAACCACATTAATCATACTTGTCCAGCCATATGGTCATTAGATCGTGTACATTCATTGGTCCTAGAGGGGTGTGAGTAGGTGTCCACCCACTGGTATGTGTCATAAATGAGAGACGCGAAACCAAGCTGATTATCTAGCAGGAAGACGGCCTATAGGGGATAAACAACCCAAAATGGGAGGTGATTGGTCCCACGAACGGGGGAGCATACGTCACCACGTGACGACGCGACACGGTACGTCCTCACCCGGGATAAACATCCCTAACTGGAAGGTGATTGGTCACGCAAACGGACGAAAGAGCGCACGCCACCACGTGACCACGTGAAGACGCGACTCGGCAGGTCAATCATCAGGAGGGAGACGAATCCATCCCTGGGGGCGTGGTTGGTCACATTACTCTAAGGCAGGGGTCCTCAAACTACGGCCCGCGGGCCACATGCGGCCCGCCGAGCACCTTTATCCGGCCCACTGCATGCATGGCCGGTAGACTGCTGTGTCAAAAGCTCATTGAAAAGTTCGGGCGCGCTGTGTGATAGTAGCCCCGCCCTCCTCTTAGACCGGCTCGTGTGATAGACGCAGTGTTCCGTCTATCACATGAGCTAGTCCAGGAGGAGGGCGGGGCTACTATCACACAGCGCGCCTGAACTTTTCAATGAGCTTCTGACACAGTGACTTTTCACAGCGCGCCCAAACTTTTCAATGAGCTTCTGACACAGCAGGAGCAGGAGATCCTGATACACACACAGACAGGTCAGACATCGTTTGGCACAGTAAGGCTGCAATGGGCTTGTAATAATGGTGTGGGGCTTGTATGATGGTGGGGGTTTTTGTAATGATGGTGGGTGGGGGGGCTTGTAATGATGGTGGGGGGCTGCAATGGTGAGGGGGGCTTGTAATGATGGTGGGGGATCTGCAATGGTGAGGGGGCTTGTAATGATGGTGGGGGAGCTGCAATGGTGAGGGGGCTTGTGATAATAGTGAGGGGGGCTGCAATAGTGAGGGGGGCTTGTAATGATGGTGGGGGGGCTTGTGATAATGGTGGGGGGGCTTGCAATGGTGGGGGCTGCAATAGTGTGGGGAGCTTGTAATGATGGTGGGGTGCTGCAATGGTGAGGGGGCTTGTGATAATGGTGAGGGGGGGTTGCAATGGTGAGGGTGGCTTGTAATGATGGTGGGGTGCTGCAATGGTGAGGGGGCTTGTGATAATGGTGAGGGGGGGTTGCAATGGTGAGGGGGCTTGTAATGATGGTGGGGTGCTGCAATGGTGAGGAGGCTTGTGATAATGGTGAGGGGGGGCTGCAATGGTGAGGGGGGCTTGTAATGATGGTGGGGGGCTGCAATGGTGAAAGGGGCTTGTAATAATGGTGAGGGGGGCTTGTAATTATTGTGAGGGGGGCTTGTAATGATGGTGAGGGGGCTGCAATGAGGGCATAGTAAGGAGGCATTGAAAGTGAGGCTGCAGTGATGGGCATGGGTTGGGGGACTTTCAGGTTTTTTTTGGCGGGGGGGGGGGGGGGGGCGGCAGTGAAGGACCCGGCCCTCTAACGGTCTGAGGGACAGTAAACTGGCCCCCTGTTTAAAAAGTTTGAGGACCCCTGCTCTAAGGGGATGGACGCACGCAAACCAATGGCGCCACCGCATGCGTAATCACGTTAATCTAGCTAAATGTAAAACCATAAACTTGCATAAATACCCATTTCTGCCTTTTTGAAGTCTTTGTTTATCATGGCCAAACGGATTCTTGCTAAGGCATGGTGTTCATCGCACCCCACAATCACATAAGTAGCAGAAAATTACCTGTGTTTTGCTAAATGAGAAAATGGTCAGGATCCTCAAATTTGGAGCCTGCTCATTTCAATGGGTTTGGATTCATTTGTAAGGCCGCGTACACACGTACGAGAACCTCGTCGGGCTAAACTCATCGTTTCGCAAGACGAGGTTCCCGATGAGCGGTCGGAAAAGCTTGTCGAGCCAAAGTCCTCATTGAACAACGAGGAAAAAGTGAGCGTGCTCTATTTTTTGGCTCGACGAGCTTCCCGACGGGACGCTCGTCGGAAGTGTACACACGACCGAGAACTAGGGTTGCCACCTGTCCGGTTTTGACCCGGACAGTCCGGGTTTGGACACATGTGCCCGGTTTTGAAGCCTCCTGAGCTTGCCTGAGTGTTAGTAGAAGGTGTGCCGCCCGCAGCAGTGCTCTCTGTTAGCCCCCTGTAAACATGTGTGCATCCGGGCTGTAAACATGTGTGCAACTTCTCACTGTGCTAGCCCCTCCCCCTCCCTCCCTCCGGCGCGCCTCCCTCTGCATTGTGTGCTGCAGAGTGAAAGAGGACACATGGGACACAGAGTGCTCAGCTCTTCTCTGACTGGCTACAGAATACACATGGAGGTGGGTGGATGGGCGGACCATACACTACCCCCACCATACACTAAACATACAGTTCTGCCCCCCCTGCATATACCATTACCATCCACAGCCGTATATACAGTTCTGCCCCCCCTCCATACCATCCACAGCCATACATACAGTCCTGCCCCCCCCTGCATATACCATCCACAGCCATACATACAGTCCTGCCCCCCCCCCCCTCCATATACCATCCACAGCCATACATACAGTCCTGCCCCCTCCCTCCATACAGGGCCGGATTAACAGAGGGGCTGATGGAGCGGGGGTTGTAGCTCGATGACCAGAGGTCACAGAAACCCCACATTTGGGGAATAGTCAGTTGAAGACCTACCCCACAACTGGTCAAAATATGGGATGGCTATCATTTATGGTTCTGGAGATACGGGGCTGCTTGCACAGCCTGTCAGAAGCTACATACAGAGCGGCTATTATAAATACAAGCTGACACACTGCAGCAGACTGAGAAAAAAAAATCATCATTAATTTTTTGCTAGAAAATTACTCTATGGTGGTCTTTGCAACTTTTAATGTTTAGCACGGTATAGAGCTGCACGATTCTGGCTAAAACGACAACTGCAATTTTTTTGCTTAGAAGATAGATGACGATTCTCTCACGATTCGTACGGCATAACATCATCTTTCACATTAAAATGAAAAAAAAAAAAAATGGGCCAACTTTACTGTTTTGTTTTTATGGTTTTTATTATTCAATGAAGTGGGCAAATGCAGCGTGACATAAAATATTGCAGCAATTCCCATTTTTGTCTCTGCTAATATATATATATTGTTTGGTGGTTCCAAGTAATTTTCTAGCAAAAAATATTGCTTTTTAACAAGTGTTGGACTTTAAGTGGTTACATTTCTTGCATTTACACACAGAAGTTTAATCTAAAAAGGAAGTTGGTTACAATGTTTCATGTTGTTTACAAACTTGGCAGACTGCCTGGATATTTTCTTTACACACAGAAGTTTATCCCTTTGTTCTATGAAGAAAGTGTTAGTTACAATGTTTCCTGATAAGAACTTAGCAGACTGTCCAGATATTTTCTTTTGACAGCTGAAAGTCTCTCCACTTGTTATATGAAAGAATCAGCAAACTCTGCATTGGAGATGTTGGGGGGTTGAATCGACATCACAATTTTTTAACGATTAATTGTGCAGCTCTAGCACGGTACTGTATTTGCGCAGCAATTTTTCAAACATTTTTTTTTTTTTTGGAAATAAACTGTTTCATTCATTCAAAAAAACACTAAAGTTAGCACGATTTTTTTTGCTATCCTAAGCGATGCTTTAAATTTTTTTAGGTTACATGTTTAGAGCTACATACCCTCCACACTCCTCTCCTGTACATACTGCCCGCTATCATACCCTCCACACTCCTCTCCTGTACATAGTGCCCACTATCATACCCTCCACACTCCTCTCCTGTACATACTGCCCACTATCATACCCTCCACACTCCTCTCCTGTACATAGTGCCCACTATCATACCCTCCACACTCCTCTCCTGTACATACTGCCCACTATCATACCCTCCACACTCCTCTCCTGTACATAGTGCCCACTATCATACCCTCCACACTCCTCTCCTGTACATAGTGCCCACTGTCATACCCTCCACACTCCTCTTCTGTTCATACTGCCCCCATCATACCCTCCACACTCCTCTCCTGTACATACTGCCCACTGTCATACCCTCCACACTCCTCTCCTGTACACACTGCCCACTGTCATACCCTCCACACTCCTCTCCTGTACATACTGCCCACTAGAATCGGAAGTGAAGGGGCGCTAATGAAAAAAACAATGCAAATTATGTGTATATATATATACATAAAAATGTGCAATCTCTTAGAAAAACATATATTATTGGTGAAAAAGTCCATACAGTGAAAACCAAAAAATTGATATTAAATAATGAATAGAGTCCAAATAGTGCTAAAAAATAATGGCTAAGAAGTAATGGCAATGGAAAGGCCAGTTTTGTTAGCACCAAAAACTAGGGCTCCCTTCCATGGAGAGATAACATTCTTGACAGGGTTCCATAGAGAATACAAGAGTGTTGAAAAAGTTATTAAACAATTTTGGCCAATATTACTGAAAGACAATGATTTGGCTACAGTACTACCAGCCAAACCAAAATTCATTTACACAAAAGCCCCTGGGTTGAGAAATATGGTAGCACGTAACGTACCAGACCCCCCAGAAAAACCTCTTACTTTCTTGGATACTCCGGGTTTTTATTATTGCACTAGGTGTAGATCTTGTAAAACATCTAAAAGACAGGGCAAGAAAAAACTCCAGTTTAAATCCAATGTCACACAGCAAGAATTTAAAATTAAACCACTCATCACCTGTCATTCTAGGTTCGTGACATATGTCATCGAGTGCCCTTGTCACTTACAGTATGTAGGGCGCACTACTAGAGAACTCAAAGTGCGTATCAATGAGCATGTGGCAAATATTATAAATGGGTATCCCAACCACAGTGTCTCAAAACATTTTGACCTTTGTCATAATAAAGACCCTCGACAAATGACGTTCTATGGGATAGATAGAGTGACTAGTCATTGGCGAGGTTCAGATCTCACCAAGGCGGTATCCCAAAACGAGACTTTATGGATACATCGCCTACGTGCCATGCAACCCCAAGGTATGAATGTAGAACTAGACCTCAATTGCTTTCTGAGCAACAAATAAAAGGGAGGAATTTTTTGAAATAGAATATGTATAATTTTGTTATCAAAGTTTTCTAACATACTGTACTAATTACCAACTATTAGTACAGGTAGTACACCTGATTGGTAGTAATGGGTATTGTAAGAACAGCAGCAACATATAACATACTTTGAGGTAGTTAATATTAATGTTGGTTTCTTATACGGGTATTATAATTTGGTATTTTATATGTTTTAGTTTTACTGTCATTTCAATGTGAAGTGTAATTCCAATTACAATATGTTGGAAAGTAATATCAATTCATTTTTAAACTAACCGCCATTTATATTGGCATTGTAACATGTATTTTCACATACCATTGATTGAGAATGGTGCATATATATAGTACATTGGATGTATATGACATTATTGTCAATTGATTTGCTTATGCAGCATCTTGCAGGTGTTGTTTAAATATATAATTGTATGGTGTGTGATAGCGGGACCGAGGCTTCAAATTCGATTGGCTAGTTCCCCTATCAATCTTAATGGGCCATTGGGTTAAATACAACTCTATAGCGTGACTGGTTACGCTTCCTGATGACGTAATCCACGAAACGTACGTCGAGGCGCTAACCAAATCACGCTTTTTCCCTACCACTTCCGATTTCCGGGTCCGTTGGTTTTCGACGGTGGAACGCACGCCGGCTATCGAAACCAGCAGTGCGACGGACTTTCGATCTATCTCCGAATCTACGGTACTTCGACGGTGGAACGTACGCCGGCCAGTGAGACGACCAGCGCGACGGACTATCGTATCATATCTGAGTTCGATTGGATATCGAATAACGCTATAAAGCCTCAGTGCCGGGATCAGGGCACAACCTGAGTAAGCAGCCATTTGGCATGTTACTTTTTAATTTTGTTTTAATAAACAGTACTTCACTATGATTGCTCTTCTGTTCCTATTTATATGAATGCTGGATCGTCTGAACGTGCCTATCTGGATCACTCTGAGTCATCCTATTGACACAAGCGGTTTATGACTTCTTTTTTAATTAAAAGAGTCTACTAATATTGGTAAGGAGCCATTTCTATTGATCTCACCGGGTGCAAACATATGGTGGAGGTTCCAGAACTGCAATATTTACGTCTTTGTTTGAACTGAGAATCACTATTGGGTGCTTATATTTTTTAGCACTATTTGGACTCTATTCATTATTTAATATCAATTTTTTGGTTTTCACTGTATGGACTTTTTCACCAATAATATATGTTTTTCTAAGAGATTGCACATTTTTATGTATATATATACACATAATTTGCATTGTTTTTTTCATTAGCGCCCCTTCACTTCCGATTCTATTTGTATTTTCACTCTCTGAAAATTTTTTAGGTGGCAGCTTTTTAAACTGGTATATTTAATTTATTTAGGTTTAATTACAAGTAATTCTACCCTCTTGTTGGGAGAACTAATATTGTTTTTCCTGTGGCGCAAATTATACACATCTTTTTCCACATACTGCCCACTGTCATACCCTCCACACTCCTCTCCTGTACATACTGCCCACTATCATACCCTCCACACTCCTCTCCTGTACATAGTGCCCACTATCATACCCTCCACACTCCTCTCCTGTACATAGTGCCCACTGTCATACCCTCCACACTCCTCTCCTGTTCATACTGCCCCCATCATACCCTCCACACTCCTCTCCTGTACATACTGCCCACTGTCATACCCTCCACACTCCTCTCCTGTACATACTGCCCACTGTCATACCCTCCACACTCCTCTCCTGTACATACTGCCCACTGTCATATCCTCCACACTCCTCTCCTGTTCATACTGCCCCCATCATACCCTCGCACTCCTCTCCTGTACATAGTGCTCCCATCATACCCTCCACACTCCTCTACTGCATATACTGGTCACTGTTACACCCTCTTCACTCCTTTCCTGCAAGTAATACCTACCCTCTGCACTCATTTCCTGTACATAATGTCTTACACTTTGCACTCCTTTCCTACACATAAACATACGCGCCACACTCTTGTATATACTGTTGTAAATTCTGCACTCCCTCCCTGCACATACTGTAATACCCTCTGTACTTAATGAAAATTAAAAGGTGAACTAATGCCCCTGATCTCCACTGCACTTACCTCTGTAGTAATGGAAGAGTTTTATTTAAATGATTGTGCTGAGGTTTATTCATGTCGGTGAGACTCTTACTTGTGGCACAGCAAAGTAAGCATATTTTATAGGTAAAATAATTATTTTGTTTTATTTAATCATGCCTTGTGAAGCCCCTCCCTCAATACGGCCACACCCACCATATGTAGTGGCGTGTTCGGGTTTGGCTTGAGGAAAAGGTGGCAACCCTACCGAGAACCTCGGCAGAATATGTCTCCCAGCGAGCTTCTCGCTGGATTCTGCCGAGAAGCTCGGTCGTGTGTACGGGGCCTAAGAGTAGTTGCACTAATCTTCCTTAGTAAATGTGGTAAAGCTTTATATTATAAATAATACCTAATCAGGTGCAAGAAAAAAAAAATTGCGTTTTTGCTTGCACATGATTTGATGATGGATATCCGCAAATCTTTACCACATTTACTAAGCTCTGGGGAAAATGAGTGCACAGTGTATTTGCTTTTAGTAAATCCATCCCATGGTTTACACCCTGTATTTATTACTACTGTGTTAAGTCTATAAAAACTTAAAAAAAAAATGTGTTGACTAAGTGTACATGCACTGCTAGTTTACCTTCTTGCATAATAAAACCAATATACGTGCAGTGTGCTTCTGAACTAATAGCAGTGTTGCCATTCAGTATGAGTGATTTGTATCCACTAACTCAAATAGCTAATATGCTGAATCCTGAACTGCTTGATCTTATTATAATAATCAACTGTGTTTCAGTAATCGAAAAATAAAGTAGTACAGCTTACTATAATCCGAACAATCATGAATTATTTATTCTTGTGCCACCTACAGTAATGCATAAAAATCTCCTTTGAAATGTGTCATTGTACGGAAGTACACATTTTAAAATGCTTTTAATGGATATGAACACCTGTTAAATGTATTTTATAACACTACCATGAAATCATACATGCCAATCAGTGTGCACATTTGCACATTAGTTTGAGACAGGCACTTAAAGAAGTTTTCCAAAAAAAAACACAGATAAGTTATAATGGCCAGTGCAGTAAGTTGTCCTTTGAAAAGTCCAACAAATTATATCTAATTTGTCTCATGTTTAAGATTCACAATTTTGTCTCCTGTTCTTATTCTTGTTCTTGTAAAACAGCCACACTCTCTACTTCAGTGTTTCCCAACTCCAGTCCTCAAGGCACACCAACAGGTCATGTTTTCAGGATTTCCCTCAATTGAAACAGCTGTGGTAATTACTAAGGCAGTGAAACTGATCGAATCACCTGTGCAAAATAATGGAAATCCTGGAACCATGACCTGTTGGTGTGCCTTGAGGACTGGAGTTGGGAAACACTGCTCTACTTGACTTGAAATGTTGGCAGTTGAACAGGGATGTGAAAATTGGTGTTATAAGGAAAAAGTATGGGAAATTTATGTGTCAGTTTAAATGAGATCCGTGTACTTAGAGTGACTCCATTTTTGTTAAAAAAATAAAATAAAAAATAAAAACATTCCCCTGTGGATGATCTACAGTATGTATTTTAACAAACTTTGTTGCAGATTCCTACTTTTTGTTATTCTGAAGAAATCACTTTGTCTGTGTCCGTGTGGAAAGTGAATCTAATTAGAGTGTCAGTTGCTGCACCTGCAAGGCTCTAATGAGGAAAATTGCAGGGTCTCCATCCCTTTTTAGATGTGATTTTTCTACTGGGAGTATCTCACTAAAAATGAAATATTTGTTTCAGGGGAAGACTGGAATCTGACTTGTATCTTAGTGGGAAATCTTCTGGGGAAATCAGTGAGTCAATCACACAAGCAGCAAATGATGTTTCTGGGGGGTGTTCTGTACACATTCCCAAGTCATACACATTCCCAAGTCATCCAAAGAAGGTTGCCTATCAAGTGGCCCCCACCTTGGATGAAGGCCAGGAAGTTTTAGTCATGTAAGGTCTGTCACCACATCTGGAAAGTGCACTTGCTGGGTTTGAGAGGTTTCATCTCAAAGTACTGTGCAACAAGTTCCATCCTTTCATCAATCCAGTTTGGACTAGTCCTTTGGCATTGAGGACAACTAAGAGTCAGATCCCAGCCTTGGTGGTGCTATTCCTAAAAATTCTTGCATGGCACTCTTTTAGAGCTTATGTCCACAGAATGGCTCACATTTATTTACTTCATTGGACTTCAACCTTTGTTTTATTGGTTTTCCAAAGACTTCTATTTAAACCTACGAGGGTTATGTACTGTAAGGAACTGTTATACTGTAAGGAACCATTTCTTATGCTTAATAAGTACAGTTGTTTTGAGCCTACTTTTTACTCAAGGTGGTTTCCGATTTAATCTTTAATTAGGGCATAGGGGGTTATTTACTAAAGGCAAATCCACTTTGCCCTACAAGTGCAAAGTGGACTTGAAATTCCACTGAAAGTGCACTTGGAAGTGCAGTCGCTGTAAATCTAATCAAGCAACTGACCTGAAAATGAAGCCCCCCCTGCTGTAAAAGTTCACTTTTCCAGTAAGTGTTGGTGCTTCATGAATCTTTCACCACCAGCCCACAGTTTCTAAGGTCTGGAAGGCTGCTCCATGGT
Organism: Rana kukunoris; assembly: GCA_029574335.1. Taxonomy (NCBI): domain Eukaryota; kingdom Metazoa; phylum Chordata; class Amphibia; order Anura; family Ranidae; genus Rana; species Rana kukunoris. Next base: position 221,563,327 of record CM056059.1, on the reverse strand, counting down.
CTTCTGTTCACCTGTGTGTGTATATAGGTGGATGTTCAGGCCTCAGCAGAAGCTGGTTTAGGTCTTCCAGGTGGTCTTGTAAGGGGCTTTATCTTATCTTTTTAGGCAAGGGGGTTCTTAAAGTGGTTGTACATGCTAAAGGTTTTTACCTTCATGCATTCTATGCATAAACACAAAAGAAGAGAGCGCAGTAGCCCTAGTGTATCTCAGCTTTAATATGGCAATGTTAAAAACACTGCAATGGTCAAATTCACATAATGTGAAGACGGCTACAGTATAAGGATCCCACACGAGCAGTATACAGTGGTAAAGAGTATGGATGTCACACAGTTGCCATGACAACACGTTTCAGAGGCATGTGGCTTTTGTGTGTATACTAGACACAGGCCCCCTAATACTCAAGAGTCCCCTCTTGATCCAGCGATGTGCACAAGAGCCTCGGCTGTCCTGGAGCTCGCTCTCCTCATTGGCCAGTGAGGAGAGAGCGAGGTGCGGGGCTGAGCCGCAGCTCTGTCTTATGGAGGGCTTAGGAGTGAGCAAGCACCAGTACACCCATCGCAAGCAGCTTGCTATTGGGGGCACTGGTCATGGGGGAGGAGCGAGGGACTCGAGAAGAGGAGGATCTGGGTTGCTCATTGCAATACCATTACACAGAGCAGGTAAGTATGACACTTTTTTTTTTTTTAAAGCTGAACCTTTAATTACCACTTTAACCACTTAAGACCCGGACCAATATGCTGCCAAATGACCCAAGGGGTTTTTGCGATTCGGCACTGTGTCGCTTTAACAGACAATTGCGCGGTCGTGCGACGTGGCTCCCAAACAAAATTTGCGTCCTTTTCTTCTCACAAATAGCTTTCTTTTGGTGGTATTTGATCGCGTCTGCGATTTTTATTTTTTTGCGCTATATTCAAAAATAGAGCAACATTTTTGAAAAAAAATCAATATTTTTTACTTTTTGTTATAAGAAAAATCAATAAACGAAATCTTAGTTTTCATGTCCTTAGTAAAAAAAAAATCGCAATAAAAAAAAAAAATTAGCTACCTAGCGGGAACAGCGACACTAATACAGCGATCAGAAAAATGATCGCTTAGTGGCAATAGGGAGTGAAAGGGTTAACTAGGGCGGTGATCAAGGGGTTAAAACTTTATTGGGGGGGGTACGGGGGCTACCCAGGACCTAACACTGACTGTCACACTGCCTGTCACACCGACACTAAATACAGTAATCATACATGTATGATTACTGCATTCAGTGACACTGTGACAGGGGGGAGGGGGGTTAAATGTGCCTATATGTAATGTGTGTCAGTGGAGTTTTAGTGCAGGACTTACTTGTGTTGTGATCTCTCCTCAGTGGTGGTTGAAAAAACCGCCGAGGGAGAGATCACATCGCTTCCTCCTTCCTGTGTTTACACAGGAGGAGGAAGTGACAGGGCGGGCGGGCGCGCGCATTAGCTGGGAGCAATCGTGAGGGGGCGGACAAAAACGAATAGCCGCCCCCTCTTGTCGGATCGCTCCTACAGCCGCGCGGACCGCCGCATGTACGGGGGGGGGGTCCGATGGGACCCCCGAACCCCCCCAAGGCACCAACGTATATATACGTTGATGTGCCTGTCGGTGCCATTCTGCCGACGTAAATGTACATGCGGCGGTCCTTAAATGGTTAAGCCTGTTAGCTGCTGTTTGCTGTGTTGTCTGCCCCTCATGGGATTGCTTTTATGCCACATACACACGATCGGTTAAACCGATGAGAACGGTCTGATGGACCGTTTTCATCGGTCCAAACCGTTCGTGTGTGGGCGCCATCGGTTATTTAACCATCGGTTAAAAAGCCAACTTGTTTTAAATTTAACCGATGGATACCTAACCGATAGCAAAAAAACTATTGTTTGTAGGCACGCATGCTCAGAATCAAGTCGATGCATGCTTGGAAGAATTGAACTTCATTTTTTTCAGCACGTCATTGTGGTTTACGTCGCCGCGTTCTGACAATCGTTTTTTTTGACCGATGGTGTGTAGGCACGACGGACCATCAGTCAGCTTCATCGGTTAACCGATGAAAACGGTCCATCAGACCGTTCTCATCAGATGGACTGATTGTGTGTACGTGGCATTAGACATCCTAATGGTCTAAGAATGCTTTTTCTGTGTCCTGGGATGTACAGAAAACAGGATTTGTAACCACATGGCAACCGCCACACACCAATTTACGTCGGCAGAATGGCACAGGCAGGCAAAAGGGCATAAACTCTATGTTCGCCGGCGGCCCGCGATTGTGGTGAGGAGAGGCAGAACGGGGAGATTTCCCTGTTCTGCCTAGCAACATGACAGGGATCTACTGCTCTCTGTCATTGGGAGCAGTGATCTTTGTCATATTGTAGTGAGACCACCCCCCCTACAGTTAGAACACATCCAGGGAACACACTTAACCGCTTGATCGCCCCCTAGTGTTTAACCCCTTCCCTGCCAGTGACATTTATACAGTAATAAGTGGCTATTTTTTAGCTCCGATCGCTGTATAAGGGTTAATGGTCCCAAAATAGTGTCAAAAGTGACCGATTTGTCCACCGCAATGTCACAGTCACAATAAAAAACGCAGATTGCCGCCATTACTAGTAAAATAATAAAGATGACATAAATCTATCCCCTATGTTTCCCCTATGTTTTAGCTATAACTTTTGCTCAAATCAAACTTATGATAATTTGCACCTGATGGACAAACTTGGTTTATCAGTAGCAGCTTGTTTTATATTTGTTCTCGAAGTGTAAGAACTTAGTGGGCTTAGCGCTGTTAGTATACTTTTACTATAGTAAAACTATATAAAGTTCAGCAAAAGGAAATGTTAAAGGTGTTAGCTCCTGAGAACAAAGCACAGAGAGGAGTTGTTTCACATTCCGTAGATGAAAAGTTGATTCAATTTTGTTTCTTACAAGGATGGCACAGATGAGATGTCAACAACGACTCACCACTTCAAATCATTTCTCCATAAATCATTAACAAAAGTTCTGTTACTAAAAAAGATCAAAACAGGGAATCGCATCACAGTACATTTTGTTTGTTTGCTGTGTAGAGTCCTGACATTAATGCTCTTGTTTTCTCAACTGCAAGTAAGAGGCGTAACACACTAACATAAGAACAATGCAGCATTGATTCTTATTTGGAGGAAGCCCTAACTGCCAAACATTTATGAAATAGAGCTATGCTCATTTATTACCAGTCCTTAAAGCGGTTGTATACCCAAAATGTTGTATTTGCATATCATTTTGTAGTTTTTTATTAACAATTAATTGCCATGTGTCATTTTTACTGTACCTGCCTCCTGTCCGTGTTATCGATATTTTCTTGAGTGATTACGTATGCCGCGCATGCGCCGTATCATCCTTCATTCCGGCAAGCCAAAACCCGGCCGTAAAGATTCAGTGTCCATGTCGGGGCTGTTTTAGAAGTCAGCCCCGACATCACGCGATTGTACAACATCATTCATGGACGAGAACATAATGGTTACCATGTGACCTGTACGTCACATGGTACAGGAGAGACAGACGGCAGACAACGGCCAATTTCTTTTTTTTTTTTTTTTTTTCACATCAGACTTAACCCAAGGTTTTGAGATGTTGGAGGGGTTCATCATTAATTCGCCCTTCATATTTCCACCTCAGATTTGCATAATTTGTGGTTGTTTCAGTGTATTTTAATTATTTGATCTCTTTTTTTTTTTTTATATTATAAAAGCAAAAGTATATTTTACCAATAACATCACTTACTCTAGATGGTGGCTCTTATAAACTCCCGTTGCTCCCCACAACACCTACCTCTTTGGGTCTCTATACTTTTCCCTCTCTTCTCATAATGATTTATTTGTCCCCCCCCCCCTAATTATATCCCTCCCCCTGCTTCTTCCCATCTCTGCCTTATTGGATCGGGTCGAGAACTATTACTGATTTATTTCTGATAGTGTTAGGGAAAAATTTTCAGATGTTTTATAGATTCTCCACTGATCCCAGAGCTTTCCACCCCTGCCTCCCTCCTCCTCTCCTGGGTCAGCCCTTCTTAGATACTCCATCTCTGCAATATGGTCGACCCTGTGTATGAATTCTTTTAGGGGTGGTTTATGTGGGTAGAGCCAGAATTTCGGGATCAGCCCCTTTGCTGCATTTAACAGCACCGGGGCCAATGTTGAAGCATATTTTTTTGTCCCTTTTACTATGCCCTGTCTGTGGAATAGACAAGACAGGGGATCTAGTGGGATCTTTTCTCCGGAGATTTCCTCGGTTAATTTGACAATCTCTTTCCAATATTCCTGAATTCTCGGACATTCCCACCATATGTGCAAGGCAGTCCCTGTTTGGTTACACTTCCTCCAACAAAGGGGAGAGTTAGCTAGAGATATTTTATTAAGTCTGACAGGTGTCAAGTGCCATCGCATCATAAATTTATAATTAGCTTCTACTGTTGTTATATCTTTTGCGTAGTTGAAGGTCGCTCTGGTCATTTGTACTTCTTCTATTCTTTCTCCAATTTCTTTCTCCCATGCCTCTACGCTTTGTAGAGTTTCTTTTGTCCCAATTTCTGTAAGAATTTTATATATCTTAGCAATTCCGTGTTGTAGTGGTTCTCCCCGCGAGCAAAGTTTTTCTATGGAATTTTGTGCTGAATCTGCTCTTATTGGTGCTGGAAGTGTGTGTACAAAGTGCTTTCGTTGTAGGTATTCCCAATCAGTTATTTGTTGTGCCCCTTCTACTACCTGTATCTCTTCTTTGTTTTTTATTTTTCCTTGTGCAACTATATCCCCTAATCTTTTACTACCTAATTTTTTCCCAAATTTTGTCCTATTTCCGGGTGCAAATAAATTTGTGTTTGCTAATGGAATTAATGGGGAGTTATATTCCCATTTTTCCCTCCTATGTGCCAAATCCCATATCTTATAAACCTGTTTTGTGATACTATGTGTATTTGGATTGATTATTCTATATTTAGGTGGGACCCATATATTTGTGTTAAGGTGCTGTTTACTTAACGCGTTTTCCATGCGAACCCATTTTTTTACTGAATTCGTATTTGACCATTCAACTAGCCTCGCTAAAACTACGGCTTGGTAATATCTTTTAATATCTGGAAGTGCCAATCCACCTCTTTTTTTTCCCCGAGTTAGGGTTGTATAGCTTATTCTAGTTTTTTTTTCATGCCATATAAATTTTGAGATTATAGTTTTTAATACCTTAAAGAAACTCTGTGGGACGTTTATTGGAAGCATTTGAAATTTATAAATTATCTTTGGTAGAAGTGTCATTTTAAATAAATTGATCCGCCCCATCCAAGAAATTTGTTTATGGGAAAAAGTTTTTATGTCTCGTCTTATTTCGTTGAGGAGGGGAATGTAGTTTGCCTCGAAGAGGCCGCCTACATTGGGAGTTATCTTTACCCCCAAGTAAGTGAGCGATTTTTGTTCCCACGTGAAGGGAAATGTTCTACGTAAAGCCTCCTCCTCCTTATGATCAATTCCTATATTCATAATTACTGTTTTTACTGGATTTATTTTAAAGTTAGAGAGTCTACCATACCTTCCTATTTCCTCTAGTATGTTAGGGATTGATATTTTGGGCTTGGTAACGTAAAGGAGGACATCATCAGCGTATACTGCCAGCTTCTGTTCCTCGTCTCCGACTCTCACCCCCGCTATATCAGGGTTGTTCCTAATCTTACACAACAGTGGTTCCAGAGCTATTACATATAGGAGGGGGGAGAGCGGGCATCCCTGCCTTGTGCCATTCATCATGTCTATCGCCGAAGATTCCCTCCCATTAACCTTTACTTTTGCCGAAGGGGACTTATATAGATTTCCTACCCATTTCATAAATCTAGGGCCTATTCCAATACTTCTTAATGTTTCCATCATGAACCCCCAGTCGACTCTGTCAAACGCTTTTTCGGCATCCAATGACATGAGTACGGCTGGGGGTCCCTCCCTCTTACCATCTTGGAGCAATAGGAGTGTTCTTAAACTATTATCCCTCCCTTCTCTGCCACTTACAAATCCCGTCTGGTCTGAACTTATCAAATCCGGCATATACGGTTTTATCCTAGTTGCCAGTATCTTTGCGAAGATTTTTATATCAGCATTTAACAGTGCTATTGGGCGATAATTAGAACAAAGAGTCTTGTCTTTTCCTGGTTTTGGTATGATAGCAATATTAGCAAGAAGGGATTCTTTCCTTACTTCTTCTATTCCCCCTAATTTGTTAAAGTAAATACACATTTCTGGGATTAATGTCTCTTTAAATTTTTTATAATATTTTATTGGCAGTCCATCTGGGCCTGGGCTTTTCCCCCCTGGGGTTGCTTGGATAGCTTGACTGATTTCTGTTTGTGTAATTGGCTCTTCTAAAATTTCCGCTATTTCCTGCGTTAATTTTGATAGATTGGCTTCACATAAATATTCTCTTATTTTTTCTTCTCTGTTTACCTTTTCTTCTTGTGTTTCATCTTTCCTAATAGAGTACAGTGAAGTGTAGAACGTCCGAAAGGCTTCGGCAATCTCGGGCGTCCTAAACCGCATCTGTCCTTCCTGATCCTTTATTTTTTCTATGTAATTTAGGTTTCTCTTTTCTTTTAAGATCCTAGCCAGGTACTTCCCTGGTTTATTACCCCAGAGGTACCTTTCTTTCATAGCGTTTTTGAAAGTATTCCTAGTTTCAATCTCCATTAGATCTCTTAATTGGGTTCTCTTATATAACAGTTCCTGGTAGACTTTTTTATTATTTTTTTTGATTTTTATGTTTAGTTTCTAGATCTTGTAGCTCTTTAATTAACCTGTTTCTGTTTGCTTCTCTTTTTCCTTTTTTTTTTTTTGCTCCTAAGGAAATTAATTTTCCTCGAATGGTGGCCTTATGGGATTCCCAGATAGTTGCTGTGCTTACATCAGGAGTGTTGTTGATCTTAAAATATTCATCTATGTCTATTCTTATCGTATCAGTGATTTCTATGTCTTCTATTAAATCCTCATTTAATCTCCAGGGTCCCCTTCTCTCTTCTATTTCTGGAAGTAAAATGCTCACCATAACCGGGGCATGGTCTGAAATTGTCACTACCCCTATTGCGGCGTTGACTACATACTCCAAGGTTTCGTGGTCTACCATTATGTAATCTAGTCTCGAATGCATGTTGTGTACTGTGGAATAGAATGTATAATCCTTTTTAGTTGGGTTGAGAACCCTCCAGGGATCTATTAACTGGTTCTTATAAAGTTTTTTTTTCACTATTTGTTGTTGCTTGGTGTTCCCTATGTTAACTGTCGATATTCTATCCAGTTGTAGATCTAGGGTAAAATTAAAGTCCCCAGCTAGGATCACGCTTCCTTGTTTGTATTCCATTAGTTTATTCAGAATCATTGTTAAGTACTTCTGAGAATGTTTATTTGGACAGTAAACATTGGCCAGCGTATATCGTTTGCCATATAAAGAACCTCTTAGGAACATATAGCGACCTTCAGGATCCACTATCCTATCAGCAACTGAAAAATTTAGGTTTTTCCCTATCCCTATGGCGACTCCTCTAGATCCTCTCTGCGGGGAGTCTCCATAGTACCATGTTGGGACTGCCCGAGAATTAAGCCTCACTCTTGAGTCAAGGGTTATATGTGTCTCCTGAAGAAAAACGACATCAGCGGAAAATCTCTCGATCTCTTTTAAAATCATGTGTCTTTTGCGTGGAGAACTAAGGCCCCTTACATTATAGGTAATTATATTTACCTTAGACATGTGTATATTTTTGTTCTCTATTAATCTTTCCCTCACTATTCCATCTTCTCGTTGTATTCCGGTAATCGCCCAATCCTATATTTCTACTTCTCTCAACCCTCCCACCCCCCTCCCCCCCCCTACCCCCCCCCCCCCTGACCCACACTCCCCCCCCACCCCGCTCCCCCCCTCTTCCTCCCCCAAACCCTCCTCCACCTCCCCCCTCCCCCCTTTCCCTTGATGGACTCTTGGCCCAAAGGGCCTTCCTCGAAGCATCTTCACTTGCATTTCTATGTGCAAGGATGCTCCCTGTAAATTGAGGCGGAGTGCAATTCGGCGTCTCCTCTATTCCCCTTATCCCAAGGGAAATTCCTCGGGGCGGGCAAGGGCTCCTGGGCCCCGGTGTCTCCACAACACTGTACCTAGCGGCCCTAAACATATTTCATATTGAGTGTCGGTAATTTGTTACCTTCCCCTCCCTCCCTCTCCCTCATCCCTCTAATTTCAACTCCTCCCTTCTTTTGGAATTGGAATTCCTAATCTTTGACAAAATTCAGGTATTTCTTCCAAGAATCTTAGTTTCGCCATAACCCCCTCTTTTCTAGCTATCAGGCATGCCGGGAATCCCCAGTTATACTGTATTTCTAGATCTTGTAGCTCCCGTAGTAGCGGCTTCAAATTCCTTTTTCTTCTAAGTGTCTCTTGTGACAGATCTTGATATATTTGGATATTGTGTTCCTCAAATTTTATTGGGGGTTTCCCTCTCAGGTTTTTCCATAGTTGGTTTTTGTCCTCCCAACTTTCGAATCTTATTATAATGTCTCGAGGTTTATCCTGAGGGATTTCCCGGGGTCTCTTTATCCTATGAGCACATTCTATTTTTAATGGTAGTGTTATTTCTCTGTCAAGTATTGGATTACATATTCTCCGAATAATTTCTGGGAGATTTTCTGGCTGCAAAGAATCGGGGACTCCACGTATCCTAATGTTTTTTCGTCTGTCCCTGTTTTCCTGGTCTTCTACTTTATATGCCTGTTCCCTTTGCTCTTTTTTTATTTCTGATAGTTCCGCTTCCAATTTTCTGATGGTGTTAAAATTGTGTTAATTTACCATCTCCACAATTCACTATGAGGTTCACATTTGTTTGTGACTTATATTCAGCTAGAAACATCAAAAAAAAAGGGTATATATAGCTTGGTGCTTTACTCACAGTCCGTGGGTCCCTTAGCAAGTGTCCAGGTCCGGCGACCTAGGGGAACATACTTACAAGTTCACTGAAGCTGTAGTTAATGGCTGATGTCTGAAGCTGTGGCTGTAGCTGGAATGTGTGTGTCTGTGGAGTGCAGTTTTCAAACTAGCGAGGAAACTGCAGCTCTTCCCCTGACGTCCGCTTCAGGCAATCATCCCTTCACCGAGCCTCCTCCGACATAGTATCGGATATCGGGTGACACTGCACGCTCTCACCGCGCACGCACGCGAACCAGGGAACGGACGGGGCCGGCGCCGCTGACGGGAATACAGCACGAAGGACGCCGCGGGAATCGGGACCGGGCAGGAAGCGAACAGGAAGCGGACCGGGAGCAGCGAGTTAGCGGTGAGTTAGGGGAACCACGACGCTCTTCTCCGCAGAGAGAGGGGGGGAGAAGGATGTGGAGGGTGCCCCATTAGTGGGAATGCAGGGCGCGCTGGAATGGCGACAGATGGTTAGCTAGGTAGACGGCTTGTTGATCTGCCATCACAGCGTTGCGGGACCTCTCCTGGAGCTCAATCCCTAGCCGCCCCGGTGCGAGGCGCGCGCCATCCTAGACTCCTCCCTCCCAATCTTCGCTCTGCCCTTTCTGATCTGACAACGGCCAATTTCAACGTCATTTGAATGTGGTGTCCGTTTATGAAGCAGTGAACAGCGGTGATCCCAGGGATCACCACTGATCACAGCCCATAAACAGTTTATGAAACAGAGATAATCGGGGGGAGAAGTGTTTGAATTTGTTCTCCCGCCAATTATCTCTACACACAGTGAAGTCTCATAGACTGACACAGAAACGGCCAGTTTATGAAGCTGTGATCTGAGAGCTTCACTGGTGATCTGTGTCAGAATTCACATGCCCCGATTCACCATCTCAGAGGTGGTGAAGGGGGAGTGAAGAGGGAATCCCGGGGGTTCTGAGGAGGAAGGAGGAAGATTTTTAACTTCCTTCTACCTCGTTCTGACCCCCCAACACTGTAACCATGTCCCCCTGTAATTTTTATGTGTATACATATATATACATACATATATATAATGTGTACATGTTCATATATATAATGTGTGTGCATATACATGTATATATATAGTGTGTGTGTGTATACATATATATATTATGTAGGGGGACTCGTTATTTTAAATGCAATAACCACGCCGTCTGTCAGTGTACTGAGCAGTGATAATTTATCACTGCTCAATAAACTGACATCTCCGTATTTCTGTGAATTTCTGGTACTGTAATCTCGTGAAGTCTCACGAGATTCCAGTATCAGGGGCCGTTCTCCACTGTTTGAAGCGTTGGAAGATCACCTCACTCCTCCAAGGGTGAAGCGATCTTCTCCACTTCATAAACCGGCACACAGAGGAGAAAAATCTCCTCCGTGAATGCCGGAGAACGAAGCAGTGAATAGATTTCACTGCTTCATAAAAGGACACCTGTGTCTGTAGAATGTGCTTACACAGCGTGCTCCCGGAGGTATTGTCACTCCTTTCTGAAGCACGCTGTGATTTATTTTCTATACGTTCCCATAGTAACCGAAACCGAGGCTTGGAATATCTCTTTACTAGTGCGCATGCGTGGGATTATCGAGAGGACGTTCTGTGGTCTACTCTTTGCAGATCCTCTGAGTCATTAAGGGTTTCGAGGCTGATGTTTGGTAACTTGAACCTTCAGCTCCTTCCACATGTTTTCTATGGGATTAAGGTCTGGAGACTTAATGTGCTGCTTCTTGAGCCACTCCTTTGTTGCCTTGGCCGGGTGTTTTGGGTCATTGTCATGCTGTCATGCAGAAATACCTATTAGCGACCTATTATTCATAAAAGCTGATTTGTGCGAAAAAGGGACGCCAATTTTGTTTGGGAGCCACATCGCATGAACGCGCAATTGTCGGTTAAAGCGAAGCAGAGCTGAATCGCAAAAAATGCTCTGGTCTTTGGCCAGCGAAAAGGTCCGGGGCTGAAGTGGTTAAAGTGATACTTTACACACAGTGTTTAATTTACAATGTCCCTTCTATTTCTGTATGTAAATGATGGCACTTTCATTACTTTAAATTAAAAAAAACCCATCTAAGTACCTTTTTTCTAATTGATATACAGCTATCACATGACCCAAATCTTTCCCAGTCTGCAGTAAATATACAAACTATACAAACCAATCAATATACGCTTATTGCGTTTTTTTTTAACCAAAAATATATAGAAGAATACATATGGCCTAAACTAAGGGGAAAAAAAAAATATTTTTTGGAAAATATATCAAAAAGTAAAAAATATTGCTTTTTTTTTTAAATTGTTAAAAAATAAAAACCGAAGAGGTGAGCAAATACCACCAAAAGAAAGCTCTATTTTTGGGGAAAAAAAGACGTACATTTTGTTTGGGTACAACAATGCACGACCGCGCAATTTTCACCTAAAGCGACGCAGTGCCTAATCGCAAAAAATGCTCTGGTCAGGAAGGCGGTAAATTCCGCTTTTCGAAATGCTCCCCCCTCTGGTGTCACATTTGGCACCTTTCCGTGGGGTAGGGGGAGCAGATACCTGTCTAATCCAGGTATTTGCTCCCACTTCTGGGCATAGATAGCCGCAGTATCCGCAGATATCTATGCCATGTCCGACACCTCCTCCGTCCCCCCCGCTGTCTTCTGGGAGACACATGGGTCCCAGAAGACAGCAGGGACCAGTGGGATAGCTCAGCGCAGCTCGCGCATGTGCAGTAGGGAACCAGGCTGTGAAGCCGCAAGGCTTCACTTCCTGACTCCCTTACCGAAGATGGAGGCGCCTCCACCCAAGAGCCGAGGGACAGATCGGCTTTGGGTGACGGCAACACGGACGCCTTGGACAGGTAAGTGTCCATATTTTAAAAGTCAACAGCTGCAGTATTTTTAGCTGCTGACTTAAAAAAAAAAATCTGCAGAACTGCGCTTTAACTTGTTAGGGCTCTTTCACACGGGCGGACCTGAACGGGCACTCTGTGTTTCTCTATGGAGCCACGGATGTCAGCGGTGACATGCCCGCTGACATCCAACGCGCTTCGATCCCCCAAAGTGTGACGGAGGGAAAAACCTACTTTTCCATCCATCTGGCGGATCAGATGAACACGGACAGACGATCCGTTTTCATCCGATCCCCCCCATAGGGGAGAGCGGAGAAAAGACGGTGTGCAGGGACCGCCCTGTCATCCGCCGGCTCAGCGGGGATCAACGGAGCGATCCCCGCTGAGGAAGTGGAGGTTCACGGGGCGGATCATTTCTGATCCGCCCCGTGTGATAGAGGCCTAAAGCACATAAACAGTGTTTGCTTAGTATACTTACCAATAAAGTGGGAATTTTTTTACGCAATATAATGCTATGTATATTGTAGTTTCCTTTTGATCATATGGTCCATACTGGGTGTGGTGATTGGAGTAGCTGGACCAAAACACAGATACCTAGGAGATCTCAATGCACCATTTTATTACATCTAAAATAACATCTGTGAGAATTTTATACAGTGCTCACGTGCACCAGTCATGGAATGTTTGTATAACGGCATGAGCACAGGAAAGACATGTATAGGAGAGATGCAAGTGCTGCACACCCCAAAAATGGTCAATATAGGAAAGTTTCCCCAGGGGGCTTTGTAACAGCGATATTATGGATAAACAATTGATTAAAAATTGATAAATAGTTCTTTATTAACCACTTAAGACCCGGACCAAAATGCTGGTAAATGACCTTGCCCCTTTTTGCGATTCGGCACTGCGTCGCTTTAACTGACAATTGCGCGGTCGTGCGACGTGGCGTCCTTTTCTTTCCACAAATAGAGCTTGCTTTTGGTGGTATTTGATCGCCTCTGCGATTTTTATTTTTTGCGCTATATACAAAAATAGAGCGACATTTTTGAAAAAAAATCAATATTTTTTACTTTTTGTTATAAGAAAAATCAAATAAACTAAATTTTAGTCAATCATTTAGGCCAAAATGTATTTAGCCACATGTCTTTAGTAAAAAAAAATCGCAATAAAAAAGAATTGGCTACCTAGCGGGAACAGCGACACTAATACAGCGATCAGAAAAATGATCGCTTAGTGACGCTGGCAATAGGGAGTGAAAGGGTTAACTAGGGTGGTGATCAAGGGGTTAAAACTTTATTAGGGGGGGGTACGGGGGCTACCCTGAACCTAACACTGACTGTCACACTGACACTAAATACAATAATCATACATGTATGATTACTGCATTCAGTGACACTGTGACAGGGGGGAGGGGGGGACGATCGCAAGGGGTTAATGTGCCTATGTGTAGTGTGTGTCAGTGTAGTGTTCGTGCAGACTTACTGTGCGATGTGATCTATCCTCAGCGGTGGTTGAAAAAAAACGCTGAGGGGAGAGATCACATCGCTTCCTCCTTCCTGTGTTTACACAGGAGGAGGAAGTGCAGGCGGGGGAGCGCACGGATTGGCTGGGAGCGATCCGGAGGGAGCGGACAAAAACGAATAGCCGCCCCCTCAACCCGGATCGCTCGGCCAGCTACAGGGACCGCCGTATGTACAGGGGGGGGGGGGGGGTCCGATCCCCGAACCCCCTCAAGGCACCAACGTATATATACGTTGATGTTTCTGTCGGTGCCATTCTGCCGACGTAAATGTACATGCGGCGGTCCTTAACCAGTTAATGTAATGACGATGTCATATTGAAAACAGAAAATGCTGGCTATATCTTACAACATGATATTCAATAGTGCAGGGTAAAACCACAAACATTAGCAGTGTTACATTCATAATGTTATAACCATAAAATAACCCAGACGCAAAGACACAAAGAATATACCAATCAGCCCGTTATGGCAGTCATTTTCAAGGCTAGATATAACATCATTATTCATGTAGTAGATTTGATTCTACTCCATATTACAACTTTTATATACCGGTAATTTTTTTTCTGTTACCTTTTCCCTTACATATTTGCTAGTAATAGTTTCCACCTGTCCAGCTTATTGGCAGCTGGCCACTATCACTATTTTATTTCAGCACCTTAAAGTGGATGGCCCATTAAAAAAATGTTTTAAAAGCCAGCAGCTACAGATACTGCAGCTGCTGACTTTTAAAAATAGGACACTTGCCTGTCCTGGAGTCCAGCGGCGTCCGCAGCAGAGGACGAGCGATCGCTCGTCTCTCTGCTGCTCCCCCCTCCATCCACGGTGAGGGAACCAGGAAGTGAAGCGCTGCGGCTTCACTGCCCGGTTCCCTACGAGTCGCGCTGCGCCCGCCGATTGGCTCCCGCTGTGTGCTGGGAGCCGAGAGTTCCCAGCACACAACGGGAAAAGCCTGTCTTTTGCCCGAAACTGCGGGCCGGAAGTGGGTGAAGATACCTGTCTTTAGACAGGTATCTGCACCCCCTCCCCCCTGAAAGGTGTCAAATGTGACGCCGGAGGGGGGGGAGGGTTCCGATCAGTGGATCTTCACTTTAGGGTGGAGATCCGCTTTAATATCCACATCATATACTCACAACATTTTACTCCATCATATTTCTCACTACTACATTTTTTTTTTTATTTCACATTACTCCATCAGAGAGTTTTTACTTGTTTTAATGCACTTTCATCCCCAATCACACCTGTTCCACTCACAATAACCACACTACATGCATCATACAACACCACTATACTCACCTTTTTATATTTTTACATTTTTAACATATTTAATTATTTTATTTGTAGCACATTAGGTTAAAATATACCTTACTAATGACCATTTTACCGACAACTTTATCGATCTCATTATTATTTTATTCATTCAAATATTTAGATTTGTCTTTCATTCTGATCATATATATACATATATACATTTTTATTTATTTGGGATTTCACTGCAGGTGCCTCTCCTTTACTCCTTGCCTCCGGGTGCTCATAGTGTGTGTGGCTCCCTGAAAGCCCTTTATTTAGCTGGGTTCCCTTTTTCTTTGGGGAGTTTGGAAATCATCACAGAATTCTCCGGATCCACCACCTGGTTTATTTTTCTGGATATGAGATCATCCATCTCCCTCTGTAGTGGTAATTATCAGTGTTTCTATATAAATGAACCTGATGCATGCTTTGATATGTCTTAAGTTGTAAAATTGTGCTATGTATATCTTTACAGCAAACATTCCCCCTGAAGAAGACCATGTTGATCGAAACGCATAGTTGTTACTTTATGGTTATAACATTATGAATGCAACACTGCTAATGTTTGTGGTTTTACCCTGCACTATTGAATATCATGTTGTAAGATATAGCCAGCATTTTCTGTTTTCAATATGACATCGTCATTACATTTATAAAGAACTATTTATCCATTTTTAATCAATTGTTTATCTATTATATCGCTGTTACAAAGCCCCCTGGGGAAACTTTCCTATATTGTATAACAACATGTGTGTCTTTTTGACCTCCACTAATACTGGAGTCATATTACATGGTTGGCAGCTTGGCTGTTTCTTCTGGTGGTGGTGACTGGATTGATTCACTGGTGCCCTTGCACAAGAGAAGCTGGATCTTCTTTTAAGTTTCTTTCACTTTTATATGGACTTTTTTTATTTTATTAATATTTTGATTTTGTTTTGTCAAAGTCAAAGTATTGACTTGTGAATTTAGCACAGGATGTGTACTATACACTTACTCCCCTTTCACACCTATACGACTTGTCATACGATTTTGTACTGCAAAATCGTATGACAAGTCATTCTCCATGATTTTCAATGAACACCATTCATATTGGCACGACTTTAAGTAGTGCCGACTTAAAAGTAGTCCCTGCACTACTTTGGTCCAACTTCCATGCGAGTTGATGTCCATAGACTTCAATAGTAAACCCTCAAATAGCATGCAAATCGTACCTGAATAATATAGACACAATTTCAGTACAACTTTGTAAGCACAAGCAGCTTTTTAACCCTTGTCACTCCCAATTCTTTTAGCATAGTAGCCCCTCTCAAGCACATTTTTCCACCACACAATCACTTCCTGGTTATTCCCTCAGGAACAATGTGCTCCAAACAGGTAAAAAAAAAAAGACGTCCTCGATAATGAGCAAAACATTAGATTCATCCTTGAGTGCCCAGCTATTTATGATTTGTGTGACCCAAACTACAAAGACATGATAAACTACAAAGACAAACTACAAAGACAAGATCCCACTGACCACCAATGAAGGGGACATTCTTCCCACTGACCACCAATGAAGGGGGCATTCTTCCCACTGACCACCAATGAAGGGGGCATTCTTCCCACTGACCACCAATGAAGGGGGCATTCTTCCCACTGACCACCAATGAAGGGGACATTCTTCCCACTGACCACCAATGAAGGGGACATTCTTCCCACTGACCACCAATGAAGGGGACATTCTTCCCACTGACCACCAATGAAGGGGACATTCTTCCCACTGACCACCAATGAAGGGGACATTCTTCCCACTGACCACCAATGAAGGGGACATTCTTCCCACTGACCACCAATGAAGGGGACATTCTTCCCACTGACCACCAATGAAGGGGACATTCTTCCCACTGACCACCAATGAAGGGGACATTCTTCCCACTGACCACCAATGAAGGGGACATTCTTCCCACTGACCACCAATGAAGGGGACATTCTTCCCACTGACCACCAATGAAGGGGACATTCTTCCCACTGACCACCAATGAAGGGGACATTCTTCCCACTGACCACCAATGAAGGGGACATTCTTCCCACTGACCACCAATGAAGGGGACATTCTTCCCACTGACCATCAATGAAGGGGACATTCTTCCCACTGACCACCAATGAAGGGGACATTCTTCCCACTGACCACCAATGAAGGGGACATTCTTCCCACTGACCACCAATGAAGGGAACATTCTTCCCACTGACCACCAATGTAAGAAGCATTCTTCTCACTGACCACCAATGTAAGGAGCATTCTTCTCACTGACCACCAATGTAAGGAGCATTCTTCTCACTGACCACCAATGTAAGGAGCATTCTTCTCACTGACCACCAATGTAAGGGACATCCTTCCCACTGACCACCAATGTAAGGGACATCCTTCCCACTGACCACCAATGTAAGGAGCATTCTTCCCACTGACCACCAATGTAAGGAGCATTCTTCCCACTGACCACCAATGTAAGGAGCATTCTTCCCAATTTTGTTTATTGAAAGTCTTGCAATCATTAAGCATAAAATCACTATATACACACAAAATACATAAAATATATACATATTTACATAAAATGAAAATAAATATAGCAAATCCACTCTCAAACAAAAAGACTTTACAGAAAAAGCAAAAATCATGCAATCACCGGGGAAAATAAATCTTAATACAACTCACACCACTACACCAGACAAACCTGCAAGGTCAAGAAACAAACCCGCACCCATTATGCATGCAGCCCTTCTTCAAAAAGACACTAACCAACAAAAGCTAAGGGAGTGAAAGAGACAGAAAAGGAAAAGAAACCCTCACTCAGAGATAGGCAGGAAACGTCCAACACCATGCGTCTACCCATTACTACCCCAATTACCCGCCGGCACGTTACCATATCGGTTTTAAAAAGAACCGCATTTTCGCTGCAGGGCTCAGCCGCAAGAGACCAAAAGGAGGGACCGCATCTCCACTCCCTTTTTGCCAGATGGACGTCGGCCAAAGTATGGAGCCAGGTCTCTTGCAAAAATAAAATCTCGGCATCAAACTCGCTGAGCAAAAATAAGGCCATATCACGAGCTCTTGCAGATTTAATGCTGGCGACATTAATGGTCGCCACCTTTATCAGAGTGGGAACTGCCATCAGGATGATTGGGGTAGTCGTTTCTTGACCTTCACCACCGTCTCATCACCAGAAACAGCTCTCTTCAAACTACGTGACTCCCCCTCATCCATAGATGATAAGGGAGAAGACAAAGACATCTCATCACCCGACAACACAGAAAAGGTGTTACCAAGAGCAACCCCTCTTGGATCCGACTCTGAGGAAGAGACGACCGGTTTTCTAGCCTTTCTCTTCTTTTTTTCCTTCCTCCTGATCTTCTCCCACCCCTCCTCATCCGAATTCCCATCAACCGAATGTGAGACATGGGGTATGGACACCCCTCCATCAGCCCCACCCCCATCCAGCACCCCCACATTCCCCTGACCACGCTTGCACTGCCGAGGGGCAGGGACTGGAGGCTGAGTGGGAAGGTCCGTTAAACCTGCCCCCCCAGCAGCCTCTGCCAGTCTGGAGGATCTACGAATTGATGGATTAGGGACAGGAGGGACAGATTTAGGGACCACATCTGTAGGGGGAACAGAAACAGATGTCACAGACACAGAAGGGACAGACTCAGGGACCACATCACTAGAGGGAACAGAAACGGGTTCCACAGACACAGGAGGGACAACAACAGTTTTGGTGGCCTCATCCTCCTTATCCAGCCTCTGCAGCTCAGCCTCCAACCCTGGCAGGTTATGTAATGCCTCTGGGCAAAGACTGTAGGGGTGACCAAGTTTTTGGCACAAGTTGCACCGAATATCTGTACAGTCTTTAGCCAAATGGTCCAGCGCCTGGCACAAAGAACATTTCTTTCTGGTGCAGGTGGAGGCAAAGTGGCCCTTGTCCCCACATTTATTGCACACTTTAGGCTGACCCTGGTAAAAAATGGTCAGCCTGTCCCTCCCCAGAAAGGCTGAACAGGGCAAATGTTGAACAACATTTCCCTGCACCCCCAATTTTAATGACACAGTCCAGGCCCCTGTCCATATCCCATGCTGATCAAGGACCTTCCGCAGTGGAGCGAGGACCTCACCATATCGGCGTAACCACACTATCAAATCAGCCTCTGGGATGGATTCATTACGTACGAGGATCGTCACCGATTTTATTAGAGGCTGCCTGGAAACCACCTTTGGCATCCAACCATTCCACTGCGGAAGGTCCCTGCGCCCCCTAAAACGTTCCCAAAACAAATCCAAACCCTCAGGCTTTACAAAGGATAAATCAAATTCTGAACTTCCAACAGGACAAATCAAAGCAAAAATGTCTGCGACTTTAAATCCCATTTCCAGGATTAACTCTGCCACCCTCCCCCTTACTGGTGGGGTCCCCTCCCCCTCCCACTTCAACTGGACCACGTTTCTTCTTTTGTACCCACCAACCATCCCCCCACTAAACCCGCCCAAATTGTGACCACCAACATTTGCACCATTCCCCCCACCCTCCTTGGTGCGACTCCCCAAAACTGCTGCATAGCTGCCGGTGTTCACAGACCTCCCCGCAGAGGGTCCAGTTATGCGTTTTGCAGATGAGTCTTTCCTCTGCTGAGCAGGAGGAGAAATGTCATTGTTAACCCCTTCACCACCACCCACCACATCCATTGCTTCATCAATACTATTACTGTTATTATTTCCTGGCACATTCTCAGTTCCTGCTGTGTCCATATTCACAGTGGTGCCCTCACATACTTCACCTCCAGGCAGACTCTTCTCCATCGGGACAGGGTTGTCAGCAACAGGTGAATCAGTGCAGGAGACTTCCATCGCTGCTTCCACTCCACTTGCTGCACTGTGCTGCTCCCCTCCCCCACCTGCATCAATCAGCCCAGGTGAGGCTGAAACAGGCTCTGTGGAGCTGGCAGCCTGCTTGGTTGTAGAACCACAGGTCCCAGCAGTCATAGCAGAATCCATTTGCGGGGGGCATGATGTAGATCCACCCATACTGCTCTGGTGGGCTGGTGACACCTCTGCTAGGGGATTTCTCTTCATATCTGCAGAGGATTTCTCCACAGCAGAAACACCACTTACTACAGCCGGGACACCGTCCACTTTAGCCGGGACACCACTCACTGCAGCCAGGACAGCCATGTTGGAAGGCGGCTGCACCGTACAGTGGGATTTCTCCACCAGTGCCGGTCTGCGACCCTTCTGCGACTCCACAGCGACTTCTGACGCTTCACCAGCAGACCTGTCTGCCCTTAGGGGTGACTCCATCTGTTGGGTAAACTGTAAGGTGCCATGTTCACCCTCAACCCCCTGGCTGGTTGCCGCTGGCGATTCCCCAGCCTGACATGGGGGGAGGGGTGCAGAGGCAGATGGACCCGGGTTTTCTGTAACCTGCGACTGCTGCTGATCCACAGAGGTCTGGCTGGCAAATCTCCTCTCATTTTTAAATTTTTCTGCAAACGCTCCACTTTTATCTTTTAATTTCTCCAACAATAAAGATTGTTTCTTTACTTTCTCCTCCATCTCTTGTAGCTCAGGCTTCATGGCCGAACGATTTTTACTCCAAGCCTGGAAGTACTTGGTTTTGAGGTTTTTATGTTCAGCTTTCAAACATTTTAGTTTCTCCTCTGCTCTTCCGACCGCCCGAAAATGATCGATGACCTTTTGTCTGCATACATCTGTACTCTCACCAGGGCCTGGACCCACAGTCAGATCCTGCACCACCTCCTCCTCCTCACTAGGCCCCGTATCATCAGGGGGATCTGTCCCAGGGCCTCCCCCAGGATCAGGCATTATTCCTGGGCCAAGCTAGCAGGCAAGGCCCAGGCTTGAAAAAGGCTGGTTCTCTCAGAGAGCTCCTTGGGTGTGTCCTCCTCCTTCTTCCCACTGATCACCAATGTAAGGGACATCCTTCCCACTGACCACCAATGTAAGGGACATCCTTCCCACTGACCACCAATGTAAGGAGCATTCTTCCCACTGACCACCAATGTAAGGAGCATTCTTCCCACTGACCACCAATGTAAGGAGCATTCTTCCCACTGACCACCAATGTAAGGAGCATTCTTCCCACTGACTACCAATGTAAGGAGCATTCTTCTCATTCTTCATTATAGAGGACCCAAAATTGACCCCTATCTTTGCTTCACATTGGCAATGATCGGATGTACCCAATATTGACGTCTTCTCGGCCTCCGCTTCTCCTCCTCTTCTTCCTCATGCACTGCTACTGCTGCAGCAGCAATTGCAGGAAAAGGAATTGCCTCACACCATGTATGTTTTCATTGGTTAATGCCAAAGTTGTGGCAAAGTTGAAGTTGTACTGATCCCTAATCCCAACCGTAAAATTGCGGCAAAATCGCACGACTTTAAAGTCGTATAAGTGTGAAAGGGGCCTTTAGAGGGCAAGTATTTATAGGGGTCAAAGTCTTTACCATGTAACTTTAGACCTGTTAGGTTAACTTCTATAGTTGGGAAGCTACTGGAGAGTTTAAAGTAATTGTGAACTCTCACTTTGTAAAACAACTTATTCGGTTTGAAATAGAAATAAAAAAAAAAAACACATTACAGACACCCTTGTTTATCTGTTTGTTTTATAAGTGATCACTTCCCCGTAAAAGGCTGTGCGTTGAAGGGTGTCAGGGCAAGTCTGGGCCAAGTAGAAGATCAGCCTGAGTTTCCAGCATAGCTAATGAACTGACCATGGTATGTTCTGCTTAATGTGTTCAGTTTTTAATAGGAAAGCAGAGTGACTGAGAGGAGCACCAGGGATTTCACTCAAAGGCAACAATGCAAAGAAAACAGGATACTTTTTCATACAAGTATATAGTACTGCAGGCACATATGAGGAATATGAACTGCTGGGTTTACATACTCTTTAATAAAAGACCACCAGTGTTTGGACCCTTACTTTTTAAAATATTTATTATAAGTAATATATAGTATATTTATTCTGGGATTAATAGTACCATTTCAAACTTTGCAGCTAACGCCAAGCTATGCAGTGGAATAACATCCTTACAGGATGTCTCCAATTTATAAGCCAGCCACAATGCACTGCTTAATTGGCAAATTAGGTTTAAATGTAAAGTTATGCACTTGGGGGCTAAAAATATGCATACATCATACATACTAGGGGGAGTACAACTGGGGGTATCATTGGTGGAGAAGGATCCAGGTGTTGTGGTAGATCATAAACTTAAAAATAGCATGCAATGCCAAGCTGCGGTTTCCAAAGCAAGCAAATTCCTTTCTTGGATTAAGAGGTATACATTACAGAGAGAGAGATATTTTGCCCCTGTACAAATCATTAGTAAACCCTCATCTGGAATATGCAGTTCAGTTGTAGGCACCAGTTCACAAAAAATTATATTGGGGGACAGGAGAAAGTGCAGCGAAGGTCAACCAAACTGATAAGAGGCATGGAGGAACTATGAGGAAAGATTAGAGGAACCGAACTTATTCTCTCTTGAGAAGAGGAGATAAGGGGGATATGATCAACACATATAAATGCATAAGTGGTCCATGTAGTGAAGTTGGTGTAGAGCCATTCACTTTAAGGTCATCACAGAGGACAAGGGGGCATTCTTTATGTCTGGAGAAAAAGAGATTTAACCTCCAAACATGGAAAGACCTTTTCACAGTAAGAGCTGTGAAAATGTGTAATGGACTCCCTAAAGAATTGGTTCTGTCCAGCTCAGTAGATTTGTTTTAAAACAAGTTTGGATTCTTTCCTAAATGCACAAAATACATTATAACTTATGGGCCCAGAAACCCCCGCGGCTGGCCCAATCTATTCTACGACTGCAAAGTGTTGGGCGGTATGGCTTTACCGTATGTTAACCATTATCATATGGCTAGTCATCGGACACAAATCCTGGACTGGTGCCACCATGATCCTCTAAAACAGTGGATCCAAATGGAGGTTCTCCTGGCTGGGACCCAGCTGGACGTGTTGCCTTGGTGCCAGTCCAACCTACCACACCGAATATTAAACCACCCCACTGTAGGTGAAACGTAGCGGATTGCTTAAAAAGCCTTTCACAACTTTTACATCGAACTCACCCCTGTCGTGGTAAACCCTGCCTTCAGTCTGAGACTCGGCGACCCTAGATTTTATGATCTGAAGGAGACCGAACAATCCCAGGTCTGGCACTTCCTTACAAATGGACAATGGATGACCAGGCAACAAATCATGGATTACCCATCTTTGGCGGGCCTCTCTGGCAAAAACTACAGGTAGCCAATTTCATTGGCACGTTTCCTTCCCCAGAACCCCACAGGAGAAACCTTTACTTCTTTCCAGTTATGTCTAGAACAGTCCCCTACGCGCATTGTATCCTAGACTTACCAGTTGCTCCCAACACCATCCCCGAATTTCAGACCTTCCTATATATCTAAGTGGGATCAGGACTTCAGTTTACAGAAAGGCAAGTAGAGAGACTTCTGCTCTTCTCTTGTAAGTTCTCTGTTTGTGCTAACCATCAGGAAGTGGGATGTAAGGTACTGACTAGGTGGTACTATACACCAGTATGAATCCACAAGATGTTTCCGCAGAGCACAGATCTATGCTGGAGGTGTGGGTAGGAACCCAGTTCTGTCCTACACATCTTCTGGTCCTGTCGCCTTTTGCTTACCTACTGCACTGAGATTCACTGCATTGTTCAGAAATTTACAGATCACGAGTTGCCCAAGACCCCACGTTCTTTCTCCTTCACCACCGCAAAATTCCAAGGAAATCTATTTGGCCTCTCCTGCTCACAGCGAAGAGCTGCATCTCACTGTACTGGAAGCAGACACAGTTGCTGTCTGGTTGAAAAAAGTAGCACAATTTTGTCTATTCTGAGGAACGTGCTGAGCTGGTGACTTAACTGCCCTGGGAGATGGGACTAATTGAAAGACTCCCCAGATGTTGGCTGGTGGTTGACCTCCCCTCCTCCTTCCATACCTTTTTTTCTTGCCCCTTTTTTTTTAATAATTTTCGCTAATGCTCTCTTTGCTGTTTGGCCCTCTGGGTCTTACCTGTTCCCCCAATCCTTTTTGTTTTTTTTCTCTTAATTTTTCACAAAATAAATAAAACGGTGTTGACCGTTAAAAAATGGTGCGGTTTACAGAGACTTCCTAGTCCTTCAAGACCATTGTCTGAAACTCACGTCCTATGTTTACTTAATGATGACACTGTGATGACTAGGCATGTGGCCTTATAGGTGACGATAATCCACTAAATTTTCAACATTGTGTATGTTTCTGTATAACCGTATGCCCTATTGAAATAAAGAATTGAAAAAAAAAATACAGTATAACTGGATACTAATTTTTATAGGTAAAGTTGATCCAAAGAATATCCGATTTACATTTTTTGGGACTAGGAAGGAATTTTTCCTCTGCTGGAGCAAACTGGATCATGCTTTACTGTTTTTATTTTTTATTTTTATTTTTTTAACCTTTCTCTGGATTAACTGGCCACCCTCTCTTCCTCGGCACAGGTCACGCTCTGATAACGTTGTTGGTAATATTTTTTTTTTTTGTTACTTAATTCTGCATAAAACATTTAAGTGTAATTTCATGAGATAATTTAGGGCGTGTTTAGGGGCGGAACTAGGGGCGGTGCAGGGTAGGGATTAGGTGAGGCAACTGGTGGCGAGTATCCCTTAAGGCCTGACTAGTAGCTCAGGACTTGAAAATTTAGCCCTGCTGTACAGCATTGTACAATGTATGTATTACAGTGATATTAAATCCAAAATAAAACATTTGTTTTATTGCAGCTTACCAATTCTTAGATGTGAAAGCTGTACTTCCTTTTTAGGCTTTGTTGCTTCTATTTTCATCTGGTGATCGATCCAGCAAATCTGTTGTTTTTGAACAACAGGTCCCTCTCCTCACCCCTGACAGAACGGAGATCTGTCTGATTTACATTGACATTCCGATCTCTCTACGTCTCAGGCGCAATCGCGAGTAGCCGGCGGCCATTCGCATGATCACCTACATTATGCCGCGGGGCGTATATGTGGGCCCTGTACGCCTTAAAGCGCCCGCCGTACAGCTACAGCGTTTTGCGCAGGATTGCCGTTCTGCCACTGTCAATCGACGGTGGGCAGTCAACAAGCAAGCTTTTAGGGAACCAAGAAGTGGGATCCAATTAAGTCCTTGTTTCTCTTTTATGCATAGGCACCATGTTGTTCTTGTGCCAATCCATTGGTACCAGGCCAATCAAAAAGGGTTCTATATATTGAAATTTACCTTAGCTTAAATTCTTTGGAGGTGTACCATTTTCTTTCTCGTACATCACGGGACACAGAGCGGCATATTCATTACTATGTGGGTTATATGGAGTACCTTCAGGTGTGGACACTGGCAATCTCAAACAGGAAGTCCCCTCCCTATATAACCCCCTCCCCTAGAGGGAGTCCCTCAGTTTTTTCGCCAGTGTCTTAGGTGTTGGTCACGGAATAGCTTTGCTCCACATCCTTGGGATTAAGGGCGGGCTAACCGGATCTGTCCAAGGAGCCTCAGTGCCAAAGTGGACAGTACCCGGGCCCCAAACCGTGGGGTTTTGCCTATAATGCTCCTCTTTGGAGGGCTGGACCCTGGGCCCAGGACTTGGAGTTTGTAAAAACCATAAGTTCCTGTTTGCCAGGGTGCTATATAGGTCCAGGACAGTGGGTACCTTCATAGGACCCCAGGGCCTGAAGGTCTACTACGCTACCCACGGAGATGGGAGAAGATTGGATCAGTTTGCTGGACAAACATCCTGCAGCATGGAGCAGGTAAGGGGGAGCCTGCGGGACTTGGTTCGACAGCAGGCTCTCCGGGGTAACCTAAAAGGGGGGATAGCCTAAGTATGCTCTGCATGGGCAACCTTGCTCACTATGTCTGAGAGAGACAGGATGACACCTTTTTTCCCCCATCACTAGGTTCCCCTGTCTAAGAATGTGTTGCTAGCTAACCTGCTGCTTTCTTCCTAGGACTAGTAAGGATCCCTAGGGGCCTTTTTTGAGAGTCCTACCTGGCCGGGGGTTTGAATCTGCCGCCTGTTTCTGCAGTCCTGGGTCTCCAGCAGCGCGGCTCCTCCATGTTCCTCCTGTTCCGGCATACGCGCGCGCGCACGTCTTATAGATGTTTTTCGCGCCGTTCAGACAGGAGGGCGGGGGGGGGGGGCGTGCCTGCGGCGTCATACAGGGGCGCGCCTTGTGCTGTTATAGATCAGCAGGCATTGTCAGTGCTCAGTCTGAGGCTGATTTCAGAAGAAGAGGACGCAGAGCGGCAGAACAGTGACTCCCGGTGGCGGAAGAGGGGTAGTACATGCTGGACTTTGTTCCAATGCCTTTTTTGTTAAGCCAAGAAATTCCCCTTTTTGCAGCAGGTTGGAGGCTGGCAAACTAAGTTTGGGGTCACTATGTTTTAAAAAAGAAAATATAATATATATTAAAAAAAAAAAAAAAAAAGAAACATACGGGATCCCATCAGTTTTTGGGCATTAGTGATCTATTGTCCCCTAAGCTCGGGTTTCGTACTCCTGGCCACTACAGTCTGTTGTGTGGGCGGAGTCCCTCGATTTTGTATTATGGCTTCCAAAGGTTCGGGGTCAAAGGGTACAAAAAAGACCAAAAAACAAAGGGGTTCCCCTTCTGATTCTGATGATATGCCGATACTTTCCCCGCAACTTATTAACATAAAGGGCGCCTTGGATGAGCCATTAGGGGGATCTGGTGCGGAGGCTGGCCCAGATCAGCCCAGCCCTGTGTTTATCACAGAGGAGATGCTAGCCGTATCCCTAGGGGGGCTAGAAGAGAGAATAGCAGCATTGATCGCTAGAGCTATTCCTGGTAAGAAACGGGTTAGATCCCCATCACCAATAGGTGTATCCTCAGATGCTGAGATTCTCTCTCCGGAGGAATTGGAATCACAGGAGGATCAACTAGACCTGATCCAAGAAGGTTCAGGGATTGAGGGATCTGCCTCTGAGGAACCATTTTCAGACTCCCAGACAGAAAGACTGTGGGTACAGTCTTTGACGGACATGGTCCGCTCGGCATTTAGTTTACCATTGCCAGAGCCTCAGGTTCCTCCGGTATCCTCTCTGGGCTCTTTGAAAGCTCCGTTAAGCAACGCAGTTTTTCCGGTCCATCCTCTCTTGGAGGAATTGATCTTTCGGGATTGGGTACGGCCGGACAGGATTTTTCTGCCACCGAAAAGATTTGCGGTCATTTACCCCATGGAGGAAAAATTCTCCAAGAGGTGGAGGCTCCCAGTAGTGGATGCAGCCATCTCATGTGTGAATAAATCACTAACTTGCCCGGTGGAAAACATACATATGTTTAAAGATCCGGTTGATAAAAGGTTAGAGACACTTTTAAAAGCATCCTTTGCTACGGCAGGAGCAGTGGTACAGCCAGCTGTGGCTGCGATTGGTGTTTGTCAGGCGTTAAAAGACCAGACAAAAGAAATGTTAAAGGACATGCCTACCCAACAAGCAGAAGAGTTTTCTGACATTCCCAGAGCTCTGTGTTTTGCTGTAGATGCTATAAAAGATTCCATCCAGCAGGCCTCTCGTTTATCACTATTTTTGGTGCACATGAGAAGGCTCTTATGGTTGAAGAACTGGGCGGCGGAGCCCCCATGCAAAAAGCTTCTGGCAGGGTTTCCCTTCCATGGAGGACGACTCTTCGGAGAGGATCTGGATAAATATATTCAGACTATTTCAAATGGCAAGAGTACCCTTTTACCGGTCAAAAAGACATTCCGGGGTCCTACATTTAAAAGGCAGCTTTTTCCTGTCTCGGGGCCCTCAAATTCCAGGCAGTATCGACGGCCGCCTGCACGATCCAACGTTAACAGTAGATCGCAGGGACAGGCCCCTGGGGGTAAGAGGCCATGGTATCGCAAGCCGACAAAGACAGCCCCTAAGTCTGCCTTATGAAGGGGCGCCCCCACTCTCGCGGGTGGGGGGAAGGCTTCGTTTCTTCTCAGAAGTTTGGGAAGCCAAGATCCCCGACAAATGGGTCCGGGCATCTGTAACCACAGGCTACAGACTGGAGTTTCTAAGGTATCCTCCGCCTCATTTTCAAGAATCAAGGCTACCAAGGGATCCAGCAAGGAAGGCCTCATTGCTGGCAGCTTTGGATCACCTGCTCTGCCAGGACGTAATAATAGAGGTGCCAGCCCAAGAGCAAGGGCTAGGTTTCTATTCCAATCTCTTTGTCATACCAAAGCCCAACGGCGATGTCAGGCCAATCTTGGACCTAAAGAGGTTAAACGGTTACCTAAGGGTTCGTTCCTTCCGGATGGAATCCATCCGGTCAGCAGCCGCCGCGCTTCAGAAGGACGATTTTCTGGCCTCCATAGACATAAAGGATGCTTACCTTCATGTACCAATCTTTCAGTCGCATCAAAGATTTTTACGCTTCGCGGTAGGGCAGCGACACTTCCAATTCAGGGCGCTCCCCTTCGGGCTGGCCACGGCCCCCCGGGTATTCACGAAGATCCTAGCCCCAGTTCTGGCCAATTTAAGGATCCAAGGGGTCACAGTCCTAGCATACTTGGACGACCTTTTAATCATAGATCACTCACGGCCGGGTCTGCAAAAGGCAGTAAACCTCACGGTTCGGTACCTCGAAGAATTCGGCTGGGTCCTAAACCGGGGAAAGTCAGCGTTCCAGCCTACAAAGCAGTTGGAATACCTCGGCATGAGGTTAGACACAGAACAGCAAAGGGTGTTCCTGCCCCTGGTAAAGATCGAGGCTATCAAGGGGTTGGTTCAGTTGGTTCTAAACAAGAAAAAAACAACTATTCGCCTGTGTATGCGAGTACTAGGCAAGCTAGTGGCCACGTTCGAGGCAGTACCATACGCTCAGATCCACACTCGCGTCCTACAGGCAGCCATTCTAGCAGCCTGGGGCAAGAGGGCACATGCCTTAGAGTCCCCTTTGACGCTTTCATCAAGGGTCCGACAAAGCCTGGCCTGGTGGTTGAACCCCCAGAATCTTCTAAAGGGAAAATCCTTCAGCCCTGTTGTCTGGAAGGTAGTTACCACAGACGCCAGCCTGGCAGGCTGGGGGGCGGTCTTCGAGGGGTTCTCTCGCCAGGGAACTTGGGTGAAAGCAGAGAGGCAGCTCCCCATCAATATCTTGGAGATCAGAGCTGCTCGCCTAGCCCTTCTGGCATGGACCTCCAGATTAAAGGGGTTCCCGGTGAGAATCCAGTCAGACAATGCCACGGCGGTGGCATACATAAACCACCAAGGGGGAACCAGGAGTCGGGCCGCTCAGAGGGAGGTGAGCTTGATTTTTCAGTGGGCAGAGGTTCATGTACCCTGCATTTCAGCGATATTCATTCCCGGAGTGGACAACCTGCAGGCAGACTTCTTAAGTCGCCAGAGTCTGTTGCCAGGGGAGTGGTCTCTGCATCCCCAGGTCTTTCAGACAATCTGCCAGAGGTGGGGAATGCCAGACGTAGATATAATGGCATCCAGGTTCAACAAGAAACTAGACAGGTTCGTGTCTCGAGCGAGGGATCCTATGGCCTGCGGAACCGATGCGTTGGTTTGCCCTTGGCATCAATTCAAACTTCTATATGCATTCCCTCCGCTACAGTTACTCCCTCGCCTGTTGCGCAAGATCAGAGTGGAGCACAAGCCAGTCATTCTAGTAGCTCCGGCTTGGCCCCGGAGGACTTGGTACTCACTAGTCCTGAAGATGGCAGTGGGAGACCCTTGGACTCTTCCTCTACAACCAGACCTACTCTCACAAGGCCCGATCCTCCACCCTACATTACGGCATCTAAATTTGACGGCCTGGAGGCTGAATCCCTGATTCTCAGGGGTAGAGGTCTGTCTAGGCAGGTAATTCCTACCCTGATTAGGGCTCGAAAGCCGGTCTCCAGGGTGATTTATTACAGGGTGTGGAGGAACTACGTAGGCTGGTGTGAATCCAAAAGATGGAATTCCCGCAAATATACTATTGATAGGGTGTTAAGTTTTCTCCAGCTAGGAGTGGATAAAGGCCTGGCACTAAGCACAATCAAGGGACAGATCTCAGCTCTGTCAGTGTGGTTTCAGAGGCCGCTGGCCACCCACTCGCTGGTAAAGACCTTCTTACAGGGGGTCTTGCGTATTAATCCTCCTGTCAAGTCACCAATTTGTCCATGGGACTTAAATCTTGTCCTG
Organism: Rana kukunoris; assembly: GCA_029574335.1. NCBI lineage: Eukaryota > Metazoa > Chordata > Amphibia > Anura > Ranidae > Rana > Rana kukunoris. Next base: position 221,533,481 of record CM056059.1, on the reverse strand, counting down.
TCCACTTTACAGAAACAGCCCTTTGAGCCGTTGGCTGAGATTCCTTTAGTCTTACTGACAAGAAAGTTGGTTTTCTTGGTCGCCATAGTTTCGGCCAGGAGAGTGTCAGAATTAGCAGCCTTATCGTGTAAGGAACCATATCTCGTTCTGCATAAGGACAGGGCAGTTCTCCGGCCCCATCCTTCCTTTCTACCAAAGGTTATATCCAAATTTCACTTGAACCAGGATTTGGTACTTCCATCCTTCTTTCCAAAACCCACATCTAGAAAGGAGGGGTTGCTGCATACCTTGGATATTGTCCGGGCCATGAAGGCCTATCTTAAAGCTACAGAAAAGATCCGGAAAACAGATGTGTTGTTCGTTCTACCAGATGGCCCCAAGAAGGGGCAGGCAGCTGCAAAATCCACCATCTCGAGATGGATTAGACAATTAATCATTCAAGCCTACGGTTTGAAGAGATTGCCTCCTCCTTTGTCGGTAAAGGCCCATTCTACCAGGGCCATGGGCGCCTCCTGGGCAGCACACCATCAGATCTCTATGGCTCAGATATGCAAGGCAGCGACGTGGTCATCAGTCCACACGTTTACAAAGTTTTATCAACTAGACGTGAGAAGGAATGCAGATTCTGCCTTTGGACAGGCAGTACTACAGGCTGCAGTTTGAGATCCTCGGGATCAGAAGCACCCTTGGTTGTAAAAAAAAAAAAGAAAAAAAAAAAAAGAAAAAGTTTTTTCTTGACTAAGTTGGAATTATTATTATTATTTGAGTTTACCTCTAAATTGAATCCTTCTTTGGAAGATGTCTCCCTCCCCTCATTAAAGCATTGCTTTCGGACATCCCACATAGTAATGAATATGCCGCTCTGTGTCCCGTGATGTACGAGAAAGAAAAAGGGATTTTTGAATACAGCTTACCTGTAAAATCCTTTTCTTGGAGTACATCACGGGACACAGAGCTCCCACCCCTCTTTTGGGTGACCATTTTGGGAGGCATACTGCTTGCTACAAAACTGAGGGACTCCCTCTAGGGGAGGGGGTTATATAGGGAGGGGACTTCCTGTTTGAGATTGCCAGTGTCCACACCTGAAGGTACTCCATATAACCCACATAGTAATGAATATGCCGCTCTGTGTCCCGTGATGTACTCCAAGAAAAGGATTTTACAGGTAAGCTGTATTTAAAAATCCCTTTTTTTTTTTGTTCCTGGGCTATATAATTTTTTGAGCTATTGTGGTTTATTTACATTTTTTTTTATTAATATAGCCGCACATAATTTTATGCATTAGCTCCACCATTTTACCTTTGTATATACACAGCTGAAGAAGGTATTTAATAGGTGTGCCTTCTGTTTGTCCCTAGTTATTTTGTAAAGGAGCCTACTGTATATGCTCAAACCTAGTCTTTTTACTATTATTTTTTTTTTGTGGTTTGTGTTATTCTTTTAAGCAGTCTTACATTTGTTTTGAACTTTTGCCAACCTAATTTCCATTTCACAGCTTTTGTTACATTTTTTGTACCTTTTGAAAGATTAAAATGTTCGTCCGGTTTCATATTTTTTGTTTATGGAAATCAACCACACAGGTTTTATTTTTAGCCTTTTAATAGTTTTGCCTATAGAAATTTTGCCTAAATGTTTACAGGATTTTTGTTCCAGATGATAATGTGTAATTCTGTTTAGCAAATCTCGTGAATTTTATGCTTGCCAACACTGTACAGCCAAGCAGACACATACATTACTGCTTTTACAAAAGCAACTCGCCAAATTTATTTTCCAGCTCCAGATTGCTCACTGGACAGTATATCAATGTTGTCCCCTCTTAGCAGGGAGGTGATACTGTGAAGCTGTGATAGAAGATATTGGAGAGAGCTGTTCCATGAAGTAAAAGAGGAATTTTGTTGGCTGCTCAGTGTGGCAAAACTGTGTAAATCACTGGTAGAAGAAGACTGGCTTAGTCTAAATACAAATGCTTTGGCATGTACAGCAGTAAACACTGATTTACAATATTTCAACTTTGTAATTAGCTGCTTACCTCCAGTTAAACTAGAGCATCATAAGGTTCCAGTGAGTGAAGGAGGAGATCCTGTCATTCATCCATCCCTCTCCCATTCACAGCATTATTCAACTGTGAGTACCCTATTAAGAAAGTAATATATATTTTTATTAGCAGACACAAAAATGCCTTTTAACCACTTGTCTACCAGCCGCCGTCAAATGACGGCGGCAAGGTAGCTCTGTTGTTCTGCGTCCTGTCTTTTAAAGCCGCTAGGGGGCGCGCGCGTGCACCTGCCGATTTGCTGGGATCACGATGCACGTGCCCGGCAGCAACGATCGCCGCGGGGCACCCGCGATTGCCCAGTAACTGAGCAGGGACGTGGAGCTCTGTGTGTAAACACAGAGCTCCACGTCCTGTCGGGGTGAGAGGAGACCGATCTGTGTCCCTTGTACATAGGGACACAATCGGTCACCTTCCCCAGTCACCCCCCCTCCCCCTACAGTTAGAACACAAACTAGCCTACACATTTAACCCCTTCCCTGCCCCCTAGTGGTTAATCCCTTCCCTGCCAGTCACATTTTTACAGTTATCAGTGCATATTTATAGCACTGTTCACTGTATGAATGTGATTGGTCCCAAAAATGTCACAAAAATGTGTCTGCTATAATGTCGCAGTCCCAATAAAAAATCGCACATCGCCGCCATTACTATTAAAAAAATAATAATAATAAAAATGCCATAAAACTATCCCCTATTTTGTAAACGCTATAAATTTTGCGCAAGCCAATCGATAAATGCTTATTGTAATTTTTTTTTTACCAAAAATAGGTAGAAGAATGCGTATCGGCCTAAACTGAGGGAAATTTTTTATTTTTTTTACATATTTTGGGGAATATTTATTACAGCAAAAAGTAAAAAATATTGAATATTTTTTCAAAATTGTCGCTCTATTTTAGCTTATAGCGCAAAAAATAAAAACCGCAGAGGTGATCAAATATCACCAAAAGAAAGCTCTATTTGTGGGAAAAAAGGACGCCAATTTTGTTTAGGAGCCACGGCGCAGGACCGCGCAATGGTCAGTTAAAGCGACGCAGTGCCGGAAGCTGAAATTTCGCCTCCGCAGGAAGGGGGTAAAACCTTCTGGGGCTGAAGTGGTTAAAGAGCTACCATTTAATTTTAAGTTAAAACACACTACATGCTCTGGTTTAGTTAGCACATCTCTTCAGCCTGTGTTTCTTGCTTCTGTTGCTTTTGTTTTGTTCATTATCCATGATCAGTAGAGGATTAGTAAAACAAGCCCTCAATGACCTATCTAGCTGGGGTTATTCACGAAAGGCAAACCCACTTTGCACAACAAGTGCAAAGTGCTCTTAAAAGTGCCCTAAAAGTGCACTTGGAAATGCAGTCGCTGTAGATCGGAGGGGAACATGCAAGGAAAATAAAAAAAACAGCATTTTACCTTGCACCTGATTGGAAAATAAAATCAGCAGAGCTTTCCCTCATTTTAGATCTACCCCTCAGATTTACAGCGACTGCACTACCAAGTGCACTTTGCACTTGTAGTGCAAAGTGGATTTGCCTTTCGTAAATAACCCCCAATGTATCCTTAAATTTGACACATGATGCAATGTCAGGTCTCTGCATTCTGCTCTGACCTCCGCACCTGCCCTGTTCTTTATTTAATGGAAAAGATAGCTGTCTGGGAACCAGTTTATTACTGGCATGGAGGTGATGATTACTATAACTTTAAAGGCCTGTATTAGGACCTAAAGTAGTTCTAAAAGCTCAACATTTTTTACCTTCAAGCATTCTATGCATGAAATTAAAAAAACCTTTTCTGTGCAGCAGCCCCCCTAATACTTACCTGAGCCTTGTCACAATGCAGTGATGTGCACAAGAGCCACAGCTCTCTGGGGACATTCCCTCATTGGCTGAGACCGCAGCAAGCACAATTTTCTCCCATTACTGTCAATCGCAGCCATTGAGGGGAGAGAGGGGGTGGGGCCAAAGAGATCAAGGTGAAGTGATCACCAAAATACCCAAGAAGAAAAGTAGAGGGGAAAATCTCCAAATCTACTACTTCCAAACCACATTGTGTAATAGGTAATTTTTGTTTAATATGTTAAAGTAGTTGTTAAGCCACGCTAACATCTTTGCACCATCAGCCCCATCTGCTATTGCAGTGTCCCCCTCTGTGTGTGATTAATAAAAATAAATGCTGTAAATACCCTTTTTCAGAGCCGAGATCTGCAATCATATGACCGGCCAGCTCTCTCCTTTCCTCCTCTGGCAGATGCAGTGAGCGGGGCCGAGATTCCCCCTCTGATGTCAGTCGGTAGGGGAGAAGGAGAGAGCCAGACGGTCATGTGATCGTGGATCACCACTCTTAAATTAGGTATTTACAGCATTTATTTTTATAAATCACACACAGGGGGACACTACAATAGGAGATAATGCTGATGGTTCAAAGGTGTTACAGTTATGCAGGCAGCAGGAGGGGGGCAGCACTGTTGCAAGATCACAGGCAGGGAAAGGGGAGGAGGACACAGGAACAGAGAGGAGTAAGATAGCAGGGCTGCAGATGACGGAGGCACGTAATCTGACCACGGTCTCAGGGCTCAGCAGCCATGATACACCGTGGTCAGTTTACACAGGGGAGGGCAGAAACTGGCAGGAACAGCCAAGTTGTGTAGGTGTTACAGGAGGGGCAAATGACACAGCACAAGCAATGTGTCATTTAACATGCTTTAAAGGAGCAGGATCCTTTTTTGGGGGGTTAACAAATGCTTTAAAATAACATTTAAAGGAAACACAGAACATATTGATGTTGCATTTAATGGTCAAATGGAATATTTTAGTAGTCAAGCCTCTTTGATCTGTGAAAAAAGCAATCAGCGCCAAATACTAATATAAATGTGAATAGTAATAATAAATTACAATATCTCCAAGGCTGCTGTGACACTCTCAGTGAATCACCACACTTAATATAAACTATAATAATTGTTAAGTAGTGCAGCGCTTTGAAATAAACTCTAAAATATACATACAAATATAACGTGTATAGTGATTGTCTCACACTCTAGTCAGTCCTTGTGTGACCGCTGAAAAATATTATTAAAGAAATATCAATAGTGAAAAAACAACTCCTGTATTTAAAAAAAAAAAAATTCTCATAAAATGTGTTGTAAACAGAAACACTGCTGTGCAGATCCTCTCTCTTGAGTATAATGCTATGTGCACACCATCACCATCCAAAATGCCCACTCACCTCAAGGATGAGTTTAACACTCCATAGAAAAGATCTTGCATTCAAATCCTCCTCATTACTTTTTTTTTCTCGGCTTATTGGTGGTAAGAATCTTATGCTCCTTAGAATGCCTGTTCACGCTGGTGTCTTCATTACAGCTTATTCCAGGGACCACCCTCCTTCACTCTTTTACTTAGGTTCAGCTCCTCTATAAAGCGGAGGTACACCAAAATGTTATTTATTTTTTTAAAAGCCAGCAGCTACAAATACTGCAGCTGCTGAGTTTTAAAAAATAGACACCTGTCCAGCGTGCCCGCGATGTCAGCAGCCGAGGCCGAGCAAGTGTTGTGGCTTTACTGCCCGGCTTCCTACTGTTCACTGGTCACCGCAGTGTGTTTTCCAAAAGACAGCGGGGGGGGGGGTGACGCGAAGGGGCGTGACTCCCGCGACAGTCTATTCTCGGAAGTGGGTGCAAATACCTGAAAGGTGCCAAAAGTGACACCAGAGGGGGGGAGGGTTCCAAAAAGCGCAGGTTCACTTTTTGTGTGGACCTCCACTTTAATCAGTGTGGTTTTGTAACATGGAACAATAAACACAACTACCATAGTGGTTCTCTGTTGCTACATTTATTAAACCACCCCCAAAGAGTTACATTTACAAAGTAAAAACATCAGATAAGCATATAAAACATTGACTTGTTCAGCGCAGGTCTCAGCCACGGTGACTAATGTGTTCTCAGACTTGGCTTCTCCCTTGTATTCGCGATTCACCCTCTCATTGGGCTTCCTCAGTACATGGATAAGGTCGATTAGTACGAGTCTTAATATAATCTTTCAGGCGTCGCCACGGCCATCTATGGGCTCAAGGGACACTCCCCAATACTCCAGCTAACAGATCTCACAATTCAATTTATCTAAAAAAAAAAAAAAATCGAAAAAACTTTTTGTTAAATGCTTTCAAAAAACGTTTTAAAAACCTAGCAAAAAATTATTAATATTAAAATCAATTAATGCGTGAGTACTGTCAAGACCCCATACATACATTTACGCTAAAACTTGCGTTTCATATATCCAGGCTGACTCACGTTGGCTTAATTGTCTGATAAAGTTGCCCCCCCTCCAATGATGTTTAACCTTTTCAATCACCCAAAATTTAAGTTAATTTGGGATCCTATAATGTACATCTCTAAAATGTTTAGAGACACAATATTTTCTCCTCCCTTTTCTAATGCTGTTGATGTGCTCACGCACCCTTACCAATGGGGGTCTAGATGTACGACCCACATATTAGTTTGCATAAGCACTCTAACATATATATCACCCCCTTAGAGGAACAAGTTATAAAATCTTTAATTTTACGTGTTTTGCCTGTAGCCGTACCAATAAATTCATGTTTCTTTTACATTACTTCCCTTGGTAGCCCTACACGCCAAGCACCTCCCACAAGTATAAAAACCTGTAAGAAAAGAAGTAAGGGTACCATTCTGTTTACTCGAGTCAAGTACCCCTGGTGCTAAAAGGTCTCTTAAATTGGGTGCTTTTTTTTTTTATAATCAAACGCCTTTGGCTTCGGACCTTTTCATATACAGTATATGGACATTTATTTACTGTATATATTGTGATGGTTTGGGTCTGTCTTACCTGAATGATGGCGGGTTTTCGCCATATTTTGGAGAGATAGACACCTTAATTATACAGCTGTGTGGTCAGCTTTTTAAGTCTGACCTGAACAGCATTCAGGGCCCCACCCCACAGACAGGAGGTCTGTGCTAAGGAGTCAGGTGACTCCCAAAAGCTCTGTGAGAGAAGTCACAGAGTGGATGTGTCTCTGCAGGAGGCAGAGGTCATTGATGTTGGGTATGTAGAAAAATAAAATCGTGCTAAAAAAACTGCAAATGAAACTAGGCAGTATAATCACAAGAAAATAAACACTGAAGGTATAATCCATATATGAAAAAGAATGAACACACAGAATCATATGTAAATTCAAAGTTCAAATTGCAAGGTCAAGTTCATGTTGTAGATCTCCCGGGTGCAAACACTGATGACAGACTTTGGAAAAAAGTGTTGAGAATAGGCACCTCCACCATGAATAAGAATGGCCTCTTACCAGATGTAAAATAGAAACCAAGAGTCCTCATAGACAGCTCCAACATCCTGATCTCCTATATAGGGACAGCCCTCGATATCGTCGGTGTGCGTCAGGATGTATAAAGGAGGGACAAAAAGGCTTGCATAGTATAAAATCGTTGGGTTTAATATAGAAAATAAAAGGTATGCACTTACAAGAAGGTTGTAGTAACAGGCATCCAATAAGTAAAGCCGGCCGGCTAGCACATTCCGCCCATGTCTTCCGGGTAGAGATAAGTTTGCACGGTGACGTCAGCACGTTGCCTCCCTACGTTTCGTCACTAGAGGGACGTGTTCACGGGATACAGGCGGCGTGCTGAATCACCGCATTTATACACAAAGCGTGGCACGCAGCCTCGATGTCAGTCACACCAGGTCGTACGCCCGCCGTCTTTGAATCTGGAAAAACTGAATTTGCTAATGGTGGTAGGTAAAATCGCCTCCGTTACAAAGGCAAAAAGTTAAAACTATAAAAATATATCATACCACCAAAATCTTGAAAGTCTAAAAGGATCAATAAAACCGCAAAACAGCACTACTCCACTTAAGGGCAAGCACAGCGTGTCTAATCCCAACCTGGTTAGAGCTCACATCAAGTCTGCCCTACCGCGTATCGATACAATACAAATAGATATAAGAAAGGTTACTATGTCTCCAATACATAATAATATACATAAAATCAGTCATATGATTATGATTTACATCTCACATTCATACATCCTAATTTTGTAAAAAAACACCAAAAATGATCAATAATTACTGAACCTATTTTTCAAGAGTTGGCTATAAAACAGTTCACATCCACCTCTATATTAAGACCAAAAGGGGTATAACATTTTAATTCATGCACCCATGACATTTCTAGTTTGGAAATGGTCCTAACTAGGTGGCTACCTCTCCAATGGGGACTGAATTTATCAATACCTAAAAAGATGGTATTCTTGGGGTCCCTACTATGGACTGTTAGATAGTGTTTTGACACAGAGTGTTTGGTATATCCCAATCTGATGTTATTTATGTGTTCGTTTAAACGCACCTGTAGGGGGCGTTTCGTCCTGCCCACATATTGCAGACCACACGGGCACTGCAACATGTAGACCACCCCCTTGGTGCAACACGTAATAAAGGGTTTAATAGGGTAATTCTTGGAAGTGCAAGAGGAACTGAAATTAGTGGTTCTCCTTGAACTACGAACATTAAGGCTACAGACTTGGCACCTGCCACATTTGTAATAGCCCGTGAGGTCAGATAGAAACCTGGACTCCATGCTGGGCGGGTTTAGAATGTTAGGAGCTATTTTGTCTTTTAAAGACGATGCTCCTCGAAAAACAACCTGTGGTTTAACCACTTGCCCACCGGGTTTGTTTTTCAGATTCGGTGTTTACGAGACTAAAACTGTTTTTTTTGCTAGAAAATTACTTAAACCCCCCAAACATTATATATATATATTTTTTTCTAACACCCTAGAGAATAAAATGGCAGTCATTGCAATACTTTTTGTCACACCGTATTTGCGCAGCGGTCTTACAAGCGCACTTTTTTTGAAAAAAAAACACTTTTTTGAATAAAAAAATAAGACAACAATAAATTTGGCCCAATTTTTTTATATATTGTGATAGATAATGTTACGCCGAGTAAAATGATACCCAACATGTCACACTTAAAAATTGCGCCCGCTCGTGGCATGGCGTCAAACTTTTACCCTTAAAAATCTCGATAGGCAACGTTTAAAAAATTCTACAGGTTGCATTTTTTGAGATACAGAGGAGGTCTAGGGCTAGAATTATTGCTCTCGCTCTAACGATCGCGGCGATATCTCACTTGTGTGGTTTGAACACCGTTTTCATATGCGGGCGCTACTCGCGTATGCGTTCGCTTCTGCGCGCGAGCTCGTCGGGACGGGGCGTTTTACATTTTTTTTTTTTGTTTTCTTATTTATTTTTAATTAGTTTATAATTTTATACATCGAAATAAATTAAAAAAAAAAAATTATCACTTTTATTCCTATTACAAGGAATGTAAACATCCCTTGTAATAGAAAAAAGCATGACAGGTCCTCTTAAATATGAGATCTGGGGTCAAAAAGACCTCAGATCTCATATTTAGGCTTAAATGCAAAAAAAGAAAAAAAAAAAAAAAAATGTCATTTTTCAAATTTCAGAAAAAAAAAATGTTTCTTTAAGACGCTGGGCGGAACTGACGTTTTGACGTCACTTCCGCCCAGCAGAGCTGTGGGGGACGGGTGGGGGCGATTTTTCCCTCACTCGTATCCCAACACAGCCAGCAGGAGGACCCGATCGCCTCCGCCGTTACCGACGGCTCCGGTAAGCGGCGGAGAGCGCGGGAGGGGGGGGGGCCCTCTCCCGCCACCGATAACGGCGATCTTGCGGCGAATCCGCCGCTGGGACCGCCATTATCGTGTACAGCACTGCCCATGGAAAAGATGGATATCTCGGTTGTGGCAGCAGCTGCTGCCGTTACCGAGATATCCATCTTTAAAGTCATGACGTATTTTGACTATGACACCATGGGCAAGTGGTTAATAGGGAGCAAATTTCCCAGAACCCTGTCATTTTTTAAAATATGCCAATGTTTATTTATTATATGTTTGATGTTTGCATATTGGCAAGAATAATTAGTTATAAATGGATTCTTGAAGTTATTATTAGTTGCCCTATCGTTTTAACCGACAGTAGGTCAGATCTATCCACCCCTTGGACTAATGCCATAGTATTGGTCAAAAAGTCCATGGAGTAACCCTTTTCTATAAACCGTGAGGTAAGAACCTCAGCCTGTTCCAAAAAAGTTCTGTCTTCCGTACAGTTACATTTCAAACGAAGGTACTGACTCTTGGGAACGGACTTGAGCCATGAAGGATGGTGGCAACTATTCTTTGGAATGAAGCCATTCCTATCAGTGGCCTTAAAAAAAAGTAGATGTGACAAAATGGCCATTACTAACCGAAATTGTCAAGTCTAAGAAGTTTATATTGTTACGGCTCACCTCATGACTTAAATGTATCCCCCTATCATTGATGTTAAGGGAAGTCATAAATTGATTCAAATCAGACTCTGTGCCATCCCATAGGAGGAGGATGTGGTCAATGTACCTCGCCCATAAAATGACCTGAGGCCTGGTACTAGCACAGACGACATCCTCCTCCCATTTAGCCATAAAAAGGTTGGCTAAACTCGGGGAGTACTTGGCGCCCATTGCCACACCTCGATCTTGTCTAAAGAAACGCCCATTGAACCAAAAAAAGTTATGCATAGCAGCATACTCTAATAGTTCCATGATATATGTGACCTGTTTCATAAATAAACCTGAATCTTTTTTTAGGAAGTAAAAAACTGCTTCTAGACCTAATTGATGAGGGATTATGGTGTAAAGCGAAGTAACATCCGCAGTAACCATCAGAAGATTTGCAGAAGGAGTAATGTCAGCCAACATATTGATAATGTGCCTAGTGTCTTTAACGTATGAAGGCATACTATGTACTAAAGGCTGTAAATAAAAATCTATATACTTGCCCACCCGGGACGTAATGGAATCAATTCCACTCACTATTGGTCGTCTCGGGGGGCAAGTAGAGTGCTTATGTACTTTCGGGAGATAATAGATTATGGGAATTCTTGGACATTCAGGGATAAGGAATTCCCTCTCTTTTTTTTATTTAGAATCCCCAGGTTGTAACCTTTCCAAACCAGTTTTTCAAGCCTCTTCTTATATTTATCATTAGGGTTTAACCTTAGAGGAGAATAAGTGTTTGTATCTGCAAGCAACCGTTCCATTTCTTGCATATAATCTACTTTATTTAAAACGACTACCCCCCCCCCCCCCCTTTATCCGCAGGACGAATAATGATATCTTAGCACATAAGGATTCAATGACCTTCATAATACTCTGTTTGGTTTTTACCTGTTTGAACTTTATATCCTCTAGATCCTTCAAGGCCAAGTCCCTAAAGACTTTTAGAGAAGGTGCCAAATGGCCTGGTGGGTTATATACAGAGGCGTTAGATAAGCCAGAATGTGTGTAACTAAGAGAGAGCGTTTTAGACGGATTAAAGGGGTTAGAAGCCATGTATCGTTGGACATTAAGCTTCCGAACATAACGATGTATGTCCATATACGTATTAAATTTATTTAAGTTCCTGGGGGGGGCAAATTTAAGCCCTTTATCAAGAACAGCCAATTCAGGGTCGGTGAGGGGGTAGGCACTTAAATGAAAAATGCTAGCCCCCGTTACTTTCTCGGTCTTTTGGGACTGAATGTGCCACCCCCCTCTGGTCCCTCTTTTAGTTCTCCTACTCTTTTTATGCCTTGCCCGGCACGTGGAAAACCCCACTGAGTTTGTGGTTGAGAGTATGACTCTAATTGATTGCCATCATGGCATAAACTGTACCCTCCACTCACACCCTGTTGGTTAGCACCTGTTAGAGGTGTGCCATATACATCACCCCCAAAAGCGGAATCATCGTTTAGGGGTAAAAAGCTATTATGTGTCAATACATTATAGTCAATATCATAATCCCCTGTGTAATGAACTACCCCATCATCTCTGGGCTGTGGGGGTACATTATACAGAGGGGCCCTAGTTTGGGCCACCCCATAATAATCGGATGGTTGACCTCCAAAGTTATTTGGGAAATTCATATTATAGGGTGCTGGTGGTCGGAATTGTCCTCCCCGACCGCGGCTTCCTACTCCACCTGGACCACCCTGGTATAGATTATTCCCCCCTTGGGGACGGAAGTTCTGGGGGGGCTGTATCCTACCTCCTCTCGGACCACCTCTACCTCTACCATAATTAGTGGGAAGTGTGTTAAAAGGTTGTTTCCCAGCTTTGATGTTGGAGCAGCGAGATGTAAGCTAGATGTGTGCTTACCTTTTGAAACTGGTAGTTCTGAGGAGCAGAATTGGGGCCTACGCTAAAGGCCTGAAACAGCAGGACGGCTAGTGTGAGAGCCGGAAGGCTGAACTGTTGATTCTTTTTCAAGAAACAGGAATGATGAAACCCCTGCGAGGGCTGCTAATATATGTGAACTTTTGATGTTTTTAAATAAACGTGGGCTACCAAGCCCTTAAAAACACAGTTCTGGAATGGTCTACTCTCTAAAAAGTGCACCTACCATTGGAGTCTGATTCCCCAATCTTACAATATATATATATACTTGTACTGTGTTTACATTATTCAGGTTTTTAATTTATTTATAATTTGAATAGATGTGGTAGAATCACCTAGATCAGTGATGGCAAACCTGCGCACCCCACATTTCCCATGATGCTCGTGCACTCTGCAGTGTAGCTGAGTATCATGAGAAATGTAGTACCAAAACATCTGGGGTGCCAAGGTTTACCATCACTGACCTAGATGGCGTGAGCAGCCAGACATAGTGATGTGTGACTGCACAGATTAACCATTATACAGTACTTGATTGATATATATATATTGATATACAGTATGTGGACATGTATTTATATTTGTAAAAGCTGCTGGAACTTTGCTTAACTTTCCACATTTTACACTGAAAAAAGGTTAAACTGTTCATTTTGTAATAAATCCACTTTGCAGTATATCTTCTTGCAGTGTTAAGTGTCTTAGGCCGCGTACACACGATCAAATATATCTGCTGAAACCAGTTTCAGCGGACAGATTCGATTGTGTGTACGGGCTAGCAGACAGGTTTCCAGCAGACAAAAGTTTTAAAGCATGCGTTAAAACTTGTTTGCTGGAAAGCCGTCTGTCGGATATGTCCGCTGGTTAGTACGCCTAACCAGCGGATTGAAATCTCCCGCATGCGTCGAATGGATTCGACGCATGCGTGGAAGTATTTTTACTTCCTGGTTCGGTGACGTGGCGGCGTCAACGGCACCGCCACGTCACCGCGCTGTCTGTCCGCGGGGATTTTTGTTTGATCGTGTGTACACAGATCAAACCAAAACATCCTAGGGGACATGTCCGATGAAAACGGTCCGTCTGACCCTTTTTATCGGATATATCTCCTCGTGTGTACGCGGCCTTATATAAAGTATTTTCTTTCACTAAACATGCTAATATCTGTAAATAAATAGTATTTGGTATAAAATTACTTGGTTAGTGTAATTTTAGGATTATCTTTTGGTCAGACAATGCTTTATACCAGCACAAACTTGATGTGACATGGATCAAGCTGTGGTTCAGTGACAAGTGTCTGTAGCAGTACAGAAGATTTACTATGTTCCTCATCCTTAAAGTACCTGCCACCTGTGTTGCACATTGCAGGCACAAAGGTTCTGACATATGGATATGTAAATGAGCATATGACGACGTCTATTCTTAACTTCCAGATCCCCAAACAACAATTTGTCCTAATTTAAGCCTGCCTTACTCATTACAAGGTGGTGTGAAACTAAATAAAGAGGGAGCACTTTTCCCTAAGCAAAGCAATTCAATATGTAATTTAATTTAAATGCTATTCTACTAACCGCTCTCCCGAGCCAATTTGAATAAAAAAAAAAGATTGGTGTATATGTTGGAATTATTACAGTATAAAATTTATAAATCTGCACTGTTTCTTGGGATTCTTTTACTGTAATTGCAGAACTCCAGGAAACTATGAAAAACAACATTTAGTTCACTTATATATTCAAAATCATTAAATGTATTTTACAATACCACTAGTCTAACTGCCCTATATCTATATCAATATTACCACCATTCCCTTTCCTGCATAACTCTGACTTGAGACTGTAAGGTTATGTGTGAACTGTGAAAATTGTGAGCCTTTGGGTTTTATTGTCATGGTAATTTCAATCAAATATATTTTGCAGAAATTTGGATCTGAGCAAGGGGTATTAGGCATACGAATGAACACATGCTAGTTCTTAGCAATGTATGATGGTAATTTGTTGCCCAGTCAGTGGGCAGGTGACACAGGGAGCTGCAAAATTAGGAGGAAAAATGTTGTCGCCCTGCTGGGTGAAAAAATTATAAATACAGTGCATCCAGAAAGTATTTACAGCACTCCACTTTTTCCACATTTTGTTGTTAGTCTTATTCCAAAATTGATTAAATTCATTATTTATCTCAAAATTCTACAAGCAATACTCCATAATGACAATGTGAAAGATGTTTGTTTGAAACTATTGCAAATGTATTAAAATTAATAAATCACATGTATTCACAGGCTTTGTCATGACACTCAAAATTAAACTCACGTGCACCCTGTTGGATTCCACCCATTGGTTCAGTTGATTGGACATGATTTAGAAAGGCAAACACCTGTCTATATAAGGTCCCACAGTTAACAGTGCATCTCAGAGCACAAACCAAGTCATGAAGTCCAAGGAATTGTCTGTAAACATCTGAGACATCTTGTATCGAGGCAGAGATCTGGGAAGGGGTGCAGAAAAATTTCTGCAGTATTGAAGGAATTAGCACAGTGGCCTCCATCATCCATAAATGGAAGAAATTTGGAACCACCAGGACTCTTCATAGACCCGGCCGTCCGGACAAACTGAGCAATCAGGGTAGAAGGGCCTTATGCCGCGTACACGATCACTTTATGTGATGAAAAAAAACGACGTTTTTAAAAACGTCAATTTAAATGACCGTGTGTGGGGGAAAACGTTGTTTTATGTCTTGTGAAAAACGACAAAAAAAATTGAAGCATGCTTCAATTTTTTGTGTCGTTTTTCAAAACGTCGTTTTTTGTTTCACAAAAATCACCGTGTATAGCAAAAAAAACGTTGCTTAAAACGACGTTTTTCAACCCGCGCATGCCCAGAAGCTAGTTATGAAGCGAGCTTCAATGGAAAAGAGTGGTGCACGTAACCTCGCTTTGCTAGAGCATTGTGAAAAAACGATGGTGTGTAGGCAACATCGTCTTTGAAAATTGAAGTTTCAAAAATGTCGTTTTTTACTTCACAGAAAACTAAGTTTTTTTTTCATCACATAAAGTGATCGTGTGTACGCGGCATTAGTCGTGGAGGTGATCAAATACCCCGTTGATCACTCTCACAGAGCTTCAGCATTTCTCTGTGGAGAAAGGAGAACCTTCCAGAAGAACAACCATCTCTGCAGCCCTCCACCAATCAGGTCTGTATGGTAGAGTGGCCAGACGGAAGCCACTTCACAGTAAGTGAGACCTGAAGGACTCTGTCCATGAGAAACAAAATTCTCTGGTCTGATAAAACACAGATTGAACTCTTTGGCCTGAATGGCAAGCATCATGTTTGGAGGAAACCAAGCACCGCTCATCACTTGGCCAATACCATGCCTACAGTTAACCACTTCAGCCCCGAGCCTGTTTTTCAGATTCGGTGCTTACGAGACTTAAACAGTTTTTTTTGCTAGAAAATTATTTAAAACCCCCAAACATTATATTTTTTTTTCTAAGACCCTAGAGAATAAAATGGCGGTCATTGCAATACTTTTTCTCACACCGTATTTGCGCAGCGGTCTTACAAGCGCACTTTTTTTGGAAAAAATTCACTTTCTTGAATTAAAAAATAAGACAACAATAAATTTGGCCCAATTTTTTTATATATTGTGAAAGATAATGTTACGCCGAGTAAAATGATACCCAACATGTCACGCTTAAAAATTGCGCCCGCTCGTGGCATGGTGTCAAACTTTTACCCTTAAAAATCTCGATAGGCGACGTTTAAAAAATTCTACAGGTTGCATTTTTTGAGATGCAGAGGAGGTCTAGGGCTAGAATTATTGCTCTCGCTCTAACGATCGCGGCGATACCTCACTTGTGTGGTTTGAACACCGTTTTCATATGCGGGCGCTACTCGCGTATGCGTTTGCTTCTGCGCGCAAGCTCGTCGGGACGGGGCACTTTAAAAAAATGTTTTTTTGGTTTTCGTTTTTATTTCTATTTATTTTATAATGTTTAACACTGAAAAAAAAAAAAAAAAATTATTACTTTTATTCCTATTACAAGGAATGTAAACATCCCTTGTAATAGAAAAAAGCATGACAGGTCCTCTTATATATGAGATCTGGGGTCAAAAAGACCTCAGATCTCATATTCAGGCTTAACCACTTGCCCACCGGGCCTGTTTTTCAGATTCGGTGTTTACGAGACTAAAACTGTTTTTCTTGCTAGAAAATTACTTAAACCCCCCAAACATTATATATTTTTTTTTTCTAACACCCTAGAGAATAAAATGGCAGTCATTGCAATACTTTTTGTCACACCGTATTTGCGCAGCGGTCTTACAAGCGCACTTTTTTTGAAAAAAAAAACACTTTTTTGAATAAAAAAATAAGACAACAATAAATTTGGCCCAATTTTTTTATATATTGTGATAGATAATGTTACGCCGAGTAAAATGATACCCAACATGTCACACTTAAAAATTGCGCCCGCTAGTGGCATGGCGTCAAACTTTTACCCTTAAAAATCTCGATAGGCAACGTTTAAAAAATTCTACAGGTTGCATTTTTTGAGATACAGAGGAGGTCTAGGGCTAGAATTATTGCTCTCGCTCTAACGATCGCGGCGATACCTCACTTGTGTGGTTTGAACACCGTTTTCATATGCGGGCGCTACTCGCGTATGCGTTCGCTTCTGTGCGCAAGCTCGTCGGGACGGGGCGTTTTACATTTTTTTTTTTTGTTTTCTTATTTATTTATTTTTTTTGTATAATCTTTATTTTTATTTTCGGAAAAAAAAAAACAAGGTAAGGCAAAAATAACCATAAACAAAGTGGCTTCACAACAAAGCCTCAACAATCAGGGTTATAGGAGGGGGAGGAGGAGGGTGGGGGGGAGGGGCCTGAGGGAAAACAGAAGGAAATCGTAGATGGGGGAAGGAAAAGGGCACGGGAGAGGGGGGGAAGGGCAGAGTACAATTTTAGCATAGTCTAAGCATATTCAACTATTATATTTCGCCAGGGAGAACCGCTATCCGCATCCTACAGGCATCAAAGCACTCCGTCCATTGTAGCCCGACTCGGACGTTCGGTCCATTTAGTCAGGCTTCCCCCAGAACTGGAGGAGGGCGGAGCAGGCAGCTGCAACATTGAAAAGAGCAATAGAAAAAGTTGCAGATGCAGTTCCCCCCGTGCCTCGAGCATAGTGATGCATCTAGAGTACCCAGGACGGATGGTAACCCAAGTACCGTCCAGGGAGCCCAAAAAAAATAAAAAATAAAAATAATAATATAAAAATATAAAAATCAAAAAAAAAAGAGGGATGGAGTCAGAAGGGGAGCTAGAGTGAAAGAGAGAAATAAAGAGGGTCGTTTGAGAAGGGGGGAAGCATGCGGAGCATTCTGCACAGTGGGCCACTATGAGGTGGAGCTAGCGGTATTAGGTCGGCGGTGCGCCTGGACAAGCCGCTCAAATGACGGATCAGCCAAGGCTAGTAGGGCAACGTCAAGGCTAGACGAAACCGCAACAGTGTCCTGTACGTGGGTCCTCCATTCAACCCAAACAAGGTCACATTTTTCACGGGTGCCTCTGCAATCAGCCAACCATCTCTCCGCTTCCATGATCTCCCCCACCTTCCCCAACCAATCCTGCTCGCTTGGAATATGCGAGCTCTTCCAGTGTATCGGGATGAGTCTTTTCGCAGCGTTGAGGAGGTGGGGGAGAGCACTTTGCTTATAGCGAGACTGGGACATAGGGGGGACGTGGAGTAGGAAATGTTGGGGTTGCGCTGGCATGACAATGCCCAGGCCATCAGATATTTGTTTATTCACCATGTCCCAAAATGGCCGGAGCACTGGGCACTCCCACCAAATATGGAGAAGCGTGCCTCTCTGTCCACATCCCCTCCAGCATCTATCAGAGGCTGTGGGGAAGATTCTAGCTAGGGTGACTGGGACCCGGTACCACCTCGACATCAGTTTGTAGTTGTTTTCTTGGGTCTTGGCGTCTACCGAACTCGAGTGTGTCAGGCAGTATAAAGTATTTAATTGTTCCCCGGTGAAAGTAAGCTGGAGATCCCTCTCCCATTCCTTAATGAAGGGGGGAGTGGGGCAAGGCGTCGCCTCCTCCAACAACCTATACAGTGAAGAGATCATGTTTGCTAACGGGTCTTCAGATGCCCACATACTTTCAAATTCCGTCAGGGCGTTCCGAAGCCCCACCTGTCTCCGGCACTTCGTGACAAAAGTCTCTAATTGGCGGTGTCTCCAGAAGTCAAAGGGAAAGCTACCATGTCTACTCCTTAAGGCGTCCAGAGACAGCAGTGATCCCCCATCCATGAATTTTACCAGGCTAACAGACCCCTCTCGCACCCAAGACCCAAGGGAGGCTCTCGCCTCCCCGGGAGGGAACCAAGGGTAACCACACACCGGCGCCAGCGGAGATGTCTGCGGCGCCAGGGCCAGGCGGCCATTCGTTCTGTCCCACAAAGTCAAAGCGTGTATCGTCAGTGGGGAGACCCAGTCTGAGAGCCCCCTGTCTGACGAGGGGACCCATGGCGCATAAGATAAGTCCCGTCCGGCCATCGTCTTTTCGAGGGGCACCCACAACTTATAGGAGGAATGAAACTTCCAGTTCAATAAGCGTTGTAACGCTATTGCTTGATAATATTGGGGTATATTAGGAATGCCTAGTCCCCCCTTCATCCTGGACCGTTGTAATGTTGCCATGGCGAGCCGAGGTCTCTTGCCTCCCCATACAAATTTAACAAAAAGGGTACGGAGGCATGCAAAGAAGCTTTTCGGTAAGCGTATCGGCACCATCTGTAGGAGAAAGAGGATGCGGGGCAAAACTGTCATTTTTAAAATGTTCGTCCTACCCACCCAAGTGAACAGGGCCTTGTCCCAAGTCTGGAAGTCCTGAGTGATTCTCTTCAGTAGGGGGGCATAGTTATGAGCGTATAGGGCGTCAAGACGGTCCGTCAGTTGGACGCCTAGGTATTTCATGGAAGAGGCGGACCACGTAAATGGGAAATAGTCCCGTAGTGAAGTTGCCAAAGTTTGGGGGATAGTAATCGGTAGAATCTCTGATTTTGCATAGTTTATTTTAAAATTGGAGACCTCTCCGTACTCCGTCAGTTCACGCATCAGGTTTGGCAGCGAGACAAGGGGATCGACAACATGGAAAAGTATATCATCCGCATATGCGGAGAGTTTGTGTTCGAGGGAGCCCACCGACACCCCCCTGATACTCCGATTCTCCCTCACCCTCTGCAGCAGCGGTTCCAATACCAGAGCAAACAGGAGGGGCGAAAGCGGGCACCCGTGCCTCGTGCCATTCCGAATATGAAAGGGCTCGGAGAGGCCCCCATTAACCTTTACCCGGGCAGTGGGACATTCGTAAAGTGCAGTAATCCAGCGCAACATGTGAGGGCCCATACCAGTGCCATTGAGCACGGCATCGAGAAAAAACCAATCCACGCGGTCGAATGCCTTCTCCGCATCAGTAGACAGAATCAAATAGGGAGGCATCCGACCGCGTGCATTCGCCCAGTGCACAAGCTGGATGGCTCTATTCGAGTTGTCTCTAGCTTCCCGTCCTACAATAAAACCTGTTTGATCTGCGTGTACCAAGTCAGGGAGGTAATACTTTAAACGGTTGGCAAGGATTTTAGAAAAAATCTTGAGGTCTGTATTCAACAGGGAAATGGGGCGGTAGCTCTGTGGTTGAGTGGGGTCCTTACCATCCTTCGGGAGCACCGTGATATGTGCTAATGAGGACTCCTGTGGCAGGCGTCCAGTGGTCGCCAAGGAATTAAGAAGGCTGCAAAAAGGGGCCTGCAACTTATCAAAAAACGTTAGGTAGTAAGCCTTGGTAAAGCCGTCGGGCCCGGGACTCTTACCAGAGGGCAGGGATTTGATGGTGGCCAATAATTCCACTGAAGTAATGGGGCGTTCTAGGTCTGCCACCTGCTCTGAGGACAGGGTAGGGAGCCCAACTGAGGAGAGGTATTCTGCAATACGTTCCCGCTTGAGTGCTTTATCTGTCAGAGGGGAGGCGGATTCCAGATCGTACAAGGCCGCGTAATAGTCGCGAAACATGGATGTGATTTTTGAGATATGCTGAACTGGCTCTCCCGATGGGGAGTGCAGCTTATGCACATGCGCCAATAATCGTTTTTTACGGAGAGCGCGCGCCAACAGCCTACCGCACTTGTTGCCATGCTCGTAGTAAGTATGGGCCATAAAACGCAGCCTACGATTAATCTTACGATCCAGCAATTTTGAAAAAAGCTGTCTAAGCTCACATAAACGGCTAAGCTCTTCGGGATCAGACGTGCGTTTCTGTGCGAGCTCTGCACTCTGGAGCGCCTGCAGCACTCTCCGGAAATCCGCCTGCCTCTCCTTATTGAGTTTGGCTCCCATGGCAATAAAAACACCGCGAGCCACAGCCTTGTGGCCCTCCCAAAGAGTCCCACCACCAACCTCTCCGTTGTCATTTTCGGCAAAATAATGAGTCAAGGTCTCGCGTAGTCCCGCCACTACACCGTCATCGTCCAGTAAGTTTTCGTTCAGTTTCCAGGACCGCGCCTTGGCGAGGGCATATGGCAAAGAATAGGTCAAGGTCACTGGAGCGTGGTCCGATATGGTAATTTGTTCAATGGTCGCCCCTAACAGTAGGTCAAGAGTGTCCTGGTCCACAAGTAGCAGGTCAATCCTGGTGTACACCTTGTGTACCCCCAAAAAGAAGCTATAGTCCCTTTCTGTGGCGTGGAGAGCCCTCCAACAGTCCACCAATGTGTGTTCCTGAAGAGACCTCCTAAAATGTCGCAAAAAAGCGTAGGAATGGGAAGATTTAGTTTCGGAAGTATCTAACAGAGGGTCAGGGCTGATATTAAAGTCCCCCCCCAGGATCAGTCTGCCCTCCCTAAAATCTGCTAACTGAGCGAGTACCTGGTCAATAAATGTAAGCTGTTGAGTGTTAGGGGCGTACAGCGTGGCGAAAGTATATTTTTGACCCATGATTGTGCCTTTTAAGAACACGTAGCGACCCTGAGGGTCCACCTTGTGTTCAGAGGGATGAAACTGGCAGTGTTTGTGGACCGCAATGGCCGTACCCCTAGATTTGGGCCTTGGGGAATTACTAAGGTACCACTGCGAAAACAAATGCGTGGGTAGCTTCGGAAGGGAGGCATCGGTAAAGTGAGTCTCCTGTAGGAAGATCACTTGGGCACCCAGTCTTTTCAGTTCCAGCCAAAGCCTATTGCGCTTATTCGGAGAACAGAGCCCACGCACATTATACGACACTACCTTAATCGTCGCCATCGGGTGGAATGGAGAACCATCAAGGCGCACCTCTCTTCTTCTTCAACACCGTGAGGAGCTGGTCCGCATGCTAGGCGCAAAGGGGTGGGGGAGTAAGAAGAAGGGCTAAGAGGGAGAAAGAGGAAAGAAAGAGGGAGAGAAAAAGTAAAAAACATTAATATTAACATAACATATAGAAAACATTCTGGGTCCACAAACGTCTCTAAGGACAAAAAGGGTGGTACCCCATCCTGTTTGCCTGGCTCATGCAGCCCCCCCACCAGGGGGAGGCCACATAAGCAAGGCAAAGTGCCCAAATCAGGGCTAACACCCAACACGGGTAGTCCTATGTGGGGAACGTGATCAGACATGAAGAGCCAGGAAGTTCCAGCTCCCCACACCGGTAAAAAGCGGTTAATGTCCAGGGAGATGACACTTAGAAGCAACACGGCAGTGAGACCCTGGGCATGCCAGGGTGCTGGGCAACGTTCAGAAGGGGCGGAGTCCGGAATCAGCCATCCAGCTGAGAAGTCCTAGTGCCATTGCAATACCGGGAGGGGGGAGAGAGAAAAGAAAAAAAAAAAAAAAATTCCCCCCCCCCCCTCTCCAAAAAACAAAAAAAACAAAACCACAATTAGAACACGGCACAATAGGGCCAACTTTGAGAGGAAGGAAGCTGAACGAGGAAGGCTCTTGCCGCATGTCCCTCTTGCCAGTATCACTAAGACCTCCAGAATCCGCCATCTAATTGCTGATTGTGGTCTGTTCCTGGAGAGGGTACGATCCCTATGCATCCTCAGTCCCCAGCCGGGGAGGCCGGTCTCGCCAATGCAGAAGAGGAGCGCCTGCGATTCCGAGAGTCTCGTTTGGAACGGACCTGCTGCCAAGGTTGAGGCACCCGCAGCCGCGGGATGCCTGTGGATAGCCTCCAGTCAGGGAAGTCAACAGGTTCCAGTTGCAATAATGACAGGAAACGTGCGAGATCGTCTTTGGTGCGCAGGATAGCGGATTTGCCATCCCTATCGGCGTGGAGACAAAAGGGGAACCCCCACCTGTAGGTGATGCCCGCTGCACGCAGGGATTCCAGGAGGGGGGACAGTGCCCTACGTTGCATCAGAGTCCGGCGTGATAAGTCCTGATAAAAGAATAAACGGACTCCATCAAACTCAAAGAAGGGGCGCTTACGCATAAGTTGCATAATCCGGTCCTTGACCGTGTAGCTTGCAAATTATGTCACGCGGGTTGTCTGCATCTTGCGAGGGCGGTCTGAGAGCTCTATGCGCCCTGTCGATCTCCACAGTCTCAGTAGGGGGGAGACCTAACAGTTCCTTAAAAATGCCTTGCAGCATGGGGACTATGTCCCTGGCTCTTGTTGCCTCTGGTAACCCCCTAATGCGGATGTTGGACCTGCGGCTACGGTTTTCGTAATCATCTAATTGCGAAATCAGGGCCTCTATATGGTGGTCTTGTGCTACACACTTGTCCCTGAGCTGACTTATGACAGGCAGGGCATCTTCCACAGTCTGCTCCAGGGTCTCCAGCCTATTCCCAAGTTGAGTAGTGTCTGTCTTCAGCTGCTCTATATCCTGCCTAAAGGCCTTCTCAACCCTCATGGCGAAACGGTCCAAGTCCTCCTTAGTGGGGAGGGATAGAATGTGCTGCCGCAAGTCTGCATCTCCCAGCAGACCAGACACATCAGAGCCTGCACCGCGGGAGGCACTGCGGGAGGCCGAGGAGCCCGGGGATTCAGGGGGTGTTGCGTCCCTTACCAGCTGCGGTGACTGGGTAGGCGACCCTCCGTGCTGCAGGGGCGAGGGAGGCTTGGCTGATTTCTGCACAGCAGCGCCCGTCCCTTTGCCCTTCCCGGACGCCATCTTGGGAGTCCCGACACGCGGCTGCGAGCTGCCGCCGAAATAGGAGCCTATGGAGCCGGTGCTGCGGTCTGTAGGAGCTCTGTTCCTGGAGGAGGCCCTCCGGTACCGGGACATGCCGTTCAGGGCCGCGTGTAAGGTAGGGATCCGCCGGACCAAGCTGTTATGGCTGCGTGGCGTGAGGAGCTTTGGAGATGTGCGTCCTCACTCGGCCATGTCCAAGCCACGCCCCTTCTTATTTATTTTTAATTAGTTTATAATTTTATACATCGAAATAAATAAAAAAAAAAAAATTATCACTTTTATTCCTAATACAAGGAATGTAAACATCCCTTGTAATAGAAAAAAGCATGACAGGTCCTCTTTAATATGAGATCTGGGGTCAAAAAGACCTCAGATCTCATATTTAGGCTTAAATGCAAAAAGAGAAAAAAAAAAAAAATGTCATTTTTCAAATTTTCAAAAAAAAAATGTTTCTTTAAGACGCTGGGCGGGACTGACGTTTTGACGTCACTTTCGCCCAGCAGAGCTGTGGGGGACGGGTGGGGGCGATTTTTCCCTCACTCGTATCCCAACACTGCCAGCAAGAGGACCCGATCGCCTCCGCCGTTACCGACGGCTCCGGTAAGCGGCGGAGAGCGGCGGGAGGGGCCCTCTCCCGCCACCGATAACGGCGATCTTGCGGCGAATCCGCCGCTGGGACCGCCATTATCGTGTACAGCACTGCCCACGGAAAAGATGGATATCTCGGTTGTGGCAGCAGCTGCTGCCGTTACCGAGATATCCATCTTTAAAATGATGACGTATTTTTACTATGACGCCGTGGGCAAGTGGTTAAATGCAAAAAAAAAAAAGAAAAAAAAAAAAGTCAAAATGTAAACAAAT
The DNA here is from genome assembly GCA_029574335.1 of Rana kukunoris. NCBI lineage: Eukaryota > Metazoa > Chordata > Amphibia > Anura > Ranidae > Rana > Rana kukunoris. The sequence goes on along the minus strand of CM056059.1, from coordinate 221,509,189 downwards.
TAAATGTCTCTTTAAGAGGCTGGGCGGAAATGACGTTTTGACGTCACTTCCGCCCAGCAGAGGTATGGGGACGGCTAAGGGACATTTTTTCCCTCAGTCGCATCCCCGGACAGCCAGCAACAGGACCCGATCGGGGGGGGCACCCTCTCCCGCCGCCGGTAACGGCGATCTCGCGGCGAATCCGCCGCGATGACCGCCGTTATCGTTAACAGGACCGCCCCACGAAGAGATGGATATCTCGGTTGTGGCAGCAGCTGCTGCCGTTACAGAGATATCCATCTTCAAAAAAATGACGTCTTTGGACGTGGGGCCGGTCAGAAGTGGTTAAGCATGGTGGTGGTAGCATCATGCTGTGGGGGGTGTTTTTTAGCGGCAGAAACTTAGAGATTAGTCAGGAATGAGGGAAAGATGGATGCAGCATAGTACCAGAGACATCCTTGATGAACACCTGCTCCAGAGCACTCTGTACCTCAGGCTGGGATGAAGGTTCATCTTCCAACAGGATAGCGACCCTAAGCACACTGCCAAGATAACAAAGGAGTGGCTACGGGACAACTCTGTGAATGTCCTTGAGTGGCCCAGCCAGAGCCCAGACTTGAACTCGATTGAACATCTCCGGAGAGATCTGAAAATGGCTGTGCACTGATGCCCCCCATCTAACCTGATGGAGCTTGAGAGGGCTTAACCTCCCTGGCGGTATTTCCGAGTCTAGCTCGGGATTCATTTTTCATACCAAAAGCGGTAACCCCAGGCTCGGGATCACATTGCAGGATACAAGGGAAGTTTCTTACCTTGTCCGCGGATCCTGCAATGTCTCCCCGCTGTGTGTGTAAGCTGTCATCTCGCTCGATTCACACTGCAAGCGGCGTGACGCACAGGAGCAGAGTTCAGCGTAAAATTAATACAATTAAAAAACGCAGTATTACTGTAACTTTACAGATTACAGTACTGTATCAAATAATTACACATCCCCTCTGTCTCTAGTGGTCTGTCCAGTGTCCTGCATGCTGTTCTTTCTTCCTGGAAACTGGAGATTGTCCATTGTAACCAAAAAGTGTCCGTTTATGTCTACAGAGGTTTTAGACCAGCTAGAAAACAGTGATAATAAATTAGAATCACTTGCAGAATTGAGCGATAGTGATTTGTGGGGAAATCCGTCATCAAACACTGAAAGTAATGACGGCGACAATTCTGCAACTGAGCAAATTTCAGTGTTTTTTTTTTAATTTGATTACATTTATTGAATCATTTTTATTATAATTACATTATTATTTGTTATAATTATTTAAAGGTTATTTATTGTATTATAAATTATGATTTTGTGTTTCAAACTTTATTTACTAGACTCTTGTTTGGACAGATTTAAGTGAGTTATTCCTAAGAATTACAGGCCTACAATATAAAACACCAAATTTCCATGCAAAATAATGGTACCGCTTTCAGCTTTAAAAATCTGACATAATATTACCACCAGGAAGATTAAAGGGTTTGTAAAGGAATTTTTTTTTTTTATCTTAATAGCTTCCTTTACCTTAATGCAGTGCTGTTTTCATGTCCTCATTGTTCATTTTTCCTCTCAAGTTGCTGTAATTCTTCTCTGATCTCCACACTTCCTGGTTGTCTGTTTCCTGATAACCACAGTACTGGGAGCTTTCTCTCTGTGGTCACTAATCAAGGAGGTGTGATTACTGTGTGTCTAAAACCCCCCAGCACCAATCAGTTTCGTTTTTCAAACCATCACTGCCCTGTATTGGCTATGTGGCTCTGTACAGCAGAGAAGCAGAAAACATGCAAAAACAAAACTACAGGTACATTATATGATTGATTTTTATCTGTTTTTATCGTTTTTAAAATGGAATCAGTTTTTTTTTTTTACAACTCCTTTAAGTCTAATTGGTGCCAAAGGCTCTGCGCTCATGGATCATGTTTAATAAGGTATATAGCTGCAATTTTATTATAAAACACAGACACTTTTGCAGATGACATTATTAAACGCTGGGCAAGCATTTTCTTGTATCCTATGTCTACAGCCACTTCTGTACCCCCGTTTACAACCACCACTGTTCCCCCCCATCCACAGCCACCTCTGTATCCACCTCTGTCCACAGCCACCTCTGTATCGCCCCGTCCACGGCCACCTCTGTATCGCCCCGTCCACGGCCACCTCTGTACCCCCCTGTCCACAGCCACCTCTGTACCCCCCTATCCACAGCCACCTCTGTACCCCCCCTGTCCACAGGTACGCCTATACCCCCTGTCCATGGCTACCTCTGTATCCCCCTGTCCACAGCCACCTCTGTAATCCCCCCCTGTCCACAACCACCTCTGTAATCCCCCCCTGTCCACAACCACCTCTGTATCTCCCCCTGTCCACAGCCAATTAAGATGTTTACTTGCCTGTAAATTCATTATTTTGGATTACAGTATAGAACATAATTCACTGCTCCTATGTTTGTTGTTAACACTCCACAACTTTATTATTATCACGCCTTACTGTTTGCTAAAAAAAAAAAACTGGAGCCTCATGAAGTGGGTAGGATTATATGGATATGCTTTTGCAAGTGTCCTGTTACCTGAAGGTAGCGGTATATATCCCAGGGTCTATTAATACCAACCCTGTGTCCTGTACTGTACTCCAAGATAAGATATTTACAGATAAGTCAGGATTCCCATTATTTCAGTTTAAGATTATCATCCAATGGTTGAATACTCTGTGGTTTCTTAGATCTCTGAAAGATGCCATTTGCAAGATTTCCAACCACTTATTTCCAACCACTTATTTGTTCCTCTTGTGATATAGGTAATGTCGCTGAAATGGTGTAAAGCTTGTTTACACCAGCCAGGAACTAATTTCAGGGCTTGGTGGCCCATTTTAATTTAAAACAGAAAACAAAATAAGTGGTACCTCATGCAGGAATTTCCACCACCAGTACAAACATGAAAATAATAATGATTAGCCTCCTGGCTGTCTCTTGCTGCACTGTTTAGGCCTCAACTTTAGACCTATAGGGGGGTGTCCATCGGACCAGTTTACAGTACCTACTGTGCTAAAATGCAGTCCGTGCATCTCTTGCATGCTTCCTTTGTGTATCACTCCACAGTTCCCTGCTGCTTGGGCACACACCCTGGCCTCTTCATAGGGGATCTCTTGGTACCTGTTTGAAGCCCTCTTGTATCCCTCTTGTATCCCAGCCTGAGACCTTCTTGCTTTTGGGTGGAGCACTCCTGTTCTCTCAACAGAGCTTCTCTATCGCCTAACAAAAGCACTGGTCTGCTGTACCCTGGGTTGAAGGCTCCCCCCCCCCCCCAAAGCTCTTTGAAGTTTTGAAACTCTACAAACCCAATTCAGGAATATCAAAACCCAGAGAAAAAGATCAGTTTTCTCAACCTTAAAGCAATATTCCAGAGCCTCACACTCTGCATACATGTAAACTCTGTGTCACTTTTACTTCCATTTCCACAGCGGCAGGGTCGCACAGTGTCACATTCTGTAGCAATGTTGTGACTCTTCTGTAGCTCAAATTCACATTTATGTACATTGTGAGGAATTGGGACACTAGCATTGGGAGCACCATTAAGTTGTAAAATAGCAAATTCTTGCCACGGAACTACAGGAGATAGGGAAAACCATCATGTAATTTGGCAACAGCCATTTAAACTGGAATATTACCGTAGTTAAGGTCTGAGCTGGTATCGGTATTTATTTTTGTATTTGTCTCTCTATTTCTTTTCATGTTTTCTTTTCACAAGTAAACATTCATTAGAGGTTTTAATTATGTACTTGGTATGTAAACAGATTTGTGTTCTGTGATGCGGGAAGTGGTTCAAGCCTTTTAATTTTTTTTTTTTTTGGGTAGCACTCATGATATTAACAGTATAACAAATAGGAAGCTTTGATCTTATAGTCCTGGAGAAATTCTTTTACACATTTCAGTGCAGTTTTCATTACTGGGAGCCGCAGTCATTTACAATTAATCTGTACTTACTAGCGCTTAGTACCTAACAGCGATGAGTGCCTGTAATTTCCCCTGTGTTTTTTAAGTGATGGCACTAAGTGTCAGTGTTGCCACAACTCTCACTCGAATTAAGCAGGTTCCCTGAAGCGTGAGGTTGAGATAGCAACTGAAGTCTGCTTTGGTTGGTTTTAGCACAATAGCTGCAGTACACATTACCTTTCATACTGAAACTGTCTGAGCTCAGTGCTTCAAGGAATAATTTGCGCAGAACCTATACTTCAAGGAATAATTTACACAGGATCATACTGTTTAGAAATGAACACTACTGTTGTATTTTGTTTTTAACCTGTTGTCCATTCAAGTTTGAGGAAAGTACAAAGAGCAGCTTGAGTACATACTGGAGTCTGAGCTAAAAGTCTTTTATGGACTTATAGTAATTTATCCTTTAAAGTGGCATTAAAATAATTTTAAAGCGTTCTTTTTTATCTTCTTAACCACTTACGACCCGGACCTTTTATGCAGGTAAAGTATCTGGCCAGTTTTTGCGATTCGGCACTGCGACGCTTTAACTGACAATTGCGCAATCGTGCGATGTGGCTCCCATACAAAATTGGCATCCTTTTTTTCCCACAAATAGAGCTTTCTTTTGGTGGTATTTGATCACCTCTGCAGTTTTTTATTTTTTGGGCTATAAACAAAAATGGAGCAATAATGTTGAAAAAAAAACAATATTTTTTACCTTTTGCTATAATAAATACCCCCAAAAAAGATATAAAAAAAAACATACATTTTTTCTCAGTTTAGGCCGATACATATTCTTCTACATATTTTTGGTAAAGAAATCACAATAAGCGTTTAACAATTGGTTTGCGCAAAATTTATAGCGTTTACAAAGGGTATCGTTTTATGGCATTTTTTTTTTTTACTACGAATGGCAGCGATCAGCATTTTTTTTCGTGACTGCGACATTATGGTGGACACATCAGACAATTTTGACACATTTTTGGGACCATTGTCATTTTCACAGCAAAAAATGCTATAAAAATGCATTGTTAAAATTGTTAAAATTACAATTGCAGTGTAGGCGTTAACAACTAGGGGGCGCTATAGGGGTTATGTGTGACCTCATATGTGTTTCTAACTGTAGGGGGGCGAGGCTGGACGTGTAATGTCACTGATCGCCTTTCCCCATATCAGGGAACAGACTATCAGTGACATTGCCACTGTGAAGAATGGGTGCAGGAGGCGATCCTTAAGTGGTTAAAATAACAAACATGCTCTGTGCAATGGTTTTGTACAGAGCAGCCCCAAACCTCCTCTTCTGAGGTCCCACGTCTGCGCTCCTGGCTCCTTCTCCCTTCCTAGCTGCTTCCTATGGGGGGGGGGGCACTTGTGCATGCTCAATTCTGAGCTGGGCTGTTTGTGTCTATTCATACTCAGCCCCGCCCATTGATCCCTGCTCACAGCTTTTGACTGACAACAGCATGGAGGCCATGGCTCCCGCTGCTTTCATCCAATACTGTGAGATGAGGGAGAGGGGAGAAGAGCTGCTGCAGAAGTGTACAATGCTGTATCTGGATCAGGCTAAGGCTCCGGTAAGTATTTAGGGGGGCTGGAGGGTATGCTACTATTAAAAGTTTTATTTACCTCAATTCAAATAACGCATTAAGGTAAAAACATTTTTTACCTTTACAACCACTTTAAACCCAAAAGTAAATATTTATTATATTGCAGTTTATCAATCATTAGATGTGATGGCTGCTTCTTTTTTATTTTTTTAGGCTTTCTTTTTTTTCTTTTTAGCTGACAATCCTGCCAGTACGTCTGTTTTTCAACAAAACGAGCTGTCCTGCAGATGTAGCAGTTAGGGGATTGGGACAAACCATTTATTACTGACATGGGTAAGCTTGTCATGGACCGGAGTCAGGCTCAGAGATCAGTAGAGCGGCTCCCACCGACCAGTGGGATAAGTGCAGCAGCAGGTCACTCTGGCTGATAACATGAGCTCATCTGAGGTACAGAGTCTATGCACTAAACAGTGTTCAGAGCTCCTGATAGTGGAGATGGTTTTTGCTGTGTGTTAGTACCAGGTTGCTGTTCTCAGGATCGCACCACCAGGAGGTGAGCAAGCTGGGGTCCAGTAGCTAGATATAGCAGGTAGGTATCAAACAGAAGCGTAGTCCATAAACAAGGCAAATGGTCAGTAACATGTAGTCACAGGCATACCTCCCAAATGTCTAGAATTCTCCTGGATTGCATTGGGCAGGTCTGTCCTGAGCACCTTCATTCCGGGACAATACAGTGTCCCGGAATTAAACTGATGCAGCCCGTTTGCATTTTTGCATCGACTGCTGAATGTCGATGATGTCACCTGGCTGGGCAAGCCCAGTGGTGTAGCGTGGGGGTGAGGGTAAGCCGGTGCACTTTCCCCTGTGTGCAACCTCCTGTGCTGCCATAACTGCCATTGGTTGCTGTCCCAAGATTGACCCAAGTGTTTTCTCTGGCTCCTACACATGACCTCCGATGAGGCAGACTCTGCAGCACCCTGCCCCCACCCAGGACCTTTAGTGGTCCAGCCTGCCCTGTTCCTTATGATTCCTCAGGTGCGGGTCACGGGCGGCCAGTGTATGTGTGAGTGGGAGGAGCAGTGCTCAGTGCAGACAATCATACGGCGCCTGCTAGCGGAGCTGTCGGCCTGTGGGGGATACAGAGGAGCGGCTGAGGAAGAGCACTCACTGATGGACGATCATTATGCCTGGCCTGGAGTGGTGAGTGAACACCACAATCTACCTTGTACATGTGTGGGGGAGTAGTTGTGTGAGTAGTGCAGGAAGTAGTGTAGTGGCCAGCGGGGTCAGGTAGGTCTGTGCAGTGGGCAGGCAGAAACGGCTCTCCTCAAGATATGGGATGACGCTCTCGAAGCAGCTGATGACGGAGAATCCTGTCTCCTAGTGCTTCTGGACCTCAGCGCAGCCTTCGACACGATAGACCACAATACATTGCTCACGCGATTTAAAGAAGTAGCCGGAGTCTCAGACTCGGCCATGCCGTGGTTCGCATCTTTCTTAGAAAACCGCACTCAGACTGTGAAAATTGGAGGCTTTACATCAGAAACACGGACCATTACATGCGGAGTCCCGCAAGGATCACCCCTTTCACCTGTACTCTTCAACATCTACATCCGCCCGCTCCTCAAAATCATCAGCAAACGGGACCTGCGTTACCACTCCTATGCCGACGACACACAGCTTTACCTTCGAATCACCAACAAAAAAGACCAATATCAGGAACTAGGAAAATGCCTCACACTGATTGACAATTGGATGACCGAAAGCTCCCTCAAACTCAACGGATCCAAAACAGAACTACTCATCCTTCACTCAAATCGGAATTCCAATTCTAGGACCACATGGACACCACCCACCATCCTTGGACAAACCATAGCGCCAAACAACAAAGCCAAAAGTCATCTTTGACTCAGACATGAGACGATGGATGCACAAATAGGATCAGTCGTCAGTGGGGCTCATCATTTGCTCCGCATGCTACGTAGACTCGTCCCCTTCATCTCGGAAGAAGACACAGCAGTAGTGGTAGGACTGCCAAAATACCAGATCTCACGTCTACAAGTTGTCCAGAATACGGCAGCCAGACTGGTAGCAGGAAAAAAAAACGTGGGAATCAATCTCCCCTGCCTTGAGGGCCCTCCACTTGGCTGCCCGTACAGGACCGGGTGACTTTCAAGACACTCTGCCTAACTCACAAATGTACACAAGGAAACGCTCCACAATACTTAAGGGAGAAAATTAAAACCCTACGTCACCAACCGTGTGCTCCGGTCAACCAACCAAAACCTTCTCTAAATCCCTAAATCCCGCTACAAAGGGAGAACACAGATTTGCAGTCCAAGGACCCCGACTCTGGAATGCTCTACCCACGACCATCCGCCTGGAAGAAAACCATCTGGTTTTTAGGAAAAAACTAAAGACCCACCTCTTCTGAAGGACCAGGACGACACTGGAAGGAAATCGCCTTGAGGCGATTAAGTTCGCATTTGTTGCGCTATACAAGTTACTCACTCAGGTAGGTCAGTGTAATTGTCGGGGAAGTCGGCGTAGTGAGCAGGGAGGTCAGTATAGTGGGAAGGTAGGTCATGTTAGGCGTCGGGAAGCTCAGTGTAGTCGGCAGGTAGGTCAGCGTAGGGGTCAGGGAAGTCAGTTTAGTTGGCAGGGAGGTCAATGTAGTGGGCAGGTAGGTCATTTTTAGGGGTTGGGTAGGTCAGTGTTGTGAGCAGGTAGGTCAGCATAGGGGTTAGTAGTGGGCAGGTAGGTCAATGTAGGGGTCAGTGTAGTGGACAGGTAGATCAGCGTAGGGGTCAGTTTAGTGGGCAGGCAGGTCACTAAAGGGGTCGGTGTAGTGGACAGGTAGGTCAGTGTAGGAATCAGGAAGGCACTTGGATACAGGGACTTGCCTAGCAGGAGCACAAAAGCTGTGGCCACCAGTAAGATCTGCCCATGCTTGTGCTGTGTGTCTGGGGTCCCGCATGGCAGCACATCTCTATTTGTAAGCCGGCATCTCTAATGGCAGGTTGCCTCTCACACAGTGCTGAGTGGCTGAACACATAAACAGGAGGAGCAGGGACAGGGCTGTGCATAGGCTGCACTGATATGCAGCACTGATATGCACTGGTTGGCACTGATAGACATTGCTAATACGCACTGATAGGCAGCACTGATAAGCAATATTGGGGCTGCACTGATTATCAGTGCAGATGTCCCCTTTTCACACTAGCTGTTTACCAGCTCTCTCCTCACGCTGTGACAGAGTGAGGAATGGAATGCTGATAAGCGACAAGTGTGTTTTACGTGATCCGCTGAGATTGGACAGCCAATCATGTGGTAAAAAGCTGCTGTCATTTTGTCTCTTTGCACCGATTCGTGAGGCCTATGGACACAGTTTACCATTGATCGCTGCATACACGGCAAGAATGGGAGGATATCGTATAACGTCCTCCCAGAACTAGAGCGGTCCCGCCAGGGGAGGACTGGCAGTCAAGTGGCCCATAGACCCAGTGGAGGCAAAATGATGGATGTTGAAAACAGTCTCTAAGGTTTTTCATGATCACAAAGGTTGGGGGGGGGGGCAGGGAGGACAATGTGGCACTCCAGGGCCTGTGGGGGACTTGTACTACCACGGCCTTCAGGAACTAAACTGCAAGCAAGTCCCTGTAAGAATCCCTCAGAGCTGAAGACCTGCCCCCCCTTCCGCAACTAGTATAGGACTACAAGTCCAAACATTTCATGCCTGAGATCTAAGAATCTGACCCCACCCCCCCAACTACTGACAAACAACAAGTCCCAGCATTAACCCCTTGAGATCTAAGGATGTGTCCTCTTAGATCCCACATGTTCATGCTGTGCCCTGTAGTCCTTCACTAATTGGGGGGGGGGGGGCACATCCTCAGCTCTTAGGGTTTCATGCTGGGACCTTTTAGTTTTTTTTCACTTTTGGGGTGTCACCTGGCTGAGATTTAAGGATGTGATCTCCTCCTCTGCTGCCGACAGTCAGTGACAGTTCCCTTCCCTCAGGCAGGCTCCAATTCCACATGTCACTGCACATAGAGAGACCCCGCTCCACATTTTCCTGCACAGAGAGAGACACACCGCTCCACATTTTCCTGCACAGAGAGCGACACACAGCTCCCCATTTCCCTGCACAGAGAGCGACACACAGCTCCCCATTTCCCTGCACAGAGAGAGACACACAGCTCCCCATTTCCCTGCACAGAGAGAGACACGGCTCCACATTTCACTGCACAGAGAGAGACACGGCTCCCCATTTCACTGCACAGAGAGAGACACGGCTCCCCATTTCACTGCACAGAGAGAGACACGGCTCCCCATTTTCCTGCACAGAGAGAGACACACGGCTCCCCATTTCCCTGCACAGAGAGAGACACACGGCTCCCCATTTCCCTGCACAGAGAGAGACACACGGCTCCCCATTTCCCTGCACAGAGAGAGACACACGGCTCCCCATTTCCCTGCACAGAGAGAGACACGGCTCCCCATTTCCCTGCACAGAGAGAGACACGGCTCCCCATTTCCCTGCACAGAGAGAGACACGGCTCCCCATTTCACTGCACAGAGAGAGACACGGCTCCCCATTTCACTGCACAGAGAGAGACACGGCTCCCCATTTCCCTGCACAGAGAGAGACACACGGCTCCCCATTTCCCTGCACAGAGAGAGACACACGGCTCCCCATTTCCCTGCACAGAGAGAGACACACGGCTCCCCATTTCCCTGCACAGAGAGAGACACACGGCTCCCCATTTCCCTGCACAGAGAGAGACACACGGCTCCCCATTTCCCTGCACAGAGAGAGACACACGGCTCCCCATTTCCCTGCACAAAGAGAGACACACGGCTCCCCATTTCCCTGCACAGAGAGAGACACACGGCTCCCCATTTCCCTGCACAGAGAGAGACACGGCTCCCCATTACCCTGCACAGAGAGAGACACGGCTCCCCATTTCCCTGCACAGAGAGAGACACGGCTCCACATTTCCCTGCACAGAGAGAGACACGGCTCCACATTTCCCTGCACAGAGAGAGACACGGCTCCACATTTCCCTGCACAGAGAGAGACACGGCTCCACATTTCCCTGCACAGAGAGAGACACGGCTCCACATTTCCCTGCACAGAGAGAGACACGAGAGACACACCGCTTCACATTTCCCTGCACCTGATTGGCTGAAAGGACAGGCTCTCCCATTGGATGTCTAGCAGCAGGAAAAGTATGGAGGAAGCATAGAGAACACAGAAGCCGCGGCCTGTCCCACTGCCCATCCCACAGCTTACCACGGTCATCCGCTACCTGATCCGCCACCAAGATGGGATAAGAGTCGGTCAGACAGCGAGCCAGCGCGGTGGGGTGCTGGTTAAATGCCGATGGGGGGGGTAACATTGGCTGCATTTGATGGCCACAATGAGGCTGCAATTGATGGGCCACAGTGAGGCTGCAATTGATGGTTTTTTCATTCAGTATTTTTTAGTTTGTCGTGCCCCCCCTGCCCCACTCACATAAAATTTGAGCACCAGACAGAGAGAGAGACATTGCTCCAAATTGTCCGCACAGAGAGACTGCTCCTCAAGAAAATTGTTTGATTCCTTTATCAACATAGTATTACCTTGTACACACCACTAAGGATGAGCTCCGGTGTGTTCGCAAATCCCTTGTGCAAGGGCCACCAGGAAGTCGGCGCTGCTATAATCACAGGCAGTGAGACATTTCCCAATCTCTGCAGCCGCACTTCCGAAAATGTCTCCCTGCCTGTGAAAGACGCATTACAGTGCCGACTTCCTAGCGGGCTCTGCACATGGGCTTTGCGTACACGCTGGAGCTTATCCTTACACACCACTCGTTTTTTTAGTTTTTTTGCTCAATCCCACAAGTTGAACAAAAAAAACTGACATCTCTGGTTGCTGTAAGTGTGTACAAGCCTTTGGGCGCACACTGGTGTGCTGCGGTTTGGCCACTGTGCTTATGTACACAGTTTTCCTTAGCTGCTGTCCCATAGGCTTCTTTTCGGTTGTGCGTTTTTGCGCCAGTTTTTTTTTTAAGCGCACCAAAGATGCAGCCGTTTTTGTGCACTTTCAGAAAATGCAGTAAAAATGTGCAAACTAATTGAAGTCTATGGGACTGGGGGAGGGTAACATGCAGATCACCAACACTGCAGCCAACCTGTAGCAGACCAGCGTGAGCCCAAATCATAGAACACAGGACCAGGTATTGCACAAGGCTGCTGAAAGAAACCTTATCTGCAGAGAGAGGGGGAGAGGAATTTGGGAGAGAGGTGGGAGGCCGGTCACAGCTCACTCACGTGGAAGGAAGCAGGCAAAAGACTCACTAGCTCGGTATCAGCTTCCAGAGCGTCCCATACAGAGCAGTGACAGTGAGCACTGTCAGATCTCAGTTTAAACGTTCCCGCCCACATGTCCTATTCACAGATGGATCGCACAGGCTGGCCGAAGTGTAGGCGGGCACAGTGAGAGAGAGGGCTGGAGGAGGCAGATCGCATCCACCCCCTTCCATTCGGCTGTTCTCTGCACACAGGGTCACAGACTGTCAGCTTAGAAGCAGCTGGGAACAGCACTGTGACAGGACCTTCCTACAACTCCCACAATGCAGCGCGGCAGCAGCCAGCCAATCGGTGGCCACCGCTGCCGAGTTTTAGCAAAAAAAAACAGCGCTGCGGACCGTGGCCATTTTAAATATAATGTGAGCGGCCTGGGGGGCAATCTCCACTTTTCCACCTGGCCCAGTCCACCCCTGGGTCCCGCCCTGCCATCATTTAACCGGTTGAGGTAGGCTCGGACAAGCAATCAAAGCTAATTTTATAGGTACAAGATAGCCTTGGTTTTGTGTAACTGCTTGTGGACCCTGCACTGTATATATACGTTCTAACTTTAAAGATGGATATCTCGGTAACGGCAGCAGCTGCTGCCATAACCGAGGTATCGATCTTTAGTGTGCAGGGTCCTTTAAACGATAACGGCGGTCTCCGCGGCGGAGGACCTGTCATGCTTTTTTCTATTACAAGGGATGTTTACATAAAAGTGATCAAACTTTTTTTTTTATCAGTGTAAAAAATAATAAAATAAATAAAAAATAAATAAGAAAACAACAAAAAAAAATGTTTTAAAGCGCCCCGTCCCGACGAGCTTGCGTGCAGAAGCGAACGCATACGCGAGTAGTGCCCGCATATGAAAACGCGATCGTTAAAGCAAGAGCAATAATTCTAGCCCTAGACCTCCTCTGTTACTCAAAAGATGCAACCTATAGAATTTTTTAAATGTCGCCTATCGAGATTTTTAAGGGTAAAAGTTTGACGCCATGCCACGAGCGGGCGCAATTTTTAAGCGTGACATGTTGGGTATCATTTTACTCGGCGTAACATTATCTTTCACAATATATAAAAAACATTGGGCCAAATTTATTGTCTTTTTTTAATTAAAAAAAAGTGAATTTTTTCCTAAAAAAAGTGCGCTTGTAAGACCGCTGCGTAAATACGGTGTGACAAAAATTATTGCAATGACCACTATACTGAATGTATATATATAATATTTGGGGGGGTTTAAGTCATTTTCTAGCAGAAAAAAATAGTTTTAGTCTTGCAAACACCAAATCTGAAAAACACGTAAGGTCCTTAAGTGGGTAACCATGTCTCGTAAGCCCCTTCCATTGTTAAGTTTGGCAACGCCCACAATCCGGAGTGGCGCACCGCAGGTCAAGTTGGAAGGTATAGTTGCAGCTTGGGATTATGCAGAAGCTTAGTTAAGGAACAAGCCAAAGATTGGTAATTAGTGGTAGCAGAGATACGGACGGCAGCAGGAGCGACAATTGGCTGGAGGAAGCACAATAATCAAGCAAACAGGAAGTGCAAGAGAAGGGCTTAAATCGGGTTTGAATCCCGACCACGACACCATCTGCCTGGAGATTGCATGTTCTCCCTGTGTCTGTGTGGGTTTCCTCCGGGTACTCCGGTTTCCTCCCACACTCCAAAGACATGCTGGTAGGTAAATTGGATCGCATCCAAAATTGGCCCAGTATATATGTGTGTTTGACTGTGTGTCCCTAGCATGTCAAGATCCTACGGGGTAAAAATGACTGCACCAGCCCAACAGACACTGGCGGGAAAAAGCGCCCAGAGGCGATTCAGTTCGCATGCGTTGCGCTATACAAGTCATTCATTCATTCATTCATTCATTCATTCATTCACAAGGCAAGAAAATTCAAACAATCAGATAGGGAGCTGACATTTTAATGTTTTATGTAAAACCTTTATCCTGAATTCATTGCTGTAACTGCTTATAAGTATTAGCTAGTATTTGGGTTCAATCTATTGGTCTGTCTAAATCTGCTAGGTACACACGGTCTTTTTTTGTGATGAAATAAAACGACGTTTTAAATAACGTCATTTAAAATGATTGTGTGTGGGCAAAATGTTGTTTTTATGTCTTCTGAAAAACGACCAAAAAAAAATTCGAGATGCTTCAATTTTTATATGTAGTTTTTCAGAATGTCGTTTTTTGTGTCATAAAAAATAATCGTGTGTGGGCAAAACGACATTTAAAACTACGTTTTTAAACCTGCGCATGCTCCCATCTCGGGATCTTCAATGGAACAGAGTGCCTTCGAACGTGGTGTACGTAACCACGCTTTGCAAGAGCATTTTCAGAAAACAATGGTGTGTAGGCAACGTCGTTTTTTAAAATGAAGTTTGAAAAACGTTGTTTTGTTTAGTGAGATAAAACAACGTTTTTTTTACATCACAAAAAGTGTGTACGCGGCATAACACTACCTCCTCCAAGGACTGACAATGCTGCTGTCCAAAGGTGACCCTGTGCTCGTTCTTCCAGAATGGAGGCACACTAATACAGGAAGTTACTGGCCAGATCACCAGGTAAAAACAGAGGGCAAAAAGCCTAAAAAATAACATGATTTTTTAATACAGCTTACCTGTAAAATCCTTTTCTTGGGAATACTTCACGGGACACAGAGCCTTAATTACTTAATGGGTTATGTAGTCACCACAGGTGATTGGACACTGGTTAACCCAATTAGAATTGAGTTCCTCCGCTATATAACCCCTCCCAAATGGAGAGTGCCTCAGTTTTGTAGCAACGCAATAAGTATTCCACATTTAACTCCGAAGAGGGGTGGGAGCTCTGTGTCCCATGATGTATTCCCAAGAAAAGGATTTTACAGGTAAGCTGTATTAAAAAATCCTATTTTTTTGATCATACATCATGGGACACAGAGCCTTAATTACTTCATGGGATGTCCCATAACAATGCTTAAATTGAGGGGAGGGAGATGCAGATCAGAAATACGACCTCCATCGGGCCAGAGGATCTATACTGCTGCCTGCAGCACACTACGCCCGAAGGCGGCATCCTCATACCCTTTGATATCTACCTGGTAGAACTTAGTAATTGTATGGACCGAAGACCAAGTAGCAGCCTTACAAATCTGAGCCATGGAGGCCTTGTGATGCGCTGCCCATGAAGCACCAACTGTTTTAGCCGAGTGCGCCTTCGCCTGAAAAGGAGGAATCTTCTTTTCTAACCATAGGCCTGAATAATGACTTGTCGAATCCAATCTGTAATCGTAGATTTTGACACTGCCTAGCCCTTCAATGTGCCCTGACAGAACAACAGACAATCAGCCTTGCGTATCTGAGCCATAGCTTGCAGATAAACTTTCACTGCTCTTACAACGTAGACCTTCTACAGTATCTCCGCAGACTGCGGATCTGGAAAAAAAGACGGTAGAACTATATCTTGATTCAGATGAAATCCTGAAACCACCTTAGGTAAAAAGTCAGGTGAGGACGCATCACCACCCTGTCATCATGAATAATCATATACGGTTCTTTACAGAAAGAGCTGCCAATTCCAATGCCCTCCTTGCTGTGGATATGGCTACAAGAAAAAAACTGTTTCTTTTGTCAAAAAGATATAAGAAGCATGGTGTAATGGTTCAAAGGGTAGCTTCTGTAAAACATATAATACCAAATTCAAATCCTATGGGCACACGGGAGACTTAGCCGGCGGATTCAAGTGCAGTGCTCCCTAAACAAAGGCTCAGACTAGGGAATGAGAGGCAAGCGGTTTTGAAATATACTGACAAGGCTAAGATTTGGCCCTTGATGGCACTCAAGGATAACTTCATATTTAAGCCCAACTGAGGAAGGGCAAAAATCCTATTAATGGCATACTTCCTAGGATGCTCCCTTCTGGGTTCACACCAGATTCTGTAGTAGATGAGCCTGGAGGCCGGCTTCCTAGCATTAACCAGAGTGGATAGGACTGGCCCTGAGAGCCCACGTTTCCTCAGAATGTGTGTCTCAACAGCCAAACCGTCAAAATTAAACTTTGTAAGGCAGGATGGAATATTGGACCCTGCGATAGTAGGTCAGAGCGTAGTGGGAGAACCTAAGGTCTACCTACTGCCATCCTTATGATTTCTACATACCAGGGTCTCCTGGGCTAAGCCGGGGTGATCAAAATCACCGGCTTTCCTTCCCTTTTGACTTTCTGAAGGAATTGTGTGAAAAGCGGAAATGGAGGGAACGCATAATCGGAAAATAACAATTCCATGTGATTGTCAGGGCATCTGATGCTCGTCCAGCTTTGCGTTGAACCGGGAAGCCAACAGGTCTGCATTTGGGATACCCCATTTCTGACATATGATTTGAAATATGTCGGGGTGTAGAGACCATTTTCCTGGACTCAGCTGCTGGCAGGTTTAAAAATCCGCCTGCCAATCTTTTACCCCTGGAATGAAGACTGCGGACAGGCGAGGATATGCCTCTCTGCCCAGGCTAGGATGTGATTCACCTCTCTTTGGGCATCCAGACTTCTGGTGCTTCCTTGGTGATTGATATAGGCCACGGCGGTAGCATTGTCGGACTGAATCCGTACAGGCCAAACCTGCAGTCTGTAAGACCAAACTCTGAGGGCCAAATGTTGATGGGAAGGAGCTTTTCGGCACCAGACCACTTCCCCTGGGCAGATGCTTCTTCTAGAACTGTCCCCCAACCAAGAAGGCTGGTGTCTGTGGTCACCACTTTCCAGGTAACCGGAGTGAAGGAATTTCCTTCTGACAGATTTGGGGAGACCAACCACCAATTGAGCCTCTTGTGAACCTTAAGATCATAGGAAGGTCCAGGGCCTGAACATCTTTGTCCCAAGCTGACAGAATTCTGCCCTGTAAAGGCCTTAAGTGAAACTGGGCATAAGGAACAGCCTCAAATGAGGCCATTATCTTCCCCAATAACCTTATGCATAGAGATGGAAGGCCTCTTCTATGGCTTTTTCCTTTGGCTAGGGAAGTAATACCTGGCTTCATGACGTGTCTATAATCATGCCCAAGTACTCCAGCCATCTTTGAGGCTGAAAGGAGGATTTCCCCAGATTGAGGACCCGGCCTAGGTACTCTAAATATTCCACTTTGCTGTGCACATAGTGGCCCAAGCATACAGCGGACTGATCTATGATCAACAGATCGTCCAGATAGGCTGTTAATGCTATGCCTCATGCCCTTAGCCTTGCCGGGGCCAGTATTTTTGTGAACACTCGAGATGCTGTAGCCAGCCCGAAAGGAAGGGGCCACAAACTAAAAGTGGTACTGAACCATTGCAAACCTTAGAAACCTTTGGTGAGCGGGAAATATTGACACATGCAGATATGCATTTCTGATGTCTATTGATGCCAAGGATTCTCCTCCCTGAAGGGTGGAAACAACTGAACAGACAGACTCCATGCGAAAGGAGCCAATGTTCAGAAACTGATTTAAGCCCTTCAGATCCAGGATAGGTCTGACATTTGGTTTTGGAACCGTGAAAGATTTGAGTAAAATCGTGGTCCCTGATCCTCTGGGGCTAACTCCATGATTACCCCTTGGGACAACAGGTGTTCCAAGGCCAACAGTAAAGGCCTTATTTTTTCTGGCTCTTTGGCAACTCTTGATCTCAAAAAACGAGATGGCCCACTTGTCCTGAACTTTGTTCCGCCAGGTGTTTGCAAATTGCAGCAGCCTTCTCCCCACTCAGCCGAGCAGGGGCATCCCTACATAGGGAAGTTTTGGGGGTCTGCTTAGACTTTGAACCTCAAGTCCTTTGAAAGACGTTTGCTCTTCTTTTTAACCGGCAACAGAGTAGACTTGCCTCGGTAAACTTTTGGATGTATTTATCCAGGTCATCCCCAAACAGGTCTCCTCCCCCAAAGGGGAACGCTGCCAAGTATCCTCCCCCAAAGGGACCTGTGCATGTGTACCTGCAGGGGATTCAAGCGAGATGCTTGCTGAACAGAGTCCATAATCGCATCAACCGCAAAACACAAGGCCTAAGAAGGTCCTCATAAACCTCAATCTCCTCTGTAGGGAGGAGTTTAATCACCTGCTTCATTTGTTCCTTGAGGAACTGACATACACCAATGGATGCCACTGCAGGTTGTACTACAGCCCCAGCCATGGAAGAGGAGGCTTTAAATAGGACTCCATCTTTTTATCAGATGGATCCTTAAAGCCCTGAGCTTGACTATATGACAGGTCAGGCTTTTGTTTGCACAAGAAATAGCTGCATCTATAGCAGGTACCCCCCATTTCTTAGTGAAACCTTCCTCCCTAGGATAAAGTAAGGGAAAACTGCTAAGGAGGTGAAACAGTTTATCTGGATGAACCTAGTCATCATACATCAGTTAATTCAGCAATTGATGAACTGGTGGAAATGAGCATGCAGCCTGCAGGGATTGCCAAGATCCCAAAGAGGAAACAGAGGACATAGAAGCTTCCACAGGAGGCAATTTGTAAGTAGCACGCACCATCTCTGCATAATATTGGACCTGCGTCTTTAGCGACTGAGAGGTAGCAGGAATCCTCTCATCCTCGGAGTCCTCAGACTGCACATGATCCTCGTCTCCCGAGATGGATTTTTCACCCTCAGAAGGCTCATCTGATGAGAGAGCCAGAGCAGATGAAGGAAATCTATCCCATTTTTTGCTATTATTTAAGGAGGTTGCAATAATAGTAGCAATATTTCCTTCTAGGCCATCCAAAGCAACTTTTAAAGCGTCCTCAGTGACATATACAGGAGCTGCCATAGGAGAATATGCAAAAAAACACCCTGTGAGGCTGCTATCAGGCTAACCGAGGGGGATGGTAAACTGCAGGCAAGCTCAGATTTCTTAGCCATAAGCGGGGATCTTCTGATGCCCTTGCCCCATAAGCGGGGATCTTCTTATGCCCTTGCCCCTCTTCTCGGGGACATACTGTAAAGCAAAGGTACTATCCACAAAAAAATGCAATCACTGTTGTGTTATAGTCTTACAATACACATATATTAGCTCACTGACAACCTGATGCCGAGTAGGAGTCTGGTTTAATCCACAGGCATGCTTACAGCCCACACCTCTTTGTAAATGCAGCTACAGAAGGCTTCTGGCGTGCTGGGCTTTCATCAGCCTTTTGGCGCCTGCACACAGGTGTGCCGTGTCCTCGTACGGGCACATGCAACCACGGCCTCCCCCTCTCCCTCTCCATCCATTTAGATAGTACAAAAACGCGCTCCCGGCGTGCGCGCATGCACACGCGCCACTATCATGGACGTGCACATAACATCTGTCAGTGTCCCATAAAAATCTGTACAAGAGCACAAAACATCTGTCGGTGTCAGTGCCCCATTAACATCTGTACCAATGCACAAAAACTGCCCACTGGTCTATGTACTTAAGAGCCACTGATCTAAAACATGTACAGTATGCTGCACAAGAAAGTCAAAATATTATCAGAACTCATAGGCATACTTGCTGCATGTTGGTGACACATGTTGGTGACACAAAGTATTAAGGCAAGAGGTTCAGCATGACATCCAGACTAAATTAGCATTTTTAGAAATGAGAAGTAATCACAACAGCCTCCATGTTTTTTGTTTTTTTGTTTAAGGAAAACAGAAAATTGTTGTAAGCTAATAAAAAAGTGTAAAGAAATTAAGCCACAGCTTTCAGAGGCTAGGAGCAGAAATAAAAAAAAATTTGTAGAGTTTCTTGGAGTGTTTTTTCCAGGAGACAAAAATGCTGAATACTCCTAACTGCTTCAAAAAGCTACTAAAATGCCACTAACCGCTTTTTTGTGTTTTTTCTTCATGTACTACAAAAATGCTAATGCTCCTTAGACCCCTTTTACACTGACAGTTTTCAGGCGTTTTAGTGCTAGAAATGGCGCCTGTAAAGCGCCTGAAAACTGCCTCCCATTTATTGCAATGGGGGCTTTCACACATGGGCTGTGCGCTTGTGGGACATTAGAAAAAGTCCTGCAAGCAGCATTTTGAAATGAATGGGTAGCTCTTCTGAAACGCCCAAAAAGCTTTTCGAAAGCACACATGGGAGATTCTAACCTCTTTTTGGAGTTAAAAGCACCCCGCTGGCGGCCTAAAAGTGCAGCGTGAACAGCGGCAAAGGGCCGCCAAAACAAGCGATGCTTTACTGCAAACGCATTGGGCAGCCCCAGTGTGAAATGAGGCTTAGTGTATTATACCATATCTGTAGCCACCCCTAAGCAGTTCTAACTATATATTTTTCATGACCAAAAGTGAAAATATACTGTTTCTATCATAATTCTATTTCTAAATTTTGTACTAAAAATCTGATGCAATTGCACTATTTAGAGGCCATGCAGGACAGCAGGAAAAAATCTTCAGCCACCATGGATTAGAACAGTACGCCAGCATGCCCTATCACTTATCCACAGCAACATTATAATCACAGACTGTGCTGTGGGCAGACCATGACTAGTGTGTTCCTGTAGCCTCCCCCAGACCAATAGCTTGTATTAGCTATTTGCAGCCATATAGCTTAACAGGAGCCAATTCTTGAACAGCAACTAAAGCCAGTAAAAAGTTTTACTATAGGAATGACATTTTAGAAAAAAAAATATAGCTTAGCTGATTTACACAACATTTTATTTTATCTACAGTTCAGCTTTTAATATGTGCTTTCAGTGCCTCCCAGTGTATGCTCTGAATGATTAAAACAATGAATGCTACACAAGTGTACACACACACACACACACACACACACACACACACACGCACGCGCGCGCGATCATGTACTCATATTCAACAGAAATCCCCCAGAAAACAGAAACTCATAGATCTGAGAATGAGTGGAACACTAACACCAGTGTGTACAGTTTGTTCCATACATTTAATTATTATATATGTAATACAAATGTGTGAAACAATCAGCGCCACCCTAATAATTAAACAAGTGCAAAATTGCAACCTCTATACACTTTAAGTGAAATCACTACACTTAAAAAAAAATATATATATACCTGTATATATGTGTGTGATAATCTAAAAAATTAAATAGCGTGCAAAAGTTCATTTATTTAACTAATGTAATTTAAAAGCTGAAACGAATATATGAGATGGACTCATTACATGCAAAGCAAGATAGTTCAAGACGTGATTTGTCATAATTGTGATGATTATGGCTTACAGCAAACATGAAAACCCCAAATCCACAATCTCAGAAAATTTGAATGTTGTGAAAGGGTGCAATATTTTTGTCACGTACCTGGTAGGAGTCTGATATGATGAGGTGGGCCCCTCTTGTATCTCCAGGCCAAGCCCCACTGAGAGTGGGACAGATGGTGGCTAGGGTCAGGAGGAACATGAGTGCCTGTAGGTGTTGCTTGCAGAACTTGCAGATGAAGATGTAGGCTTGGAGACACAGGCAGGTCAGCAGGCACAGAACACGGGTAGTGCTCGGAGGATCAGCCGAAGTGAAGGAGAACTCCAACCAACTTGCAGGTTCTGGGTTAGCAGCTTCCTGGAACTTCCCGAAGGCAGAGGTCAGAGGAATAGCCGGGTTAGGTAACAGGCGGGCAGCAAGGTACAAATTCATCAGCAGGAGCAGGGTCAAGCGGATAACCGGGTTTGGTAACAGGTGGGCAGCAAGGTACAAGGGCATCAGCAGGAGCAGGGTCAATGGATAGCTTGGATCAGGAACCAGTAATCAGAGAAGTATCAGAGTCCAGAGGCAGAGTTGGGGAAGTCTGCAGCGGGAACCAAGCAGGAACACAACAGGAATCAGGAAATCAGGACACAGCTGAAGACCAGTCAGCACTGTGTGGTAGTCAGAGCCCCCTTTAAATAGGCAAACTGGCGCCAAGAGAGATTAGGGACACACTCTTGTGCATGTACACGGTTCGTTTCTCACAGGAGCCATACATGCCGGAGAAGTTTGGAAGAAAAAAGGTGCACAAGCAGCAGTGATGACTGCTGGAGAGGATTGTCAGAAAAAGGCCATACAAAAGTGTTGGGGACTTTCACAAGGAGTGGTCTGAGGCTGGAGTCAGTGCATCAAGAGCCACCACACACAGACGGATCCTGGACATGGGCTTCAAATGTTGTATTCCTCTTGTCAAGCCACTTCTGAACAACAAACAACGTCAGTAGTGTCTTACCTAGGCTAAAGAAAAACAGACCTGGTCTGTTGCTCAGTTGTCCAAAGTCCTCGTTTCTGATGAGAGCAAAGTTTGCATCATTTGGAAACCAAGGACCCCGAGTATGTAGGAAGAGAGGAGAGGCACACACGGCAGTGTGAAGTTTTCAGTCTGTTGAATTGTGGAGCCATTTCATCTGCTGGTCTTGGTCCACTGTGCTTCATTAAGTCCAGGATCAACACAGTCGTCTACCAGGAGATTGTGGAGCATTTCATGCTTCCATCCACAGACGAGCTCTATGGGGATGCTGAATCTTCCAGCAGGACTTGGTACCTGCCCACGCTGTCAAAAGCACCAAAACCTGGTTCAATGACCGTGGAATTACTGTGCTTGATTTTCGGGATTACTCGGCTGTTCCTTCACTTTAGGGACTCGTGTATCATGTAATTAAAAACACAGTGGTGAGCAAGCGGACGCTCTCAATACATGTAACAAGCACATTTTGTTATTATGTCTAGTAAATAAAAGTTTTATAGTGGAGAGCACTACGTTGGCTGTGTTTTTGATTACATGATACATGAGTCCCTTGAAGTGAAGCATCAGCTGAGTAATCCCGGAGATCTAACCCCTCTCTGTGAGAGACACATTGATATCACATGTAAAAGAAGTCCCGATACCTAGAATATAAAACTGTTGCTAAATGCCGCTTGGATTTTCTGTTAAACGTTACCTGTACATCTGATATGGTGCAGGTGCAGTTTTTGTTTTTTTTGTAATGTAAACATTTTGCACTGTGTTAAATCTATTGCCTGTTATACAATTTCTGATAATTTTTACAACACCATTTATTTAACTTTTCCTTATTTTTATTTTTTTTTTTGCATATGTCAAAACAGGCCATAAAATCCAGCACTGCCATATGTGTTTGGAAGTGATTTACTTGATTGATTTCCTGCCACTGCAGCAAAAAAGCAGCTATGTGTGCACCTCACTTTTTTCTAAATTATTTACTATGATTGATCAGTTCTCAGTTGGTATCTTTCACATGGGCAGTTTCTTCATACAGCAAACCACTATATAAATCTAGATGAAGGTTGCAATCCCTGTAGAAGAGATACCTTGAAAATGAGGGCTCTGTAAGGGTGAAATACGTTCTTGGCTTTAAAGCTGACCTATCATATGTATTTATCCATGTTTCATGCATGCATATTACCGTAAGTATTGTATTGTGTAAATGTAACGCTTGCAGGTACCGTATTTATCTTGCTATAGCACGCACCAGCGTATAGCCTGCACCCCCAACCTAGAAGGGAAATTTCAGGAACAAAAATAAAATAAAATACTTAGTTTGAATGCCCCTCGTCAGTGTCTTGCCCGGCGGCCATCGGCGGCCTTGTCTGGTCCGGCGTCCGTCTGCGGAGCATTCTTCCCACTGACTATCATATTGATGTATCCATGAGCTGTAGAGAGAATCATTTTTAGCAGGGGTTCCCTGAGACCAGAATGTTATTTAAATTCTTCTTCTGTGATAAAATGTCAAAGGCTTGTCTAAATGATATATGTATATACTGTAAATGGGTAAGTTCAACTTTAAGTCCTCCCCCCACCTCCTCTGCCTCATTTGTCATGCTATTTTTTTGGGGAGGGTGCGGGTATGTAAGCAATCTGAGCGCACCCCCTAGCAAAGCAAAGTTCTCCTCTCCCCCTCCCTCCCTGCAGTTTTCTGAGACACTTCATAGGTGAATGTGAATGAAATCTTACCTGAAATTGTGAACGAGAATGCATGGGACCCCTGCCTGCTGGGAGCCGCATCAGTATTGGGTGTGAACCCAGCCTTAAGGTTTTTAATATGAGTTTTTGTGAGTCGATTTATAACGTGGTTTTTTTTTTTTTTTTTTTAATATGGATTTTGTTTCTTTGGGAATTTTTCTATGTGCAACTGGGCATCTCACAACTTGTATACAGTATATTGTATAATAGAGGTCGGCCGATATTTGGCTGTTTTTAAGAAATCGGCATCGGCCGATTATTGTGAAAATTAGGCCGATTTTCGGCCACTACACTATACCCCGCAAAATCATTCACCCGCGCTGCTGCTGATAGCCTGCACGGGCTCCAGTAGAGAAGAGAAAAAAGTTTCAGTAGCACCGCCCAGCCCCGCCCCCTACCTCGGCGGGCTGTAGCAGAGGAAGAAAGCATGATGATTAAACATCATGTCACAAGCCCGAGCCGTTGCCACCTGTCTCACTAGTAACTGCCGGGGGCAGCGCTGACCTGGAGGGGAGCTGAGCATAGCAGGAAGCTTCGGCAAGATCCAGATCGGGATCTATGTAGAGACCCAAAGGAGCGATGGTGATTGTGTCTTCCCTCTCCTTACTCCGCGCACACGGGCATCCACAGCCAGCCAACCATTCCTATCTAATACACACCGACTGCCATTGTGTGCCACAGGGAGGGGGGCCAAGCACTGCAGGAGCTGGGGCTTCCAATTAAACAGAACTCAGGGGTGCTCAGGAGACAGGAGGGAGAGCCCATCATAGGGTGGGGGAGACAGGGAGAGCCCATTACAGGATGGGGGGTGAGCTGTCAGAGGATGGAGATCTTCAGATGATGAGCTGACAGCAGAGAGAGATTGTCTGATGGACCTATACATACCCCTATATACTGTAGGGGGGGTGCATCCATTGTGATCTTGTCTGGGAAGGAACATGTGTAGAAGAGGGGTGCCTGGCAGGATTATGTCAGAGGCTGGGCCCTCATGGATTGGACTGGGGATGGATGTACTGATTGGGCCCTGTCAGGTGATCGTGGCCAGCACTACCTCCCCTTCCTTCCTTGTATGGATGGAGGGCAAGTCAAAAACGTATTGTGTGCTGCTGTGCCACCTGCAGACTCCTTTGATAGGACACCTGACTGAGACTGACAAGCTGGCATTGAGTTGCATTGCGAAAATGGATGAGGATGAGGATGAGGATGACTGGGTGGATATGAGACTCTTCACAATGTAACTCTCACCCTCATCCATTTTCACAATGCAACTCAATCATCCTTATCCCCCTCCACAATGCATCCCCCACCCATGGCCAGCTCCATCCATCCCCCACCCATGGCCAGCACCATCCATCCCCCTCCACAACACATCCCCCACCCATGGCCAGCACTATTCATCCATCCAACCCCCTCCACAACGCATCCCCCACCCACACCCAGCACCATCCATCCCCCTCCACAACACATCCCCCACCCATGGCCAGCACTATCCATCCATCCAACCCCCTCCACAACGCATCCCCCACCCACGCCCAGCACCATCCACCCCCCTCCACAACACATCCCCCACCCATGGCCAGCACTATCCATCCATCCCCCTCCACAACGCATCCCCCACCCATGGCCAGCTCCATCCATCCCCCTCCACAACGCATCCCCCACCCATGGCCAGCACCATCCATCCCCCTCCCATGGCCAGCACCATCCATCCCCCTCCACAATACATCCCCCACCCATGGCCAGCACTATCCATCCCCCTCCACAACGCATCCCCCACCCATGGCCAGCTCCATCCATCCCCCTCCACAACGCATCCCCAACCAATGGCTAGCACCATCCATCCCCCTCCCACGGCCAGCACCATCCATCCCCCTCCACAACGCATCCCCCACCCATGGCCAGCACCATCCATCCCCCTCCACAACGCATCCCCCACCCATGCCCAGCTCCATCCATCCCCCTCCACAACGCATCCCCCACCCATGGCCAGCTCCATCTATCCCCCTCCACAACACATCCCCCACCGACAGCCAGCACCATCCATCCCCCTCCACAACGCATCCCCCACCCATGACCAGCTCCATCCATCCCCCTCCACAACGCATCCCCCACCCATGGCCAGCTCCATCCACCCCCCTCCACAACACATCCCCCACTCACAGCCAGCACCATCCATCCATCCCCCTCCACAACGCATCCCCCACCCATGGCCAGCTCCATCTATCCCCCTCCACAACACATCCCCCACCCACAGCCAGCACCATCCATCCACCCCCCCTCCACAACGCATCCCCCACCCATGACCAGCTCCATCCATCCCCCTCCACAACGCATCCCCCACCCATGGCCAGCTCCATCCATCCAACCCCCCTCCACAACACATCCCCCACCCACAGCCAGCACCATCCATCCATCCTCCTCCACAACGCATCCCCCACCCATGGCCAGCATCATCCATCCATCCATCCCCCTTCACAACGCATCCCCCACCCATGGCCAGCTCCATCCATCCCCCTCCACAACACATCCCCCACCCACAGCCAGCACCATCCATCATCCCCCTCCACAACACATCCCCCACCCACAGCCAGCACCATCCATCATCCCCCTCCACAACGCATCCCCCACCCATGGCCAGCACCATCCATCCATCCCCCTTCACAACGCATCCTACGCCCAGCACCATCCATCCATCCCCCTTCACAACGCATCCCACGCCCAGCACCATCAATCCATCCCCCTTCACAACGCATCCCCCACCCACGCCCAGCATCATCCATCCATCCCCCCTACACAATGCATCCCAATCCAAAAATCGTCCCAAAATATCGGCCGCAAAAATCGGCCTCCCCGATTTCTAAATATCGGCATCGGTATCGGCCAGAGAAAAACCCATATCGGTCGACCTCTATTGTATAATGTACGGTACTGATCTAATTTCTTGTATGTAATTTGATTTAGATTGATTTTGAAGTACCAGACTTGGGCAGCCTATAGATGAGTATTTTTTTTTCCAACCAGTGGGTTGAAAGAAAAAAATAGACCTAAACCGCCCCCCCCCCCCCCCTATCCACACACTTGCCCGCTGAGTTGTATTCTGACAGTGGGGAGACCTCCCTGCCGTTAGAACACAATGATCAGTACTGCTGGCAATAGCTGCCAACACCGATTGATCACAACAAAAAAACAATCCGTAGATTTACTTCTGTACAACCACTGTCCCTTTACATTGATTGAAATTCCTTCCTGGACCAGCCAAATTTTAATTTATGCATAGCTGGCTTTAGATTTCCTATTGTTTATTCTTCCATGAGCTGTGTAAGGGCAAATTTTGTTTGTTCAAGGTCTTACAGAGCTATGTGCAAACTGATTATTATGTTAATCAGTGTACCTGTATTTAGCATAAAAATAAAGACACCACTTCCCTTTGAAGGACAAGACTGCTATCTGTTTATATGCAGTCCCTACAATTAACATGATTCAGTTTTAATTCCCCTTTAAATTCTGCAGATTTAAAAAAAAAATGGAAACATTACAGATAAGTGCTGGCCCCAGGGTTGCATTCCATTGCTTGGGCAGAGCAGGTGCCTTCTGTACACCTCTCATGCATCAAGCACTGGGAGAGCTGTCAGATCTCCGCTGAGTCTGTCACCCACTCGCTTATCCAACCAGCTGCTTGAAATGCTCCCGACATCCACATATTCCCTGGGTGGACTGGCTTACATTTTCATTTCAAACACACCGTTTGTCTTGCGTTTTATAAAGGTTAATGGGAATAACCATGCCTGCTTCATGTGTAGTAAAGTAGGGAGGACAGGGAGGGGGTTCTTACTTATTGGAAAGCAGTCTACCTCGTATGATGGCAGCCTCATTCATTTAAAAGCAGTCGGGCTGATTACATGTGAATTTCCTAAGGGACTCCTCATGGATTCAGCCAAATAACATTAACCGCAAAATAGCTGTAGTGTTTCCATAACAATTTGGTGACCTTATAACATGAAATGTGTAGATATTGTCACTAAAGGCTCATTTTCTATCAAGTCCAGATTCCTTGTTTGATATTAATGAAGGTAAAAACCCACTTGCAAAATATACATATTTATCTTGAAACTCGTATCTGGCCAGAACTTTGTTAGCTTTGAATAACGTTTGGAAGGGTTAACATCTCTGCCAGGTTTTTATTGTTGTCTTGGACACTATTGAGAAAGTTTCCCTTTAGTTCCTGTGTAGTCACCAGAGCAGGAAGTGAGGGGTAGCCCCTTATTTGTCATAATGAAGGCAATAAAAAATAAAAAAATCTTTAGTAGAGCGGAGAAGTTAGAACTTCTGTCAGTTTTTGGCAGCAACAAAAATATATACATTTCCTATGCTAGCCAAAGAAAAACATGGCTAAATCTGGTGTTAAATCTAAACTGATGGTTTAGTTGTTGGGTTGTTTTTTTTTTTTTTTTTGTACTGCATAACAACAATCCTGTTTTACGAATAATAATGTAAAGTATATTTAAAGTTAGTAATTGAAAACCCAGTGTGAGTACCAAATACCGTATGATATCCACACAGTTACATCAAAACATTCAATACAACCATGAATTGGAATGGTCCTGTAGAACAGTGACGGTATTCGCTACATATGTTGGAGAACGAAGAATGTCTGAATTATGGCCACCAGCTTGTACCTTGTTAAGTTTTCTGTCACTACTCGGCTTCTTCACCCAGCAGCAGGCTTCACAATAGAGAGAGCAAGCTATGTGCATCGGTAAGCTCACATATATGTGCAGAGTGACTTCAAGGCTCTGTTCTGTCAGGAGATAGATTGGGGACTGTAGAAGAAGGTGAGGATTAGAGAAGAAAGAATCAAACAAACTTTTTACACAATGCACAGGATTAACCCCTTAGGTCCCATAGTGTGTATAACAAGCATGCTTTACTGCATATGCAGAATGATTTTACTGTTGTGTTTAGTAACACTTTAATATTAAAGCTGACCTCCAAGCATATATTAAGCACTTGGTGCTCGGAGTACGTCATATGACGTCCTGGGCCTTGAGGTGGTATATCTGAATGATGCCTGCAGCTACAGGCATCATTCAGATATTGCCAGTTTCAACCAGGCGATTCCCTAAACCATAAGAATGATCATAGCGGCTGTTCCGCCACTTCATCGTTCTTATGAGCAGCGGAAGGGGACGTCCCCACCGCCACCCTCCAGTGCTTCTACCGACTCACCTGTGCGATCAGTGAGACGGTGACAGGATCCGGATCGTCGGAGGCCAGGTGCAATGTTATAACGTCACGCCCAGCCTTTTTTTTTTTTTTTTCAGTTTAGAGGTAAGATGTGGGGTCTTATTGACCCCATATCTCACTGTAAAGAGGTCCTGTCATGCATATCCCTATTACAAGGGATGTTTACATTCCTTGTAATAGGAATAAAAGTGATCAATATATATATATATTTATATATATTTTTTAAAGTGTCAAAAAGTAAGTAAAATGAACAATACATTTTTTATTTTCTTTTAAAGTTTCCCTGTCCCCGTGTGCTCGCACGCAGAAGCAAACGCAATAGTAAGTCCCACCCACATATGAAAACGGTGTTAAAACTACACATGTGAGGTGTCGCCGTGAACGTTAGCGCGAGAGCAATAATTCTAGGCTTAGACCCCCTCTGTAACTCAAAAAATGTAACCAGTAAAAAAAATTAAAGCGTCGCCTATGGGGATTTTTAAGTACTTTTAATTACTTTTAAGTTTAGCGCCATTCCACGAGCGTGGAATTTTGAAGCGTGACATGTTAGGTATCCATTTACTCAGCATAACTTCATCTTTCACATTATGCAAAAAAATTGTGCTAGCCTGTAGGGTTCAATATTGTGTCGACCCATCCTTTGCAGCTATAACTGCTTAAACTCTGGCTGTCCACAAGGCTTAGTAGTGTGTCTATGGGAATGTTTGACCATTCTTCCAGAAACACATTTGTGTCATCCCAAAGGTGTTCTATTGGGTTGAGGTTAGGACCGAAACTCGCTTATCCAAACTATATTGCCAAAAGTATTGGGCCACACCTCCAAATCATTTGGTAGAGGGGGGATTATGGCGTGTGGCTGTTTTTCAGCGGTTGGGCTTGGCCCCTTAGTTCCAGTGAATGGATCTCTTAATGTGTCAGACATTTTGGACAATTTTATGATCCCTACTCTGTGGGAACAGTTTGGGGATG
Source organism: Rana kukunoris (assembly GCA_029574335.1). Classification (NCBI taxonomy): domain Eukaryota; kingdom Metazoa; phylum Chordata; class Amphibia; order Anura; family Ranidae; genus Rana; species Rana kukunoris. The sequence continues at coordinate 221,479,234 of CM056059.1, read as the reverse complement.
GCCCCTTCCTGTTCCAACATGACTGCGCACCAGTGCACAAAGCAAGGTCCATAAAGACATGGATGAGCGAGTTTGGGGTGGAGGAACTTGACTGGCCTGGACAGAGTCCTGACCTCAATCCAATAGAACACCTTTGATATGAATTAGAGCAGCGACTACGAGCCAGACCTTCTCGTCCAACATCAGTGCCTGACCTTACAAATGCGCTTCTGGGAGAATAGTTAAACATTCCCATAGACAATCCTTAACCTTGTGGACAGGCTTCCCAGAAGAATTAAAAACGGTTATAGCTGCAAACAGTGGGTCAACTCAATATTGAACCCTACGGGCGAAGTCTGGGATGTCATTAAATTTCATGTGCGTGTAATACTTCCCAATACTTTTGACAACATGTGTGTGTGTGTGTGTGTGTGTATGTATATACTGTATATATATATATATATATATATATATATATATATATACACACACAGTGCCTTGCGAAAGTATTCTTCCCCCTTGAACTTTGCAACCTTTTGCCACATTTCAGGCTTCAAACATAAAGATATAAAACTGTATTTTTTTGTGAAGAATCAACAACAAGTGGGACACAATCATGAAGTGGAACGAAATTTATTTGATATTTCAAACTTTTTTAACAAATAAAAAACTGAAAAATTGGGCGTGCAAATTTTTTAGCCACCTTAAGTTAATACTTTGTAGCGCCACCTTTTTCTGCGATTACAGCTGTAAGTCGCTTGGGGTATGTCTCTATCAGTTTTGCACATCGAGAGACTGACATTTTTGCCCATTCCTCCTTGCAAAACAGCTTGAGCTCAGTGAGGTTGGATGGAGAGCGTTTGTGGACAGCAGTTTTCAGTTCTTTCCACAGATTCTCGATTGGATTCAGGTCTGGACTTTGACTTGGCCATTCGAACACCTGGATATGTTTATTTGTGAACCATTCCATTGTAGATTTTGTTTTATGTTTTGGATCATTGTCTTGTTAGAAGACAAATCGTCGTCCCAGTCTCAGGTCTTTTGCAGACTCCATCAAGTTTTCGTCCAGAATGGTCCTGTATTTGGCTCCATCCATCTTCCCATCAATTTTAACCATCTTCCCTGTCCCTGCTGAAGACAAGCAGGCCCAAACCATGATGCTGCCCCCACCATGTTTGACAGTGGGGATGGTGTGTTCAGGGTGATGAGCTGTGTTGCTTTTACGCCAAACATAAAGTTTTGCATTGTTACCAAAAAGTTTGATTTTGGTTTCATCTGACCAAAGCACCTTCTTCCACATGTTTGGTGTGTCTCCCAGGTGGCTTGTGGCAAACTTAAAACTACACTTTTTATAGATATCTTTAAGAAATGGCTTTCTTGCCACTCTTTCATAAAGGCCAGATTTGTGCAGTATACGACTGATTGTTGTCCTATGGACAGAGTCTCCCACCTCAGCTGTAGATCTCTGCAGTTCATCCAGAGTGATCATGGGCCTCTTGGCTGCATCTCTGATCAGTCTTCTCCTTGTATGAGCTGAAAGTTTAGAGGGACGGCCAGGTCTTCGTAGATTTGCAGTGGTCTGATACTCCTTAGATTTCAATGTTATCGCTTGCACAGTGCTCCTTGGGATGTTTAAAGCTTGGGAAATCTTTTTGTATCCAAATCCGGCTTTAAACTTCTCCACAACAGTATCCTGGACCTGCCTGGTGTGTTCCTTGTTCTTCATGATGCTCTCTGCGCTTTAAACGGACCTCTGAGACTATCACAGTGCAGGTGCATTTATACGGAGACTTGATTACACACAGGTGGATTCTATTTATCATCATTAGTCATTTAGGTCAACATTGGATCATTCAGAGATCCTCACTGAACTTCTGGAGAGTTTGCTGCACTGAAAGTAAAGGGGCTGAATAATTTTGCACGCCCAATTTTTCATTTTTTTATTTGTTAACAAAGTTTGAAATATCCAATAAATTTCGTTCCACTTCATGATTGTGTCCCACTTGTTGTTGATTCTTCACAAAAAAATACAGTTTTATATCTTTGTTTGAAGCCTGAAATGTGGCAAAAGGTCGCAAAGTTCAAGGGGGCCGAATACTTTTGCAATGCACTGTGTGTGTGTGTGTGTGTGTGTGTGTTTAGGGAGCAAGAAAACTTTTTTACATTTTATGGAAAAATGTGGTTTTGAAAAGATATAAATTTTGCATCAAAGTTGCATCAGGTGGATTCATCAATAAGACATTTCAAAAGTAACAGATTCCCTGCAATACTGACGCAGATGAAGGAAGATTGAAACCTAGTATGAAAAGGGAGGAGAGATTACCTCACAATACTTCCCATCAGAACTGAATTTTAAGCATTGTTTGGATTTCTTTTGAGTTAAAAAGCTAAAGAAAGTAAGCTAGCTCTAAAGACTCCAAGGGCACTGGAGAAGGTTTTAGCAAATCGGTAAGCTTTCTTTTTTTTTTTTGTGTGTGTGTGTGTTCTGGCAGAAATAACCTTGTATACTATTTGCCTTTTATTCTTTGAAGATACCATGGATTCTTTCAAAGTAAAATACCTTATATTAACCTAGAAATGAACACAAAACACATTTTTAGTTTTAGATGGAGTAGGGAAGAGTTGTGCTCTCTGTTGGACATTTATTGTTGTCTGTGGTCACTCTTACTTCTGGCTGTGGTGGCCATCTAGGATAGGAAGTTATAGGAACACAGATATCGATATGTAGACTTTTAATAGAGCAGTTAAGTGTTACACTAGGCCTACATGGGCATGGGCTTTTTTTTTTTTTTGGATCAGCCATTGTAAAAGCTGAACAGATTCTCCCACCTGCATAAACAAGGTTGACAGAAAATTCCTACCTAGTGTATTTTTGTATTCTGACAGTGGGGACGAACTATAAACTGTATACATTAGCTATATACAGTAAACAGCGCTGTGTTCCAGCAGTGGTATAGGCAGTGGCAGTGCACACATAAGGGCCCTCTATCCAATGGATAAATTATGCATAGTGTTTGATGGGCACAGTGGCTGCGTTTGGGCACAGTGGCGGAAATTGATGGGAACAGTGGCTGTGTTTGATGGTTCAGTAGCTGCAATTGATGTTTTTTTTTCTAGAATTTTTCTGTTTGCACCCCTTTCAAAAGTTTTAAGCACCAGCCACCACTGGGTATACGGACGACTTTCCATCCCATTCCTGGCACAAAAGTCTCTGCTAAAAGAAATCACAGAAAACCTTGTATTTTTATGAATGAATACAAGACATACTCTAAATGGCTGAGGTGGAAATTGTGACATCACCCGCCCACCTCTCCACCTTAAGAAGAAGCCTGTGTGCTGGGTATGCAACATACAGCACAGAGCAACCGTGGTCCCCAAACTACGGCCATTTGCTTGCTTTTATCTGGCCCCTGGGGCACTATTCTGATACAAGCATTATTCCTCCTACTGACGCCAACAATGGGGCACTAATCCTTCCACTGATACTAATGATGAGGTATTATTCCTCCCACTGACACCAATGATGGGACATTATTCCTCCCTCTGACACCAATGACGGGGCACTAATCCTTCCACTGATACCAGTAATAAGGCACTTTTCCTCCCAATGACACCAATGATGGGGCTTTATTCCTCCCACTGACACAAGTGTTAAGGCACTATTCCTTCCAATGATGTAAATGATGGGGCATTGTTCACTCCCATTGACAGCAGGTAATTTTTTTTTCTCCCACTGGCCACAATCCGGCCCCTTAAAGTCTGAAGGACAGTAAATTGGCCCTTTGTTTAGAAAGTTTGGAGACCCCTGCTATAGAGTTTTATTATAAAGCATTGAATGTGACAGTCAACAAAAATTCACTGGTGCAGGTGTTCCTGAGGCATTTGTTTTAAATTGGAGCGATTGATTAGCCTGCAATGAATGTTTGGTGAATATCACATTTACTGCTTCAAAAATATACCCCTATATTGTAATTGCATATTCGGACCACTTACTTTTTACACTTGGTTGTACATGACATACCCCTGATTACTGATCCCTTTACATTATATACTTCTAGTGCATAGTGTAAAAACATACTCCTGAACAAAGTGTGTATTATCTTGACAGTTGGTGATTACTAAGAAGCCTGTGACTCTTTTATTAAAACATTTTTTAAGCTAGGCTCAGAAAAGTGTAAATTCTCTCTCTAATCTGTCAATATTATGTGAGTTTTTAAAGTACAGTATTAGTACAGAGATACTCCCTCTTCCAACACATTCAGCTCCATATCCCCTCAGACACACAGCACTATCTTTTTTTGGGATCATCATCATTCAGTGTAAAAATCCATTACATTTGTGGAGTTCGATTTCTCATCTCCTCTCTCGCTTATTGTTGTTACCTGGCAGTGTAAAACTCTGTGCATATAGTCAGGAAACTTAGTTATTGAAAATGTATATTGTTTGCATATTTTTTGTTTGTTTGTTCCTGCTTCTTCCAAACTCCTGAGCTATTCTAATGGCTACTAATCCTTGGGCAGGGACAGAGGTACCACTACACGAACTAGGCAGCCACCGACGGCGCATCCACAGCCGCTGTTTGTCTTGGTGTGTCCTGGTATGGTGACAGCAGGAGTGGGCAGCAAACAGTGGCTTCCACGGGGTGTGAGCATCTAACTCCACACAGCGAGCGGGTGGTCCCGGAGACCAGCAAGGGAAGCTAGGCCTGGGAGCCCTGGAGGGAGAAGAGCTCTCCCTGACCCCCGAAGAGGTGAGCAGCAGGGGGTGCAGTATTCCCAGCACAGCAGTACCTCCCAGAGCCTGGATTTCTTCTCAAACCTCCTTTACACTGTAGTCAGCCTGTCCACTCCAGAGGACAGGCTGACTGGGGGCCGCGAGGAAGGGGGCGGGAGGTGCAGACAGCCAGGGATCCGCTGTATGGAACGGAGCACCCCCGGATCAAGAAGGAGAATGGGCCCAGCCTGCTTCTGGCCATAATGAATGTTCTACTGCTGGCCATAATGAATGTTCTACTGCTGGTATTAATGGTATGGAAGGCATCATATACAGACCTATCCGCAGACAGATACTGGGACAGGTGGACAGAGGAGGGACTGCAGACAGGGACAGGGCTATGGGTTTCTCTGCCATCTCCTCTCTCTCATCCCCTCTCTTGCCCCCCTCTTTCTCTCACAACTCCCCTCTTTCACCCCCCTCTCATCCCCTCTCTTTCATCCTCCCTATCTCACCCCCCCTCTCTCACTCACACCTTCTTTCTCTCTCACACCTTCTTTCTCTCACCCTCCCTCTTTCTCTCACCCTTCTCTCTTTCTCTCCCCCCCCTCTCTCTCCTCTCTTGTATCACCCCCCTCTCTCTAACCCTCCTCCACTCTATCACCCCCTCGCTCTCTCTCTCTCTCACCCCCCTTATTAGATAATTTGTTTTTTCTTGGGGGGGTGGGGGTAATGGCAAGTAGCTGGTCTTGCCTAGGGCACAAAATAGTCTAGCACCAGACTGCAGAAAGTTAAAGTTTGATTATAACTTCGTGCCTGTGTAGTTTTCCTAATGCATGCATGCATACATGCTTAGCTGAAATTGTCCAAATGTGTGATAGATGTACTTTCAGGCTTCATTCATACTTGAGCTGAGGATCTTTAGCCATTATTTTGTGCCTTCTTTGAGTGTTTGTATGGGCTTGAGTGTTTTTTTTCCAGAGAAAAACTAGTTGCTGGGCATGAAGTGTTGCACGATTCAACCCCAAAAGAAGCACATATACTTTTCAAGCAATAAACTTCAAGGCACAATGTGCTCAGGTGTAAACGAGCACCCTTGAACATAATGGAAATCCTGGTGATGAGTGCTTTTGGCAAAGTTTCAAATTGTTGCTTTAAATCGCTCAGGTGTGAATAGAGCCTTTTATTGTAGTTTATCACACTGCTATTCTGAACCAATAGTTTTGAAGTGCTTGACTGTGAATATACTTTAATTGGTGTTTTTATGCAAACAGTCTAGTGGTTTTTGGCATTCACATGTTTTAAAGTGTCTTCAAATAAAATGACATTCTGAAGGAGGCTTCTCATTCATTATTTCTTACTGTTTCCAAACAGAATGCTACATTTTCAAATTTTGCTGGTTTGTTTCTGTTTTCTATAAATTATAACATGAAAAACAGAATTTAGTATAGCTCATACTGTGCTATGACACAACTATTGAGTGATACTGTAAGCAAAAATATTAAGTGCACACATGCTGTTCTTTTTGACAACAAACCTTGTAGGCGCCTTGCAGCTTTTTTGCTTATGGGCAGGAACACCCTATGCTTATGCAGATGTGCTGCAGGTCTCTGCCATATCCTAAAGACCTGGGGCAAATCTGTGCATGTGTCAAATCTCCCGGCGTTTACACCTTGGTGCAAATTGTAAAGGATCCCTAGAGGCTTGAGGTCATTCTGTCCTAGTCCAGAAGGCAGAAAGCGCTGCTGTACTGTACAAAAAAAAAAGGTAGTAAACCTTTTTTGTATAAAGGGAACTGCAGGCAATTCTTTGAGAGAGGGATGAGGATCGAGAAAAGCTGAAAATGTATTTAGGCACTGTAGCGCCCCCTTACTTTCTGTAGGGGCGTTAAGCTAAAGTTAGTGGGGAATGGGAGAGTTACTTGACTCCCATTTGCAATCTGTCAAATTTGGGCTGCTGTCATTTTCCAGAACTGTCCTGTGGGCCGGTCTGCGCTCCAGGGGTGTTTTTCCGAAGTTGCCCACTATGTGGAGCTTCATTTTAACACGGAGAGGGATCCCAGAAGCTGCTGGGTACCAAACCTTTCCTAAATGGATCCCAGGCTGGAGGCTGTACGGTGGGGGATCGGCTTGAGGAGAACCCGGAGGCAGGTGATCCAATAGGGCTTGAATGAACTATCGGGGATCCAGTGACTCTAACTAAATCTATTGGGAGGACTCGCTCATTTCAATTTCATACTCATTCAAGTACTAGGCCTGTGGCAGAGGCCTGGTCCTCCCAACATTTGCAAGTGACTTTCCGGCTGCCAGGCCTGTGGCAGAGACCTCAAAAATAAATATATCCTCCAAAAAGGAGAATAAACACTGCGCTAACGTGATATAAATAAATGGATAAATAAATATTGTGCAAAAAAATCAAAAAGATGCCAGTACCAATTACTTAAACCAAAGTAACCCACAGAAAATACAAAAAATTAAGGTACAGCGCTAAATAAATGATTGCATAATTAGTGAAAAAGTGATAAACATGATAAAACTCATAGCTGAGGTAACATGAAATAACAAATGTGATCATGTGAAATGAAAATCAAGAGGGATCCAAAAGATAAAGTCCATAATCAGTGAAACAAATGGACACAACAAAATCTTCTTCCACCAAATGACCACCCAGTGAATAGGTTGTCTCCTTAACACAAAGGTTGACCATAAGGATAGCGGTCAAATAGGCTTAGGGATGTTTATAGTCTTCCCAGGCAGACTTCTCCAAAGCAACAGGCAAAGCATATGATGGTTCCACAGCGTATGTTGAATGGGGTATGAGGATGCGTCACAAACTCATGGGAAAAGAAACAAAAACAAAAAACAACCCATGGAGTAGTATGTAGGTAAAAGGGTTTAATGAATAAATGAAATTGCACTCACAATCTGATAGTTGGTGCAGCGCAAGTAATGAATGAAGGATGCGGCGTCTCCTCTCCTTCGTTCCTGTGCGTTAGGGCTCCGTGCTGTGTATTCCGTATCGTGTGGACGTGATGACGTACCACTGCTTAGGACACACCTACGCGTTTTGTCATTAAGACGTCGTCTGAGAAATAAATCAGGCCAGGCTTGTTCAGTTAAATGGATGGCTTCAGCCCAGCACAGCACCAGCGCCTAAGCAGTGGTACATCATCACGTCCACACGATACGGAATACACAGCGCGGAGCCCTAGCGCACAGGAACGAAGGAGAGGAGACGCCGCATCCTTCATTCATTACTTGCGCTGCACCAACTATCAGATTGTGAGTGCAATTTCATTTATTCATTAAACCCTTTTACCTACATACTACACCATGGGTTGTTTTTTGTTTTTGTTTCTTTTCCCATGAGTTTGTGACGCATCCTCATACCCCATTCAACATACGCTGTGGAGCCATCATATGCTTTGCCTGTTGCTTTGGAGAAGTCTGCCTGGGAAGACTATAAACATCCCTAAGCCTATTTGACCGCTATCCTTACGGTCAATCTTTGCGGTGAGGAGACAACCTATTCACTGGGTGGCCCTTTGGTGGAAGAAGATTTTGTTGTGTCCATTTGTTTCACTGATTATGGACTTTATCTTTTGGATCACTCTTGATTTTCATTTCACATGATCACATTTGTTATTTCATGTTACCTCAGCTATGAGTTTTATCATGTTTATCACTTTTTCACTAATTATGCAATCATTTATTTAGCGCTGTACCTTAATTTTTTGTATTTTCTGTGGCAGAGACCTGTCCGGGGGCACTTTACCCATTCCAATTGGAGTGGCGACAAACTGAGTTCATCACTGCTGAGAGTGAAGCCTCGTACACACGGCCGAGGTTCTCGGCAGAAACCAGCGAGAACCTCGCTGGGAGCCGCATTCTGCCAAGAACCTCGGCCGTGTGTACGCTCTCGGCGAGCCCCGCACGTCGGGAAACCCGTCGAGCAAATAGAGAACAGGTTCTCTATTTGCTCGACGGCCCGTCGGGATGAATGGCTGGTTGCCTTTCCCGACGGGTGGGTCGCCGATTCTGACGGCCGGCAGAGAACCTCGACGAGCGGAACGATGTGTTCCGCCCGTCGAGGTTCTCTGCCGTGTGTACGGGGCCTCAGATTGCTCTCTCACCTTTCGATATCCAAGGCCTGATACTCAAGCTCTCTCTCTGCTCATCAACCTTTTCCTGTCCTGTACTATGTTGATGAAGGCCATGTTGGGCCTTGGAATAAAGCATTGAAGAAAACCCAACTAAAGACGGGACTGGACAAGACTGGACATTCGCTCTCTTCTCCTCAACTTACAAGTGAATGAATGAATGAAGAACTTGTATAGCGCAGCACATGCGAAGTAAATCGCCTCTGGACAAGTATCACCCCTAGACACCTGCCAGGTAACGCAACACGCCAATCCCACTTATACTCAGCGGCTCCTGAATGGGGTAGCGCTACAACACAATTCGCAGACATTTTGCCATGCTGCAAATCCCAGCGGTGTAAATCTGCTGGTTCCTGCTGTTGGGATTGACAGGTTGCATGAAGATGGCATTAGCTGCCAACAACCTGTCACTGCAGTGTACAGGCTCTGTGCCCACTGCTATCTGCACAGACGGTACATTCCTGCCACTGGGATTGCAATGTGGCAAACTGCCTGTGTGAAAAGAGCATAATGGGTGATGTTCTGCTTTTAAATATATTGTTACAAGACCCAGAGAGATGAGAAGTTTTTAATTTATAATTAATTGTAATTATTAATCTTTAATAATAAAAATTATTATGTATGGATTTAATTTTTCCTTGTATACAGCCTTCCTAAATTAATCATACAGGACTTTATTGGTCAATAATTACCATGACAGGAAAACCACTTTACATTGGGAATAAGGCAGTTAATAATTCAATTTATTGGGGTTTTATTGTTTGGCTAGGGAATAATGGTACAGTCATTTAAATAAAGCTATGTTTTCTTTTACTTTTGTAATTTTTGGTTCATTCTTGTACTTTCTGGTAAATGTGTAATTCAGTATTTTTTCTTTCTTAATTTATTAAGTGATTTGGGCATTCTTTGGAGGACATCTGACGTTTCAAATATATGCATAGGGTCTAACCCTCCCTTATTCTATTCAAAATGTTAGACAGCATATTGCAAAAAGTACTGTAGTTGTAGTGCTACCCCCGCAGGAGCCGCTATGGAATAATATGTATATCCCACCCTGCACGGCCAGGCACATGAATTTTCCACTCACTCTGAGACAAGAAGCAGTCCTTGCATCTTTGTTTTTTGTATTTAGGGGATTTAACTTGGGGTGCCTATTTGATCAACAAAGAAACTCTTCAGGGACCCAACTAGATAAATCCAGTATATACACTTCTCTTCCACCTCCAGCACAGACTTGTTTGTAGAACTACTTTTCCCAGGACCTGCTAGCATTGACCGGATGGTCTGACAAGAGCATAATCAGACCATAGCAAATGCCTTTTGCAGGCAGGGGCCGTGGGCCCCTTTAGTAGTGCAGCAAAAATAAAGGTCTTTGGTGCTAGTTGTCCTATTCCTGTGGCTACTGCTCCCAGGACCACCTCTTCAGGCACTGACAGCCTGCCTGGCTGCAGCTGCCCCTTTTACTAGCCCTCCTGGTTACTCCTCCCCAGTCCTCCCAGACTGGCTCTGCATCCATACCAGACTGCTTGCACCCAGTCTCTTCAGGCATGCCTCTGTCCTCTGACTGCAAAACTTACCAGCCCTCTTGGCTGTCTTCCTCCCTGGAGATTTACCTGGCAGTTTTCTCCCGCTGTCCTCTCCTTGCTCCTGTGCCTCCTGGTCAGGATCTCTCCATGTGTCATGAGAAGCGTCCCTTCCGCACCGGAGTCCAGGCCTGAGTTCATCCCCACCAGACATGGGAGCTACTCTCCAAGGCCTCCAACAGCCTAACACTCCATCTATGTTTCACCCAAACTCCACACTGCCCCTGGGCTGACACTTCTCCAAGTGTCCAGCAAGCAAGGAGGGGTCACCAGAGAAGCTACTGCCGAGTCATCCAGCTTACCTGAGTCACTCAAATCCTGACCCAGAAAAACAAACAGACTTGGCTGCCAACCAAGCCTGAATTTACTTACACTAACAAAAATCCTATCCTTGGCACTCTAGCCACACTAGGAGGTGCTACGTAGTGTTTTGCCTTTCTAGCACACTGTAGAGTTTTGCTTACTAAAAACAGAGGTAAGATAAGAAACAATAAAATGCTATATAAACAATATTGAGGAATTTTAGGATTTCTATATTCATTGATTTCATACAAAAGTCTGTTTATTAGCACTGAATGCATTAATTTTTATAAGCAAGTTTACAATAATTACTGTGCATGCATGCAGAAACATATCATTACTACTGAGAGTTGAAAATATTCAGTAATATACTGTAGAAAAAAAAAGTGTTGATTTCATTATTGTGCTTTGACTGCCATTTTCTAAAAATATTAAATATACTGTGGCTATTAAGATTTCTGAGAAGTTATTCACATGACTCTGCTTTTAATATCTAGAAACAAAATGTAGTGGACATGCAGAACATGTCAGCATGAGGGAGATTTCAACACCATATAACTGCCAGTATTTTAATATCTATCTATCTATCTATCTATCTATCTATCTATCTATCTATCTATCTATCTATCTATCTATCTATCTATCTATCTATCTATCTATGACCCAGGATCCACAGAATAGATAAACAATCAAGCCTATCTATCATGGACAAAAGCTACAGTTCTGTACACCCAGTGTGTGCACAACTGTTATGCCAATGTAATGCTTTGCTTAACTTTTCAACATTAAGACCAAGTTAAATGGTAAATCCCAAAATAATTGTGTAGTAGAAAAATATATATTATAGGTTGGTTGCTTCCATTGAAATGGAATATAGCACTTTTTTTTTTTTTGATTAAAGTAAAATCTTCACAAGAAAGAGGTTTCTTTGCCTGAAAGAGAATCTCATGGGACCTGTGAGCATACATAGAATGTGAAGTCAGATTCACTTTGGTTTTTACTTCTTATATGCTGTTAGGCTTCGGTTTTCTGTTTTGATCCTTTTTCCTCTTAGATGTGAAATGTTTATATAAAACATATGTGTGCGCGTGTGCGTGCACATTCTTAAAACATAATATAATATCAGTGTGCCTTACTGTTATGTACCCATAATTTAGCATGCATCTGGGAATATTGAAAAACCTAAATATTCTGTTAACCTTCTACCTATGCAGCTGAACAGGTTTGAAACTGAAAGTGGAAGTCCGCCAACATTTTTTTTTTTTTTTAAAGTCAGCATCTCCAAATACTGCAGCTGCTGACTTTTAAAATAAGGACACTTGCATATCCAGCGTGCCCGCGATGTCGGCACCCAAAGCCGATCTCTGCCCCGTGTCTCGGATGCTGCTGCCGCCATCTTCGGTAAGGGAATCCGGAAGTGTAGCCTTGCAGGTTCACTTCCTGGTTCCCTACTGCGCATGTGTGACACCACTGGTCCCTGCTGTCTTCTGGCATCCGTGTGTCTCGTAGAAGACAGCGGAGGGCGCCGGACGTGGCATAGACTCCTGCAGATAATGTGGAGATCTATACCTGGAAGTGGGTGCAAATACCTGTCTTAGAGAGGTATCTGCTCCCCCCTCCCCCTGAAAGGTGCCAAATGTGACACCAGAGGGGGGAGGAATCCAGACAGTGGAGGTTTTATTTTTGTGTGGACCTCCCCTTGAAGCAGTCTCCAAACAGAACTATTGGGGAAAGGTTGGAAATAATCATTGTCAGGTTCCTATTGCTGTCTGTGCACTTGGGGGCATCCTATACTTCCCGACACTGTCTTGATACAGTGTTTCTGGTACAAGAAGTGGTGGGAAATTTCACCAATGAGAACGGAGATGACAGCCAAATTTGTATCCACGGAGGGCTCCATTTAAAATGCCCATATCAGTCCACAGAAGACATGCATATACAGTGTAACAGGGATAAGCCCCCTTACAGAAAGCTCCATCCTGTATCCTTCAGGATATATGGAAGTGACGCATACAAGGCCTTGGAATTGTTTCTGAGGAATGGCGTTCATCCCAAAGCAGAAACAGCAATAATAAACCCCTATTCTTTGGTATCAGTGGCAGCAATAATAACTAGACATGTGCATTCGTTTTCGTTAGAATGCATTTTCGTCCGAAAATCGGGTATTTTCGTTAACATTTTAACGAACGAAAACGAAAGCTCAAGAAACGAAAACCGAAAGATCCGACATGCTTTATTTTCGTTTTCGTTCAGATCCGAAATTTTTTTATGCTTTGTCGAATTTTCGTCGTTCAATTCAACAAAGCATCGAAAATCGGCGTTCTGAATACAGTGTATAGGTAGAAATTGAACGACGAAAATTCATCGATTTTCGATGCTTTGTCGAATTTTCGTCGTTCAATTCCTACATATATTCACTGTATATATAGGTAGGAATTGAACGACGAAAATTCGACAAAGCATCGAAAATTGTCGAATTTTCGTCGTTCAATTTCTACCTATTCACTGTATTCAGAACAACGATTTTCCATGCTTTGTCGAATTGAACGACGAAAATTCGACAAAGCATCGAAAATCTTAGTTTTCGGACAAAAACTTTCCCAATGAAAACGACATAAATCAAAACGATTTTCGGGAGTAACTAAATAAATTTATTTTCCAAACGAAACAAAATATTCCAGTCTGCACATGTCTAATAACCCTCAGTGTTGGTGTCTGTGGTAGCAATACCGTGTTTCCCCGAAAATAAGCCTGGGGTCTTATATTATTTTTTCGACAAAAGACCCAGTAGGGCTTATTTTCGGGGTAGGGCTTGTCATGTGCTGTGTTCTCTCCCCATCTCCTGAAACGGAGTAAAAAGTGACAGTAAAATCATAAAATGCACTGTATTACAGCCCTCATACAATGTAAAGTGTGCACCGTACCTTCCTACAGCGCCTTCCTTGGTCCTTCCATGACCCGCCTGAAAGGTCTTCCATGCTCTAAGCACTGCAGAGGGAGGGGGGCTCGAGATCCCCCGCTGACAGCTGGCAGACGGACAGCAGCGGGGAATCAGCTGAGAGCTGCTCAGGCACATTCATGTACCGCCTGAATGGTCTTTTCCCACTCTGAGCATTGCAGAGGGAGGGGGGCCCCCGAGATCCCCCGCTGACAGCTGGCAGAAGGAGAGCAGCGGGGAAATAAGCTGAGAGCCGCTCGGCACATTCATGTACCGCCTGAACGGTCTTTTACCACTCCGAGCACTGCAGAGGGAGGGGGGCCCCGAGATCCCCTGCTGGCAAAAGGAGAGCAGCGGAGAATCAGCTGAGCGACGATTGGCGCTTCTATGTACTGCCTGAATGGTCTTTACCTGCTCTGAGCACTACAGAGGGAGGGGGCTGAGATACGCGCTGACAGAAGAGGAAGAAAGCAGCGGGGATCAGCTGAGCAGCGCCACAACAAAGGTTTTCACCAACAAAAAAAACAGACTAGACCACACAACCCCAAACTAGGGCTTATTTTCAGGGGAGGGCTTATATTGCAGCCTTCTCCAAAAATGACAGTAGGGCTTACTTTCGGGGTAGGTCTTATTTTCAGGGAAACACGGTAATAACCCTCTTGTTTACCGGTATTAATGTAATTAACATTACCCTTCCTTATTTTTACTGACAGAGGTAGCAATAATACTGCCCCCTTCTTTGTGGTCAGTCACTGTGCCAACAATATTAAACTCCCTCTTCATTAACTTTCTTTTATTACCCCCTTAACTGGAGGTATCAGTGGTAGTCATAATAAACCACTCGTCCTTGGAGCTCAGTGGTTATTTTCCTGAAAATGCTGCTTTCCTCTCCCTAATGACAGACCTGTCCATATAGGTGATCACTCTGTAGGTGGTAGGAGGGTGATCACTCTTAGGTGATAAATTAGTTTCTAAAACATAAAAAGCATTCCAGCAAGTCCCCGCTATTCTGCATAGGCCATTGCAGTTTACAAAAGATGGTCCAACGAACTAAATGCAGATTGTGGTCCAGCAGATAAGTTTAGAAAATAATCAAGAAGATGAAATAAGCTGCTAGCCCCAAAATTGCATGAAAGAAAAAGGTTCCCTAGTTGGGCTTATAGGCAGCAATGATAAAATTTAATGAATGTTGAATATATAAAACAGTGTTTATTGCCGAGAGTCTCGGATACCCAATTGAGTCAAAGTTGGTTGTTATAACAATTGTATTATAAAAAGTCACATTTCTGGATGCAGTATACATAGATCATAGAACATATCATAATTTCATATTATGTGCAATACAGAGCCCTGACACATTTCGACCAGTTGGGTCTCTTCAGGGGGCACGATTTCTAGAAAATAACAATAATTGCAAAATTTCAAAATGGATGAGAGGACACATGTCAACATACATCACATTGAATGCTAAAGTAATATAATTACCACTGAACCAGGAAGTCAATATTATGTGAAGCCGCTAGATAATCCAGAGGGGCCTAGGCTGCCCCCACCCATCCAATGGTGGAGGACCTAACCAGGATAACTGACAGGGAGCCACATTAAGGACGCCCCCCAGGGGCAATGGAGGAGCAAGCGCCTGCGAAAAAACCCATGATGCCCGTGGTTAGTGGGGAAAATGTATTCAAGTAGGTTAGTTCAAAGAATGGCTTAGGCATGTGCAAAAGTGAAAAATTTGTTTCGTTTCGTTTCAATTCGTCATTTAATAAATTTCGTTAAGTTAGGTTCGTTACATGTGTTGAATTCGTTTTCGGAATTCGTTCGTTTTCGACCGAATTTCGAAAAATACGGTCGAAATCGAAAATATTTCGACCGTTTTTCGAATTCGTTCGTTTTCGACCGAATTTCGAAAAAAACGGTCGAAATCGAAAATATTTCAACCAGATTAGAAAACAAATAGTCTCTTTTCGAATAGAATTTTTTTCGAATTAAATTCGAAAATATATATTTTTTTTTTTTTTCGAATTCCGATCGAATTTAGTCCGCGGGTATTCGATTCGGAATTCGAAAAAAAAAAATCAATTTCGACCATTTTTTTTTTTCGAAATTCGGTCGAAAATGAACGAATTCCGAAAACGGTCGAAATTTTTCGCTATTATAGCAATTCGGAAATTCGTATGCATCCGAATGTCCGAATAATGGAAAATTCGTCCGAATTTCGATTCGGAACGAAACGAAATGCACATGCCTAGAATGGCTGCTGGAGTGACAGCTAGGTATGTATGTAGGTAGGTATAGTAGGGTACTAATAGGAGGGCTGAGGCAAATACTATTTGCCAACATGAATAATGAGAGTCAAGGCATCCTTGAAGGTCCAATAAGATTAAATGGTTAGTTGGGGAATGTAGATTGGATAGAATGATGGTATGATACTACTAGTTGAATGAATGTTGGTGAATGAGCAAGTAAAATGAGTTTATTAACCACTTCCCGACCGCCCACCGCAGGTATACGTCGGCACTTTAGAGATGGATATCTCGGTAACGGCAGCAGCTGCTGCCACAACCGAGATATCCATCTCTTCTGTGGGCGGTCGGGTAAACGATAATGTCGGTCTCCGCGGCGGAATCGCCGCGAGATCGCCGTTATCGGTGGCGGACGAGCGTCCCCCCCCCCTCCCGCTGCGCTCCCGCGCTCTCCGCCGCTTACCGGAGCCGTCGCGGAGGCGATCGGGTGCGCTCGTCTGGTCAGCGGGGATGCGAGTGAGGGAAAAAATTTCCCTCGTCCATCCCCGTAGCTCTGCTGGGCGGAAGTGACGTCAAACGTCAGTTCCAAACAGCGTCTTAAAGAGACATTTTTTTTTAAATGTCATTTGAAAAATGACATTTAAATTTTTTTTTTTTTTTTTTGCATTTTAGCCTAAATATGAGATGTGACATATTTTTGACCCCAGATCTCATATTTAAGAGGACCTGTCATGCTTTTTTCTATTACAAGGGATGTTTACATTCCTTGTAATAGGAATAAAAGTGATAATTTTTTTTATTTTAGTGTTAAAAATTGGTAAAATTAATCCAAATAAATACGAAAACAAAAAAAAATTTTTTTAAATCGCCCCGTCCCGACGAGCTCGCGCGCAGAAGCGAACGCATACGCGAGTAGCGCCCGCATATGAAAACGGTGTTCAAACCACACAAGTGAGGTATCGCCGCGATCGTTAGAGCGAGAGCAATAATTCTAGCCCTATACCTCCTCTGTATCTCAAAAAATGCAACCTGTAGAATTTTTTAAACATCGCCTATCGAGATTTTTAAGGGTAAAAGTTTGACGCCATGCCACGAGCGGGCGCAATTTTTAAGCGTGACATGTTGGGTATCATTTTACTCGGCGTAACATTATCTTTCACAATATGTAAAAAAATTGGGCCAAATTTATTGTTGTCTTATTTTTTAATTTAAAAAAGTGAATTTTTTCCAAAAAAAGTGCGCTTGTAAGACCGCTGCGCATATACGGTGTAACAAAAAGTATTGCAATGACTGCCATTTTATTCTCTAGAGTGTTAGAAAAAAAAAATATATAATGTTTGGGGGTTTTAAGTAATTTTATAGCAAAAAAATATATTTTAGTCTCGTAAACACCGAATCTGAAAAACAGGCCCGGGGCTAAAGTGGTTAAATAAAATAAGTGATTGCCAAGTTAAGACAATCCATTGAATGTGTAGTGTGTGAATATAAAAATAAATCAAACAAAGGAAAAGTGTAAGAAGGAAAAAATAAGGCAGATGCATGGTGTAGCCCCAAATAAATGGGGGGGGTTAGTGAATAGGTAAGTGAACATAGAAGCTAGTAGGGTAGTATTGAAATACATAAGTAGTGGGATAATTACCTGATGCAGTGAAAGGTTTGAAGTAGGATAAGGTATAATGCCGCGTACGCACGGTCGTTTTTTGCGATGAAAAAAAAACTACGTTTTTTAAAACGTCATTTAAATTGATCGTGTGTGGGCAAAACGTCGTTTTTTGTCTTAAAAAAAACGACCAAAAAAAAATTCCAACATGTTTGAATTTTTTGTGTCGTTTTTCAAAACGTCGTTTTTTGTTTCACAAAAAGTCACCGTGTGTAGCAAAAACGTCGTTCAAAACGACGTTTTTCAACCCGCGCATGCCCAGAAGCTAGTTATGAAGCGAGCTTCAATGGAAAAGAGTGGTGAACGTAACCTTGCTTTTTGTGAAAAAACGATGGTGTGTATGCAAAATTGTCTTTGAAAAGTGACGTTTCAAAAACGTCGTTTTTTACTTCACAGAAAACGTTGTTTTTTTCATCGCAAAAAACGACCGCGTGTACACGGCATAAGTGTGGAGACCTGACTGCAGTTATGCACTCTAAGGGAGGACAAGGTGCCAAAATTAGGAACAGAGATGAGGTAACACGCGGCCGCGACGGAGAGGATGACAGTTGTCGGGGCTGTTCAGCCCCTCTAGGACGCCGAGGGAGCCACACGTGGGATGCCTCCTATTCGGCTAGTTGGAGTAAGGCAGACAGCCTGCACGTGATCACCTGAACACCACACCAACAGGGCCCATTTAATGAGCAGCCATCAGGGAATTAGTACAGATTCCATTTAGGTCAGGTTGTGAAAGAGATCTATCCTGACACAATTTCAGGAGGGCTGGTGGTAAGTTACTGCAGCAAAGGAAATGAAGAGAAATGATTGCCAGTAGAGAAAGGGGGCTGAATTCAGGCAGCTCCCAGGACTTTATTTGCTAGATGACATCACAAGACACAGGCATGTCGATTGGTTCACATAAAAAAGTACACACCCTCACATGATAAAAACACACCCAGTTCCCTCCCATCCAGCTATTGACCCACCCCACATACGCCCTCATCCACGCCTACTAAAAGCACATGTCTAGGTCTTTGTTTAAAGTTCATAAACAGGGTCTCCCACACAAATCTTCAAGAAACATTCCTTTTGGCCAATGGGATGGGCTACAAGTGGGAGGAACAGCCTAAGAGAAGGGGGAAGTTCATGTTTGGAAGAAATTCACTGATTAAAGGAGTTAATCAGCCCGTCGTTATTTGTCATATAAGGTGGAACAGTTCAGCACAGCTTCTCCTGACCACATGACCAAAAAATTCCTTCACTGATTGCAGGATGTGGGGGATGGTAAGTGTTTGGCATCCAGGTATTCAACATAAACTTTGGCTTCCTCTCAAACTTAAGGCAAGCTATTCAAGAATCCAGCAGGGGGGGGGGGGGGAAGGGTTTTGGCTTTTTCTTGAAACCTTCTTCACAGATGGGGGGTGGGTGTCACGATTAGAAATGAGTGACATTTAAGATACAGTACTGTATACTCAAATTCCAGCAAGTAACACATGTCTTATGTAACATCATCAAGGAAAATAGAAACGTATTGTGGTTCATAATCTCACACATGCATACATGTGTATATATATAAAAAAAAAAGGTATAAAAAGAATATATATAAAAGAATATATAAAAACTTAAAGGAATATAATGGAGAAACACATTAGTGGTTCTAATAAAAAAATGTGTTTCAACTTATCAAATATAGTATTTAAAAAAAAATCCATCACAGTTGGATGTTACCTCATCTCTGTTCCTAATTTTGGCACCTTGTCCTCCCTTAGAGTGCATAACTGCAGTCAGGTCTCCACACTTATACCTTATCCTACTTCAAACCTTTCACTGCATCAGGTAATTATCCCACTACTTATGTATTTCAATACTACCCTACTAGCTACTATGTAAACTTACCTATTCACTAAACCCCCCCCCCCCCTTTATTTGGGGATACACCATGCATCTGCCTTATTTTTTCCTTCTTACACTTTTCCTTTGTTTGATTTATATTTATATTCACACACTACGCACTCAATGGATTGTCTTAACTTGGCAATCACTTATTTTATTTACCGTATTTATCGGTGTATAACACGCACCGGCGTATAACACGCACCCCAATTTCAAGAGGGGAGTTTAGGGAAAAAATGTTTTCTCAGCACCCTTTACAGTACACAGCCTCCCCCATCCAGTACACACCCCCCCCATCTAGTACACATCCCCCCTCCATTATACATCCTCCCATCCAGTACACATCCCCCCCTCCATTATACATCCCCCCTCCAGTACACAGCCCCCTCATACATTATACAGCCCCCTCCCCAGTATACATCCCCCATCCATTATACATTCCCCTATCCAGTACAAAGCCCCCCATCCAGTACACAGCCTGCCATCCATTATACAGCCCCCTCCCCAGTATACAGCCCTTATCCATTATACATCCCCCATCCAGTTCACAGCCCCCCATCCATTATAAATTCCCCCTCCCCAGTATACAGTCCCCCATCCATTATACCTCCCCTGCACTCCCAGGAGACCCCCAGTCTCCTGGGACAGTGCTGCCAGCATTCTCTACAGTTAAGTTAAGAAAAAAAATCACTGTCAGCCCCTAACACACTGCTCCTCCTGTGGCTATTGCAAAACGAAGCTTGCATTTACCTCAATAGCTCCGTTTTGGGTTTTTTTCTGACCTGGTCACATGACTACCCTCCTCTGATGGGCATGTGACTTCTCTCCTCCTCCAATCAAAGCTACACTCAGAGGAGGAGGAGAGCAGCCTGAAAAAAAACTGAGCTATAGAAACATTTACAAGATTCGTTCTACCATTGTAAAACACAGACTATCCAAGCCCCCTGCTGGTGAAACATGATATCGGTGTATAACGCGCACGCACTGTTTACCCTCTGTTTTCAGAGGAAAAAAGTGCGCGTTATACGCCGATAAATACGGTAATTAACCTATTTTACTTGATCACTCACCAATATTCACTCACCTAGTATTATCGTACCATCATTCTATCCAATCTACATTCCCCAACTAACCATTTAATCTTATTGGACCTTCAAGGATGGCTTGACTCTCATTATTCATGTTGGCAAATAGTATTTGCCTCAGCCCTCCTATTAATTTAGTACCCTACTATACCTACCTACATACATACCTAGCTGTCACTCCAGCAGCCATTCTTTGAACTATCCTACTTAAATACATTTTCCCCACTAACCACGGGTATCATGGGTTTTTTCGCAGGCGCTTGCTCCTCCATCGCCCCTGGGGGGCGTCCTTAATGTGGCTCCTTGTCAGTTATCCTGGTTAGGCCCTCCACCATTGGTTAGGCCCTCCACAGCCTAGGCCCCTCCGGATTATCTAGCGGCTTCACATAATAATAATATTGACTTCCTGGTTCAGTGGTAATTATATTACTTTAGCATTCAATGTGATGTATGTTGACATGTGTCCTCTCATCCATTTTGAAATTTTGTAATTATTGTTATTTTCTAGAAATCGTGCCCCCTGAGCAGATAAGTTTAGAACCTCTCAAGTATTTATGCCTACGACTTCCCTACATGGAGACATGTTCTTATTTCGTATCCTGTGTCAGAACCAACGAGGGAAAATCTCAATAAGGCTACAGGAAGCAATAAATCCTGGCACAGGTTCTAACCAAAGCTTAAAAAAAAACAAAAAAAAAAACACTTGTTTGGAGTTTGGCTTTAACCACCTGAAAATTGGCATGGTAAACCCTATTCCTGCCCAGGCCAGTTTTCAGCGCTGTCACACTTTGACAATTACTCAGTCATGCAACACTTGAATGAATGAACAAATTAATTGTATGTGATTTTTTTTTTTTTTTTAGAAAAGATAGACCTTTATTTGGTGGGATTTAATCACCACAGTTTTTTCTTATTTTTTTTTGCTAAATAAAGGTTTCTAAATTTTGCAACTAAGTGGTAATGTGTGATTAACTTCTAGCAACCCAATCAGCGGTAATGTGTGCAGTAATCTCTAGAAACCCAATCAGTAAGCGGTAATGGTGTGAAGTAACCTCTAGCAACCCAATCAGTGAGCAGTAATGGTGTGCAGTAATTTCTAGCAACCCAATCAGTGAGCGGTAATAGTAAAAAAAAAATTGCTGTGCGCCGCTAAAGTGTTCGGGTGTGACTTGAAGAAAAGGTGGCAACTCTACATGGGCTTGTGGGCTTAATGAATGGCTCTATTAATTTATGCTTTAGTGAGGTAAACTTGTAGATCAGAATCCCACCTTCTGATATATGGGGGTACATGGGAGGGAGTTTAATAGCTTGTAGATGGAGGACAATATGTGGGGTACATGTTTGCCATCATTGCATAATCTTTCAAAATGATTAAGGGTCTAATGTAAATGCCTGGATCTGGAATAGAGAGCAAGAAATTACGCAGTTGATACGCTGCCCAAGAAATCAAAGGATGTTGTACAAGATTACACAAAGCCTGCTGTTTATTGTCAACTTCTGAATGTATCACCGGTGTCAAAGGGTAATGGGAAGGGGGCAACCCCTTCTGAGAAAAAGTTTGTTGGATTACTGCTATCATAACTCCTATAGTAGGGTGTCCTTTTAATGATCTGTAATATTTCACTGGTACCCAGGGGAGAGCAGACAAATCCACTGGGTAGGACTATTGTTCGATCTGTGCCCACAGTTTAGACATTGGTGGTGAACATAAAGTTACCACCCTTCACAGGTGCAGGGCTCTGTAGTATAATGCGATATCAGGGAACCCTATACCCCCACTACAATTGGACAGAATGAAGAGAGATAGTTTTGTCCATGCCAGTTTGGCAGTCCAAATACACATTGTCTGCATAGCCCGCAGGGAGAAAAACTAGGGGTAGTTTTATAGGTAGTGTTTGGATCATATATTAAATTTGGTGCAATGTCGTGATTCTAAATGTGTTACAAGTTCTGGTTTTGACGAAAGAAGAGTTATTGTTATGTGCAGAGATTTTTTTTTTAATTGTATTATATCTGAGCTAGCTAAAGGCTTCTGTTTTAATGTAGAAAGGTGAATTAAGTGGATAACTGTATACATCAATACATATGCTGAAGAGTGTGACAAATGCTGGTGGGTTCTTGGTTGGACAGATTTCTCCCTACTGTCATTCCTATTGAGATATTTGCCCAGTCTAAATACAGAATGGTGGCCAATATCAGCTGTCCCAGTACTTTTTTTTTTAATGTCAGGCAGGTATGGATTACAGAGGGAGTTTATGACTTGCATATGGGAAGGCAACCCTTTTTATCATTTATCATGTTAACAAATAAAATATATATTGGCCTTAATTCTATTGCCATTACTTTGCCACATCTAAAATGTACCAGGTATTATAATAGTCAGTGCATTAATCTTTATTTTTTTATTTTTACATTGATTTTATCTTGAAAACCATTAAAATAACACTGACAATGTTGTAATGGCAGAAGCAGTAGTTAAACAGTTCTGTTTACATTCCCATGATACATAAAGTGCATTATGCAGGTTTGTACATTGAGTGATTACAGAAGGCGTGAAATCCACAAAGTATCAACCAAAACCGCTGTGATTGAGCCTGCTTTTATGTGTAATATTGCTACACACTTACACCCTGATTAGTATTTATTTTCACATTTTCATACTAATATGAATAATAATTCCCTAGTTACACCAGGGTATATTCTGAAAAAGTGCTGTCAGCGGTGTGACCTTAGTACTTCATGTTCACAATTTTAAATGGAGATGTGTGTTCTAATATGTGTTATATATTATTCTCTCAGGGAAATGGCCCATTTGCTGACACATATGGGGCAGGCTCTACAGCAAGCTAAACTTCGCTTCATCCTTGTTATTCCTCCTGCAGTGGCACCTGGGTGAGTAAACAAATTATACAAGAAGCTTGTGGCTTTAGTGGCTATATTCTGACTTATTTTAAACAGTTTACAGTATTTCCTTGGGCTTTGTTCACACAGGCATTGAGTGACACTATAAATCTGCTGTTTGATTTCTCGACTGGAGCTGCAAGCAGGCAGACTGTTACTCACCATTTTGGAGAAATTTATCTTCAAGACTGCAACAGAGGCAGCAAAATCTAAGGCCTCCTTCACACACCAAAATTGGTGATGGTGTTTGAAGTATACTCTGGATATTCTCTCTTGGAAGTACAGGCATTTGCAAATTTTCACAGCCAGGAGGCCCCTACAAATCAATGACAGGCTAACAGGAGCTGCAGCTGTCCACTGCTGTAAGCATGAATCAAGCAATTTAATGATCTTAAAGCGGAGTTCCAAGCTTTTTATGTTTATTAAAACAATAAACAAACACTTACCTGTTTCACGGTCCAGCGATTCGGTCGTCCAGAGGGTTGCTCCTCTCCCTCTCCTCTCTGCCGGCGCCTTCATTGACACTCTGGGCACCCGGCTGTGACAGCGTTTGGCTTTACAGACGGGCACGCACTGCGCATGCGCGAATCGCGCTACACTCTCGGAGCGGACAGCCGATCTTCTGGGACCTGTCAGGTGTCCCAGAAAATTGCCTAGAGGGAGAGGCCGCCTAGGTGGAGAGGAGGAGTCGCCTAGCGGCCCGTAGGCAGAAGGAGAAAGTAGGACTGGAAGGCGAAGAGTGCTTAAAGCGGAAGTTCCGCTTTAAGGACAGATGTTTGTTCCTGGATGCAGATAGGTTGCATTCAAGACCGATCATCTGTCCCTAACTGCATGTAACCCTGGCTCCTGTCAGCCAATCATTGACTTGTACAGGCTTTCTTGCCACGCCTGTCCACAAACACCTAGGCTCCTGGCCACAGATATCCACGGTATACTTGCCGCACCATGGCCAATTTAGCTATGTGAATGAAGACTAAGCTCTTTTCTTATAACTTTTATATATTGAAAAAGAATCTTGGCAGGCTGCAAAATAGAAAACACTAGGGGGAAGAGAATAGGGGTGAAGAGCTGCTGTTTGGCCAGAAAACTTGTAAAACACTCATGTTGTGCATTTATAGCCACTCCCATTGAAGTCTATGGGACCAAAGTCCAATCTGCCTGAAAAAAAGCTTATGGACAGTGCCTTGAAAAAGTATTCATACCCCTTAATTTTCCAATTTTGTCATGTTGCAACTAAAACCGTAAATGGATTTTATTTGATAGACCAACACAAAGTGGCACATAATTGTGAAATGGAAGGAAAATAATAGATGGTTTTACAGTTTTTTTACAAACAAAAATCTGAAAATTGTGGCGTGCACTTGTATTTAGCCCACCTGAGTCAATACTTTGTAGAACCACCTGTCTCTGCAATTACATCTACAAGTCTTTTTGGGGATGTCTCTACCAGCTTTGCACATCTAGAGAGTGAAATTTTTGCCCATTCTTCTTTGCAAAATAACTCAAGCTCAGTCAGCATCAAATGCACTACACGGATAGAGATGTCACGTCGGTTCAAATGTTCACTGTGTAGCCACACCCTGACATGTTTCGTCACAAAGGAGTAAGTCCTTTGTGACAAGACATGTCGGGGTGTGGCTACACAGTGAACATTTGAACCGACTTGACATCTCTATGCGTGTAGTGCATTCATTTTGATCGGCTACCAGGAGAAGATTTTTTCATAGAGAGGATTTGCAGTGCAGTGTGGTGGAGTGGTGAGATTATCCCAGGCTGATCGTAGGTACGCCGTGACCATTGTTTAACCAGTTAAAGGATATTGAGGAAGATTTCTGTGCCGTGATTCACTGCTTTATTTAAAAAAAAAATTGTGAGTGCAACTTTTGCAGATTCGTGTGTGGTGTTTTATTAAGCTGACCATTCAGTATGACACTATTGTGCGCTTCCTTTCTATTATTTATATGTGGAGCAATCTTGATCAAACTGTTGGAATTGGAATCCTTTTGAAACATATTTAAAGACCCTGTTTATGCCTGTCTACCAAAACACGTGAGTGTGAGGCATTTTGTTCTGGTGAGTGGCCAATTTGATGGGTGAAGGAATCACTGAACAGATTTGGTGTGGTGGAAGACTCTGAAGGTTGCAAGATTTCTTATCACTTATGAATAGGGTTGAGCGAACCCGAACTGTAAAGTTCGGGTTCAGTACAGACTTTGGTTTTTTTTTTGTACCCGAACCCGAATAATTGGAAAAAGTTTGGGTATGTTACCGCGAGCTGCACGGCAGCCAATCGCCATTTGTTTTACTACTGTGACTAGGAAGCCATCACAGCCATGCCTACTAATGGCATGGCTGTGATTGGCCAGTGCAGCATGTGACCCAGCATGTGACCAGCCTCTATATCAGATAGAGGCACACAGCACAGCTCGTCAGTCTGCTTTAGCTAGGGTAGGGACAGGCTGCTGCTGATTGAGGGAGAGTGTTAGATAGGATTATCCTGCTTGAGAAATCTACACCAGCATTGTTTATTTCTGTGAGATCTGCTTCTTTATAGTTTAGGGCTAGGTTCCTGCTTGTTGCTATAGGGATAGAATTATATAGGTGATTTTCTGTATATTTCACCAGCACTGCACCTGTCACCTGTGATGTACTGTGTGTGTCCAGTACATTGTTCAGGGACAGGTTCCTGGTATTTGCTATAGGGACAGAAATATATTGGTGACTCTCTGTATATTTCACCAGCACTGCACCTGTCACCTGTGATATACTGTGTGTGTCCAGTACATTGTTTAGGGCTAGGTTCCTGCTTCTTGCTATAGGGAAAGAATTATATAGGTGAATCTCTGCATATTTCGCCAGCACTCCACCTGTCCCCTGTGATATACTGTCTGTGCAGTACATTGTTTAGGGCTAGGTTCCTGCTTCTTGCTATAGGGAAAGAATTATATAGGTGAATCTCTGTATATTTCACCAACACTGCACCTGTCCCCTGTGATATACTGTCTGTGCAGTACATTGTTTAGGGCTAGGTTCCTGCTTCTTGCTATAGGGAAAGAATTATGTAGGTGAATCTTTGCATATTACACTATTGTTGTATTTAAAACATTTGAGAAATATGAGAACGTCAAATAAGGGACGTGGCTGCGGTCGTGGTGCTGCTGGTGGAGCTCCTGTTACAGGGAGAGGACGTGGTCGATCTGTGCCAGCTACACGCATAAGTGAAACACCTTTCTCAGGTGTGAGTAGGCGACAGAGCCTGCAGAGGTATGTGGTCGGGCCTAATCCAGCTCTATGAATGTTGAGGCCAGGAGCAGAACAGGCGGTAGTAGATTGGGTTGCTGACAGTGCCTCCAGTTCCTTCACATTGTCTCCCAACCAGTCTTGTGCTGAAAGTTCAGACTTGGCGCCTGCAGCCGATGTCCACCATCAGTCTTTCACCTCACCCCCTTGCAAATCAGCCAAGCAGTCTGAGCCCCAAATCATGCTTTTTGATGAGTCTGTTAGCATGTTTTCCCAGGGCCATCCACCTAGCCCAGCCCCAGAAGTGGAGGAGATTGAGTGCACCGATGCCCAACCACTTATATTTCAAGATGAGTACATGGGGGGACCATCACAGCACGTCTTGGATGATGATGAAACACAGTTGCCAACTGCTGGTGCTTTTGCAATTGTGCAGACCGACAAGGAGGGCAGTGGTGAAGACTGGGTGGAAGATGATGTGGAGGACGATGAGGTCCTCGACCTGACATGGAATCAACCTCATGGAGGTGACCCATGGAGTTCGGAGGAAGAGGCGGTGGTCACACAGAGCCACCAGCACAGCAGAAGAGGTGGCAGGGTGCCAAAGCAGAGCGTCCGTCCCCTAGACAGTACGCCTGCTACTGCCCAACGCAGCAAGGGACCTAGCACACCAAAGCCAGGTCCAAGGAGTTCCCTAGCGTGGCAGTTCACACAATGTGCTGATGACAAGACACGAGTGGTTTGCACTACCACCTGGGTCACCAAACATCTCCACATCAAACATCTCCACATCAAACATGTCCCATGGAAGCGTTCAGCTCTCTATCTCCCAAACACTGGAGCGGAAGAGGAAGTACCCCCTGTGACGGTAGTCGAACATATCACCGTCAAGCATTCCCTTCTTCTCTAATAAAATAAATCACCCAATATTCCATGAGTAGGAATATCCCTGGAATCGCCGAATAATCCACACATGAGCCAGGGCAGGGATCTTCAAACTATGGCCCTCCAGCTGCTGCGGAACTACAAGTCCCATGAGGCATTGTAAAACTCTGACATTCACAGACATGACTAGGCATGATGGGAATTGTAGTTCCTGAACATCTGGAGGGCCGCAGTTTGAAGACCCCTGAGCCAGGGCTTAATGTTGGATGTAACAGGACACACTTTATTGAAAGTACACAGCACATTTTTATACAGGATTTGGAACATCCCGCCCCCACCAACCGCTTTCTTATTGGTCCTTTTTACAGTCCCATCAGTTCCCACTCAGGTCCACCTTCCATGCAAATGAGGGCTTGAAAATGACACAGCAGGGATTGGTCACAACAGTTTGAATAGAAGCCTGTGATGTGTATTCAGACAAAAGCCCCAGGGGGGCAATCGATGTACACAATAGCCAGCCACAGAACAATGGAACCGTCTGGAGAATTGAGACAGGGCAGAAGTCATTTACACCTGATAATAGGCTTTAAATAGGGTTATCACACAATGGACAATGAGTATCTCTTATGAGTCTATTGACCTGGCTGGGGTTCAGAATAAAATCTCCTGTAATACATGAATTAGGATTTCAGTATTTCATGGTCCATGACATTACTCCCCCTGGGAAATAGTTCAACATCCACAGTGGGACCCAAACGGGTCACTCGAGGATGTTGATCAAGTAGTCCTAAGGTTCCAGGACTGTCTGCCAGGATAACCCATCCGCCTCCCTGCTTTGAGGCCCTGGCCCATAATCGGATGGCAAGAGGCTCGCATTCAGTCCTCTCCAACCTCCCTGTCCCGGCTAGGCCTGTCACACATCTCCCCTTTTGGCAGGGGACTAACCCAGTAGGAGACACCAGATGGGTTGTCTCTGAATTTAGTCAGTAGTTCCAGTCCCCCAATGCCGGTATCCATACAGTACTCCAAATCACTTGCTCCAGACAGAGCATTACCCCGCCATCCTCTGCCTCTCTCAGGGAACACGTCTGCCGCTGGGGAGAGGCCTGGACTAGCCCTTCTCACTGGAGTCCTTTCAGACGCTGGAGAGATGACAGGGTGGCTGGGCTCAGTCCATCATGCTGTTGGGGATCTGGGCCAACTGGCCACCATTTATGGGGTATACCAGTGGAGACTGAAGTCCCATCCACTGGTGTGAGGTGAAAATCCCCCAGTGCTTGCAAAGCAAAGCCAACATCCTCCTGTTTCAGTCCTGTACCATTTTCTGGGGTTGTGCCAGTGGAGACTGAAGTCCCATCCACTACCCCAGGAACCCCTTCTTCTGTTAGGTGAAAGCAGAGGCCCGGGGCACTCTGCTCTGTTGCCAGCTCTTCCGCTGGGTTGCTGTGAGTGGAGACCACAGTCCCATCCACCGATATCCACTCAAGCTGTAGTGGGGTGCAGCCGCCAGTAGCATCCTGTCCTGCTACCAGTGATTCAGCTGGGAGTAAGAGCTTTACCACCTCAGCTGGTTGCTGGGGAGGGGGGCCAACCGCCCCGGCTCCCTGGAACTCCACAGTTGGTCCCGGTGCTGGGCAGAGATGGCTGGCACTCTGCCCTGTTGCCAGCACTTCTGCTGGGGGTGCATAATCCATAACATCCTCTGAACAGTCCATACATTCTGTAATCTGTGGCTGGGGAGTGATCGCCATCTTCTCACCCTGAGCCTCCGAAACTGCCACAGGGGTGGGACAGAGGTCTTGAACCCTCTGTCCGGTGACCAGCGCTTCAGCTGGGGAAGTTCCTTGTAACTCCACAAATACTGCTCTTGGTGCTGGGCAGAGCACAGTGAAGTTTGGCCCTCATACCAGCTCTTCTGCTGGAGGCCCATCAGGTTGTTTTTCCTCAGCAGAAAAATCTATTAAATCCCGTCTCTGGTGTCTGGGGATAGGGGTTCACCATCTCCTGTCAATGGAACCCAGAAGATGCTATAGGTACTGAGCAGAGGTTAGCAGAGCTAACAGAACTTCAGTCAGAGCTAGTCAGAACTTCAGCTTTGGGAATGGCAATCTCCAGATTTTCCACTGCCGATTCACTGGCATACTGCTGGACAGGCACATTCCTCCATTCAAGATCGTCCCATGCAGAAACGGGATCATCAAGGGCAGTCGGCACTTGCTGCATCCGCCATATAACCTCCTGGTCCATAGCTGCAGGGGCAGGTTGGCAAAGCACACTGTTACCCTGCCACATGGACGATTCTTCAGCCAGGATTTCAGCATTGTCCACTGGTATTTCCTGATAGACCCAGGCAAAGGGAGCCTGGCCCTGGCGCTGAGCAGAGTCTAGCAGCTGTTTGTAGGCGATCTCCAGGTCCCATTCCCGAGCGGCCAGAAATTCCAAATCTTCCTGTAGCCAGTGCGCTTCCGAGATATTCAATTTTTTCTCTTTGTGCTCCATTATGTCCTCCAAGCGCCACTCCCGATCATCCCCAAAGTTGGGATCACTGGACATCCTCCAATACAACAATCCCAGGCCATCATAGTCATAGCCTTCTGTGGGGCTGTCATCCGCTGACCACGGGCACTCTTGGGCTACATACCACCGGAGGGCTCTGTAGCTCTCATCCAGCTGCATCTCTGCCCGGATCAGCCTGCTTAATTCCGCTGTCCATTCCTGCTTCGGTTGTTCCCCCAACAACGGCATTCTTACTTCATACTGTGACCAGTACCTTACATGGATGGAGGGGAGAGCTTTTCCCTGGTGTCGCTGCTCGAGAGCTAGCGCTTCCTTCCAGAGTTCGCAACGGATCGAATCAGACCATTCAAGCAGGACCTCTTCGGATACTGGTCCTGTGTGCTGTATCTGCTTCTCTCGCAATCTCCTTCTGAATTCCTCTTCAATGGTTACTGGTATCTGTACCTCTCCTCGTCTTTCATTTGGTGCTGCTTCTTTAGGCGTTGTCACCGATCGTCGTATTTCTGCAATTCTCAGCTCATGTTGCCGCTCTCGTTCTTTCTCATCAAAAGCTTTAAAAGCGCTAAACGGAATCTTCCTTGTGTCTGCTGTGCTGTACTCACTGTTTGGAGAATGTGCGGCTGCTTGTTGGACTGCTGCAAGTTTTAACTGTAGCTCTGCGTCTCTTATTTGTTTAGCCTCCTCCGCTACCAGGGTCATCACTTTCAGCACCACATCCGCCGTTGGGTTCGGACCGAACCATGATAATTTCTCTCTTATTAGCTTGTTGGCTGGTGATTCCTCCTCCTGAATCACTGGTGTCCCCATCTCTTGTACTGCTGGCGTTGCTGCAACCGAGTTCTCCTGGTCTAGCTCCATTAATTCTGCTATGATGACACGCTCGATTTTGTTGCTAGCAATCCTTCCACGAACTTCCAGTAGTTCTTTCAGTGTATTTCTTTTAAGCCGGGTGTACCAGTCTTCCATTCACTGTTCCCAGTGTCTGCTTGGAATCCTGCTGTAAAGGAAAGTAGAAGGGAAAATCCCGCTGCTGCCAACCAGTTGTGACGGTAGTCGAACATATTTCCGTCAAGCATTCCCTTCTTCTCTAATAAAAGAAATCGCCCAATATTCCATGAGTAGGAATATCCCTGGAATCGCCGAATAATCCACACATGAGCCAAGGCTTAATGTTGGATGTAACAGGACACACTTTATTGAAAGTACACAGCACACTTTTATACAGGATTTGGAACATCCCGCCCCCACCAACCGCTTTCTTATTGGTCCTTTTTACAGTCCCATCAGTTCCCCCTCAGGTCCACCTTCCATGAAAATGAGGACTTGAAAATGACACAGCAGGGAGTGGTCACAACCGTTTGAATAGAAGCCTGTGATGTGTATTCAGACAAAAGCCCCAGGGGGGCAATCAATGTACACAATAGCCAGCCACAGAACAATGGAACCGTCTGGAGAATTGAGACAGGGCAGAAGTCATTTACACCTGATAATAGAAAGGCTTTAAATAGGGTTATCACACAATGGACAATGAGTATCTCTTATGAGTCTATTGACCTGGCTGGGGTTCAGAATAAAATCTCCTGTAATACATGAATTAGGATTTCAGTATTTCATGGTCCATGACACCCCCCTACCCACCCGCGATCCCTGGCCCTGAATGCCAGCATTTCAAAATTACTGGCCTTTGAAATGCTGTCATTCCGTCTGGTTGAGACGCAGAGTTTTAAAAGCCTGATGGCATTGGCTGTCCCACAGTACGTCGTGCCCAGCCGCCACTACATTTCCAGGCAAGCCATCCCTACCCTGCACAACCAGGTGGGGACAAAATCAGGTGTGCACTGCGCAACGCCATCTGTGCCAAGGTCCACCTAACTACGGATACGTGGACCAGTAAGCACGGTCAGGGACGTTATATCTCCCTAACAGCGGACTGGGTAAATGCAGTGGCGGCTGGGCCTGAGGCGGATAGCAGTTTGGCGCATGTCCTTCAACCCCGAGGATTGCCACCAACTTCAGCACAGCCATGGGTAAACGCCAGCAGGCAGTTTTAAACGTTCCTGTTTGGGGGAAAAACCACACACCGCGCAGGAGTTGTTGAGGGACATGGAACAACAGACTGATGAGTGGTTGGCGTCAGTGAGCCTCAAGCCGGGCCTGGTGGTGTGCGGTAACGGGCAAAATCTCGTAGCAGCTCTGGGCCTAGCCCGTATGACGCACATCCATTGCCTGGCGCATGTGCTGAATTTGGTGGTGCAGAGGTTCCTGAAAACTTACTCCGATATGCCACAGCTGCTGCAGAAAGTGCGGGCTGTCTGTGCGCACTTTCGGCGTTCTCACCCTGCTGCTGCTCGCCTGTCAGCGCTGAAGCGTAACTTCGGCCTTCCCGCTCACCGCCTCATATGTGATGTGCCCACAAGGTGGAACTCCACCTTGCACATGCTGGCCAGACTGTGCGAGCAGCAGCAGGCGATAGTGGAGCTTTAGCTGCAGCATGCACGTGTGAGTCGCTCTGCAGAACAGAACCACTTCACCACCAATAACTGGGCCTCCATGCGAGACCTGTGTGCCTTGTTGCGCTGTTTCGAGTACTCCACCAACATGGCCAGTGCCAATGACGCCACTCTCAGCGTGACTATCCCAGTTAATTTCCAAGGCTTTCAGGGCAGTCATTCACAAGTGGCTCCAAAGGGTTCCTGCACCAACAAAGGCCAGGTATACAATTGTCCAGCAAGGGCACAGTTCTGGAGGATGAAGCGGTGGAGTATGAGGAGGAGGAAGACCTGGAGGAGGAGGAACCATGTTCACAGCGGGATGGCATCCAGACCAGCTCATGGCCATCACTGGTGCGTGGCTGGGGGGATACAGAGGACAGAGATGATGCACCTCCCACAGAGGACAGCTTTTCATTGCCTCTGGGCAGCCTGGCACACATGAGCCATTACATGCTGCAGTGTCTCCGCCACGACCGGCGGGTTTCGCACATTTTAACAGGTGCTGATTACTGGGTGGCCACGCTGCTGGATCCCCGTTAAAAGGACAATGTACCGTCCCTTTTTTTTTTTAACAGAAAGGTGTTTTTATTCACAAAACAGCATTACAAGATATGCATTAGTCGACAATCAGATTTGAAGAGAAACGGTAACGGTCAGAAACAAGCAATTTCAGCATGTGCAGATAGCAAAACAGAGAAAAATAGGGGAAATAATAAAAGTAAAATAATCTAACAAGGTGCAAGTTCATGGCTCTCTCACCCCAGCGCCCCCCATATGTAAACTATCAGGCGCCAATGTACCGTCCTTAATTCCCTCACTGGAGCGTGATCGCAAGATGCCCGAGTACAAGCGCACGCTGGTAGACACGCTGCTGGTGCAATTCCCACCTGGCAGCGGGGGCACAGTGGAAGCACAAGGCAAAGGCAGAGGAGGAGGAAGAGGTCGCCAACGCAGCAGGGGCACCGCCAGCACCTCAGAAGGCACGGTTAGCATGGCCGAAATGTGGAAAAGCTTTGTCAGCACGCCACAACAAACAGCACCACCAGCTGATATGAAATGTTTTAGCAGGAGGGAGCATTTCAGCAACATGGTGGAGGAGTATGTGTGCACACGCCTACCCATACTGAATGACGGCTATGCCCCCTTAAACTTCTGGGTCTCCAAATTGGGCACATGGCCTGAGCTTGCCCTTTACGCCTTGGAGGTGCTGGCCTGCCCCGCGGCCAGTGTATTGTCTGAACGTGTATTTAGCACGACAGGGGGCATTATCACAGACAAGCGCAGCCACCTGTCCAGAGCCAATGTGGACAAGCTCACGTTCATTAAAATGAACCAGGCATGGATCCCAGAGGACTTGTCCGTACCTTGTGCAGAATAGACACCGGGCTGGCCTTACCCAGCCATTGTTTTTTTTGTGATCTTTCTAGGGTTGCCATCTCATCCCTTTAAAAGCAAAAACATATTAATTACACAGGTTTTCTGGCTGATTTAGGTGCTGCTAATTAAACTCACTTGGTGCCTTATCGACATTAAATTAGCCCCAGAACCTGTGTAATTACTGTGTTCAGGTTTAAAGGGATGAGGTAGCAACCCTAGATCTTTCTCACTCTTTTGGGGTTTACCCTAATTTAAAAAAAAAAATCAATTAAAAACCAAAACCTGCTGTGTTGGCTACCTCCTCCTCCTCCACCGCCGCTTCCACCTACACCGCCACATCCACCTCAACCTCCTACTACATATGGACCTCGTCTTCCTAGGTCAAAATGATTTTATTTTTTATTTTATTTATTTTTTATGTTATTTTAAGTTTATTTCCCTATCCGAATTTATTTTCAGAGTACTTGCCATGCTCTTCCCGACATTTTGCTGCCATTTGCAGCCCTCCAGCCCTTAGTTTTTTAGAGACATTTTAGTAGTCAAAAGTCCGGGTCCCCATTGACTTCAATGGGGTTCGGGTCAAAGTTCGGGTCAAGTTCAGGTCCCGAACCTGAACTTTTTTTTCAAAGTTCGGGTTCGGTTGCGAACCCGAACATCCAGGTGTCCGCTCAACTCTACTTATGAACTTTCTTTGCTTTATAACTTAATTTAAATTTTCACGGGTTCATATTTATTTATTCATATAGTTTTTCATTTTCATGCCGTGTATGCAGCAGAGCAGGAGTAAGAAGAGACACCACCTGTTACTGTCCCAATTGTCCCTCCCAACCTGGCCAGTGCTTCAGAAAGTATCGTACATCCATCCAATATTAGTTCCCCTTATTAACAGACTGCCATTTCCCCATTTGCCTGCTACCATGTTACTACATTCCATGTTAATTAACTGACCCTGGCCTGTTTACCGACGATGTCTTTGCTTGCCGATTCAAACCACGTTTCTCACCTCCATGTGTACCAACCTCAGCCTGTTTACCGATGATGCCTCTGCCTGGCAATTTAAACTACGTTCCTGACTTCCATGTGCACCGACCTTGGCCTGTTAATCTTCCATGTTTTTGCCTGCCACTTGGACTGATCTTTTGGCCATTTACTTTTAGTACACAGGGGTCTCACAAATGTGAGGGGCTTCAGAAAAGCGTTCTGAGTAGAGAAAACCAGTTTTCTGTGCTCCCAGAACAGGGTCTGGTTGCCCGGAGGCTTAAAAGCGATTTGGGTGGGAGAAGCCTCTACCCCTGTCCCCCTGGCCCCCTGGCCCTAAGCTTGATGGTCCTTCCTGCTGCCTGGACCAATACTTTGGCTGTGCTGACCATATTACTGCCTGTAATGACCCATGACATTATGGACCATGTTTTTTCCTGCTGCTTGGACCAATACTTTGGCTGTGTTGATCATATATCTGCCTGCTGCCTCTACTAACTGCACAGTATTTCTGCTGGGACACCTCTGCCTGCTACCTGGACCTGTGCTTTTGGCTGTGCTTTTGGCTGTGCTCTGGCTGTGCTGACAGTATCTCTGCCTGTACGAACTATGGACAGTATTCCTGCCTGCTGCCTGAATGATTGCTTTTGTTGTCGCTGACCTCATCCCTGCCTGCTGCCTGCCGATGCTCTCCTCTGTGGACCACTGCACTTCTAAAACCACAGATAATCTTTTATTATTTAGTATGTACCTGCTATGTGTTAGATATTAGAAGGGCCTTCAAAAATGTGATCGGTAGTCAGAAAATGATATGTGCAATTTATGCTTGAAGAACGCCTGAAAGTGCTACTTCAATGTTGGGCCTTTGTATGTGGCCAGGCTGTGTAAAAGTCCCACACATTTGGTATTGCCATACTCAGGAGGAGTAGCGGAATGCATTTTGGGGTGTCATGTTTGCTATGTATATGCTATGTGTTAGAAATATCTTATAAATGGACAACTTTGTGTAAAAAAAATGAACCGTTCAAAAGACTCATAATGCTTCATATATTATACATTTGGGTGTGTGCTTTCCACAATGCGGTCATTTTGTGGACAATTCCATTGTCCTGGTGCTCCAGGGCCTTTAAAGGTGTAATAGGTGGTTAAGCAATTTATGCTTGTAGAACGCCTGATGTTGCTACTTCAATGTTGGGCCTCTGTATGTGGCCAGGCTGTGTAAAAGTCCCACACATTTGGTATTGCCATACTCGGGTATTTGTACTTTCCTGGCTTGTTATTGTCTCAAGAAATGAGATCGGCCTTCAGTACATTAGGTGTAATCAGATGTGATCAATTTTCAGTGATTGGCACCATAGTTTGTAGACTCTATAACTTTCACAAAGCCCAAATAATATACACTAATTTGGGTTATTTTTACAAAAGATATGTAGCAGTATTAATTGTGGTCAAATTTATGAAGAAAAATTACTGAATAATTGTCATTCAAAGTGTGAGAACGCTGAAAGTTGAAAATTGGTCTGGGCGGGAATGTGCATAAGTGCCTGGTATGGAAGTGGTTAAGTACCCTCGGGTGCAAGCCATCTGGTCCCGGTGATTTTATTAATGTTAAGTTTCCCAAGTCTAATTTTAATTCTGTCCTCTGTTAACCATGGAGGTGCTTCCTGTGATGTGTCATGAGGATAGACGCTGGAGTTTTGGTTACTGAAGCCCCCCGATTTCCTCATGAAGACTGAGAAGAAGAAGAAATTCAATACCTTCGCCATCTCCCCATCCCTTGTAACCAGATGTCCTTCCCCATATTTCCACATCAGTGATCAGGTCTGTATTGTAGATACAGTAACGCTTTATTTCTAGTGCGTCTACCATCTGACCTATAAAATTGTCCTGTAAGACATGTAGGAACTGGCAAACCTTGGATGAATGCGTTGTTCCCTCCGCCCAGTCTATGTCTGGATATTTAAAATCCCCCATTATGATAACACTTCCCATCCTTGCTTCTAATCCAAATTGTGATAGGAGATCTGTTTCTCCCTCCTCCCTCAGGTTAGGGGGCCTATAGCATACTCCCAGTATTATTTTCCCTATAGCTTCATCCCTTTGGAGCTCTACCCACAAGGATTCCACCTCCTCCCTAGCTCCTTTAGTGATGTCATCTCTAACATTGACTTGTACATTATTCATAATATATAGGCATACCCTTCCCCTTTTTTACCTTCTCTATCCTTGCAATAAAGGGTATGCCCTTGAATGACCAATCATGAGAGCTGTTGAACCAGGTCTCTGAAATTCCCACAAAATCCAAATCCTCCTTGTACAACAGTATCTCTAGTTCACCCATCTCGTCCACCAGGCTCCTGACATTGACATGAATATGTTTTGATCTAAACCATTCCACTGTTGCTCTGGCTGTATGTTTAGGATTGTTGTCTTGCTGAAAGGTGAACCTCCACCCCAGTCTCAAGTCTTTTGCAGACTCCAACAGGTTTTCTTCTAAGATTGCCCTGTATTTTGCTCCATCCATCTTCCCATCAACTCTGACCACCTTCCCTGTCCCTGCAAAAGAAAAGCACCCCCACAACATGATGCTGTCACCACCATTGTGTGTTCAGGGTGATGTGCAGTGTTAGTTTTCCACCACACATAGCCTTTTGCTTTTAGGCCAAAAAGCTACATTTTGGTCTCATCTGACCAGAAGACCTAATTACACATGTTTGTTGTTTCCCCCTCATGGCTACTTGCAAACTCCAAACTGGGCTTCTTATGGCTTATTCTTTCAACAATGGCTTTCTTCTTGCCACTCTTCCATAAAGGCCAGATTTGTGAAGTGCACAACTAATAGTTGTCCTGTGGACAGATTCTCCCATCTAAACTGTGTATCTCTGCAGCTCCTTTTGGGCTACCAGCTACCATGGGCCTTTTGGCTGCTTCTGTGAATAATGCTCTCCTTACCCGCCTGTCAGTTTAGGTTTGCAGTTGTGCCATACCCTTTCCATTTTTGGATGATGGAGTGAGCAGTGTCATGTGAGATGTTCAAAGCTTGAGATATTCTTTTATAATCTTGGCTAGGGTTGTCCCGATACCGATACCGGTATCGGGACCGATACCGAGTATTTGCAGGAGTACTTGTACTCCCGCAAATACCCCCGATACCTAAATAGAATACTACCCCCCCCCCCCCCCGCTGCTGCCGCCGCATCGAAAGCCGCCGCATCGCGCCGCCGCATCGAAAGCTGCCGCATGGGTTAAACGGCATGCGGGAACATCACAGCTTTCATTTGAATAGCTGTAGTTTTCCCGCCGCCTATAGACACTCCCCCTTGCTCGGGATTGGATGGGTGATCGTGATCTGTCCAATCCCGAGCAAGGGGGAGTGTCTATACGTGCGGGCAAAACAGCTATTCAAATGAATGCTGTGATTTTCTCCATGCGGCGGCGTGGCGGCTTTCGGCGGCAAAGGTATTGGGGAAAATGGCTGGAGGGACATGGCTGAAGGGACATATGTGAGGAACATGGCTAGAGGGACATGGCTGAAGGGACATGACTGCATATGTGAGGGACATGGCTGAAGGGACATGGCTGCATATGTGAGGGACATGGCTGAAGGGACATGGCTGCATATGTGAGGGACATGGCTAGAGGGACATGGCTGCATATGTGAGGGACATGGCTGAAGGGACATGGCTGCATATGTGAGGGACATGGCTAGAGGGACATGGCTGAAGGGACATGGCTGCATATGTGAAGGACATGGCTAAAGGGACATGGCTGAAGGGACATGGCTGCATATGTGAGGGACATGGCTAGAGGGACATGGCTGAAGGGACATGGCTGCATATGTGAGGGACATGGCTAGAGGGACAAGGCTGCATATGTGAGGGACATGGCTAGAGGGACATGGCTGAAGGGACATGGCTGCATATGTGAGGGACATGGCTAGAGGGACATTGCTGAAGGGACATGGCTGCATATGTGAGGGACATGGCTACATATGTGAGGGACATGGCTGAAGGGACATGGCTGCATATGTGAGGGACATGGCTAAAGGGACATGGCTGCATATGTGAGGGACATGGCTGGAGGGACATGGCTGGAGGGACATGGCTGCTTATGTGGGGGACATGGCTGCATATGTGGGGGACATGGCTGCATTTGGGGACACATTTAACCACTTGCCTACTGCCCAGACAACATTTTAGCTTCCGGCACTGTGTCTCTTTAACTGACAATTGCGCGGTCGTGCGATGTGGCTCCCAAACAAAATTGACATCCTTTTTTTCCCCACAAATAGAGCTTTCTTTTGGTGGTATTTGATCGCCCGTGCGGTTTTTATTTTTTGCGCTATAAACAAAAAAAGAGCGACAATTTTGAAAAAAGACACAATATTTTTTGCTTTTTGCTATAATAAATATCCCATTTAAAAAAAAAAAAAAAAAAAACATTTTTTATCTCAGTTTAGGCCGATATGTATTCTTCTACATATTTTTGGTAAAAAAAAAAAATCGCAAAAACCATATAGTGACTGGTTTGCGCAAAAGTTATATTGCTTACAAAATGGGGGAAATAATTATGATTTTTTTTTTATTTATTTTTTACTAGGAATGGCGGCGATCTGCGTTTTTTTTTTTTCGGGACTGGGACATTATAGCGGACACATCGGACACTTTTGACACATTTTTGGGACCATTTACATTTATACAGTGAACAATGCTATAAATATGCATTGATAACTGTATAAATGTAACTGGTAGGGAAGGGGTTAACCACTAGGGGGCGGGGAAAGGGTTAAATGTGTATCCTAGGTGTGTTCTAACTGTAGGGGGAGGGGGTGACTGGGGGAGGTGACCGATTCTGTCCCTATGTACAAGGGACACAATCGGTCTCCTCTCTCCCTGACAGGGACGTGGAGCTCTGTGTTTACACACAGAGCTCCACGTCCCAGCTCAATTGTCGGCAATCGCGTGTGCCTGGCGGCCTAGCCGGTTTAAATGACAGGGCGTCATATGACGTGCTGTCAGGAACAGAGAGTTACCCGCCTGCCGTCATTTGTATCAAGTGGTTAAAAAAAGTATCTGTATTCGGTATCGGCGACTACTTGAAAAAAAGTATCGGTACTTGTACTCGGTCCTAAAAAAGTGGTATCGGGACAACCCTAATCTTGGCGCTATATAATAATAATCTAACCCTGCATTAACCACTTAAGCCCCGGACCATTTGGCTGGACAAAGACAAGGCCACTTTTTGCAATTTTGCACTGCGTTGCATTAACTGACAATTGCGCGGTCGTGCAAAGTGGCTCCCAAACAAAAGTGATGTCCTTTTTTCCCACAAATAGAACTTTTCGTGGTATTTGATCACCTCTGCTGTTTTAATTTTTTTGCGCTATAAACAAAAATAGAGCGTCAATTTTGAAAAAAATTCTATATTTTTAACTTTTTGCTATAATAAATATGCCAAAAAATATATATAAAAATTTTTTTTTTTCATCAGTTTAGACCGATACGTATTCTTCTACATATTTTTGGTAAAAAAAATCGCAATAAGCGTTTGATTGGTTTGCGCAAAAGTTATAGCGTCTACAAAATAGGGGATAGTTTTATGTAATTTTTATACATTTTTTTAATAGTAATGGCGGCGATCTGCGATTTCTATCATGACTGTGACATTATGGCGAAAACATCGGACACTTTTGACACCACTTTGGGACCATTTTCATTTTTACAGCGTTCAGTGCTATAAAAATGCACGGATTGCTGTAAAAATTAGGGGTTATGTGTGTCCTAGGGAGTGATTCTGTTAGGGGGCGTGGCTACGAGTGGCACGTGACTGATCGCTGTTCCCGATGACAGGAACAGGAAGAAGGGGGAGATATTGTGTTTACAGCTCTGTCACCCGATCACGGGACACCGGCGCCAAATTAAAGGGGACGTACCTGTATGCCCATTTGCCCAGCCGTGCCATTCTGTCGACGCAAAAGATTGTGCGAAGTCCTTAAGTGGTTAAATTCCTCCACAACCTTATCCCTGACCTGTCTTTTGTTTTCATTGGCCTTCATAATTCTGTTTGTTCAATAAGGCTCTCTTGCAAACCTCTGAGGGCTTCACAGAACAGCTGTATTTATACTGAGATTAAATTACACACAGGTGGACTCTTTTTACTAATTAGGCGATTTCTGAAGACTTTAGATTTTAGTTAGGGGTATCGGAGTAAAGGGGGCGGAATACAAACGCAGGCCACACATTCAGATATTTGTAAAAAATAAATAAAACCATTTATAATTTCCTTCACTTCACAATTAGGTGCCACTTTATCCCGATAAAATACATTTTTGTTTTTGGTTATAACATTACAAAATGTGGACAATTTCAATGGGTATGAATACTTTTTTAAGGCACTGTACTTTTTTTGACAGGCATTTATTTCGACAAGAAAACCGTGTATTTTTTTCAGATGGAAATTTGACTCAAACTTGTGTTGCATACATACGGTCACACACATTTCCGACCGTCAAGAATGCAGTGACGTACAACACTTCAACAAACTGAGAAAAATGACGGAATTGCATACAGACGATCGGAATTTTCGACAGGAACTTTTCCCCTCTGAAAATTTGAGAACCAGCACTCAAATTTTTGCTGTCAGAAATTCAGACAGAAAAGTCAGATGGGGCCTACACACGGTCGGAATTTCTGACCAAAATCAGACTTTTCTTGTTGGAAATTCCGATCGTGTGTACGAGGCATAAGATGTCAAAAGGGGCTATTGAAATAATGGAATTTTGCTTGTTAAGCATCTTAAAGCTTCAAGCTACAAAATGCTCCTATGCGAATGGGGCTTAAATGTGATTGGATTTTTGCTGTTGCCTACTTTGTCAAAACAAGCAAAAGCAGTTATATTGGTCTGTGATGGTGCATAGAGGAGTATCTCTTTGAGTTGTGCATTTATTTACAAAGCCTGATTGGTTCACCTTAATTTTTATCTTGGGCCTCCCTCTTGAGGTTGTTGCCTTCATTTTTTTAAATGTTGTATTCTAAAGTCACAATACAATGTCCAAGAGTCGGTTCACACTGGGGCGACACGACTTCCAGCACGACTTTCAGAAGCAACTTCAACACGACATGAGCATGAACCACATGGCGATCTGGGGCGATTTACAACACGACTTGAAGTCCTTTTCAGGTCCTTTTCAGGTCAGGAGACATTCCAGTGGCCAATAAAACAACAATCAGCTCTGGGAGAGGGAAGGGGAGGGAGGGGTTTGCCTGAGAAATGTATGTTATCTTGCTGGAAGGTCGCTTCAATTAAAACAGTGATCAGACTTGGAAGCGACTTCCATTGAAATCAATGGGTACAAATCGCCTAGAAGTCTGATTGAAGTAGTACAGGAACCTCTTCTGAAGTCGGAGCGACATGAGTAGTGTGTATTAACACCGCTCCCATTCACTTACATTGCTTTTCTGGACAGCGCGACTTGGGACGACTTGAGACGACTTCAAGTCGGATCCCAAGTCGCCCCAGTGTGAACCGACTCTAACTGTGTAATGGGACTTACTGTTGGCTGTCACTACTAATGATGCACTACACTGATTTGACTGTATATGTTAATTGGAGGTATAATAACATAAAAAGGCAACCAAACATTGCTTTGTATTGCATTGCTTTTCTCCTTAAATGATGTCCTTTTTTGTAAACACAAATGTACTGGATTGACATGTTGAACCCATATACTAATTTGTAATTCTATTATCTACTTTTGAATCAGTATGAAATATATTCTAGTGACAACAGTACAAGAAGTCACTAACTGTGATAAAATAATCCACTTTTATCGTTTTCCATCCCACTCCCACCTGCATTATTAATAGATTTCTTATAATGTCATCTTATTTTTCACTATCTGTAAAATCACCTCTAATCACAAAATATGTATTTTGTTGAGTATTTACCTTGCTGAGGAGTAAAATAGACAGGTCCTAACACATTTCTGTTGATGTTTTTTCAGTAAGCTTGCCCCCCATCATCCGAGCCGTTCTGGCTGGGGGTTAGTCAGCGTTCCCAGCGTCTCCCCACAGGGATGTAGTCCCAAGGGAGTGAGCGAGCCAGAACGGCAGAAAGGCTCGGATGATGGGGGGCAAGCTTACTGAGGAGGAACAGGAAGTGAGAAATTCAGACAAAGTAAAACAAACATTTAGAAGGGAAATCGAAGGAAAAGGTAAGTGAACCAACAATGCACTAGCTTAAAGGAAGCTATTTAAAAAAAAAAAACAAGCCTTTACAACCCCTTTAAGGCTGCATTCACACCTAGGCGTAGGCGCTATGCGGCGTATTGCGGCGACATGAAATAGGCGTTTTGTCCCCGCGATTTGCGGCGACAAAACGCACCTTTTTTGCTGGAGGGGTGATTTTTACATCGTCGGCTATGCCCGAGTGCCGAAGATGCCTGAAAAAAAGGGTCCGGGACTTGTTTTAAGCTTCAGCCGTACGGTGTTTTGGCGTTCGGCGTAGAGATGTGAACCATCTCCATAGCCGACAATGTAAATTTGCCCCTCCAGCATATTT
This sequence comes from Rana kukunoris, assembly GCA_029574335.1. Lineage (NCBI taxonomy): Eukaryota > Metazoa > Chordata > Amphibia > Anura > Ranidae > Rana > Rana kukunoris. Next base: position 221,435,750 of record CM056059.1, on the reverse strand, counting down.
CAGGCTGCTACAGCGTCGGGCGTAGGGCGACAAAACGCCTAGGTGTGAATGCAGCCCTAATCATGAATTGCTGAATTGAGTTATTTTTGAACAATGGTTTCATTGGTGCACACCAACGTCTTCTGGGGTTTAATGAATTTAGTATTGATATCTATTAATTTATTTTTTCTTATACAACGTGCTGCTCCTTAAAAAAACTCACTTGTTTAATTACTTTAATTACTCTAGTTGTTGTTACTCATTATCTCTCCACTTCGCGCTGGTTCTGGGTTTTTAACCCCTCATTCACATTTAAGCTTTTAATCAATATCTCAATGAAAACAAGAACAATTTCCATAATTTTGACAAAACATTTGTTTAGCTCATTACATGAAAGTGAGGTTAATAATAAAACTTTAGTTTTGCTCAAATTAGTTGTTGCAAAAATGAATACACGCCAGAACAAAAACTACTACATCTAGTATTTTGTATGACCTCCATGATTCATAAGCTCAGCACCGAATCTTCTAGGCATGGAATGAACAAGTTAGCGACTTATTGCAATGTCTATCTTTTTCCATTGTTCAAGAACGACCTCTTTTAGAACCTGGATGCTGGATAGAGAGTGATGCTCAACTTGTCTTTTTAGAATTCCCCACAGGTGTTCGATTGGTTTCAGATCAGGAGACTTGGCCACTGAATCACTTTCACCCTGTTCTTCTTCAGAAATCAGGGCGCCATCATGAATTATGGGGCCCCTTACAGAGCTTCAGGCATGGGCCCCCTGGGGAAGCGGGGGGGGGGGGGGGGGGGTGCTGTGAATTATACAAAAAAAGAAGAAATAAAGAAAAATAAATATAAAAAAAAGGGAGTAGCCATCCGTGGCCCTGGGGACCTCTGGGCCCTTTTAATAAAGAGAAAAAAAAGACCTCTGGCCCTTTAACAAAATAAAATAAAAATATATTAAAAAATATTTTTTTTAATCAAAAATAAATTTAAAAAAGAGGGGGTTGCCATCTGGGGCTCTGGGCCCTTGGGGACCCCTGGACCTCTAAAAAATATTAAAAGAAAAAAAAATTGGCCCCTTTAATAAAAAAATAAAAGAAAAATATATTAAAAATATATATATATATATATATATTTATAAAAAAATAAATAAAAAAAGAGGGGGTTGCCACCTGGGGCCCTGGGGGCTTCCGGGCCCCTGGGGACCTCCGGACCCTTAAAAAATAATAAAAGAAAAAAATTGTCCCTTTAATAAAAATAAAATAAAAATATATTAAAATAAATATTTTTATTAAAAATAATTAAAAAAAAGAGGGGGTTGCCATCTGGGGGCCTCCGGACCCCTAAAAAATAATAAAAGAAAAAAAATTGGCCCTTTAATAAAAAAAAAAAGAAAATATATTAAACATAAATATTTTTATAAAAAATAAATTAAAAAAGAGGGGGTTGCCATCTGGGGCCCTGGGGACCTCCAGACCCCCGAAAAAAAATATATAAAATAAAATAAAATCAAATAATGTTTTTTTGTTTTTTTAGTGGATTCCCATCCGGGCCCCTGGGGACCCCCGGGCCCCTTACAGGTGTAATGCCTGTACCCCCCTGATGGCGGCCCTGTCAGAAATGCAACAGTTTCTTTATTAGATGTGTGTTTTGGATCATTGTCATGTTGGAAAAGTGCACGATGACCAAGGGCGTGGAGTGATGGTAGCATCTTCTCTTTCAATATAGAGCAGTACGTCTGTGAATTCATGATACCATCAATAAAATGCAACCCCCCGACACCAGCACCACAGAAGGGCAATGCCATCACCATGTTTCACTGTAGGCACCATGCATTTTTCTTTGTATTCCTCACCTTTGCAATGCCATACAGTTTTTGGTCTCATCAGTCCAGAGTACAGAGTCCCAGTAGTCTTCTTTTTCAGCACGGACCCTGGCAAATTCTAGGCAGGCTTTTTTGTGCATGGTTTTTAGGAAATGCTTTTTTCATGGACGACACCCATGCATGCCAGTCACAAAATATTCCAATTGCACACCTTCCTGGACAACAGCCAAAAAAGAAAAAACGGGTGCTGAAACGATCACCAGCAGGGAACTGGAAAGGCAATCATCTAAACATATTCGCCAGCACACTTGTGTGCTGGCAAATATGTTTAGACCCATGCATGCCATTCCTCTGCAGTGAAAGAGAAAAGAGAATGGAGGGCGCACCGACCTAGTGTGATACTGTAACACGATTTTTATTAAAATACTAAAATCATTGATTTTAGTATTTTAATAAAAATCGTGTTACAGTATCACACTAGGTCGGTGCGCCCTCCATTCTCTTTTCTCTTTTAGTTCCTTTTGAATTCCCACGATTCTGAGGAGGGCTGCAAGACTCTGGAAGATACTTTATAATTGAACTGTATGACCCCCACAAGTAAGAAATACCGGAGCGCAGGAGAATCATCATTGTTTTGCCATTCCTCTGCAGTGTCATGGGAAACAATCACCCCAGTTTGGCTTTCTATGTCTTTAGTTAACTGCAGTGAACTTGCATAGCAATTTCTTTATCGTACATCACGGGACACAGAGCGCATAGCCATTACACTTGGGTTATATGGGTACCTTCAGGTGTGGACACTGGTGTAATCAATTTCACAGGAAGTTTCCTCCCTATATAACCCCCTCCCACTGGGAGTGCTTCAGTTTTTTCGCCAGTGTCTTAGGTGTTGGTCACGTCTAGCTGTCCCTCGGAGGTCTCGGGACCCAGGATAGCTAGCCGGATCCGTCCGAAGTGCTTCAAAGCCAAGGTGTACGGTAACCGGGCCCTGCTGGAGTGGGGTTTTGCCTATAATGCCTCTCCTTGGAGGGCTGGATTCTGGGCTCCAGTGCCTTAGTCTCTTCCAAGAACTAAACGCTACTGATGCCAGGATGCTATATAGGTCCAGGGGTGTGGGTTCCTTAACACAGGACCCCGGTCCCTGAAGGTCCAAGACAATACCCACGGAGATGGGGGAAGGCTGGGCCTCTTGCATTTTGCAATACCCTGCGTCGTGGAGCAGGTAAGAGGGAACCTGCGGGACTTGGTTCGACAGTAGGTATCCCCCTGGGGGTTCTGGGTTGGCTAATGGTATGCTTGTGCATCAGCCACTATCTCCACTATGTCTTTTAAGGCAGGATGGGATGTACTAATGTTTACCCAGATAACATGTAGATATATATATGCTTTTAAAGATATGTATTTTGCTACTCCCCCCAGATTTGCCTGTTAGCATGATACTGCAGCCCCACGTGTATAGAGAGGAAGTGCTGACAAAACTCCTGTTTCCTAGGAAGCCTAGGGGGACAGCTTCCTCTATGTGTGCACTACAAAGATTAGTGGCTTACCGGGTGTCTGTGTTACTAGCGCTGGTCCAGGCTTCTCCTCTGCTCTCTGCTTCCTCCATGTTGGTTTCAGCGTGGGGGGGCGGGCCAGCAGCGTCAGGTCTCAGATAAAGCAAAAAAAAAAGCATTTCCTGGCTGGTCATTCCCTCCTGAGAGCAGTGGAGAGTGAGGACACAGAGCGCGCAGCTGAGCCATTTCTGGCTAACAGTGACACCCAGTGGTGGTTTGTGGATCTTCAGGTCTGGACTTGCCAGACTGACCAAAAAAAAAAAAGTTTTTTTTCTTAAAGGGACTCAGCCTTAGATCTGGCAGTATCTGAGTCGGTGCAACCTTGGACTCCAGCTAACGGGCATTGGTGTGGCAATACTCACAGGACTCTCCTCGGTATTGCCGCCTTCTCAGGCGTATGAAAAAAAAAAAAAAAAAAAATGTTTTACCATAGCCTGTCCTTATTAATGTTTCACTTCTAGCTACAACAGTTGGGTGTTGGCTGTAGGGGTGTCTCAAGGTTGTGCAATGGCTCCCAAGGGATCAGGACCAGCTAAGGCTGCAAAAGGTGCCAAAAAAGTAAAGGGGTCTCCAACGGGGTCAGAGGATTTGGGCCAGGCTCCAGTGGTCCCACCCTCACCAGATAGACCACCGAACAGCATCATGCAGGAGCCATTGAGGGTGCTAGGGGCAGAGGCGGCCCCCAATCAACCCATTCCCGTTTATGTTACGGAAGAAATAATAGAATCCACCCTGGGTGGGCTAGAGAAAAGGTTAACTGCTTTAATTGCCCGCTCTTTGCTGGGTGGCAAACGGGCTAGATCCCCGTCACCTAGAACGGTGTGTTCGGATGCAGAGGTCCTCTCTTCGGAGGAATTGGACCCACAGGGGGATCAAGCGGACCTGAGTCCTGACGGGTCAGACATTGAAGATTCCACTATAGATGAATTTTTTTTCGGCTTCTCAAGCAGAGAGTCTGTGGATCCAGTCTCTGACGGATATGGTTCGCACTGCTTTTAAACTTCCAGTGTCAGAACAATTAGCCCCCGCGGTATCCTCTTTAGGTTCCTTGAAGGCACCATTGAGTGGTGCGTCTTTCCCGGTTCACCCCCTTCTGGAGAGCGTGATTTTTCAGGATTGGGCTCGACCTGATAGGATTTTTATCCCTCCTAAAAGGGTCACCATTCTCTATCCTATGGAAGAAGAATTTGCAAAGAAATGGGCACTCCCTACCGTGGACGCAGCCATTTCCTGCGTAAATAAATTCCTGACCTGTCCGGTGGAAAATGTCCAGGTGTTTAAAGATCCAGTAGACAAAAAATTGGAGACCCTACTGAAGGCTTCTTTTACCACAGTAGGTGCCGTGGTTCAGCCAGCAGTGGCAGCCATTGGCGTTTGTCAGGCTTTAAAGGATCAGACTAAACCGATATTAAGGGACATACCGGCTCAGCAAGCTCGTGAATTGGCTGACCTCCCAAGAGCTCTCTGCTTTGCAGTAGATGCTATTAAGGACTCCGTTCAACAGGCGTCCCGTTTATCTCTGCTGTTGGTTCATATGCGTCGCATTTTGTGGCTAAAAAACTGGTCAGCAGAGGCACCCTGCAAAAAGCTTTTAGCAGGATTTCCCTTTCATGGTGGGAGACTATTCGGTGAAGACCTAGATAAATATATCCAGACCATATCAAGTGGTAAAAGTTCTTTCTTGCCTATCAAGAAAAGATCGCGTGGGCCCGCATTTAAGCGACAGGCCTTCACAGGCTCGGCCCCTTCAACTTCCCGTCAGTATCGATGGCCTCCCGGGCGTTCAGCATTTAATAGCCGCCCACAAGGACAAGCCACGACAGGCAAGAGGCCATGGCCTCGCAAGCCGGTTAAACCAGTCCTCAAGTCAGATTCATGAAGGGGCGCCCCCACTCTCTTGGGTGGGGGGAAGGCTTCGGTTTTTCTCCGAAGTGTGGAAGGCCAGAATTCCAGACTCTTGGGTAAGATCCGTGGTAACCACGGACTACAAGCTAGAGTTTCGGGAAGTCCCCCCTCCTCATCTTCAGGGGTCAAGTCTTCCAAGCGACCCATTAAAGAGGGCCTCTCTTGTAAAAGCATTGGATCGTCTCTGGCTCCAAGGAGTAATTGTAGAAGTACCAACCCAGGAATGGAGTCTGGGATTCTACTCCAACCTTTTCATAATACCAAAGCCCAATGGCGACGTCAGGCCTATCTTGGACCTCAAACGCCTAAATCGCTTTCTAAACATTCAGACCTTTCGTATGGAGTCCATACGTTCGGTGGCAGCCAGCCTATATCAAGACGACTTTCTAGCATCTATAGACATAAAAGATGCGTATCTGCACGTGCCGATCTACCCGGCACATCACAGGTTTCTTCGTTGTATGATAGATCACCGCCATTACCAGTTCGTAGTCCTCCCTTTCGGGTTGGCAACAGCTCCGCGGGTATTCACAAAGGTGTTAGCCCCGGTGCTAGCCGTCCTAAGGACAGAAGGCATTTTAGTCTTGGCATACTTGGACGATCTTCTGGTTATCGACAGCTCAGCTTCCAACCTCAATCAGGCAGTAGGTCGCACAGTTCAGCATCTAGAGGAATTCGGGTGGATTGTAAACCTAGAAAAATCGGTATTAAAACCCACAAAGCAGTTGGAATATCTAGGCCTTCGGCTAGATACAGACTGCCAGAGGATAAGTTTACCTCAAGTAAAGATCAGATCAATAACTCAAGCAGTTCAAGTGATCTTAGGCAAGAAGAGGCCGACTATTCGCCTATGTATGCGACTGCTGGGGAAGATGGTGGCCGCCTTCGAGGCTGTGCCCTACGCCCAGATCCATAACAGATATCTTCAGGCAGCCATTTTCTCTGCTTGGAACAAATCCATTCAGGCGTTAGATCGTCCGTTAGTGCTCTCCCCGAAGGTCCGGCGCAGCCTGTCTTGGTGGCTGGTCTCTCAAAATTTGTCAAAAGGGAAATCCATTTGCCCCATCACGTGGAAGATAGTATCCACGGATGCCAGCCTGTTAGGTTGGGGGGCAGTTCTAGAAGAACAAACCCAGCAAGGGCTGTGGTCGGGGGCAGAAAAACTGCTTCCCATCAATATCTTGGAGATCAGAGCTGCTCGACTGGCCCTGATCGCCTGGACTCTCCCCCTTCAGGGTCTGCCAGTAAGGATACAGTCCGACAACGCCACTGCGGTGGCATACATAAACCACCAGGGGGGCACGAAGAGCCCAGCAGCCCAAAGAGAAGTAAACCAGATTTTCTCATGGGCCGAAGCCCATGTACCCTGCATCTCGGCGGTGTTCATCCCAGGGATAGACAATTCTCAAGCAGATTTTTTGAGTCGTCAACAGTTGCTCCCGGGGAAATGGTCTCTTCACCCCCAGGTATTCCAAGAGATTTGCCAAAGATTCGGAGTCCCAGATGTGGACATTATGGCAACGAGATCCAACAAAAAATTGGACAAATTCATATCCCGAGCCAGGGATCCCTCGGCCTACGGGACCGATGCGTTGGTTTGCCCTTGGCACCAGTTTTCTCTTCTGTATGCGTTCCCTCCACTGCAGATGATTCCCCGCCTTCTACGGAGGATCCGGGTGGAGCGCAGGCCTGTGATCCTGGTGGCCCCAGCCTGGCCCAGGAGGGCTTGGTACGCACTCATCGTGAAGATGTCAGTCGGGGCGCCGGGGCCGCTCCCCCTGCGCCCAGATCTGCTGTCTCAGGGCCTAATCTGCCATCCTGCTTCACAGCAGCTAAATTTGACGGCTTGGCAGCTGAATCCCTAATTCTTAAGGGCAGAGGCCTCTCAGATCAGGTCATATCTACGTTGATTCAGGCTAGGAAACCGGTCTCCAGAAATATTTATTACAGAGTCTGGAGAACCTATGTGGAGTGGTGCGAGTCTCAAAAATGGCATCCTCGAAAGTTTTTTATTGACAGGATCTTGCGATTCCTCCAGGTTGGCGTTGACAAAGGGTTGGCTCTTAGTACTCTAAAGGGGCAGGTGTCGGCTTTATCAATATGGTTTCAAAGACCCTTGGCCACCCATTCGCTTATGAAAACCTTCTTGCAGGGGGTCTTGCATGTGAATCCCCCTATTAGAGCTCCCCTCTGCCCCTGGAATTTAAATCTGGTCTTGTCAGCTTTACAAAGGCAGCCGTTTGAACCTCTGACAGAAATCCCTCTTGTGCTACTAACCCGAAAGTTGGTTTTCTTGGTGGCTATGGCTTCGGCCAGAAGGGTTTCCGAGCTGGCAGCCTTGTCATGCAGGGAGCCATACCTTATTCTGCATAAGGACAGAGTGGTTCTGCGGCCTCAACCTTCTTTCCTTCCTAAGGTCATATCCAGCTTTCACTTGAATCAGGACCTAGTCCTACCATCCTTCTTTCCTACTCCCCAGTCCAGAGAGGAAAGACGGCTTCATACTTTGGACGTGGTTCGAGCCATGAGGGTCTATCTCAAGGCTACAGAGAAGATTCGAAAAACAGATGTGCTTTTTGTTCTTCCGGATGGCCCCAAAAAGGGTCAGCCGGCTGCCAAGTCTTCCTTGGCTAGGTGGATTAAGCAGCTGATTTTTCAGGCCTATGGTCTGAAGCGCGTTCCACCTCCCTTATCAGTTAAAGCCCATTCTACGAGAGCCATGAGTGCCTCTTGGGCGGCACACCATCAGATCTCTATGGCACAGGTTTGCAAGGCGGCAACCTGGTCTTCCGTACATACGTTTACTAAATTTTATAAGTTGGACGTTGCAAAGGGTACGGACGCAGCTTTTGGGCAGGCGGTCCTACGGGCAGCAGTATAGAATCCTCTGGCCCGGTTCACGCCCCCTTGTTTTTCTGTTGGTGGAGCCATGTTTTCTCCTGACAATGTTTTTATTTGGCTATTCTTGGCCTTACGGTCTCCCTCCCTTCATAGAGCATTGCTTTAGGACATCCCAAGTGTAATGGCTATGCGCTCTGTGTTCCGTGATGTACGATAAAGAAAAAGGGATTTTTAATAAACAGCTTACCTGTAAAATCCTTTTCTTGAAGTACATCACGGGACACAGAGCTCCCACCCCTCTTTTGGGGAACATTGTGTAACCTCGGGAGAATTGCTTGCTACAAAACTGAAGCACTCCCAGTGGGAGGGGGTTATATAGGGAGGAAACTTCCTGTGAAATTGATTACACCAGTGTCCACACCTGAAGGTACCCATATAACCCAAGTGTAATGGCTATGCGCTCTGTGTCCCGTGATGTACTTCAAGAAAAGGATTTTACAGGTAAGCTGTTTATTAAAAATCCCTTTTTTCCTTAACCGTTCTCCTCAGAAAATGCTCCTGTCAAGGTTTTAACTTCTGTGGATGGTCTGGACGTCTCTGTAAGATGGTTGCAGTTCCATTTTTGTTCCATTTTTGTATCACTATTGCTACAGTATTGTGACTGTAAAATGGGTATTATATGGTGTGGTTTTGCACACTTCTGGAACATTTGCGTTTAAAAAACAGTTGCACAAATATCACGTGAAACAAAAATTTGGAGCAACAGTATCACCTTCTTCTACAGGGCCTCTGATTTCAGAAAAAAAAAAAAAAAAAAAATATATATATATATATATATATATATATACACAGTGGGGATCGAAAGTTTGGGCACCCCAGGTAAAAACATGTATTAATGTGCTTAACGATGCAGGGTGCCCAAACTTTTGCAGACGCCATTTTTTTGTTTTCTGTAATTTTGAAAGTGTAAATGATGGAAATTAAATCTAACTTTTTTTGACATATTATAAGAATGTCTAATCTGTAATTTGATGCCTTTTGGAGATTTTTCCATCTTTCCTTGGCTTCGTTATGCACATTAATACAAATTTTTACTTGGGGTGCCCAAACTTTCGATCCCCACTTTGTGTGTATGTGTATATGTGTGTATGTATGTGTGTGTGTGTGTATATATATATATATATATATATATATATATATATATATATATATATATATATTAAATAAAAATATGTCAAGAACGAAAAAGGAAAGGGATCTTAGTTGGTGCATGTAGTTCTGATGTATGTTCATTATGAACTGATATTTCAGCATCTGCCCCCCTGCAAGACGTTTACAAGCCTGATGATGATGATTATGTCACAAGGAGTTATGAGAGCTTTTTCTCGATATAGGAACAAGTTAAAAGACACAAATAACGTTGGGACTAAAGAGGAGAGGGAGATTTTGGGATTACGTTTTAGCAATGCCTAGACATGCACTTTAAAGTGGAGTTCCACCCAAAATTGGAACTTCCGCTCAACCCACTACCCTCCCCTTAACATGCCACATTTGGCATGCAATTTTTTTGGGGGGGGGAGTGGGGGCTTCAGGAGGAGTGGGACTTTCTGTCCCACTTCCTGCTTCCGCCGAGGGGCTGGTTAGCCGATTAAGTTTAATCGCCTACAGCATGACAGGTCCTATGCGATTGCCTGTCCAATCAGCGGCGGGCCACGGCAATGGGTGCCCACGGCCGGGTGCCCACAGTTGCAATGAGGGCGCCGGCCGGGGGGGGGGAGAGGAGCGGAGCCTTGGTCGGCGCGTCGCTGGAACGCTGGAGCAGGTAAGTGATTGTTTATTAAAAGCCAGCAGCTACACTTTTTGTAGCTGCTGACTTTTAATAAACAAAAATATTGGCTGGAACACCCCTTTAATGCTCTGTACACACGATCAGCCCATCCGATGAAAACGGACTGATGGATTTTTTCATCAGTTATCCGATGAAGCTGACTGATGATCAGTCGTGCCTACACACCATCGGTTAAAAAACCGATCGTGTCAGAACGCGGTGAAGTAAAACACTACGATGTGCTGAGAAAAATTAAGTTGAATGCTTCTGAGCATGCGTCGACTTGATTCTGAGCATGCATGGATTTTTAACCGATGGACGTACCCACAGACGATCGTTTTTTTCTATCGGTTTTTTAACCATCAGATAATTTTAAGACAAGTTCCTATTTTTTTAACCGATGGATAAAAAAAAACTATGGGGCCCACACACGATCGGTTAGTCTGATGAAAACGGTCCATCAGACAGTTTTCATCAGACACACCGATCGTGTGTACACAGCATTAGGATTTACAACCATATATGTTAATTTGAATGTGCTAGTATGCCTCTGAGTTCTGATTCTATTTAGAGACTTTGGCCCAGATTCACAGAGAATTAGATTCTCGTAGAGTATCAGAAATACACTACGCTGCCGTATTTTACCTGGCTCTACGTGGAATTCAGGTAGATTTTGTCCAGTAAACGACAGCGGCGTAGTGTATTTCTCCCGTCGCAATCCATCTGCGCGAGTAGGGGGCATGAAGCATTTAAAATAGGCACGTTCCCGCGGCGATCGAACTGCGCATGCTCCGTTCGCAAATTTCCCGCCGTGCATTGCGCGAAAACACGTCGTCACGTCGTAGTAGCGTCGTTTACGTACATTCCTATTCCCGAACGAGTTACGTAAAAAAAAAAAAAAATTCAAATCGACGCGGGAACGACGGCCATACTTTACATGGGTTACGCACTGTTAGACCAGCAAAAAGCTCCTCTAACATTACGCAGCCAAAAAATGACGTAGGCGATTGCGAGGGACACTCGTACCTTCGTGGATCGCCGTAAAAACTAATTTGCATACCCCGACGCATGAAAACAACGCGAACTCCTCCCAGCGGCCGCAAAAATATCGCAGCGTAGATCCGAAGGCTTACGAAGACGTAAGCCTCTCGGATCGAAGCCCGAAGCCGCCGTATCATGGTTTGAGGATTCAAACTAGTGATACGGCGCGCGAAATTTGAAATTACTCCTGTCTAACACCAGTTAGACAGGCGTAATTGCGAATCTGGGCCTTTTGTTTCTGGGCTGTTAAAACGTATAGTAAATAAAACTGTTACTGGTAATTTACTGCACTTTTGATTGAAAATAAAATATTCTTCTGACAGTACTGTCAAGTGATATAAAAATATTTATACTATTCCTGACCTGCATTTGCTTTCAGCGAATGCAGTCAGTGTGTGGGCTGCTCATCAGTAATAACCTTTTAAAACCTACAACCCATAACTGCTTTCTGTGGGTGCTTTCTAATTATGTTATCCAACAATTCTTCTCAATCGTCCAGAAAATCCATTACCCTGCTCATTTTCTATTTAATAGCTGCGCACCATATTTCCCTTAGGTGTTTCTGATTTGCCCCCTAACTCCCTCAGCTCCGCCTTGTCCTTCAAAGTCTGTGCAAATTGCAAAGCAGATTTAAATCCGAGTAATATATGACTTTCATATTTAATATGTCTGATTATTTCTGTACTCCTTTACAAAACACAGGCAGAGAGGCGGAGTGATCGATAGATTAAGGTATATATAATATATACTGTATATGTATGTGTGTGTATGTATATATGTGTGTGTATATATATATATACAAATTACAACTCCAATTACAAAAATTGGGATACTATTTATGTGACAGGTCGTCACGATCCCGCAAACCGTCCCACGTCTGGGTCCTGGCTTCCGATTTTGTCTCCAAGCAGCAGTGGAACGCACGGCGTTCACTGAGCATGAGCCAGGCTGTGGCTCCTATTGTCATCTCATGTGGGCTATTATTACGCTATTTGGTTCCCTTTCTTTCTTTTATTCCCAATGGGACATCATGGTGGAGAGGAGGATGCATGTAAACAAGTCTCCTAATTTATCCCTATGATTCTCTAAGCAAGCCATAGTATTTTTCAACTAAGCACTATGAGACATTCTTTTTAATTAAAGAGGTTATGGCTGGGTGTGTGTTTTGAATATATTACCAAGTGGTTTATTGAAGATGCCTCACTGAAGATTTTTTGGAGTGTACAAAAGGACAATTTAATTTTTATTTATTTTTTTATTGTTTCTAGCACTTTGTTTTCCATGTATTATTTATATGTGGTCTTAATTGGTTCATTTAATTCTCACATGACTGCTGAGAAGCATAAGCTCATTTAAGACCAACTAATAACCAATACCTTGCCCCCCAAAAAGACACAGAAGCCGATTAACTTGGAAATACGGCAAGGCCTCGGCTTTATCGAACTTTTCAAATATACCAAACAACAATGCCAGCCACAGTATACCATGAACACCCATAAAACATAGTCTAAGAGGCCTTTCCTTACCATAAGACAGGTTTTAGACTGACCCCAGAATTTACCAAACTATAATGGCAGTCACAGTATACCGTGGGCACCCATAAGCATAAACTCACACGAGCGGATATGTCTCACACGAGCGGATAGGCCTCGTACACACGAGCGGATATGTCCGCTGAAAACGGTCCGATGGACCGTTTCAGCAGACATCTCCGATCGTGTGTATGGGCTAGCGGACAGATTTGTCCACCCGACAGATTTCAAAGCATGCTTTGAAATCTATCGGGTGGGAATGTGTCCGCCCGACATGTCTGCTGGTTAGTACACTTACCAGCAGACATGTCGTCCCGCACCGCCGCCGAATGGATTCGGTGCATGCGCGGAAGTGTTTTACTTCCTGGTGCGTTGACGTAGCGGTGACGTGGCGGCGTCAACGTCACCGCCACGTCACCGCGCCGTCCGCCGGCGGGGAATTTGATCCGATGGTGTGTACACGCCATCGGACCAAACTCCAGATCGGACATATCCGATGGAAACGGTCCGCGGACCGTTTTCATCGGATATGTCCGATCGTGTGTACAAGGCCTAAGAGGCCTATCTAGTGCATCAGTGCCAGACAGACATTAGACTGACCCTAGACTTTAACTTGAGGGCATAGCCCACAAAGCAACAAGAATTAGAAACAAGAACAAAGTATGTGAAAGGCCAAAACCAGAAAAGGGGTTTTGGACCAAACAATAGGTAAAACTGGCACAACATGGAGCAATAACATGCTTAATAGAAAATATTGAATCTACAGGCCGATAATGCCGTGCATTGTTACCCCGCATGCCCTGCATTGTTACATGGATGATAAGAATGAAGGGGCCTGAAACAAATTGTCCCAGGTAATACCAGCAGACAGTGTAGTCCATGAAAACTGTCACAACACACTATCTGAAAGAGTGTCCTCCGGTGAAGGGTCGTTGGCGGCACTAGAACTAAGGGTGACCGGACTGGAACGGTACCGAGATCACCATAGAGACGCGGCGTTCGCGCTCCAACTGCACCTGGAGGAGGTTGAAGACCGGAGCCGATGCAATAACTTGCAGCTCCGGGGAGTCCCGGAATCGGTGGACGCAGATTCCCTGGACGACATGATCCTGGAGCTATTCCGTGACATACTGGGTGACCCGGAGGAAGCTGTGGAGGTGGATCGCGCACACCGTGCTCTAGGCCCGAGGTCGGCCAACCCAGACAGGCCAAGAGATGTAGTCTGTAGACTGCTGAGATACGCGCAGAAGGAACGCAAACCGGTATTGGACCTGGCAAGACAACGTGGATTCACCTATCGATGGGGCTACCCACTTGCAGTGACCTTTTAAGAAAGATGAAGCCACCTTCACGGTGCAGTCCCCGGCAGACCTTTCAGCCCTCTTTCGGTTCCTGGACACAGATCAGATCCCGGGCCCAAATTGGCTGCAGCTGTTGCCTCGCACGTACGGGAGATCGGGTCCCTTGATGTACAGACCTGGAGCGGAGGCTCGCCAGAGGGGTCGGAGATGGAGGAGACAATGCGCCCCCTCAGGAGAGGGGCATCGTGAGTAGGCCGTAGGCCGCAGTCTCCAGCCCTCCATATCCCCACTAGGCAGTGACTTTGGCACCCCCCGTACCCTACACTTGTGGCCCCGAAGTCCCCTAGGCAGTGCTAACATTCTGTCCCCGCAGTGCCGGATACCCCCTTTTCTTTTGTTTTTGGGGTGCTCTTTCCCCCCCTTTTTTTCTTTTTTGAATGGGGGTTGACGCTTCAACCCCGCCCCCCCCCCCCGCTGTCCGTTTTATCTGGTTTCACTGGCCCCATCTCCACCACCCGCGGGGGGAGGGGAGCCGACTCTTTGATTGGGGTCTGGTCTGCACTGACCCACACAGTTTAGGGGCTCCAGCGCTGTTAGAGCGCGCCCCAGGCTCTTGGAGGACGATTGTGTACCCCCCAGCCATATAGACGTCCCCCACTGTCTGTGGGAACATGGCAGTACTATGTCACCCCAGCGCAACTTTTGTGTTTTTCTTTTTTATACTCCCCGCTGGCGAGAGGACACCAGAGACCAGTGTAAGGGATTGTGCCTAACTTTCTTGTGGACCGGCGGGTAATGGGGGAGGGATGTAGTGGGATGGGTTGGGAGGTGGTGGGGGGGTGGAAGTCCCACTCCTCCTGAAGCCCCCACTCCCCCCCAAAAAAAATGACATGCCAAATGTGGCATGTAAGGGGGTGAGGAGTGGAATAAGCGGAAGTTCCATTTTTGGGTGGAACTCCGCTTTAAGCTAATTTAGATTTTCTCCTCTGCCACACCTCCTTCAGGAGACGCGCTTCAGAGCAGATAAGCTTCTGATTCTAAAAAATAAGTATTACCCCACAGTTTACCACTCCTACTCTGATGCAAAATCTAGAGGGGTTTCTATTCTGATAGCTGCCGGAGTACCCCAGAAAGACGCGGGGGGATGTTTTTTGTTCCTTGGGGGCCAGATCGGTTCGGTGGGTGTTACCCTGGCGAACTTCTACGCCCCAAACGAACACCAGGACTGTTTTTTGACAAGACACCTAGAGCGCCTGACAAGATTCGCCTCTGGTCAGCTAATAGTGGGGGGAGACTTTAACATACCCCTGTCCCCCCTGGAAGACACGTCCAATGGTACGTCCTCAACATCTGGGAAGATGCGCGGGCGGATACAGGCTGCGCTCCACGCCTGCCAGCTAGTGGACACATGGCGTCTATTCCACCCGGGAGAGAAGGACTTTACCTTTTTCTCCAGGCCTCACCAAGTATACTCCCAAGTATACTCCCGAATTGACTACTCTATGGTTCAACACAGAAACCTGATTGCAGTCAAAGACGCTAAGATTGGATCGATCACATGGTCAGACCATGCCCCGATCGTGTTACTTTACGCCTTGTCAAAGGCCGAGACTAGCAGGAAACATCCCTGGAGACCGAACGAATCCCTATTGCAAGTTCCGGACACTCTGGCAGATGTAGTAAAAGAGCTGGGGCATTACTTCTCCACCAACACCACTCTGGATAGTAGCCCGGAGGTGGTGTGGGAAGCCCATAAGGCGGTTGTACGCGGTATTTTCATCAAACAAGGGGCCAGACGGAAAAGAATTAGGACAGAACAGCTGACAACATTGATGGCCAAACTGCAGTCCCTAGAGACACGACACAAACAGACACCGACGAGGCAATTAGGACTGGAATTGGATACCACACGACGGCAGGTTACTGATGTACTCACATACAAGGCTAAGGCTGCCATTCAGATCTGCAGACGCAAGGTCTATGAGTCTGGGAACAAATGCGGGAAGATGCTAGCTTGGTCATTGCGGACGCAGAACAGTGCGTCCTACATACCTCGTGTTTGTTACTCGGAGCGGACAGAAGGTGTCGGTCCCACAATCGATCGCCCGGGAATTTAGAGACTTCTACCAGGCCCTATACAATTTACCCCCTAAGTCACCTAACCCCAGTGGGGACCTCGCACGAGACTATCTGACCTCCCTCAACTATGCCAACTCTACCCTCCGAGACCAGGGAACTACTGGAAGAGCCCATTATTTTGCTTGAGCTTCAAACGGCCCTGGGTAACACCAAAGCAGGCAAGGCCCCTGGCCCGGTCGGACTGACTGTCGCATACTACAAGACGCTACTCCCCTCCCTGGGCTCGCACTTAGTGGCTCTGTTTAACAACCTCGGTTCGGGGACGAGGCTACACATATCCACCTTACAGGCACATATAGCTGTCATTCCTAAGGAAGGAAAGGACCTGAGCCAGTGCGGTAGTTATCGCCCTATTTCGCTCCTCAATGTAGACCTCAAACTCCTTACCAAGATTGTAGCATCCAGAATCCAGCAGCACCTGACGGGCCTTATCCACCTTGACCAGGTGAGGTTTGTCCCTACCAGAGAAGCTAGGGACAATACAGCCAAAGTCCTAAACCTTTTATACACAGCGAATGCCACAAGGACGCCTTGTGTCTTTGTGAGTACGGACGCCGAGAAGGCGTTCGACCGAGTCAACTGGCAATTTATGTTTGACACGCTAAGACATATCGGATTGGGACACAGGATGCTAAACTGGGTCTCGGCGACATATACGAACCCGACGGCTCGCGTTAGGGCCAATGTGGTTTTGTCGGAGGCATTCCCGATTACGAACGGGATGCGACAGGGGTGCCCCCTGTTGCCTCTATTATTTGCGTTGACCCTCGAACCCTTCTTGAGACATGTACGGATATATCAGGAATTAGGGTGGGAGACGGAGAATGTAAGGTTTCCGCCTATGCAGACGACCTACTCTTCTCATTGACGAACCCTGCTACATCCCTCCCTGGCCTAATGCTTTGCAATGGACAGACACAGCCCTGAACTATCTAGGCACCCGTATACCCCCGTCCTTCTCCCAGATTTTTAAGCTTAATTTTCCACCATTGTTAAAAGCGGTCCAGAAGCTGTTAGACCAGTGGACTACCGGCCTTCACTCCTGATTCGGGAGTTGCAGTATGTAACGGCTACCCAAGTAGGGAGAGGGTATGAGCCGTTGGCGACGTCCTTTTCCCTGGCAAGTTGCTATGCAAGTAAGTCCAGTATAAGCTCATCCACGAGAGCCAAAGGGAGAGTCAGGTCCAGTTGTAAGAGGCACAGAATAAATCCCATCGCATTCCCTTCCATAAACGAGACAGGCTACGTTTGAAAGGTCAAGTAGACTCACTTTAATGGTACATTTCTTGGTTTATATCTAGTTACAAACTGGTGAGTGCTCAAGGAACAATGAAAGTCTCCGCCCCTTCCCTCCACAGGGGGGCCCCAAGTTAGACACACTGTCACCAGGCTAAAAGAAACCACATTTCTTTCTCAATAGACTTCAATCACAGATAATCCCATCAGTAGATAAGCATTTCGGCACCGCAAAGCCTGACAAGTTCTTCTGAACACAAATGACATGCTAATTCAATACACAGACAGAAGACTGTTAATTTGTAATACAATACACAAAAGAGAGAGGAGACATTTAGAATTCAGCAGTGAAAGAGTCACTCTACAATTAACCTTCTAAACTCAGAACTAACAAACCCAAAACAGCCCTCCAGATATCTCAGGATATAATGTGGATAATCCATATCTCAGGTAGTCCCAGATATCATTCATCCTATTGTAACACGTCCTTCGGTTCCTTGTATGTCCCACTGCATGATTATTATAGATGTACAGGCAGAATACATAGTTCCGTTACACAGTATAATCAAGATGTCCATTCTGCCTAAATTCACATACCTCCTCCAAGCCCTCCCCATACACATACCGGTGAATTATTTTAGACAAGTGCAAACCATGTTTAAAAACTTTCTGTGGGCTGGGAAACACCCTAGGATACACAGATCGGTACTATCCCTACCCAAACTGCACGGCGGGCTGGCCATGCCTAACGTTCGTACATACTACCACACAGCACACTTAAACCGTCTTATAGATTGGTGCCGGCATGGAAGTATAAAATTGTGGCCACACTTAGAGCAGGCACAGAGTGAGATCTCATTGCAGAGGGCTCCATGGTGTTCTACGACAATACCCAAGCCTATACATTCCCACCCGCTAATAGGGACCACGATCAAAATCTGCGTTAGATTGTTAGGTCAAACAGAGCTATCGCCATTGCGCCCGGTGCTGGGCAATCTGCAATTTGAGCCGAGCATACGTGACGTGAAATTCCAAGCTCTGAGAAGGTCTGGCACTTTTAAGGCCTCCCATTTTAGCATTGCAGGCCATTGGAAAACACTTGCAGAACTGATGGATCGGGAAGGGTGGTATCAACTAGACTTTGAGAGCCAACCAACTTAACCATTTTCTGCATACCATGGCACCCCCCCTATGGGAAACCCCAACCTCACACCTCTAGAGGAGCTATGCTCAGAGCCGGACATACTACCATACGTACTTTCCATTATACACAATATACTGATCACGCCGCAGGAGGGATATCAGGTCCCCTGTATTGCTAAGTGGGAGCGCGAACTACGCTGCACATTTTCGGCTAAAAAACGACAACAGATACTGACTTTCACGCACAAATCCTCTATATGTGCTAAAACCCAGGAGACAAACTATACAATCCTGACCCAGTGGTACCGCACCCCAGGCCTACTCCACAAACTTGTTGGGTCAGCATCAGACACTTGCTGGCGATGCCAGAAGGAACCGGGCACATCACTTCATATTTTCTGGTCATGCCCGCTGCTGGGGTCCTTCTGGACGGAGGTCAGGAGGATATCGCAAAAATTCACAGAACGACAGATCCCGGATGACCCAGCTTTTTTACCGTTACACGCTAACACTTACCCTACACTCATCTACAAAAAATCAATCGTCCAACACTCCTCTACAAAAAATCAATCGTCCAACACCTTCTGGACGCAGCCAAAGCGTGTATCCCCAGCTGCTGGAAGTCTCCAAACCCACCGACGGTAGCGATGTGGCTGCAGAGGGTAGATGACATTAATAAGATGGAGGACCTAATCCTCACAGACCAGGGTAGACAGGAGGCATATAAGCAAACCTGGCAATTATGGAATATTTTCACCTACTCAGACGAAGGACAAACACTTAGGGGACTGCCTTAGACTGTCTGACCTGAATCGTTCCCGTGCCAGGGAGTGGATGGATCTGCCACCATGCGATGGGATGGCGGATCTGGTGGATGCACTGATCCATGCCTGCAAGCTTCTCCCCCTCTTCCCTCCATGTCACCCACTGGGAATTTTCTTCTCAGGGTGACTGTCTTTCTCTGTTCTCCCGATTGTGGTTCGGGACTGGCTATTCTCTTCAGTTTCCCTTTCATTTCTCTCTTACAAAACTTTTAGAAATTGGAAAAAAGGAGGGCGTGTCTGCGGATCCTTGAGTTTGCACTGCACTCCACGGGTTAATACGGCCCCGCTGATGATAATAACATTAAGAGGACATGGTGGGCTAGGTACTGTTAGTGCGGTGTGGGCTGCGTTACACCCGCACGAGTGGGTGGTCTGCTGTGAAATAATGACTCATTGAATGACTCTGTTAAACCTACTGATCAGTTGTACCTATTCGGGTTATGTCTATACACCCGTGGATGTTATTATGTGTGCAGTGTTGCTATGATCCATGTGGACTCGCTTCCTGTTGTGAGTAAATAAAGTATTTTGAAAAAAAAGAAAACTGTCACAACAAATTCTGTCAACTGCAAAGGAAAATTTTCCCCACAGTGTCAAAATTCGGAATGACAAAAGGCCCAATAAACAAAGGAGTCAACGATGGTCCAAAGTAATGCTGGGGAGAGACATGAAATCGGGAACAAAAAGTGAGGACAAACTTATAGCAAAAATGTTAATGTTTTTTATCTACCTAAAAGCCATCTCTGTCATCCGAAAAAAAAACATCCCATAGCTGAATCTACCCAGCGCATTTGGATGTGCCTCAGCGTAGCCTTTTCCTATAGTTCAGGTTCCACCCAGTCACCTCAGGTCTTTGTAGCAAATCCTAAGGGAGCTACTTAAATTCCCTTTTAGGTTCACACACACAGTGATGCCATGCTTCCAGCAGTTAAGGCTCCCTTTCCCTAAAGGTGGTTCAAGGGGCCTTCATTATCACTGGCACATTCACACAGTTGATTTTACTATTCACATTTAGTGCCCCTATATCTTTTCAATATAGTCGTTTTCTAAAACTATCTGGGGAGCAGCTATTTAGTCATTTATTACACAATGGGTTTTTTATAACACACTGTCCCACAATCCGCTTGAGTGCTATCGTCATATACCACTTTCTCCCAGTCTGAATATAGATATCAGATATTTCAACCGCTAACAACAGACAATACTTGTTTGTTTGCTTAACATTAACTGTTTATTAGAACCAGAATACAAGTCTTAAATACAGTTGAGGAGGTTCCTACCTGCTCATATTACTCTAACAATACACCTGTAACCAGAAACATAAATTAACATGAGCTGATTAACGAATCCTTTAACCACTAGCCGACGGCCGTACGACTATGTACGGCCGCAAAGCGGCTCTACTTCTCTGGGAGGTCGTGTTTTTACGGCTGTCCCTTTCTTCGTTCCCGGCGCGCGCTCCTGAGCGCACAGCGGAGAACTGCTGTGCTGGCCGTGTCCCTTGGACACAGCCAAACACAGATCGCGGTAAATAGCCAATCACAGCGGCTATTTACAGCGCGATCTGTGCGGCCAATGAGAGATGATCTCAAATGTAAACATATGAGATCATCTCTCATTGCCGGCTCACACACAGACAGCGTCCTGTCAGGGAGAGAGGAGACCGATCTATGTCCCTTGTACATAGGGACACAGATCGATCAGTTCCCCAGTCAGTCCCTCTCCCCCACAGTTAGAACACTATACAGGGTACACATTTAACCCCTTCCTCACCTCCTAGTGTTAACCCCTTCAATGCCAGTCACATTTATACAGTAATTAGTGCATATTTATAGCACTGATCGCAGTATAAATGTGAATGGTGCCAAAAATGTGTCCGATGTGTCCGCCATAATGTCGCAGTCCCAATAAAAATCGCAGATCGCCGCCATTACTATTAAAAAAAATAATTAAAAAAATTATTCTGTCCCCTATTTTGTAGGCGCTATAACTTTTCAGCAAACCAGTCGCTTTTTTTTTTTTTAATTGGGCTATTTATTATAGCAACAAGTAAAAAATATTGTATTTTTTTTTTTTAAATTGTCGCTCTTTTTTGTTTATAGCGCAAAAAATAAAAAGGTGATCAAATACCACCAAAAGAAAGCTCTACTTGTGGGGAAAAAAAGGACATCAATTTTGTTTGGGAGCGCAATTGTCAGTTAAAGCGACGCAGTGCTGGAAGCTGAAATTTCACCTGGTCAGGAAGGGGGTATATGTGCCCAGTAAGCAAGTGGTTAAAGCAGCTGATGTGACTCCCTAACTACAAAACACATTATCATACATATCAACACAGAAATCCTTCATACAATTTACAGGGTTAATTAGCATAGACAACAATGTGTGAAAGACTCTTAGGCCGCGTACACACCATCGGTCAAAACCCGATGAAAACGGATTGAAGGACCGTTTCATCGTTCCGAACCGATCGTGTGTGGGCTCCATCGGTCAGTTATCCTTTGGTCAAAAAAAAGAGAACTTGCTTTAAAATTTGACCGATGGATGCCTGACCGATGGGTCAAAACCGATCGTTGGTATCAATGCTGTATCTTGGCCTAGGCCAACAAGGCCCAGGCCTAAGGCAGCACTTTGCAGGGGGGCAGCATGAAAAGAGTGCCCACGTTTAGTGTAGTGCCAGTCTTATGAGGTGGACTGGGCCGCAATAAGAATCGGTCTGGTGCCCCCATAAAGTTAAACTACTGCCGGTATGTTAGGGATGGAGCAGACACAAGGGACACTGAAATGGTTTCTCCTATACCTGGCAAGTAGGTAGTAGGACTCTCCTGCATTATTTTGCTTCTGTCAGTTGTACATATTAAGGAATCTCAATTTTAATTCTGTTGATTGCTGATGAGAAAAATAAACAGATTCCTTGCAGATTTATTTGTTCCTGTCCCCAATAGTTTTTGCTCACTGCCTGGACCACATACCTTCATCACTGTGCTACATGTTTTCTGCTGCACCACTGGCAAGGTTATATCCTGTTAGCCCTCCATACATTTAACAACAAATTGTGCTTAAAGTAGAACTATAGAGTAGTGTTAATTTTAATTTTTTTTGCCATCCGTTCATTTACCGTAATTTCCTGCCCCATATCCAAAAATTAAGGGAATCCCCCCCCCCTCCCCCCCCTCCCCAAGGCCCTCAGAACTAGTGTACCCACTGGAAAATGTCAGGGCTGGTTTTAAACAGGAAGGGCTATGACTTTGACAGGAAGGGGTGGATAATATTTAAATTGGGTGTTGCACGAGATTTGTCAGGCCTAGGGCAGCACAAAACCTAAATACACCACTGGTTAGTATGCAAAAGCATCGGTTAAAAGGCCGCGCATGCTCAGAATCAAGTCGACGCATGTTTGGAAGCATTAAACTTCGTTTTTTTCAGCACGTCGTTGTGTTAAAACACGTAAACGTCACTGCGTTCTAACGCGATCAGTGTGAAAGGGGACTTACTGAAATAGTCGTGGGTTGCTTAACTACTTGCCGACCTGCCGCCCCTGCGCGAGAGCCCATAGCTCAACGTTGGCTCTCACAGGCCACTAGGGGGAGCGCGCGAGTCCCCCGAGTCCCGTGCGCATGCCCGGCAGGCACGCACGCCGCCGGGCACCCGCGATTGCTCGTTAGAGCGGGGACCGGGAGCTGTGTGTGTAAACACACAGCTCCCGGTCCTGTCCCGGTCATGTACAATGTATGAACGGAAGATCGGTGATTTCCCCTAGTCAGTCCCCCCCCCCCCCCCCGGAGCTGAAGAACGGGGAGAGCCGTTATATCGCTATAAAAATGCCAATGGTCCCAAAAATGTGTCAGAAGTGTCCGAAGTGTCCGCCATAATGTTGCAGTACCGAAAAAAATCGCTGATCGCAGCCATTACTAGTAAAAAAAATTAAATAATAAAAATGCCATAAAAATACCCCCTATTTTGTAAACTCTATAACTTTTGCACAAACCAATCAAACGCTTATTGCGTTTTTTTTTTAACGTAAAATATGTAGAAGAATAGGTATCGGCCTAAACTGGGGAAAATTTTATTTTTTTTTATATTTTTTTGGGGGGATATTTATTACAGCAAAAAGTTAAAAATACTCATTTTTTTTTTCAAAATTATCGCTCTATCTTTGTTTATATTTAAAACCGCAGAGGTGATCAAATACCACCAAAAGAAAGCTCTATTTGTGGGGAAAAAAGGACGCCAATTTCTTTCTCGTACATCACGGGACACAGAGCAGCATATTCATTACTATATGGGTTATATGGAGTACCTTCAGGTGTGGACACTGGCAATCTCAAACAGGAAGTCCCCTCCCTATATAACCCCCTCCCATAGAGGAAGTACCTCAGTTTTTTCGCCAGTGTCTTAGGTGTTGGTCACGGAATAGCTTTGCCTCCACATCCTTGGGATTAAGGCGGGCTAACCGGATCTGTCCAAGGAGCCTCAGTGCCAAAGTGGACAGTACCCGGGCCCCAAACCGTGGGGTTTTGCCTATAATGCTCCTCTCTAGAGGGCTGGACCCTGGGCCCAGGACTTGGGTTTTTTTCTAAACCAAAAGATCCTGTTTGCCAGGGTGCTGTATAGGTCCAGGACAGTCGGTTCCTTCCAGGACCCCAGTGCCTGAAGGTCTACTACGCTACCCACGGAGATGGGAGAAGATTGGACCGTTTTGGCTATGCAAACGTCCTGCGGCATGGAGCAAGTAAGAGGGGAGCCTGCGGGACTTGGTTCGACAGCAGGCTCTCCAGGGGAGATCTTAAGGGGGGTAGCCTGAGTATGCTCTGCATTGGCACCATGGTCACTATGTCTGATGGACAGGATGGCCTGAAATGTTCCCCCCCCCATCACTTGATCCCCCTACCTATCTATGTATGTTTGCTAGCTACCTGCTGCTCGCTGGTTGAAGGTCTTTTTAAAAAAAAAAAAAAGGGAGATCTGTCTCTAGGCTAAAGGGACTCCTTAGGGGCCTGTTTTAAGCCTTACCTAGCCGGGATTCAAATCTGCCGCCTGATGCGTCCTCCAGCCTGCATTTCCTGGGCTCCAGAGTGCGTCTCCTCCTGGGCTCTCCTCCCCCGACAGTCGCGCACGTGCGCATGCATATAGAAAAATTTTCGCGCCGTTCGGGAAGGGGGGGGGGGGGGGGAGCGTGAATGCAGTGTAGAGTGGGCGTGCCTTCAATTGCTGTTATACACAGCAGGCGCGATCTTAGCTCAGATCAAAGCTGAGCTGGAAGAGAGAGGACGCAGAGCTGGCAGCATGGTGACTCCCGGTGGCGAGAAAGGGGTAGTACATGCTGGAGTCAGCTCCAATGCTTTTTGTTAAGCTAAAAATCCCCTTGGCAACAGGTTGAATGCTGGCAAACATGTTGGGGGTGGGGCTGTATGTTGTGAAAAACAATAATATTATAAAGGAAAACATACTGAGCCCCACCGTTTTTGGGCATTAGTGATCCTATTGTCCCCTAAACCTTATTTTTTGTACTCCTGGCTATAACAGTCTGTTGTTGTAAGCGGAGTCCCTCGGTTTTGTATTATGGCTTCCAAAGGTTCAGGATCAAAACACAAAAAAAAAAAAAAGGGCAAAGACAAAGGGGTTCCTCCTCTGGTTCTGATGATATGCCAATACTTTCTCCACAGGTTATTCCTATAGGGGTCACCTTGGATAAGCCATTAAGGGGGTCTGGTGCTGAGGCTGGCCCAGATCGGCCCAACCCTGTGTTATCACAGAGGAGATGCTAGCTGTCACCCTAGGGGGGCTAGAGAAAAAAGTTAACAGTTATGATCGCTGGCTCTATTTCTGGCAAGAAGCGGACTAGATCCCCATCGCCAAAAGGTGTATCCTCGGATGCTGAGATTCTCTCTCCGGAGGAATTAGAATTTTTAGGAGGATCGGTTGGACCAGAACCTAGAGGAAGGATCTACCACTGAGGAATCGTTTTCAGCCTCCCAGACGGAGAGTCTGTGGGTCCAGTCTTTGACAGACATGGTCCGCTCGGCATTTAATTTGCCATTTCCAGAGCCTCAGGTTCCTGCGGTATCCTCTTTGGGTTCTTTTAAAGCGCCTTTAAGCAACGCAGCTTTTCCGGTCCATCCTCTGTTGGAGGAATTGGTTTTTCCAGGATTGGGACGACCGGGCAGAACTTTTTCTGCCGCCTAAAGCCTACGGCCACATCACCCTGAAAGCGCCCGATCTCGTCTGATCTCGGAGGCTAAGCAGGGTCGGGCTTGGTTAGTGCCTGGATGGGAGACCGCCTGGAAGGTTTCTGTTATTTACCCTATGGAAGAGAAATTTTTCTAAGAAATGGGCGCTCCCAACTGTGGACGCAGCCATCTCATGTGGTAATAAATCATTAACTGGCCCGGGGGAAAACATACAAATGTTTAAGGTCCCGGTCGATAAACGTTTAGAGACACGTTTTCAAGCATCCTTTGCTACGGCAGGAGCAGTGGTACAGCCAGCAGTGGCTGCAATTGGAGTTTGTCAGGCGTTAAAGGACCAGACAAAACAGATGCTTAAAGACATCCCTGCCCGATAGGCAGAGGAGTTATTGGATATTCCCAGAGCTCTGTGCTTTGCGGTAGAGGCTATAAAAGACTCCATCCAGCAGGCGTCTCGTTTGTCACTATTTTTAGTGCATATGAGAAGGCTCTTACGGTTGAAGAACTGGGCGGCCGAGCCCCATACAAAAGACTACTGGCAGGTTTTTCCCTTCCATGGAAAGATCTGGATAAATACATTCAGACTGTTAAGTGGCAAAAGTACCCTTTTACCAGTCAAAAGAAGTTCCGGGGTCCTGCGTTTAAAAGGGCAGCTCCCCCCGGTTCTCGGGGCCCTCAAATTCCAGGCAGTATCGGGCCTCCTGCGCGATCAAACTTTTAACAATGGATCGCAAGGACAGGCCTCTGGGGGCAATAGGCCATGGTATCGATCCCCGACAGAGGGGGTCCGATCATCTGTGGCCACAGGCTACAGATTAGAATTTCTAAAAGTTTCCTCCACAAGGAAGGCCTCAATGCGGGCGGCATTGGATCATCTGCTGTACCAGGGCATAATGGTAGAGGTACCAGCCCAAGAACAGGGGCTAGGTTTCTATTCCAATCTGTTTGTCATACCAAAGCCCATCGGCGATGTCAGACCAATTTTGGACCTAAAAGGTTTAAATGCTTACCTAAGGGTTCGCTCTTTCCGGATGGAATCCGTTCGGTCAGCAGCCGCCATACTCCAGAAGGACGACTTTCTGGCTTCTATAGACATAAAGGATGGTTACCTTCATGTACCAATCTTTCAGCCACATCAAAGATTTTTTTGCGCTTCGCAGTGATACAGCGTCACTTCCAATTCGTGGCGCTCCCCTTCGGGCTGGCTACGGCCCCCGGGTATTCACGAAGGTCCTAGCTCCAATTCTAGTCAATCTAAGGATCCAAGGGAGTCTTGGTCCTAGCATACCTGGACGACCTCTTAATCATAGATCACTCGCTTCCTTGGCTGGAATGCGCAGTAGCCCTCATGGTTCAGTACCTCGAGAGGTTCGGCTGGGTCCTAAACCGGGGAAAAATCAGCATTTCAACCTACAAAGCAGTTGGAATATCTCGGCATGAGATTAGACACAGAACAGCAAAAGGGGTGTTCCTGCCCCTGGTAAAGGTCGAGGCTATCAAAAAAATAAAAATTGATTCAGTTGGTTCTAAGCAAAAGAGAACCAACTATTCGCCTATGTATGCGATTACTAGGCAAACTAATGGCCATGTTCGAGGCGATACCGCACGCTTCCACACTCGCGTCCTACAGGCGAGGCGCTGTGGCTTAGTTGAAAGTGCCTGTCTAGTAAACTTGAGATCCTGAGTTCAGATCTCAGCAGTGCCTGCCGTGGCATCCTTCCAAACAATTCTAGCAGCTTGGAGCAAGGGAGCAAAGGCCTTGGAGTTTCCTGTGACGCCATCATTAAAGGTCCGGCAGAGTCTATGCTGGTGGTTAAACCCTCAGAACCTTCTGAAGGGGAGTCTTTCTGCCCAGTGGTCTGGAAGGCTAGAGAGCGGTCTTGAACGAGTTCACTCGCCAAGGAACTTGGGCAGAGGCGGAGAGGCAGCTGCCCATCAATATCTGGGAGATCGGAGCGGCTCGGCTAGCCCTCCTGGCATAGACATCCAGATTACAGGGGTCCTCGGTGAGAATTCATTCAGACAATGCCACAGCGGTGGCATATATGTGAACCACCAAGGGGGAACCAAGAGTCAAGCCACTCAAAGAGAGATGAGCTTGGTTTTTCGGTGGGCAGAGGTTTATGTACCCTGCATATCGGCGATATTCATTCCCGGGGTGGACAACCTGCAGGCGTACTTCCTAAGTCGCCAAACCCTGTCGCCGGGGGAGTGGTCTCTGCATCCACAGGTCTTTCAGACAATCTGCCAGAAGTGGGGAGTGCCAGACGTGGACGTCATGGCATCAGGATTCAACAAGAAGCTAGACAGGTTCATGTCTCGAACGAGGGACCCTATGGCCTGCAGAACCGATGCGTTGGTTTGCCCTTGGCATCAATCATAACTTCTATATGCATTTCCCCCGCTGCAGTTACTACCCCGCCTGTTGCGCAGGATCATAGCACAGGCCGGTTATCCTGGTAGCCCCAGCTTGGTACCGGAGGGCATGGTACTCACTAGTCCTGAAATTGGCAGCGGGAGGCCCTTGGACTCTTCCTCTATGGCCAGACCTACTCTCACAAGGCCCGATCCTCCACCCTGCATTACGGCATCTAAATTTGACGGCCTGGCGGCTGAATCCCTGATTCTCAGGGGTAGAGGTCTGTCTAGGCAGGTAATCCCTACCCTCATTAAGGCTAGAAAGCCGGCCTCCAGGGTAATTTGTTACAGGGTTTGGAGGGCCTACGTAGGCTGGTGTGAGTCTAAGAGATGGTTTTCCCGCAAGTATACCATTGATAGAGTATTAAGTTTTCTCCAGCTAGGAGTGGATAAAGGCCTGGCATTAAGCACGATCTAGGGACAGATTTCAGCCTTATCAGTGTGGTTTCAGAGGCCGCTGGCCGCCCACTCGCTGGTTAAGACCTTCATACAGGGAGTCTTACGTGTTAATCCTCCAGTCAAATCACCACTTTGTCCATAGGACTTAAATCTTGTTCTGTCAACTCTACAGAAACAACCCTTTGAGCCGTTGGCTGAGGTACCTTTGGTTTTACTGACTAGAAGGTCGGTATTTCTGATCGCCATAGTTTCGGCCAGGAGAGTATCGGAATTGGCAGCCTTATCTTGTAAGGAACCATATCTCATTTTTATAGGGCGGTTTTCCGTCCTCATCCTTCCTTTCTACCAAAGGTTATATCCAGTTCCACCTGAACCAGGATGTGGTACTTCCATCCTTCTTTCCAAAACCCACCTCTAGAAAGAAGGGGTTGCTGCATACGTTGGATATTGTCAGGGCCATAAAGGCCTATCTTAAAGCTACAGAGAAGGTTCGGAAAACAGATGTGGTGTTCGTTTTACCGGAAGAGCCCAAGATGGGTCAGGCAGCGGCTAGATCCACCATCGCAAGATGGATTAAACAATTAATCATTCAGGCCTGCGGTTTGAAGAGGTTGCCTCCTCCTTTGTCGGTAAAGGCCCATTCTACCAGGGCCATGGGCACCTCCTGGGCAGCACATCATCAAGATCTCTATGGCTCAAATATGCAAGGCAGCAACGTGGTCGTCAGTCCACACGTTTACAATTTTTTTTATCAATTGGACGTAAGAAGGAATGCGGATACAGCCTTTGGGCAGGCAGTACTGCAGGCCGCGATTCAAGCTCCTCAGGATCTGAGGGGGCTCCCTTGATTTAGATTTCAGATTTACATTCTTGACTAAGTTGGATTTATTATTATTTGAGTATACCTCTAAATTAAATCCTTTTTTGGAAGATGTCTCCCTCCCCTCATTAAAGCACTGCTTTCGGACATCCCATATAGTAATGAATATGCTGCTCTGTGTCCCGTGATGTACGAGAAAGAAAAAGAGATTTTTTAATACAGCTTACCTGTAAAATCTTTTTCTTGGAGTACATCACGGGACACAGAGCTCCCACCCCTCTTTTTGGGGAACATTTTTGGGAGGCATACTGCTTGCTACAAAACTGAGGTACTTCCTCTATGGGAGGGGGTTATATAGGGAGGGGACTTCCTGTTTGAGATTGCCAGTGTCCACACCTGAAGGTACTCCATATAACCCATATAGTAATGAATATGGTGCTCTGTGTCCCGTGATGTACTCCAAGAAAAAGATTTTACAGGTAAGCTGTATTAAAAAATCTCTTTTTATACTGTAGACTTGTAATTCTTAGAAATAACTCACTTAAATCTGTCCAAACCAGAGTCTAGTAGACAGTTTGAAACACAAAATCATAAAATTATAATATAATAAAGAACTATAAATAATTATAACAAATGATAATGTAATTATAATAAAAATTATTCAATAATGTAATCGAATCAAAATCACTGAAATTTGCTCAGTTGTGGCTGTCATTACTTTTATTTTTTTAATTACAGATTTCCCCACAAATCGCTATCGCTCAATTCTGCAAGTGATTATAATTTATTATCGCTGTTTTCTAGCTGCTCTAAAATCACTTTTGACATAAAGGGACACTTTTGGTTGCTATTGACAATCTACAGTTTGCAGACACAAAAAAAATGTTTTTATTATGTAAAAGTACATGTGGCACATGGACGTTTACTAAAGTAAGCAAGGAGTTGTTTAGGGAGCATACTAATAGGATGTACCGGCCATTATGGTTCAGTACCTTGTCATCTAAATAAAGGGGTTATAGAAGAGTTGGCTGCTGTTAAGACCCCTCTTTTATTAGAGTTTGTGCATGCTGTGAAGATATGGGAGAACTAGCTATTGGAGCAAATAGGTGGAGACGAGGCTTTGAAATGAGTCTCCTGCACACACAGAACCTCACAGTGAGATTCCTTAGCCAGCTTCCAGAGGGAAGACCTTTTCTCTAGATGGTTGAGGCCTTTAGCGTTTTTCCTCAGGAATTTGATAGTCATTCTGAATGTAGAGGAGACAAAAATTCCAAAGAGATCTTAGCTTGATAAAAGTACTGTAGAAATTGTCTGCAAGTGTTAGCACAATAGAGTATATGCCCTGAGTTTAAGCTGTATGGTAAAAATAAAAAAATTGAAATGGTAGGCAACAAACAACAAATAAGAACTAGAAAAAATAAATAAAAAATTAGATAAGAAAAACTAATAACTGTGTGCCAAGTGGCCAAACAATCGGCCTTGCGGGAAAGTGTTGTGCACTTACTTGGTTAATATAGATGTTAGCTTAGTAGGACCCTGTTCAGCGACTGGAGGAGTAGCGGGGGTGCTGAGTAAATTGGACATCAGGATGCAGGACAGAGTGTCTGTGATTCTCAGCATTCTCAGATTCCCACCATTTGTGTTTTTTGGGATTATACCCCATAAGTGGAGATCCTGCAAACCTTCATTCAAGTTGGAAGCTGTGAATTTTAGCTCCTTTGTAAGTAATCAAAAGCTTAGCAGGATTTATCCACTTGTATGGAAGATTACGGTTTCTCAATGCTTTGGTGACTGTATTTAGTTTCCTACGCATTTGGAGGGTATATTGTGATAAATCGGTAAATATTTGGAGGTGTGAATATAGATCAGGTAGGGATTTATCACTTCTGGATGTCTGCATAAGTTGTTCCTTGACATGGTAAAAGTGTACGCGTAAAATCACATTCAATGGAATGGTGTCAGGCAGGGATGGCGGTTTTGGCAAACGGTGGATACGATCAATCACCATTTCCATATTTTTTAGGTCAGGCAGTAATGCTTTGAAAAGCCCTTTTGCATAGCTTGTTAGCTTATGGGTTTTTCATGTTTCCGCAATTTCTTAGATTTTTATGTTGTTGCGACGTGACCTGTCCTCCAGGACCACTAGCTTGCATTTGATCCAAGCGTGATCCTCAAGATTATCCTCATGTGCATCAACAAGGTCGTTTACGGTCGATGCAAAACCCCCCAATAGGTTTTTAATTTGTGACACTCTGCCTGAGACAGTGAGGAGATATCGGCATGTAGGCTCTGCATAACAGCATATCTGACTGCATAGAATTCCTAAGGGTGGACAGCATGTCCTTGAGTGTAGTGTCTAGTATAGGCTGATCATTGGTAGGGAAGCTGGCAAATGGGTCAGGAGTACTGCAGGGGTTAACAGTATGCATAGTGTTAAGGCTTACCTCTGGTGCTGCAGTGTGGTCTGTGTCCAAACCTCATCCTAGCCTTAGCAGGGCTGCCTGTTAGTGGAGTGCCTGGATAGGAGAGGGGCAAGCCTTGCTCAGGGTTGTGAGCTCCATAAAGCCATATTCTTCATCTCCAGTGTTGTGGCTCTGTGAGACTGAGAGGAGAGAGAGGCAGGTGTTGCAGCTGCGGTGCCATCTTGGATTCGTCCGGTGGACGGCTGATTCAAATAGGCTGCTATTTTCTGGGGGTGATTGTCACTGATGTGCTGCATGTGCTCCTGAAGTATACCTTGTCCAAATGTTTATATTGAAATAAAACAGTATTGTCTTTATGAAATTATGAAAATCTTTGTTTTGGGAGATTTTACATTTTTCCACAAATACAAACAAATTCAAGTTCGTTTACCCCAGCTATTTTAAAGACAAGTGATACAAATGATATGCTTAAAATATATGTATATATTAACTAAAAATACAGTGCAAATACATATCAGGTATATTGAGTGATTATACAAATACATGGATTTACTTCTAAATATCAAAGATAAATGATGATACAAATATTCACATTTCTAAGCAAGCTTTTATTACAAAAGACTACATTTCACTACTAATTTCAATAAACTTAGACTTGGTATCTTTTAGTGAATAGCTCTCCGTGGTTTCACGGACTTGTAAAAACAATTGGTGTTTTATTTAGCACTATGATCCCTTCTCAAAACAAACAGGCCTTACACTCTAAAATGCACAAACAAAATGTTATTTCTTTATCGTACATCACGGGACACAGAGCGCATAGCCATTACATATGGGTTATATGGGTACCTTCAGGTGTGGACACTGGTGTAATCAACTTCACAGGAAGTTCCTCCCTATATAACCCCCTCCCACTGAGAGTGCTTCAGTTTTTTCGCCAGTGTCTTAGGTGTTGGTCACGTCTAGCTGTCCCTCGGAGGTCTCGGGACCCAGGATAGCTAGCCGGATCCGTCCGAAGTGCTTCAAAGCCAAGGAGTACGGTACCCGGGCCCTGCCTGCGTGGGGTATTGCCTATAATGCCTCTCCTTGGAGGGCTGGATTCTGGGCTCCAGTGCCTTGGTCTCTCCCAGGACTAAACGCTACTGATGCCAGGATGCTATATAGGTCCAGGGGTGTGGGTTCCTTAAACATAGGACCCCGGTCCCTGAAGGTCCGAGACAATACCCACGGAGATGGGAGAAGATTGGGCCTCTTGCAGTTTGCAATACCCTGCGGCGTGGAGCAGGTAAGAGGGAACCTGCGGGACTTGGTTCGACAGTAGGTATCCCCCTGGGGGTTCTGGGTTGGCTAATGGTATGCTTGTGCATCAGCCACTATCTCCACTATCTCCACTATGTCTTTTTAGGCAGGATGGGATGTACTAATGTTTACCCAGATAACATGTAGATATATGTATACTTGTTTAAGATATATATTTGCTGCTCACCCCAGGTCTGCCTGTTAGCATTGATACTGCAGCCCCACGTACTGTAAAGAGGGAATTGCTGGTGAAAACTCCTGTTTCTTAGGAAGCCTATGGGGACAGCTTCCTCTCTGTGTGCACTACAGTAAGGATTAGTGCTTACCTGGTGTCTGTTGGTGCTGCTGGCGCTGGTCCATGCTTTTCCTCTGCTCTCTGCTTCCTCCATGTTGTTTCAGCGTGGGGGGGGGGGGGTGCGCGCGCGTGGGCGCGTGCACGCCGCCTTTTATAGCGTCGGCATGCGTTGGGGGGGCGGGCCAGCAGCGTCAGGGTCAGTTAAAAGTAAAACGTTTTTCTCTGGCTGGTCTTTTCCCTCCTGGAAGCAGAGGAAGAAGGACACAGAGCGTGCAGCTGGGCCTTTTGGCCACACAGTGACACCTAGTGGCGGTTTGTGGATCTTCAGGTCTAGGACTTAGTTCCACTATTGACCAGAAAAAAAAAGAGTTTTTTTGCTTAAAGGGACTCAGCCTTAGATCCAGCAGTATCTGAGTCAACCTTGGACTCTGGCTAACGGGCATTGGTGTTGCAATACTCACAGGTTTTCCTCAGTATTGCCACCTCCCAGGCGGAAAAAAAAAAAAAATTTTTTTTGGAAAAAAATAAATAAATATATATATACAAAATTTTTCATTTTCCTCAGCCTGTTCTCATATTAATTACTCCTAGCTACAACAGTCAGGTGTTGGCTATAGGGGTGACTCAAGGTTGTGCAATGGCTCCAAAGGGATCAGGACCAGCCAAGGCTGCAAAAGGTGCCAAGAAACAAAAGGGGTCTCCATCGGGGTCAGAGGATTTGGGCCAGGCTTCAACGGCCCCACCCTCACCAGTTAGACCACCGAGTAGCATAGTACAAGAGCCATTGGGGGTGCTGGGGGCAGAGGCGGCCCCCGATCCACCCATTCCCGTTTACGTAACGGAAGAAATGCTAGCGACCACCCTGGGTGGGCTAGAGAAAAGGTTAACTGCTTTGTTTGCCCGCCCTTTGCCAAGTAGCAAACGGGCTAGATCCCCCTCACCTAGTTTGGTGTTTTTAGATGCGGAGGTCTCCTCTTCGGAGGAACGGGACCCACAAGGGGATCAAGCGGACCCAAGTCCCGACGGTTCAGACATGGAGGGTTCCACTGTAGATTAATATTTTTCGGCCTCTCAAGCGGAGAGCCTGTGGATCCAGTCTTTGACAGATATGGTTCGCACTGCTTTTAAACTTCCAGTGCCAGAACTAGTAGCCCCTGTGGTATCCTCTTTGGGTTCTTTAAAGGCTCCATTAACTTGTGTGTCTTTTCCGATTCACCCCCTTCTGCGGAGCGTGATTTACCAGGATTGGGCTCGACCTGATAGGATCTTTATCCCTCCTAAGAGGTTCTCTATTCTCTATCCTATGGAAGAGGAATTTTTAAAGAAATGGGCACTCCCCACAGTGGACGCGGCCATTTCCTGCGTGAATAAATCCCTGACCTGTCCGGTTGAAAATGTCCAGATGTTCAAGGATCCGGTCGACAAAAAATTAGAGACCCTACTGAAGGCTTCTTTCACCACAGTAGGTGCCATGGTTCAGCCAGCGGTGGCAGCCATTGGCGTTTGTCAGGCCTTAAAGGATCAGGCAAAACAGATTTTAAAGGACATGCCGGCTCAGCAAACTCGTGAATTAGCAGATTTCCCTAGGGCTCTCTGCTTTGCAGTAGATGCTATTAAGGACTCCATCCAACAGGCATCCCGTTTATCTCTGCTGGTGGTTCACATGCGTCGTCTTTTGTGGCTAAAGAACTGGTCAGCAGAGGCACCCTGCAAAAAGCTTTTAGCAGGGTTTCCCTTTCATGGGGGAAGACTATTCGGTGAAGACCTAGATAAATATATCCAAACCATATCAAGTGGTAAAAGTTCTTCCTTACCGGTCAAGAAAAGACCGCGTGGGCCCGCGTTTAAACGACAGGCCTTTGCAGGCTCGGCCCCTTCGACTTCCCGTCAGTATCGACGGCCTCCTGGGCGTTCAGCAGTTAATAGCCGCCCGCAGGGACAAGCCGCGGCAAACAAGAGGCCCTGGTCTCGCAAGCCGGCTAAACCAGTCATCAAGTCAGATTCATGAAGGGGCGCCCCCACTCTCTTGGGTGGGGGGAAGACTTCAGTTTTTCTCCGAAGTCTGGAAGGCCAGAATTCCCGACTCTTGGGTTCGGTCCGTGGTAGCCACAGGCTACAAACTAGAGTTTCGAGAAATCCCCCCTCCTCATTTTCAGGGGTCAAGTCTTCCAAGCGACCCATTAAAGAGGGCCTCTCTCGTAAAGGCGTTGGATCGCCTCTTGCTCCAAGGAGTAATTGTAGAAGTACCAACCCAAGAATGGGGTCTGGGATTCTACTCCAACCTTTTTATAATACCAAAACCCAATGGCGACGTCAGGCCTATCCTAGACCTCAAACGCCTAAATCGCTTTCTAAAGATTCAGACCTTTCGTATGGATTCCATACGTTCAGTGACAGCCAGCCTGCATCAAGGCGACTTTCTAGCATCTATAGACATAAAGGATGCATATCTGCATGTGCCGATATACCCAGCACATCACAAGTTTCTTCGTTTTATGATAGATCAAAGTCATTTCCAGTTCGTAGCCCTCCCTTTCGGGTTGGCAACAGCTCCGCGGGTATTCACAAAGGTGTTAGCCCCGGTGCTAGCCGTCCTAAGGACAGAAGGCATTTTGGTCCTGGCATACCTGGACGATCTCCTGGTTATCGACAGATCAGCTTCCAACCTCAATCATGCAGTAGTCCGCACAGTTCGGCATCTAGAAGAATTCGGGTGGGTTGTGAACCAAGGAAAATCGAGGTTGCAACCCACAAGACAGTTGGAATATCTAGGCCTTCGGTTAGATACAGAATGCCAGAGGATATTTTTACCTCAAGAAAAGATCAGGTCATTGACTCAAACAATTCAAATAGTCCTAGGCAAAAAGAGGCCGACTATGCGCCTATGCATGCGACTGCTGGGAAAGATGGTAGCCGCCTTCGAAGCAGTGCCCTATGCCCAGATCCATACCAGAGTTCTCCAGGCAGCTATTCTCTCTGCTTGGAACTGGTCCATACAGGCATTAGACCGTCCATTAGTTTTTTCCCCAGGGGTCAGGCGCAGCCTGTACTGGTGGCTGGTCCCTCAAAAATTGTCAAAAGGGAAAACCTTTTGCCCCATCACGTGGAAAATAGTAACCACAGATGCCAGCCTAACAGGTTGGGGGGCAATCTTAGGAAAACGGACCCAGCAGGGACAGTGGTCGGAGGCAGAAAGTCTGCTTCCCATCAATGTCCTAGAGATCAGAGCTGCTCGGTTGGCCCTGGTCGCCTGGACTCTCCCCCTGCAGGGTCTGCCAGTAAGGATACAGTCCGACAATGCCACGGCGGTGGCATACATAAACCACCAGGGGGGCACAAGGAGCCTAGCGGCTCAAAGGGAAGTAAACCTGATTTTCTCATGGGCCGAAGCCCATGTACCCTGCATCTCAGCAGTGTTCATCCCAGGGATAGACAATTCTTAAGCAGATTTTTTGAGTCGTCAACAGTTACTCCCGGGAGAGTGGTCTCTTCACCCCCAGGTATTCCAAGAGATTTGCCAAAGATTCTGAGTTCCCGATGTGGACATCATGGCAACAAGATTCAACAAGAAATTGGACAAATTTGTATCCCGAGCCAGGGATCCCTCGGCCTACGGGACCGATGCGTTGGTTTGCCCCTGGCACCAGTTTTCTCTCCTGTATGCGTTCCCTCCACTACAGATGATTCCCCGCCTTCTACGAAGGATCAGGGTGGAGCGCAGGCCGGTGATCCTGGTGGCCCCAGCCTGGCCCAGAAGGGCTTGGTACGCACTCATCGTGAGGATGTCAGTAGGGGCACCGTGGCTGCTGTCTCAGGGCTCGATCTACCACCCTGCTTCACAGCAGCTAAATTTGATGGCTTGGCGGCTGAATCCCTAATTCTTAAGGGCAGAGGCCTCTCAGCCCAGGTCATATCTACGTTAATTCAGGCTAGAAAACCAGTCTCTAGAAATATCTATTACAGAGTCTGGAGGACCTATGTGGAGTGGTGCGAGTCTCAAGGAGGGCATCCTCGCAAGTTTTTTATTGACAGGATCTTGCGATTCCTCCAGGTTGGCGTTGACAAGGGGTTGGCTCTTAGTACTCTAAAGGGGCAGGTGTCTGCCTTATCGATATGGTTTCAAAGGCCTTTGGCCACGCATTCGCTTGTGAAAACCTTCTTGCAGGGGGTCTTGCATGTAAATCCCCCTATTAGAGCTCCCCTCTGCCCCTGGAATTTAAATCTGGTCTTGTCAGCTTTTCAAAGGCAGCCGTTTGAACCTCTGACAGAAATCCCTCTTGTGCTGCTAACCCGAAAGTTGGTTTTCTTGGTGGCTATGGCTTCGGCCAGAAGGGTCTCCGAGCTGGCAGCCTTGTCTTGCAGGGAACCGTACCTGATTCTGCATAAGGACAGAGTGGTTCTGCGGCCTCAACCTTCTTTCCTTCCTAAGGTCTTATCCAGTTTTCACTTGAATCAGGACCTAGTCCTACCATCCTTCTTTCCTACTCCCCAGTCCAGAGAGGAAAGACTGCTTCATACTTTGGACGTGGTCCGAGCCATGAGGGTTTATCTCAAGGCTACAGAGAAGATTCGGAAAACAGATGTGCTTTTCGTTTCTTCCGGATGGCCCCAAAAAGGGTCAGCCGGCTGCCAAGTCTTCCTTGGCTAGGTGGATTAAGCAGCTGATTTTTCAGGCCTATGGTCTGAAGCGCGTTCCACCTCCCTTATGAGTTAAGGCCCATTCTACGAGGGCCATGAGTGCCTCTTGGGTGGCACACCATCAGATCTCTATGGCACAGGTTTGCAAAGCGGCAACCTGGTCTTCCGTACATACGTTTACTAAATTTTATAAGTTGGACGTCGCAAAGGCTACGGACGCAGCATTTGGGCAGGCGGTCCTACGGGCAGCAGTATAGAATCCTCTGGCCCGGTTCACGCCCCCTTTTTTTCTGTTGGTGGAGCTATTTTACCTCCTGATGTTTTTTGTTTGGCTATTTTGGCCTTACGGTCTCCCTCCCTTCATGGAGCATTGCTTTGGGACATCCCATATGTAATGGCTATGCGCTCTGTGTCCCGTGATGTACGATAAAGAAAAAAGGATTTTTAATAACAGCTTACCTGTAAAATCCTTTTCTTGAAGTACATCACGGGACACAGAGCTCCCACCCCTCTTTTGGGGAACATTGTGTAACCTCGGAGAAATTGCTTGCTACAAAACTGAAGCACTCTCAGTGGGAGGGGGTTATATAGGGAGGAACTTCCTGTGAAGTTGATTACACCAGTGTCCACACCTGAAGGTACCCATATAACCCATATGTAATGGCTATGCGCTCTGTGTCCCGTGATGTACTTCAAGAAAAGGATTTTACAGGTAAGCTGTTATTAAAAATCCTTTTATTGTGCACAGCTTAATAATTTGATCAAGTCTCATACGATTTATGAATGAATCTACTTCTAAACACACATATCATGACAAAACCATTGTACAGACATTGGTCTTAGCTTTTTAGAGACAAACAAAACTGTGTAGGTCTCTTAATTTTTTGAATATAATTATAGTTAAAAATAATACAACTCCAATTTGCTCTGCCATATATTTAAATGGTTTTAGTAATGTATATGCAAAAACAATTCAATTACCAAAAAGGTATACATAAAAATATGATGATTCTAACGATGAGCATGACATTTATTCATGAACATTCTCACTAATAGAATACCATGTTTGCAACCTTTATCATAATAATATATATGCATT
This sequence comes from Rana kukunoris, assembly GCA_029574335.1. Lineage (NCBI taxonomy): Eukaryota > Metazoa > Chordata > Amphibia > Anura > Ranidae > Rana > Rana kukunoris. The sequence continues at coordinate 221,397,024 of CM056059.1, read as the reverse complement.
AATGGGTTTTTGAATATTAAAACAGATACATTATTAACATATTATGAAAGAAAAACTATTATTTAAAATATATAATACAATGGCTTCATTTGTGAATAAGCCCGCTTGTTTTGTAGCTTATTCTGGAAATACCAATTTGGTCTGTAAGTTCATAGTTCCATTATCTTGTTTAATTTACTAAGTGTTCAAACCTTTAGATTATAACCTGGGAAGATGGCACAGGCAAGATTTGCACAGTCTTCTTGTGAGACATTCTTGAGCAATCATGAACTCCGATTCAACTTTAAAGGAAAAATGGCTTCTCTCATGTTCACTGAAAATATTCAATATACAGGCCTATATATCTATTTTTTTAACCCCAATATTTCTGACAATCTGGGGGTCTGAAAATGGTTCTTCTGTGAACCAAGGACTGGAATCAGATCTGTTCAATGAGCAGTTAGCTAAAGCGGATGGCACCCAAGTCTCATTGGATAGGCGAAAAATAATCCTTGAGGTTGGCCTGTAATGTAGCCTGACGGCGCTAGACCCTGTGTAATGAAACCCTGTGCAGTGCTTGTTATGACCAAGGTTCTTTACAGCAGGGTGTTCTACAGGTTCAGGAGGGTGCACCCCAGACTAAGGGGGGCCAAGTCTTTGAAGGTCTTTTATGACAGAGCCTGCCCTTATGGGTGAAGGCTGTGCTTTTGATTCAGAATCTGACCAGGCTCTGTGTGTTTTTGAAGGGGTATTGAGCTGCAGTTTTCTCCTCCAGCCACTAGAGAGCATGATTTTTCTTATGGTTGAAAGCACACGTGGGCTGAAGGATCAGTGAGGCTCCTGAGAAACAGCAGGGACATAGAGAAGTCTATGGCTGGATGATGTGTGAGTACTACCTTTTGGGGGCTGCATTACCAGACAGGACACAATTATACACTGCATTTAAAGAAGTTGTGTTTTCAGCAGTGCAGTAGCTTGAATTCATCTGCAGGAACTTACATTTAGGCTGCACTGAAGTAGCATAGAGGCTTAATTCAGGGTGGGTAGTGCTTGGATAGTCTTACCAAACTAGAATGGGGCCAAGTGTGGTTAATTTTGTCATAGTTCTTTATGAAACAATCCGCTTCTAGAAAGCAGAGTGAGGAAGGTGCAGCATAGTCGTACTATATTGCTGGCATACCTGTATTCTTGTATAATTTAAGAAAGAAAGAGATACGGCGCTGGATGAAATTTGAAACTGGATGGATGATCGATGCACTATAAAATATAGCATATGTGTACCACTAAGGGTAGGTATCAAAATATATGAAAAATGAGTGTTCACACACTGTGATCTTCAACCCCAAATTGTGCAGTAAACAAAAAACTTCTTGATGGTTTTGAATTAACACAAAAAAGGAAATAAAGTCCTTAATAAATAACCAAACGTGAAAAAAAGTCCCAGAGAATGAATCCTGTTGGTAAAATTAGACTTAATCCACAAGAAGAGGCACCAAAAGTGAAGATGTAGTCTCCTTACCAAAAGTACTGACCAATATGCTGGTCACTCTGTGCGCGGGGATTACAGGTCTCCCTCCTGACCGTCTGTATGGTCTCTCTGCAGCTCTAAAATGTAACTCTCCATTCAAAGGAAACATAAAGAGAAGAAAGACCATGGCATAATACCAGAGATACAGAAAATGTATTTAAGATAGAGTTGATGCACTCACATTTCCGATGTAAACAAACGGCGGTGTGTAAAAGTAGAAAGCCGGCGGTTGTATGTCCCCTCCTGCTCGTGTTGAAAAATTGCATATCTGCATGGCTACATAACTATGTAGTGGTATAATTGCTCAAGGGCATAGTCGGATGAACTGTATACTTAATGACCTGCATAAATGTGTACTCGCAACAATGCATAGATGCACACTTACATAAATGCATACTTGAAAGAACTGCATTCCTGTATGCTTGGATAAACTGCATATCTGTGTGTTTGCATACCTGCATAAGTGCATAGCTGTAGATCAAGATGGCTATGGACCTGCATCCTTGCAAGACTGCATAGTCAGATTTTGGCAATATAGTTGCTACCTTATTTACTTGTTATATGATTTAAATTGCCCGAGAAGGGGAGGCAGACAGGGAGGTAAGTGCACCATCCTCAATAGTAATCTTGCGGTGTTTGCATCTCCCAATAGACCAGTGTTGGGTGTATCTGAGCCACTGTGTTTGTCCGGCATTGCAGCGATTCCTGACGCGTTAGTACTTGGATGGGAGACTGCCTGAAAATACCAGGTGCTGTAAGCTTTTCCCGAGGCATCTGAGGCTGTATTAGGCCCCAGGCGTCACTCCTCGCAACAGGAGTTTGGGAGATCTATACTTCATCTCTGTGTCACATAAAGAAAGGCATTGGGTTACTAAGCATGGACGCATTAAAACATGCGACCAGAGCTTAGAATTTAAAATTACAATTAAAGGTCAATAACCCAATACACCTGTTTCCGTCGGACCAGTTTCAGCAGATAAATTCGATCGTGTGTAGGCGGCCTTAAAGTCAGTGCTGCTCCTGTAAACAAAATACTAATACAATACCTAGTATTCAAATGCCTATATCAATATATTCAATAACATGATATTACTTGGCAATAAAGTGCTCAGTGCAATTAAAGTACAAACAAAATAAAATGCAATCGTATAAAGTCCATCCAATGTGGTATTCGGAACTTATGAAAAATTATGTGGTTCCCTGGTGACTTTCCGTGCTCCACATCAGGGAGAAAGCCTTGCATTACGGTGGTGAGTTACAGACAGAAGAACATGAAGTGAGCATTTCTCAGAAGAAATAAGGACATTTAAAAGCAAAAATGAGGTACGGTAAAGGAAGCTATTTAGGAAAAAAAAATCCTTTACAACCCCTTTAATGTCTCTGATTCTCTTGGCATGCTCAGCAGAATCATTGGCAAGTCACTTTACAAGGAGATATATATGTTTCCTGCAGGATAGATCTAGACCTTTGGTGGCACTCTGGAAATAAGATCGCCAAGCTCTGTAATGTAACTAACTCGCGTTTTGCAAAGAACTTGGCTATGTAACTACTACAAAATAGAAAGGGAGCAGTAGGAGGTGTCTGCGCTCTGCATGTAACTAGCTTGAAGTAAATCAAGAAAACCCAACATATTTTAAGCAACATAAACACAAGTAAACTGGATAGAAGCTGGTGAGCAGAACACTCCCCGTATGACATCATGTGACAGAGTCTTCTGCAGAAAGCAACAGAACAAGCTTGGCCACTGGTCTTAGGAATACTTTGGCCTTATTCTGTTGGAAGGTCTTGGGTTTAGTAACACTTTAACATCATGCCTGGGATATGGTGATGGTCAGAGATCAAGATCTCAGCTGTCCAATGGACAAAATAGGATTTTTCTTTGTACTCACTGTAAAATTATTTTCTTTTTGTTCATTGAAGGGCGCAGTACCCCCCTCTTTGTTGTTTTTTGTCCAGTTGTTCTTTATATACTACTTTAGGATCAAATAACTGCCTCTAGCAGTAGGAAATTTTGGCCATTTCCAGGGGATGCCCCTCAGGTTTTGCTCTTTTTATGCCTAGTATCCTACTCCTGAAGGTCAGACTATAATCAGAGATCAAGGTCTCAGCCATGCCCTTCTATGAACACAAATGAAAGGAATATTATGGTAGGTACAAAAAAACTATTTTTTTTTGCATAGTTACATTGGTACAGGTTTTACCAATGTAAGTATGCATATGTTATACCTGGTTGATCATTGTGGAAGATGGAAATCACTATAGTAGATTCCATTAATACAGTGAGTGCTGCTAACTTTGGAGTCATGTACCAAGTGGCTACTCTCCTGCTTAGTGAGTGTGGGTGGGGGGTCACTTGCTTGGCAAGTTCAAAGAACACTTTGCATTTTTCTCAATAAATGCAAAGCATTTTTTGATTAGACGGGTTGGAGAGGTGGACGGTGATGTCTCAGTTGCAATCTCGTCCAATCAGAGAATGCTTTGCATTCAATTAGAAAATACAAAGTGTGTTCTGAATGGCACCTGTGCTGAGCGAACAATCCCCTGTATTCACAAAGCATCAGTTCAGCTGCTCGGCATGGGTTCTGGAAGCGAACAAAATCTACTGTATTATCAGTGTCTACTCCAGTGAGTTCCGGCTTCAACAGGGATCAGTCAGGTATGGTGCATGCATGCTTACATTAGTAGAAGCTAGACTGATATAACTATGCTAAAGGAAAAAAAAACATATCTACGTCTGCTTTAAGAAATGTTTTCATTTTTAGGTCAACCAGATTTTTCAGTTCATTTTTATGGTGCTCTTAAACTTTAAAAGCAGCTTAGAAAAATGTTGATTAATTTGCCAAAAAAGGATCGTTTGCCTAATAATAGGACTTTGTTGGCACTACAGAGGGAAGAATTTGAAGTCATTCAGTTGGATTGTGCCCGTGGAGCTTAATCGTATAAATACAGCTACTTAACTCTAAATAATTACGCCCACTTTACAGCATGACTCACCTTATTAGCTGCTTACAAATAGCTGTCAGTAGCAAACAAAACTCAGAGAATGCTCCGGGTCAGAATTGCTATACTTGAACTGTGTCAGAGTTATAATATATTTCCAGTTTATAGATGACCCTTAACATGGGAAGATATTCAAAGACCCTTCCCCACTGCATGAGGTTTTTTGTTGTTTGTTTGCCATAATTTTTTGCAAGTGTCTGTGGGTGATGGACCTTCTCTACCTTATTGAGAAGGTCCTGTGCCTAACAACTTTAATTTGATCTCTTATTCAATCTCTTCACTGCCTTCTACTACAACAGTAAAAGCAGTACATCCACCTTAGTAACAATTTGGCCTGTAATGCTACTTTGGGAGCTGGATCCTGCTTGGGTTCCTACCCCAGCAACCCTATAAACAAATCAAACACAAAAGGCGCAAATGAGTAATGCATTATCCAGAGCACTTTATTAAGGATAAAAAGAGTACATGCTCACAAGAGCAAATGTAGTATCAACGTAGTGCATAAACCCCAAAACCAAGGGTCTGGCACATGATGCAACTCTTCTGGTTCAAATTATATCAAAAAATACACTGACGCTTTTTTGGGGACATTCCCTTTCCTTAGAGTTGGGGTTGCTCAGAGGAAGGGGGCATGTCCCCCGAAATGCATTAGTTGATGCAATAGACAGACACAAGGGAGTCACAGCCAAAGCGCAGACAAATCTCCAATGCCCTCAAACCACTCAGAGTGACCTTTCTTGCCTTGCACCGGAGCGCGACCCTATTTTACCATAATCCAATGCATCTGATTCTGCCTTATAACAAGCAGCCTATCTGACCAAGGCAGATTTCTCTACAACTATACTAGCATTTCTCAACAGCTAATGGCCTTAATTCAGCCATCACTGTTCAGAACCTTAAAGCAACAGGATTGTTCTCCACCTCCACCCTTCCTAGCTGATTTAGAGGTGGAACTATCTTCCTTAGAATAAGTGAAAGGGTGACATATGTATTTTTCTTGTAAATGTAGATACATTTGTGAAGGGAAAAAAATAGGGATTTATATTTGCCAATGAAAACAAAACATGAATCTTGATATATAAAATTACAAACATTTTATTGTTTCACATAAAAAAAAAAAACGGCACTCTTTAGGAGACACTTTTACAAAATCCAACCAAATAGTTCAGAGCTTCAAAATATTGTGAATACATGTATTCATAGATGGTCTACGTGTTTCACTCTTCCTCAGGACCATACATTATAGTGAATTCGCTATTGTAGGGGATCAGACGGTGAAAAGCCAGCTCAGAGAGTCCAGTAAAACCAAAGTAGCTTTATTCAGCAAAACGTGAAAAGAAAATAGAAGAAACGTCAGGCTTATCTTGCAAAACCAGGTGCACGTATGTAAAAAGGTCAGTCTCTGCACTCACTGGCTGATGTGCACAGCACACCGCTTTAACCAGAGCAACAGTCTTTTTTTTTTTAAATATAGCTCACCCCAGCAGGCCAGAATCCCACAATGGATCCTCTGACATAGTGTGCTGCTGTGTCTCTCTGTCCAAACACACAACTTCTCATTGACACTTTCAGCCCAGCTGGCAATAAGCGGGTCTGAAGGGGAAGTACCTGCCCTCTTCTTAACCCTGCCCCAGGCTGACCCTCTACACTATATATAAGGCTCTTACGCAATGAAGGAGATGCTTATTAAAAACATTCATCAACACCACAGAAAGAAAAAGACTGGAAGCTGTCTCATAAGTTTGTGCCTACTGGCTCATGGGATAATCCAAGATCATCCAAGGTAGGGGATTGGTGGACGCCTCGGACCCTATATCTTGTAAAGTAGAGAGTAGAGCTGCATGATTAATCGTCAAGAATCGTTATCGCAATCTTTTTCCTGTTGCGATTCTTGACACAGGGTTTCACAATCTTTGACATGAAAATAATTTTCTCTTTGCACTTTGGTATGCAAAGAATTTCCTGTCTGCTCTCAGCCAAGTCAAAGTCTGGGCAGTCTGCCAGGTCTGGGCAGTCTGCCAACTTTTGAAAACATTCTTTATCAGTGGAAAGTTAAGTCTAAACATTGTATCACATCAAAAGGAATAAACTTCTGTGTGTAAATTAGGAACGTTTAACCACTTAAACACCAAACCTTTTTTCTGACAGCTCTTTTCAAGTTAAAAACATTATTTTTTTTGCTAGAAAATTACTTAGAACCCCCAAACATTATATCATTTTTTTAGTAGAGACACTAGAGAATAAAATGGAGGTTGTTGCAATATTTTATGTTGCACTGTATTTGCACAGCAGTCTTTTTAAATGCATTTTTTGGAAAAAAAACTAGCCAGGAAAATTAGCCCATTATTTTTTTGTATAAATGTAAAAGATTTTACGCCGTGAGAATCGTGAGAAAATCGTGATCTTCATTCTAAGCAAAAAAATCGTGATTCTCATTTTGGCCAGAATCGTGCAGCTCTAGTAGAGAGAATAATCCTAGCTGTTTTTTGCGCCAAATCAATTCCCTAAATTGGAAGTTATTTTCTATCGAACCAGCGATGGGGAACCCAAACTGGTAAATTATGGCAAATATATAAATTTAGCCAGTAGGGGGACAAGATTAAGAGGTATATGTTGGGAGACATTCTAGCTGAGGGTTAGGCATACAGCAATTTGACCCAGCTAATAAATTTGGCACCCAGACCCATACGCTCCAAGACCTTCCACAGGTAAGGCCACTCGACGCGGTCGAAGGCCTTAGCTGCGTCCAGTGAGAAAATTGCCTGGTTCCCAGAGTTATCAAACGGGAGCTGTATATTCAAAAAAAAGTTGCCTAATGTTATGGGCTGTGGATCTAGTGGGTATGAATCCAGACTGGTCTTTGTGGACCAGTTTTTGGATTACTTGTGACAGTCTCGTCGCCAGCACCTTTGCCAAAAGTTTGACATCGGTCGTAAGCAAGGAGATGGGTCTACAAAAGTCTGGTGACGTAGCCTCCTTACCTGGTTTCAAAAGAACCATTATAATCGCCTCATTCATAGAATCAGGGAGTGTGCCTTCCTTCTTTTTTTTTTTTAATCACTTCTTTTTATTTGGAAAATTACTCTTATGATACATTTTGTGCATTTGATCAAATACAAAATACAATACATATAAAAAAGAAAAAAACTTTTTTAGAATAAAGACATATTTAACCCTAATTCCCCAAAGTATTACTTTGTCTTTTAACCGTGTACCTTTTGTGCGTTATTTTAAATTTACCCCCCTACCTCCCCCCAGCCCCTACCACCTTATTTTTATTATTTTTAATCTACGGGTCTAGCTCTAGATCTAGTTTTTCTTCTCTTTTCTTCTCCTTCCCCCTCTACCCCCAGGATTCTTCTTAGACCTAGTGTGTATATTTTTCCTTATTTAATTTTTTATTTAATTTTTTGCTTTTTCCTCTCACCCCCCCCCCCCTCCTTCAGCCCCTCTAGGAACCCTACCTCCAGGGTCTATCTATTACCAGCTGCGGAGGCACGATTCTGGCATCCCCTATCCACGGTTGCCATTTATAATCAAATTTACCGGTTTCCCCCCTACGGCTGTATGTTAATCTTTCTCTAAGAGGTAGGGATTTCATGTATATAATCCACTGTCTTCCTGTTGGTACCTCTGGTGCCATCCAGTGTCGTGCTATAAGTTTTCTTGCCAAATATAGCACTCTAGTTAACATTAGATACATTCCTTTTGAGAATGATTCGACATCTATGGCCCCCAGTATGTACAATTTTGGGCATCTCCATATTGGATGTATACAATCTGCCTGATGTCTTCCTTAAGTGCCTCATTATAGAACTTCACCAGCATGGCTAGTAATCTGTCCGCATATCTTTTGTATACCGCGGACGGAAGGCCATCAGCTCCCGGAGACTTATTATTTTGGGTTTGTTCTAATGCTGTAGCTAATTCATCCTCCGTTAGTGGGGCATCAAATATGGACGCATCTGAGGCAGACAACTGAGGCAGCTCACACTTCCCTAGAAATCCTGTTTTGTCCTCTTCTGCAGAGTGTACCTTGGAGGTATATAAGTCAGCATAAAAAGACCTAAAAATGTGTGTTATGTCTGAAGTTTGTGTCTGAGAAAACCCCTTTAGTATTGCACAAGGCCGAGACCATTGATGTGTCTCTGTGCCCGTGCAAGCAAGGCCAACATGTGCCCAGGAGACTCTTCCTCTTCAAAATGGGTCTGTTGTAGGAAAAATCTTTTGTTTTCTGCAAGCTGTAGTGCTAGTTGACTAGAGATGGCCTGCGCCCCTAACCAAGCTCTTTTTGTGTCCTCAGTAGGATTAGCTATATAGGTAGCTCAGTAACACAACTTAAAGGGTTTAGTGATTCCCAACAGTATTATGCAGGTTGTCTGGTCTAGCTTCTGTGATTGCAGTGAAAAATAGAAGAAATATAAGTGTTTGTCTGCACAGGCAAAAATGTGATTGTGGTTAGAGGAACTGAATGAGTCAGCTCCTGCCCAGGCTTCTACAACATGAGGCTGTATATTACACAATATTTGTCCAAAGTGCAGGTTATTTTGGAATGTGTAGTTGATCTGACAGAATGACAGAAATGGCGTTCCTGTATTCCTTTGATTTGTCAGTTTCCCTTTATCTGTAGATGGGTTCAAGCTAAAGGAGTCGGCCCCCTGACCTAACATTCATGTACTTTATACAATAATGGTTGTTTTACATTGTCCTGGACTTTTTTTTTTACCCAGCTTACTTTTTAAATATTTTAATGTAGCAGTAATGCATATTAGGGTATGCAGCTACAGTCACATATATGAAGATATGTTTAGTCATTTGATACTGTTTCTACAGTTGTTTCTTTGATATACACTTTTCCTGTCAGTTTTGACATATTTCCTAAGAAATCATTATCTCTTCACCCAGTAAATTACCCCATAAGGTAAAATACCCATATGACAGAGTTAAAACTGATGCAAATGTAACACTGCATGGCAATCCATCATTTGCAATTCCCCATGGCATTTGTAGAAATCTAGTTAATTTTTTTTAAAGCTACCTATTACTTCTGATAACACAGAAGGTCATGGGTAAGGTGAGAAAAAAGGCTCAATGCTTCCAACAGCGAATAAGGGTTAAAAGCATTGGTAAAGTGCAACAATGATAGGAACCCAGGCAGCACTAGCCAGCTCTCCTGTGTGATGTGCACTGCTCAGAGGGAAGTCCATTAAGCCATCCACAGACTTTGAGAATAACCTTTAAAAATACATCAGCCCTCGCTTCACCTTTCCTCAATCCTGGGAGATAAAACGCCAGCCCTAGTGTTTGATCACATACTTTTTTCAGGTTAGAAATTCTACTGGTTTGGGGCTTTCAAAATTGATTTAATTTTCCTTTTTTTGTCTTTACTGATGAGTGACCCTGCTGCTTTCTCATTTCTCCCCCTATACCTTTCCTCTTTGTATACATTTTCTGTTACAAGTCCTTTGTGTATAAATATATCTGTTGACTTTATCCTGTACCTTCAGGTGACCAGACTGTTTCCGCTCTGTTTTTCCTAGACACTCTAATCGTACCATAAGTCAGTCAGACAAACTCAAATCTGTTGTCTTAACAAGAATTCTTTGCCTTCTCTTGGCATGGCAAAATAAGACAGGCTGACTAATAATGGTAGCAAACTCAATCAAAAGCATAATTCGCTGTTCTCGTTCTCTGTAGTTTCTTGCATACTCCCGAGTTTTTCTTTTCATGTCTGGTAGATTTCATATTGCAAAGCTGTGCAGTGATAGAATAAAGATTATTCATTTTTAACTGCCTTCTGTTATAAAGAAGTTGTAAGGGGTACACATTTTTTACCTTAATGCATTCACTGCATTAAGGTAAAAAGTGTCCATCTAAAGCACTTACCTCACTCAGTCCAGCACTGTACCCATCTGTAGTAGCTATTTTCTTTTTCTTCCTGCATTCACAGGACAAAGGTAGCAGTGGGAGCTATTGGCACCTGCTTCTGTCAATCAAATCCTGTGACGATGGATCAGGAAATGGGGCCAAGCAATGTTGTTTGTATTTATGAATGCAGCCAAAAGAGCCAGCAGGGGACCTCAGAATGTTTGGGGCTGCTCTGTGCAGGTTTGGTTTGCAGCAGAACATGTGAACAGGCAAAAAAATTGTTTGAACGTCATTAAAATCTATCGGACACGAACGTGAAAAAGTGCTAATTTTAAAGGCTTATATGCAAGTTATTGCCATAAAAGGGGGACATGTATCAATGCAAAAAAAATGCATTTTTTTCCGGAGCAGTGATTTTTAATAATCCTTAATGTTAAACAATAAAAATTAAATGTTCCTTTAAATATCGTGCCTGGGGTGTCCTTGGTATTCCTGTAAAGTAGTGCATCTTTCCCATGTTTATAACAGTTCCACAGCAAAATGACATTTCTAAAGGAAAACAATTAATTTAAAACTGCTCGCGGCTGTAATGTATTGTCGGATCCTGGCACTATAGCTAAAAATACCAAAATTGGCAAAAAAAAAAAGATGTGGATGTCTCCCCAAAATCCATACCAGGTCCTTCAGGTCTGGTATGGATATTAACCACTTTAGCCCCGGACCATATTGCTGTCCAAAGTCCAGAGCACTTTTTGTGATTCAGCACTGCGTCGCTTTAACTGACAATTGCGCGGTCGTGCGACGTGGCTCCCAAACAAAATTGGCGTCCTTTTTTTCCCACAAATATAGCTTTCTTTTGGTGGTATTTGATCATCTCTGCGGTTTTTATTTTTTGCGCTATAAACAAAAATAGAGTGACTATTTTGAAAGAAATGCAATATTTTTTACATTTTGCTATAATAAATATCCCCAAAAAAGATCTAAAAATTTTTTTTCCTCATTTTAGGCCGATACGTATTCTTCTACATATTTTTCTTTAAAAAAAATCGCAATTAGCGATCAGCGGTTTTTTTCGGTACTGCGATATTATGGCGGACACATCGGACACTTGACACATTTTTGGGACCATTGGCATTTTTATAGCGATCAATGCTATAAAAATGGATTGTATTACTATAAAAATGCAATTGGCAGTGAAGGGGTTAACACTAGGGGGCAGGGGAGGGGTTAAGTGTGTTCCTGGTGTGTTCTAACTGTATGGGGGGGGGGGTGGCCTCACTAGGGGAAATTACTGATCTTCTGTTCATACATTGTATGACAGGAACGAGAGGTATGTGTTTACACACATACCTCCCATTCCCCGCTCTGTAACGAGCAATCACGGGTGCCCGGCATGCGATCGTACCCGCCGGGCACGCGCGCGCGCCCTACAAGCTGCTAAAAGGAGGACATAGAGCTACGTGTTCCCGCGTAGCAGTGCCACCGTCCCACAGTAATATGACGGCGGGCGGTCGGCAAGTAGTTAAGGGGAATCCCGCACCCAAATGAAAAATAAGATGGCACTATATACTCTGAACAGCAGTGTGTGTGTGTATGTGTATATATATATATATATTAGGGCTGTTACTGATCAAAATTTTATTTAAATCGATTAATCGACTAATTTCGATTAATTATAACGCACATACAGATCCAACTACTTTTAGCTGATCTCCTTGCAGGCTGATTCCCAGTGCAACTCCCAACCACTGGAAAAATGGATAGCAGGGTACAAAAAACACACAAAGGCAGCACTTGATGGGAATAGCATTAAAACTTGTATAGTCTTCAAGTAGGTAACAAAATAAATATTGCACTGGAGATAAAATCGATGTAGCTACATAAACTGTAAAAATGGAGCGAGTAATACCAAATGGTACCAAAAGCAGTCATAAAAATATGTAGCCAAGTATGATACTGGTATAAAAATGTGTACAACGATACCACTGCTGAATCCAGATGAGGAGATCATCAGTCTGTTGGCATGTAGCTGTCCCATGAAGGGAACTATCACAACTTCCAGTGGATGGCTGTAGAATCCCAGGTTGATAGAAGGAAGTGATAGAGGGAAGTGTAACAGCCCTTGCATGTGGCAGATAATTAGGTCTCGCTAGCATGCAGATATGAAGGCACAGCTAAGGAGCCCTTGAGATGGACATGGCAACCCCCGCCGGTGTCCGGGACGTTACCGGATCTCCGACGGAACTCCCTGAAGGCCCAAAAAAACGGCGGAGAGGTGACTACCAATTAAAATATTTTTGATCGATCAAAAAAATTAAAGATTAATCGATTAATTAAAAGTTAATTTGCACAGCCCTAATATATATATATATTGATATATATATATATATATATATACAGTGCAGAAAATAAGTATTTGAACACCCTGCTATTTTGCAAGTTCTCCCACTTGGAAATCATGGAGGGGTCTGAAATTGTCATCGTAGATGCATGTCCACTGTGAGAGACATAATCAAAAAAAAAATTCCAGAAATCAAAATTTATGATTTTTTTAACTATTTATTTGTATGATACAGCTGCAAAGAAGTATTTGAACACCTGAGAAAATCAATGTTAATATTTGGTACAGTAGCCTTTGTTTGCAATTACAGAGGTCAAACGTTTCTTGTAGTTTTTCACCAGGTTTGCACACACTGGAGGAGGGATTTTGGCCCACTCCTCCACACAGATCTTCTCTAGATCAGTCAGGTTTCTGGGCTGTCGCTGAGAAACACGGAGTTTGAGCTCCCTCCAAGGATTCTCTATTGGGTTTAGGTCTGGAGACTGGCTAGGCCACGCCAGAACCTTGATATGCTTCTTACAGAGCCACTCCTTGGTTATCCTGGCTGTGTGCTTCGGGTCATTGTCATGTTGGAAGACCCAGCCTCGACCCATCTTCAAAGCTCTAACTGAGGGAAGGAGGTTGTTGCCCAAAATCTCGCAATACATGGCCCCGGTCATCCTCTCCTTAATAAAGTGCAGTCGCCCTGTCCCATGTGCAGAAAAACACCCCCAAAGCATGATGCTACCACCCCCATGCTTCACAGTAGGGATGGTGTTCTTGGGATGGTACTCATCATTCTTCTTCCTCCAAACACGGTTAGTGGAATTATGACCAAAAAGTTCTATTTTGGTCTTGTCTGACCACATGACTTTCTCCCATGACTCCTCTGGATCATCCAAATGGTCATTGGCAAACTTAAGACGGGCCTTGACATGTGCTGGTTTAAGCAGGGGAACCTTCCGTGCCATGCATGATTTCAAACCATGACGTCTTAGTGTATTACCCACAGTAACCTTGGAAACGGTGGTCCCAGCTCTTTTCAGGTCATTAACCAGCTCCTCCCGTGTAGTCCTGGGCTGATTTCTCACCTTTCTTAGGATCATTGAGACCCCACGAGGTGAGATTTTGCATGGAGCCCCAGTCCGAGGGAGATTGACAGTCATGTTTAGCTTCTTCCATTTTCTAATGATTGCTCCAACAGTGGACCTTTTTTCACCAAGCTGCTTGGCAATTTCCCCGTAGCCCTTTCCAGCCTTGTGGAGGTGTACAATTTTGTCTCTAGTGTCTTTGGACAGCTCTTTGGTCTTGGCCATGTTAGTAGTTGGATTCTTACTGATTGTATGGGGTGGACAGGTGTCTTTATGCAGCTAATGACCTCAAACAGGTGCATCTAATTTGGGATAATAAATGGAGTGGAGGTGGACATTTTAAAGGCAGACTAACAGGTCTTTGAGGGTCAGAATTCTAGCTGATAGACAGGTGTTCAAATACTTCTTTGCAGCTGTATCATACAAATAAATAGTTAAAAATTCATAAATTGTGATTTCTGGAAAAAACATTTTTGATTATGTCTCTCACAGTGGACATGCACCTACGATGACAATTTCAGACCCCTCCATAATTTCCAAGTGGGAGAACTTGCAAAATAGCAGGGTGTTCAAATACTTATTTTCTGCACTGTATATATATATATAATATATAAAATACTATACGGCCTGCCCTATATAATCTGCAGAAAATTGGGCCTTAGGTGTTGGTGATACCAGAACACTGTAAGCCCTTATGCCGCGTACACACGGTCGTTTTTTGCGATGAAAAAAAACTAAGTTTTTTAAAACGTCATTTAAATTGATCGTGTGTGGGCAAAACGTTGTTTTTTGTCTTCAAAAAAATGACCAAAAAAAAATTCCAACATGCTTGAATTTTTTGTGTCGTTTTTCAAAACGTCGTTTTTTGTTTCACAAAAAGTCACCGTGTGTAGCAAAAACGTCGTTCAAAACGAAGTTTTTCAACCCGCGCATGCCCAGAAGCTAGTTATGAAGCGAGCTTCAATGGAAAAGCGTGGTGAACGTAACCTTGCTTTTTGTGAAAAAACAATGGTGTGTATGCAAAATTGTCTTTGAAAAGTGACGTTTCAAAAACGTCGTTTTTACTTCACAGAAAACGTCGTTTTTTTTTTCATCGCAAAAAACGACCGTGTGTACGCGGCATTAGAGTTACTCTTGTTGGGTGCAGGAATGGGCCCTGCTGTTAAATATTATATCAGGAATTGGAATTAAACAGGAGCAGAAAAATTGGGCCTTGGGTGGTGGTGGTGCCACAACACTGTAACCCCTCACAGATACTCTTATTGGGCGCAGTAACGGGCTCTGCTGTGAAACATGGCTGGCAGTTTCTT
The DNA here is from genome assembly GCA_029574335.1 of Rana kukunoris. Classification (NCBI taxonomy): domain Eukaryota; kingdom Metazoa; phylum Chordata; class Amphibia; order Anura; family Ranidae; genus Rana; species Rana kukunoris. The sequence continues at coordinate 221,381,928 of CM056059.1, read as the reverse complement.
GTCCTTCTGTGGCACCCCCGCTCTCTGGGCTCACGTTACTTACTTCCTCAACCTGGGAACCAAAATTGGAGCCTTTAAATCACTGTGCATCCTCCAGGGGCATATAACCAACACTGTAGTCGAATAATTCTGGGAACTACTCCTTGCATGATGGTGGGACTACAGAAGGAGTGACTGTGGACAAGGAGCCGGTGGAATAGGCCGATTTGGCTGCTGCATTGGAAGACAAACTACTATGAGCCTGGGTGACAGAGAATGTGGAGAATGAGAACAGCTTCGTTATCCACTCCACCAACTCTTCTGCATGTTATGTCTCAATAACGCGGCCAGCAGAAGCAGAAAGGATAAACGTGATCCACGGCCACCTGCAGAGGTTGGACCATCTCCACAACCACCACTGTTGACTGTAGACACAGAAGCTGCTTGCCCTCCTTTAGTGGCCTGTGAGCCTCTCCTTGGTGGCCTACCGGACACAATGTATTATTTTTTTTGCAACACCACACTACACTGTATTAGATACTCTGTACACCGCCTAAAGTGTATTAGAAAGTGTACAATGGCTGCACTGTATTGTATATTGTGTACACCACCAGAAGTGTAGTAGAAACTGTACACACTGTATTAGATACTGTGTACACCGCCTGCACTGTATTAGCAACTGTACAACTGCTGCACTGTATTGTATACTGTGTACATTGCCTCAAGTGTAGTAGAAACTGTACACACTGTATTAGATACTGTGTACACCGCCTGAAGTGTATTAGAAACTGCACACACTGTATTAGATACTGTGTACACCTCTGCACTGTATTAGCAACTGTACAACTGCTGCGCTGTATTGTATACTGTGTACATTGCCTGAAGTGTAGTAGAAACTGTACACACGGTATTGGATACTGTGTACACCGAGAAGACCATCAATTGTATACTTGTCGTTTATCCCCGACTAATAACACTGTATTAGCAAATATTGTAAATGAGCTGCGCTCAAAATAAAAAAATTAAAAACATTAATACATTATTGTATACACCGCTCAAAAAAATGTGAATGATTAGAGGATCTCTAGGAAATAATCCAAAAGTCCATATAGATGAATATCAAGCCTCAGTGCAAGCCAAAATTAACATAGATGGTAGATGATAGAAGGGTGAACACTCATTAATGACACCACCACCATATCAATTTCCTGCTTACACGTCCTTGGGTCTGTGTATCAGCCTACAAGGCTGATACACAGACCCGAGGACGTGTCATTGGATGAACTGATCAGGAGGCAAAGATTTTTGTCGGGGATAAACGACAAGTATACAATTGATGGTCTTCTCGGTTATCTGGAGTTTTGAGTTTTTTCTGCCTACCCCTGTGAGTTGGTGCTGGATGCAGATCCTGAGTGTGATCACCATACAGGCAACATATAGCTCGCCTCTGGTAAGCAGGACATTTATATGGTGGTGGTACAGGTTTTGCTAGTAGTGTCATTAATTTTTTTTTTATCCAGAAAAAAGTTTATTGAGACACAGGTAAAAAAGAGACATACATCGAGATTTCAAATATATAGATAAGATCCAAAACAATCAAGTAGTGTCATTAATAAGTGTTCACCCTTCTATCATCTACCGTATAATCTATATTGATATGTGGTGGCTTGCACGGAGGCTTAATATTCATCTATATGGACTTTTGGATTATTTCCTAGAGATCCTCTAATCATTCAAAATTTTTTGAGTGGTGTATGTAATAATTTATCACTGTCACTGTTTTTTTTTTTTTTTTTTTTGCGCAGCTCATTTACAATATTTGCATTCCTTTATGTGTTATCTCACGTTCGAGCTGCTGCTGTGTTTTTTTGTTTTTAATTTGGTCGTCACTTTATTTGGTTAGCGCTGTATTTTTCTATTCTATATTTTCACTGTATTAGCAACTGTATACCATGGAATGCACTGTAGATATAGGCTACACTGAATGCAGAGTATCTGTGTGTATGTATAAATATGTATATTTTACACTGTGTGTGTGTGTGTGTGTATATATATATATTTTACACTGCCTGAAGTGTATTAGAAACAGTACACCACATAATGCACTGTAGATATAGACTGCACTTGTATGCATGTATGTATGTGTATATAATATATATTCATGCACTACCTGCACTGACTGAATATAGACTAAACACTGAATATATAGTCTATGCTAAATGCAGATATATATATATATATATATATATATATATATATATTAGACTGACTGTGTGTGTGTGTATATATATATATATATATACACACACACACACACACACACACACACACACACACACACACACACACACACACTCTCAGTCTAGTGCAGTGTTTTTCAACTCCAGTCCTCAAGGCACACCAACAGGTCAAGTTTTCAGGTGATTACTAAGGCAGTGAAACTGATCAAATCACCTGTGCAAAATAATGGAAAGCCTGAAAACATGACCTGTTGGTGTGCCTTGAAGAC